>CM076583.1:1234881523-1235481523 GCA_034641835.2 Pinus albicaulis | reverse complement strand
ATCTAGAAATACAAGAGGGGTACATGAAGGCATTGGACAAGTTGGTACTTGACAGGGAGGAGTGTGCTAGATTGCGCCTTGAATTAGGCAAATACTTCAGTTGCATTGCTAACTTTGGTTCTTTCCATGCAATGGAAGACGGGGACAGATTTGATGCTATCACATGGTGGGAAGCATATGGCGGCATGGGAATTTTGCCAAAGTTGGCTAAAAAAGTTCTCTCACAAGTTGTGAACACTTCTTCTGCAGAGAGGTGTTGGAGCACCTACAGCTTCATACACAATGTGAGAAGAAACAGGCTCAATGAAAACCGAGCTGAAAGCTTGGTTTATGTGCATTACAACTTGAGGTTGTTGAGCCATTACTGTGATCGGGCAAATGAGGATCAATCATACAGAGTCTGGGACAACAACCCAGAGGATGATAATTTGGAGGATGACACGGTACATATGGAAGAATTGGAAGCAGAACTTTTTAGGGATGATGATGAAGCATCAGCAGCACCGCCACACACAGGGCCAGTCCCACCATCTACTAGTAGCAGTGCGGGTGCCAGTGCCAGTTCTCGATATCACACTATTGTTCCTTTGCAGATCCAACCTCCACCTTCTAGTCATGGTCGTGGTACTCCTGAGAGTACTAGAAGACCACCATTTCCTCATGGCTCGCACAAATTAGACATTTCTCGTGGGCGTGGCAAGGGGCCAGCCAGTAGATAAAATAGATTTGTTGTTTACTAGTCTTTTCTAATTGTTGTTGACAGCTGAACAGTTGAAACTTGACTCTTTCATATATTTAATGACAATTTAAGTTTGAAGTTTGAATTTGAAAGGTGAAACTTTGAAGTTGGCATTTATAAGTTTACAAGTCATTATGAATTATGAATATGATGCTTCATGAAAGTTATATGGTAATCAATGAATCAATGATGATAAATGTTAAATATTGAATTTTGAAATCAAGGAATCAATGATGATAAATGATATATATCAATGATGATAAATGTTATATATTGAAATTTGAAATCAATGAATCAATGACGATAAATGTTATATATCAATGATGATAAATGTATATTGAATTTTGAAATCAATGAATCAATGATGAAAAATGTTAGATATTGAAATTTGAAATCAATGATGATAAATGTTATATATCAATGATGATAAATGTTATATATTGAATTTTGAAAGCTTGAAACCTTCAGATTGATGATTCGCGAGACTCAAGAGTCAATACGTTGTATGCTTCCAACTTGTGGGCGTGGTTGATGAAGATTATAACTTCTAGATGATTGATGTTATATGATTCAATCTATGTTTTTATGTTTTTTATGTCTAATTCATCATTCTACATGTTTTAGTTGACATATATGCATCAAAATATAAAAAATATAAAAATATATATATATATATATATATATAAAAACGCTCCCGAAAACGCTCCGGACTGGAAGCTTCTAAAAATGGCGCTCCCCGCTCCCGCTCCCGCTCCCAAGTAACCTTGCAGAAATCTTCCTTGGGCACAGAACATCAACTATAGATTACTACAATTATGAAGGATTTGTAGGAGTCTTTCCCTCACGTAGCCAGAGATTTTGTAGTGAATTTGTTTGATTGTGAGGCAGTGATTTTGAGGAGCCATTTCTCTCACTCTGAGCATTGTGCAAGGGTTTATCTTGGCATATTTATCTTGCATGGGGTCACGAGGTGATTAGCCTACTCTGGTAGGAGTTTGTAGGAGGAGGTAGCATTGGCAAGCCACTGCACAAGGCATCATATGGAGACAGTGCCCTCTCATTGGTGTAATAGGCACCGGAGCTACTGAGGTTTGGCACGGTAGCATTACTCCTGATTGAATGTGACGAGTTGGGCCACTCAGGTGTACCTAGGCAGGTGAGTGTAGAAATTTCTGAATCTTATACTTTATGCAGAAATTATTACTGTTAATCCAGTTATGCTCCTCCTACTTATATAAGTTATCAACTGAATAAATTCAAGTTAACATCGAAGCAAAACAAATAACAGATCTCTACCAATTCAAATCTAGAATAAGCACATGCACACATTGATAAAGTGACACAGTTATTTCTGGACAAGTAGTCCCCGAAAAAACCCAATGTGGGAAAACCGGTCTCTGGCCGCTGGAGGGTTCTATTATTAAGAATATTTCTGAATACACATCTCTGGGTTCCAGATCTGGAAAACCCGACAGAGAAAATTCTAGATCTACAGCTCACTGGCTGATCTAGGGCCAAAATAATGACTGATCCACGCCCTCAAACAGGATTTCTAGGCCTAGAAACCCCAGCGTTGCCCCTGAAAGGCTCTGCGTCAGCCTCTGAAGCCCCTGAAAGCCTTTGCGTCAGCCTTGGATGGCCTCCAAACCCTCAGCGCTGCTCCGAAAGGGACTACATTACCCCAGAATGGGTAACGCAGTCACTACGCTGCCCCTAAGGGTCTCTATGTAACCCCTGAAGGGTTTCCTGAAAATTACACTGTCCTTGCTGCTAATGTTGTTGTTGCCTTTCTCTGCATTGCCCTTGAGCTGATCTCTTCTCTACCTCTTTGTGTATTCTAGACCCTGGGATCAGATCATCCTCTTAGTCTAAATTCCCCTCTCTGCAGCTGAAACACTTCTAAGTATTCTTAGCAAACCCTACTCTAGAATCTCAGCTTAGCTTCAATGCTCTGCCTCTGTGTCTTTACAAATGACCCCAAGCCTTTCCTTTATACTTTTCTCGTTGACAAATCAACGGCCATGATCAGATCTTGAATCAATGACTAAGATTAAAATAAAGCTTGATCCGTGTGACTTAAGACAATTTCATCACATGTTTAATTAAATTCAGTTTAATTATTTAAGTTCCCTAAGTTTTAACTTAGGAAATACACTTAAAATAATTAATTAATCTAATATCTCCTAAACCAGATGAAATTTCCCAAATCCGTTTTTGGGTCTTGTAAACAGGGGAACTCTAGTCCCTCCACAAAGTTTGGGAGCTAGAGCACAACTGTTGCTACCCCAAATACACAAAATCTCAACAATGAGGAGGTGTACATCACATCGTGGTGGGTGTACTAGCAGAGTGGTGGATGCAAGGGCACATATGGGATGCCCTATGGTACATGGTGGCACAACATTGAGCATTGGTATCCAGTGGTGCATAGAGTTGTGCCACGAAGTTCAATGCTGTGCAGAAGAGTGCAAGGATACATATTTGTGTGCAGCAAAGCATGATGATGCATAGCAAGTAGATCTCCTGACGAGGCATCAAGCACACCATTGGGTTTGGTACACCCAGATTTGGAGAGTGAGTTGATCACAGGGCCGATCGTGAGCTTCCATTTATCACTCTCCAACATTGCACACTAACACAGGGGACTTGGATATCGTCTCTTGATGCTCTGATCACGAGCAACAAGACCCAATAGGTTCATTTGAGACAATTGGACAGGACACAGTGCATCGAGATAGAGGCTTTCCAGCTGTAGCATATGGTTAGGGCATGAGTTCGCGGATGCAAGCTTGGGGGTAGTTCAATCTTCTGCAGAGGTAGCACTTGCACCACCCTTGAGCCCACACTCAGGGAGATGCATGACCCCCTTTTGGTGAGACATTTTGAGGTGTCTCAGGAGCATTTACAACGATTGGTGGAACTTACTTGCAAGAAGATGTTTAGACTCCAGGCAATATTCAAGAGCGCTTTCAGGAGGCAGGACGATAGATCCCACTGTGTGGTATGGCCAGCGCAAGGCAGTCGCATGCATCAGATTAGTTCGTGACATATGGAGTCCATATATTGATTGCAAGGAGGGATGCGTGGTACAGGTTGGTGCCAACAGCTATTAGGACTATGTTGCAGTCGTTTTGGCTATAGGATCCAGGGATTTGGTTGGTTGATTGGATACTTTGTTTCATAACGAGCAGGATCATGACAGAGGATGATCCAACTCACACTTGGTTTGACATGCGGGGGAGCATTGAGGCCTTTGCCTCATGGCAAGGTTAGGTTTCCTTGTTGTTACGGATCAGGGTGAGTATTGGATGGGTAGGTCGTGACATCGTGGAGATGCCTGGGCCAAATGCATTGGGACTCTATAGATATTTTCCATCAAGTCCTAAGAGAGGAGGATACAGCTTATGCATGATGGGCAGACCGTCATGGTTAGATTTGCGCAGCAACAACATGGTGGCACTCTTTTTAGACTAGCATGGGATCCGGGAATCACAGGACTTGGGAGTACAGCTACCCTTGGGGATGAGTTGATTTCTATAGGGGAAGATCGTTCAGATCTTCCATTAGGCTCTTGAGACTCGCTAATGGCATGGGGGACTTCACCAGCATGGCAGGTTGGTCAACAGGAGGATATCAAGGGAAACCCATGCAGGAGAGACTTCATCCCCACAGGGATTGGGTTGTATCTTCAGGATTTTACCCTTGGAGTGCAAGAGGTGGACTACTCGATAGAGTAGCTTCATGGGGAGTTGGAAAAAGTATTACATTATCATGATGCTCTACTTATTGATAGTATGTAGAGGGCTTTTGGTACCTATACCTGGCTGGACAGTGAGCGGAGCAAGGGGTGCGTCACAGTGATCAGGATGGCTTGGGATCCCGGTATCAAGGAATTCCTTCATGACTAGACAGTGCATATACCGGCGATGACTCAATGGCACATTTGGGACCCTGGTATTACTAATGGTGATAGTGGTGATCAACAGTCAGAGGGGCGCTTATTCAAGCATTGCTTGACGACAAGCAAGTTTTGGCGGGGAGAACTGTAATATCCCCAATTTTGATTTTCTAAATTAGAGACGATTTTTGGAAGAGGAGGTAATTTTGGCATTGGGACTTAGGAGGAAAAAGGGAAATTGCAGCTCTAATGGAACGTGGGGCCCACAAGAGAGAGAAATTTGGCCAAAGAAGGGAACTTGCACTCTTGGAGGAGAGAGAAAAGAGGAGGGGGTGCGAATTAGGAGAGAGAAAGAGTGGGGGTTGTTACCGCTCAATTTAACATGGGTCCTAGGAGGGGTTCCTATGGCTACTAGATCAAGTGGCAACAATGGGACAAGGACCCACTATCACCTCAACCGATGTCCCATGCTCTTTACGGACTTTCACCGATGGGAGGAGTTCTGATATGAGGGAAATATCTATGAATGATAAGTCAATGATTAGATAGGTAGTGATTTCTAGAGCTCATTCATAGCAGAGACTCAAATGATAGGCTTTGTTTGCTTCAAAAGCAAGGTGTGGGGCTCTCCAAGAAAGGCCCAAAGGAAACCTAGACCTATAGATTAGAAATATCTCTTGACAAGGGATGCCCTAGACCCAAGATTCCTAAAGAGAAGAGGTTTACAATTGGCCTTGTAAAATAAGAAATGGTAGAGATGTGGGACGACAAAGAAGCCCAAGGGGACCCAAACAAGGCTTAGCATTTTGGGTGAATCTTCAAACAAAGAGCCTAGCTCAAGTAAGGGGGAAGAAGGGATCAGTAATAGATGAGCTTCCTTTGAGTTTTCAAGCATAGGAGATCCCTTAGAAAGCCACTAACCTAGAAAGACCTAAATCCAAGTGATTCTGGATCTAGGGCTTGGTGTATCTCACAAACCGACCACGTGATTTGCTTCAAATTTGGAGGGCTAGTGGAGGACACCCCACCGTAGTTCCTTTCCAACTCGCTCGGCAAACTGATGGCTAAAATGGAATTCATTGGATGCCCTAGCTAGGTCGTCTAGGGTTAGGGAAGAAAAATTGTGAAAAAGGGAAAAATTTAGGGTGCTCATCAAGGACTTGAGACCAATGCCTAGCCAATCGTGGAGAATGGAGTCAAAGCGAAATTGATTAAGGATTTTTGCTCTACCAAGGGGCCTTCCTGCAACTTCACATGCCCTAGTGAAGCAGCTACAATGTCACAAGAAAGATTTATACTTTGACTTGCCAAGTAATGGAGTTTCAAGGTGCAAAGAATCAACCCACCCCTAGGAATATTTTGATCTTCTTGCCAAAATGGATAACATATGCAACGAGCCAATATTACCAAGTGTTTAAGAATTGCACATCACAATTAGGGCACAAAATAACCATAGCAATAGTGTTCCATACATTAGATAATATGCATGTAAAATTTTGCATAAAAGAAAGTACTTACATGACATGAAGATTATATCCATCCATTATAATTGCAAAAATGAAGCTCCAAGACAAATAACAAATATCCAAACATCAAAATGCATCAACTGATCTCCAAGTCATCCAGCAATGGCAGGTCTGAAATATTTTCTCCAAAGAGATACAAAACCAAGTGATGATGAGAGATCAAATGAACCGCTCAAAATGCATCAATTGATCTCCAATTCATCCAGCAATGGCAGGTCTGAAATATTTTCTCCGAAGAGATACAAAACCAAGTGATGATGAGAGATCAAATGAACCTCTTATCAATATATATGATCCTCTAAGGGATTTGACTTACCTATTTAGGCCTAATGATGCCCCTAATCATAAAATAATGTACAAACAACAACCCTTTAGTGACAAGCTCACCAAAATAACTCCATAAGTTGAAAGATAAGTCTCTCAAGAGGGTCGAAATGATAGAAAAGTAGCTAGGAGTGTTGTTGGGAGGCCAAATGGAGTCCAACATGTGCCAAAATGAGTGGAAGAGCTCCAAGAATAGTGATGAAAGGGGTGGCCCCTTGATTTCCACGCAAATGACCTGTGGTGCCCCAAAGTGGCTGTGGGGGCGCAAAATCATCCTCATGGGTCTCCAACTGATTCGAACGAGCATGTATCCCATCTGCAAGGGTTGGAACAATTATGCAAGCCCTCCCTTTGTCTCCAATGGTGAGACACGACCTCATTTGGGCCCTAGATCAACTGCCAAGTGTGTGATGCAAGTACGTAGTCGGTTGGGAAAGGTGGTCCAGGTGCATACTCATCATCAAATAAATGGAACACGAGCAAGCAATGAGTGGTGTTGAAGGGTCCCATGGCGTGGCTATCTACTCACTGCTATAGTGGAGGCCCACACTTGGGTGTATGGATGTAAAAGGGAGCAATCGCGGTATTATGAGTTACCCTGGCCTTTGTTTTTCCACCCTTCTTCATATGCCTTTTGCCCTTTATTTTTTTTCTTTTATAACTACTCAAGGCTCTAGGGGATGAGAGCATGATGTGAATGATATAGCAGTGAATACTCCCTTAAGGTAAGGCAATTCATCGCCCACCAAGGGCCCTAGGAACCAGGGTGATGCCCATAATGATAGGGGTAGAGCTCATGTTGGCTTTTTCCCACATGCTAAATTTGTATGTCTCGGTTGTAATGACTCACCCGCAATTAAAGACAAATTGTGAATATTAGCATGCATACGGAACATGCATATGATAGCTACACATGCATGAACTGCATGTAATGTACTAGTATATATATTGACTAATACTAAGCAAAATCTAAATTTAAGTCGATGAACTTACGAAGTTGCTGACATAGCCGCGATATTTATAAATGAAATTATCAAATTTCAGGGAGTACCAAAGAAGATCATATCAGATAGGGACTCAAGATTCACTTCAAGATTCTGGACTTGTACACAATCAGCCTTGGGAACTCAATTAAATTTAAGCACAACTTATCATCCAGAGACTAATGGTCAAACAGAAAGGGTGAACTAAGTACTAGAAGATATGCTAAGAATGTATGTTATGGACCAACAATCACACTGGGAAGAGTACTTACCCTTAGTTGAATTTGCATACAATAATAGTTATCACAGTTCAATCGAGATGCTGCAATTTGAAGCATTATACGGAAGACCTTGCAGCACACCGTTGAGTTGGGACAGGTTGGAAGATCGGGTGATAGTAAGGCCAGAATTAATCCAAGAGATGGAGGAACAAGTAAAGCAAATTAGGCAACGATTGAAAAAAGCACAAGATAGACAAAAAAGTTATGTTGATGCTCACAGGATAGATAGGAACTATGAAGTAGGAGATCAGGTTTTCGTTCGCATCAGGCCAAACAAAAGCACCATACGGTTTGGAAAAGGGACAAAATTATCACCCTGATTTATTGGGTTGTTCAAAGTCCTGGAAAAAATTGGACTTGTCGCTTATCGTCTTGCACTGCCACCCCACTTGCATAAAATTCGTAATGTATTTCATGTATCTGTCTGACGACACTATATAGTTGACAAATCTCATAAACTTCAATGGAAGGAACTGTGTATCGAATGAGGGAACCATTACGGTCAAACCATTCTGTATACTGGAACGTAGGTTTCGACAGCTTGGGAATCGCTTGGTAAACCAAGTTAAGGTCCAATGGAATAAGTATAGTCTTGAATCAGCTGCCTGGAAGATACAGAGGCCATATGTCAAAGATACCCCAACTTGTGCTAATTTTGAGGAACTGAAAACCTTATTTTGTTGATAACTACTCTATTTTGGATACTTAAGACTATAATTTTGAAATATTACACGTAAAAATGAATTTTATCTTACTAGTACATGGATACCAATAAGAATATGAAGTTTGCTTAACACTACTGATAGATGATATATGTTATTTGCTTAACTCCGTTGTTACATGGATACCAATATGGAATATGTCATTTAATTAACATTGTGGAAATATGAATACCAATATAAAGTTTAGTATTTGAAATCTAGATCATGGATTATGTTATAAATGAAGATATCTATAAATTTGTTTCATATTTGCATATCGATATGATTGATGGAATAGAAATAAAAGAGCAACTACATTCTAATATGAAAGCTAGCTCATTGGTATATAGATTAGATATGGCCAAATGCATTATACCATAGATAGCAACATGTATGAATTATACAAGAACTGATCTCTGAATACAAATTTTTTTGAATATATTGATGCATATGTTATAATGTCTGGACAAGTGTTTACATTCCAGATAACATCGTTACCAAACCAATCATGTGATGACAGAATTCCAAGAACAATTGAGACTCAATGAGATTCCATGATAGGGTGTTAACCCTGGTCCTACTAGGAGGGGTGGAGGTATTGTCCACCGTTTATCCTCCAAAACCTGGAGTCATGGGAGGACTATGCAATTCACGCTCCCCTAGACGTATGATGATGACTACCGGATGCCTACTGGGCAATCGGGTCGATACAATCGACGTTGACACCCTTAAGGTCTATGAATAGTTAGATCAGTAAAACTGACACCATGGCATATTCATGTAGAGGACGGATAGGATGGGAGCATAAGAGATTAGCAAGGATAGGATGATTTTAGAATAGCTTGAAAGTCGACTGGGACATGAGTTAACTATTAAAATTATACCCAATAAGTGTTCAATATACAAAATTTACAATATCCTCACAATTATAAATGAAAACTCAATTATAGAACACAATCCTTATATGAGTATACTTAATCCAAAAAAAAAAAATTACTGTTATACTATATAAACCCTAACTTCGGGACAAATTTTTCAGAAGGAGGGGTACTATGTAATGACTCACCCGCAATTACAAACAAATTGTGAATATTAGCCTGCATACAGAGCATGCATATGATAGCTACATATGCATGAACCGCATGTAGTGTACTAGTATATATATTGACTAATACTAAGGAAAGTCTAAATTTAAGTCGATGAATTGAGTATCGAAATAAATTCCTAAATAAATATATTGAATGGAATCTAGATATGTGAACCATTGTTACACACCTACATGTACATATATGTATATGATTAAACCTTAAATCAAAAAATACCTATATGATAGAGGTAATAAGAGTTATGATAAAATAATTTTACTTAAATTTAAATTTTCAATTAAATAAAATTAATTATAAATAAAGCAAGTAGTTTAAAATCCATAAATAAATTAATTGGAAATTAAATATAATAAAAAATTAATAATCCTAAACTATATAATTAAGCCATTCACTATAATTCAACCCAACTGCCTCCACCAAAAGGAGAGAGGTTCAAGAAGGTTGTTGGAATGACAGCGAATGAAATAGGAATCGGTGGAAGGAGGAGGAGGACAGCGAGAAGTTTGGGAAGTCGGTAAAATTATGCATATAAGATGGTCAAAGAAGTTGTAACAAGGGAGGAAATGGGAGAGAAGAAAATTTACAGAGGAGAAATTTACAGAAGAGTCATAGAAGGAAGTATTTAGCTCGATTGTTCTTGGAATTTTGGGCACGGGAGCCAGAAGATTTGTCTTTTGGATCTGGCGACCGTACTGGTAAACTCCAAATTGGCTGGGAGTTAAAGATTGGTTTGGTAACCACATTCGCTGCATCCGCGGGAAGAGCCACGGTCCTAAACACCTCCAACTCATTCCAGGTATTCTTCTGTGATTTAATTTTCTAGTCTGTTTAAAATTTCATATTAATTCTTTACAATTAAGAATTTTGCTTCA
Organism: Pinus albicaulis; assembly: GCA_034641835.2. NCBI lineage: Eukaryota > Viridiplantae > Streptophyta > Pinopsida > Pinales > Pinaceae > Pinus > Pinus albicaulis. The sequence goes on along the minus strand of CM076583.1, from coordinate 1,235,471,093 downwards.
ATCTGGTATTAAATTACAGTAAAATAATTTTTTGGTTAAAATTGCCCAATCTGGGCACCGCATTGGTCACCTTTTGCATTTTATGGTACATTTCCTGTTTCAGTGACTAAATTATGCTTTTTACTTTCTTTTTAACTGCATCAACCTTCAGGGCATCATTCCAAGCCCGACCGAAAATGTGGACAAGGGGAGTGGGAGGGTAACTCCTTGTGGACCCAATGGACAAATGTGGACCCGGATGGGAAATATGTGAAAAGGGGCTATAATGAACAGAGGGGAGTGATGTATGTCATGTCGGGAAGCGATACCATGCAACCAAAATCAGGGCTTCCCATGTAGTTCCACTCCTAAAGCTAGTAGCCAATAGAGGAGATCCCACGGGACTAGGATACAAGGTTAACTGCCAAGTTGGACAAGGGGAAAAAAGTACAAACCAAGCCCATTATTTCTACTAGATCCCCCCCACTAATCCATGCACATAAGTGTCCATGATGAGTAAGCAAAAATACCCATATACATAATGAAATCCATACCTTCGAGGTTGGAAGGCCCATCTTAAAACATACAATCATGACAGATGGGCAAGGGTGCATAATGGTTGGCTCAGGTGGCACATCGAGCTATCTGGGGCTACAAGGGGCAATTGGTTGTTGGCTGAAGACAATCTAGGAGAAAAATTTCTCCTATGGGTGTCACCCACAGGTGATGGGTAACATTTGGCTCCAACTGGGACATGATCTCTCAGTAGAGTGCATAGACGTACTTGAATGGGGAGGTCTTGAGAACACCAGCAATCTCTTGGTACCATAGATCTATTACCTGCGTATCAAATACCAAGCACATGGGGCAGCATGCTTTTGTGGTGTCTTATGATCACCCATGCTTATGTTAGGCCATAAAATCAACAGAAATAAAATTTATTCTAAATGCAATTCTACTCTAAATACAGCTATTCTAGCGTGAGAAAAGAATATGATGTTAGTTCTAATGCAAAATTAATATGCAATGCATCCTACCCTGACATGCATATATTATTCAAATTTTAAGTGTAATCATACAGCGAGTGCAACCAACATATCATTATATCAATATACGAATTCTTGTCAATGTGATTACTTATGCAACAAACCTAAAAGCCAATATTGAAACAAACTCTCGGAGGATGACGCGGGTGGGAGAGCGGGTGGGAGGAGAGAAAATATGATATCCATATGATGTAGAAAGGAACCCTGGATGAGGGGAAGGATACCAATCTAGAGGTTTGAGGCCTTTCCTATAAGCACAAAATGGAAGAGTGAATGACCAAACTCACGAACTCCCTATCATTACGATTGTTCATAACTTCATGCTTCGTGGTTGGCTCAAAGTCATGATGGGAAAAGGGGAGACACAACAAATAGATTGCTTTATATGATGGTCATATTGAAAAGGGGAAACATTTGTGTGCTCACATCCCTGAGGGTATGCCTGGGAAGAAGGGTAGGTGTAATTAGTGGTTCTTCCTCAACGCCATACTGAGAAGGGGCGGAGGGTTCATTAATATCAGTGATGTCATGAGGAGGGGTGAAGCAATGGCTCATGGATAATGCAGCTATATCTTTAGGATCCTGGGGTATGCAAGGAAAAGCAAAACTCTTGTTATTATCATTATTGATATCATAGATGGGGCCAACCACTTCCAACAAACCTTCTTCATATATGGGAAAATAATGATCCTTTCTTTCAATGGTGTGAATGGGTATATCATTATGGGTAATACCCAGAAGAAAGGGAAAACCAAACTCAACCTCATTTTTAAGGTCAATATCATAAATAAGGTCATTGTTGAAATGATGGTCAATACCCCATTTTCCTTCATTTATGCTGAAGAAATCAGAAATGTCAAGCTCACAAGGAGTTACAAAATCCTTATCCTCTAACACCCTTTCTTGAATGAGATGCCCTACTTCATCGTGTTCATCCTTATGGACATCAATGGGGTTTTCATTTATGTCACATCCATACCCAGTTCCCCAATTAACCTTCCAAAAATCATTTGTAGGTTCTTCATTGGCTTGGTCATCATGATTTTCCTCAAAATCATCCTTATTGGTAGGAAGGGGAGACTCTTCCTTGGAGACTCTTCCTCTGGGGCTTTGTCATATGTAATGAGACGAGGGCTATCCCCAAGAAACGAAAGGACACTAGTAGCCTCACCCTTGAAGGTGTATCCCACATTGAAATTCTTATCAAGGTCCCCTTCAAGATTACTTGTCCCATTACTCGACTTATGTTGATCATGCAGAAAGGGATCCATTTGATCTCCTAGAAAGGGAGCTTCTTTATCTTGGTTATAAAGACCAATTTCTTGGTATGGGATGTTGCTTCATCTTGCTAGGAAGATATCTTCAAATCTATCATAATCAAAAGCACTTTCAAGGGGAAGATTGCCATACCAATCTTTAACTTGACCTTCAAGTGATAGAGAAAATAACATCATAATTGTATCATCATTCTCGATTCTATATGGGGCTAGGTACCAAAAGAAGTCATTTATGTGGGTATTAGCATCTTGATCAGCACTTCCTTTGAACCTGGGAAACCTATTCTTAATCCACGCATTCAACTCTAGTAGTCTTAGAAATTTTTTAGGATAAAGGCTATCAAAGGGAGATGGAGGGAGGTCATAGACCATTTTTTATATCTTCACATATAGGATCAAAATGGAGTCGTCGGGGTGAATTTGGATGCCTTGATAGATGCTTACTTCACCCTACAAGCATTTAACTTTAAAGTTCAATGAAGAACTAGGGCTTCGTTCTTCCATTGGAGTCGCCAAGAATGATATAACAATCATGTCATAAAAGAAATAAGACACACGTCTCGTGTCCCCGACAACGGCACCAAAAATATTACCGCTCAATTGAGAAAGGGTCTTAGGAGGGGTTCCTATGGGACCTACTACTAGATCAAGTGGCAACAATGGGACAAGGACCCCTCACCTCAGTTCGTGTCCCTTGCTCTTTACAACTTTCACCGATGGGAGGAGTCCCGGTATGAGGGAAAAGGGATGCCCTAGACCCAATATTCCTAAAGAGAAGAGGTTTCTATGTGGCCTTGTAAAACAAGAAATAGTAGAGATGTGACACCACAAAGAAGCTTAAGGGGACCCAAACAAGGCCTAGGGTTTCGAGTGAATCTTCAAACAAAGAGCCTAGCTCAAGCAAGGGGGAAGAAGGGATCAACAATAGATGAACTTGCTTTGAGTTTTCAAGCATAGGAGATCCTCTACAATGCCACTAACCTAGAAAGACCTAAATCCAAGTGATTCTGGAGTTAGGGCTTGGTGTATCTCATAAGTCGACCGTGGGATTTACTTCAGATTTGGAGGGATAGTGGAGGACACCCCAACGCAATTCCTTGCAAACTCGCTCAGCAAACTGATGGCTAAAATGGAATTCGTTGGATGCCCTAGCTAGGTCGTCTAGGGTTAGGGCAGAAAAATTGTGAAAAAAGGGAAAATTTTAGGGTGATCATCAAGGACTTGAGACCAATGCCTAGCCAATCGTGAAGAATGGAGTCCAAGTCAAATTGATTATGGATTTTTTCTCTACCAAGGAACCTTCCTGCAACTTTGCATGCCCTAGTGAAGCAGCTACAAGGTCACAAGAAATATTTATACTTTTGACTTGCCAAGCAATGGAGTTTCAAGGTGTAAAGAGTCAACCCACCCCTAGGAATATTTCGATCTTCTTGCAAAAATGAATAACATATGCAATTAGCCAAGATTACCAAGTGTTTAAGAATTTCGCATCACAATTAGGGCACAAAATAACCATAGCAATAGTGTTCCATACATTAGACAATAAGCATGTAAAAATTCGCATAAAAGAAAGTACTCACATGACATGAAGATTATATCCATCCATTATACTTGCAAAAATGAAGCTCCAAGACAAATAACAAATATCCAAACATAAAAATGCATTAATTGATCTCCAATTCATCCAGCAATAGCAATTTTGAAATCTTTTCTCCAAAGAGATACAAATCCAAGTGATGATGAGAGATCAAATGAACCTCTCATCAATATATATGATCCTCTAAGGGATTCGACTTGCCTAATTAGGCCTTATGATGCCCCTAATAATAAAATAATGTACAAATAACAACCCTTTGGTGAATCCCAGATGCGGGTGTATTGGCGGAGTAACACAGTGATGGGACTTGGGTTCAGCAAGTGGAGGAGACACTTGCCCACCCAAGCCATAGACAGGCGAGATCTCCCTTTTCAATATGCCTTCATAACTGATGCATTAAATTTTAGCAGAGGTCGAGATCCGACCATAATCCCCGCTCGCGCCTCCGTATGGCTCTTACCGCACCCGCCTTCCGCTCTAATTTATGAGAATTTAACGCAGGGTGAGCTTCGAGGTTTCACTGTTCGGGTTTTTAAGATGGAGGAAGGCACAGGAAACTCGGGCGCTCCTCCTCCGCTACATAGTCTATGCTCTCCATATGTTGGGCTCCCTGGTTACCGCACTGCCACTGGCAGAAGAAGCCATCTAAATTGTTGTATTGATTTTGGAGAGGGTCTGCACCTTTCTCGCTCTAGCCTCTGCATTTCAACCTCTGTCTCTCTGGAACTCCTTATCAATTCGCTCACTCCTAGCTCTGTTCCACCGACTCCTCTTTCGCCTTCCGCTGATCCCATCACCATGCCGCGGCTTCGTCAGCGCATGAGATGTCGCAGGGGTAGCACTAGAAGCCATCCCCAGTGCTCCCCCTCCATCTCCAACTCTGAGTCCTCTTCTCAATCCTTTGAATATTTCTCTAGTAGATACCCGAATACTCGAAGTGGGAGGGGCAGACTCTAGGATACCAGCCTCCGCAGGGGATCTCCAGCATCCGCCAACCCCATCACTCAAGCTAATAACTTGCCCCAGACGGCCCAATTCTTCTTCAACTGTTCCCTGAATCGACCCCGCATAATTGCCTCCATAACAGTGGTTTTCAAGGAGGAATCCCAGGGGGGCGAGACCAGCATGCGTCAGGAAGGGCCAACCTCTGAGGTGGCTTAGGACATGGGCAATCAGCAACGGACGGTGAACAAGGACTCAAGAAAGGCTCCAGGTGAGGAGGAGAAGGTTCGCTGCGGGAGTGAGGAGGAGAAGGTGTGCTGCGGCCGTGTGCTTTCCAAGCAAAGCATTGCCTCCACTGCGGACAAGCCAAGGGAGGACGACGACATGGAGGATTACAGGTGCCGCAAAATTGAAGAACCTCCCCCTCCTCATGATGTTTAATTACTCCAAGTATGTCTGGTTTTTGTGCTACGAGTCCCAACATGCAGGGATTATTTTTGAATCTTTAGATATGTCATCCAGTAATTTTTGTCTCTCAGTCTCTCATAGGTGTAAAACTCAGTGGAATCCATGGTTGTTACCCCTGCGTGGGCAACACAGTAGAATGAGGACTGTTCGGGACCGGTTTCCCCAAGTGGGTGGTATTTTTTCTGTTTCTTATGCTGAATATGCCACTCTTCAAGGCAAAGACACGGCTTCGGCCAAGATGTAATATATTTTCTCTTTTTTAATAGAATTAAACTAATTTAGAAAAAAAACAACAACCCTTTGGTGAAAGCCCACCAAAATAGCTCCGTCACATGAAATATAAGCCTCTCAATAGGGCCGAAATGATAGAAAAGTAACTAGGAGGGTCGTTGGGATGCCAAACGGAGTCCAACATGTGCCAAAATGAGTGGAAGGGCTCCAAAAATAGTGTTGAAGGGGGTGGCCCCTTGATTTCCAAGCAATGACCTGTGGTAACCCAAAGTGGTTGTGGGGGCCCAAAATCATCCTCATGGGTCTCCAATTGAATCGAGCAAGCATGTATCCCATCTACAAGGGCTGGAACAACGATGCAAGCCCTCCTTTTGTGTCCCATGGTGAGACACAACCTCATCTGGGCCCTAGATCAACTGTTAAGTGTGTGGTGCAAGTACACAGCAGATTGGGCAAGGTGGTCTAGGTGCATAATCATCATCAAATAAATGGAACACAAGCAAGCAATGAGTGGTGTTGAATGATCCCATGGCATGGCTATCTGCTCTCTGCTATAGTGGAGGCCCACACTTGGGTGTATGGATGTAGGAGGGAGCAATTGTGAGGCCCATATGCCTTTTGCCCTTTATTGATTTTTCTTTTATAACTGCTTGGGGTTCCAAGGGATGAGAGCATGATGTGAATGATATAGCAATGAATACCCCCTAAGGTAAGGCAATTCATCGCCCACCAGGGGTTGGGACAATCATGGGTTCCTTAATGATGCAGGGGCCTATATGAGGAGCCCTAGGAACTAAGGTGATGGCCATAATGATAGGGGTAGAGCTCATGTTGGCTTTTGCCCACGTGCTAAATTTGTATTTCTCGGTCATCTTTTGCATTTTATGGTACATTTCCTATTGTGAGTGGCCAAATTATGCTTTTTACTTTATTTTTAGCTTCATCAATCTCCACGACATCGTTCCAAGCCCGACCCAAAGTGTGGACAAGGGGAGGGGAGGCTAACTCCTTGTGGATTCAATAGACAAATGTGGACCTGGATGGAAAATATGTGAAAATGGTTTGTAATGAGCAGAGGGGAGTGATGTATGTGATGTCGGGAAGCGGGAACACACAACCAAAATCAGGGTTTCCCATGCAGTGCCACTCCTAAAGCTAGTAGTCAATAGAGGAGATTTCACGGTACTAGGATACAAGGTTAACCACCAAGTTGGACAAAGGGACAAAAGTACAAACCAAGGCCATTATTTCCGCCAAATACCCCCACTAATACATGCCCAGAAGTGTCCATACCTTGAAAAAATAAATACCCAACTACATAATGAAATCCATACCTTCAGGGTTAGAAGACCCATCTTCAAACATACAGTCATGACAGATGGGCGAGGGTGCATAATGGTTGGCTCAGGTGGTGGAGATGGTGGCACATTGAGCTATCTAGGGCTGCAAGGGGTTGTTGGTTGCCGGCTGAAGAAGATCTAGGAGAAAAATTCCTCCTATGGGTATCACCCATAGGAGGTGAGTAACAGGGGCCACCAAGGGAGAAAAGGAGGCCAACAATTATAAATAAGGAGGAGAGGTCTTAATTTGCATATTTTGACAATTTAACATCGAACATGAGTTTTCTTGAGTTGTTTAGCCAAGTCAACCGGTGTTGTTTAGCATGAGGGATTCCCAAGCGGAAATTCCACCTCTAACTTCAGTGAACTTCGAGTGTCACCCTAGGAGAGTAGAGAGAATTCTAACTCGGGACTTCTAAAGGAGCTACATGGCAGATCATTTCCAGTTGTTGCGTATTTTCCTTGGGCACAAAGTTGTTCGAAGCACCCCAATTGAGATCAATTATAGATTGCTAGAGTTCCGGTGGATTTACAGCAGTCTTTCCCACACAGCCAGATATTTTGTAGCGAATTTGTTGGGTTGTGAGGCAGGGATTTTGAGGATACATTTCTCTCACTCTGAGCATTGCGCAAGGGTTTCTAGCTTAGCCTGTGCAAGGGAAGAAGGGAGAAGAATTTGTGGAGAGATAGGAGCAGGGAAGAGAGGTGTTTTTCCAGGGAGATTTGCAGGAATTTGAGAGGCATTCTGATGAGGATTGTGGCACATATTGGCTGAGTTATTTCCAGCACTACGCATTGATTGATAGAGAGAGAAGTTCGCACCATTTTAGGGGCACCAGTGACTTGTGGATGTAGCCCAAACCCTTTCTGGGCCTTTGTGGGTTTGGTGAGTGGAGGCTAGGATTAATTTTACAGAATTTTATGAGCAGTTCTGAGGGTATAAATCCTAGTTCCACCCAGTAGCCAGCAACAAAAATTGTTGGAGGGTGCAATTCACCCTAGGACAATTTCCACAACTTGGGTTCTCGAGATATGTTTGGGTCTTTCTAGGTATCTAGTGAGGAGGACACCATAAAAGTTTCAGCTCATTCTAGGCACTCTTCAGAGCAGTTCCTCCAGTTTCCTCCCAACGACAACTAGTAGTTCTACCTGGGCATGCGCAATTCTTCCTGGGGGATCTTTCCAGCATCTGAGCATTGTAGTCACACCTGGGTTTTTGTAATATCTTGCAATAGCAAGCCCAAGTTACTCTGATCTCATTTATTGTTCTCATATTTATCAAAATTAATACAATGACTCTAAGTTTTTGCTCATATTTTTGTGTTCAAATGTGTATGGTTGTGCATTTCTAAATTTTGTAGTTGTAGCTAGTTCATTGTTTTTGTTATCTACGGTATTTTTCCATTTGGAATATTACAACAGTAAAAAAAAAACAAAACAAAACTCTTGGGCTCTTGTACCAAGGATGGTGACCCAAATACAGCAATATACAATCATTTCTATCTCTGCCTAAACATATTCAACTTTAGATCTACTCCAATAAGTATGCCATTGTAACTCTGACCTCCAATGCAACAAAATAGATTCCAATTCATACCTTCAATCAGTTGCTTCAGATATGCCTTAGAATAGACCTCGATTTGTGCATTTAGTAGCTCAAAACTCCCTCAAAAACTCTGCCTTAGAAAAGACTATTGGTCTACCTCAAAAGGTAGCTCGGATCTACTTCAAGACTTCTACAAGGATGACATCAAGGTCTTCTTCAAACTTCTACAAGAATGACTTCATGATCTGATCCAAACTTCTACAAGAATAACTTCAAGATCTGCTCCAAAATTCTACAAGAATAACTTCAAGATATGCTCCAAACTTCTACAAGAATGATGCCAAAAAGAACTTCAAAAATTATGCCAAAATCCTTTAAAAATGTGCAAAAATTCCTTCTATAGATAGCCTCCACAATCCAGCCTCTCCTCACTTCCACTTCATGAGATATGAACCCTAGAAACACTTCTTTCCTTTGCTTGTTTGAACATATCCAAATTCTCCTTGAGAGAATTGCTAAAATGCCTCCTCCTCGCGCCTATATATAGTGCATTCAAGATCTAGACTGGGCCGACTTTTCCATTGACTGAGCTGACCTGTCCACTGGCTGGACTGACTTGTGCAACTAGTAGAATGTATAGTGAATATTAAACAATCATTTCTCCTCAACCGTGAGGAATTAGAGGGAGTTCCATATACCATTGGAAAGGTCTCTGAATAAGCTTTCCAACCATGTATGTTCTATGCGAAATTTCCTTAATTATGGTTCCCAAAATTTATTCTCCTATCTTATATAGATTGTTTGTCTTTAGAAATTAATCACGGCAAATAACAAATAAATCATTATTGCAATTTTCACCAACAATAATACTAGTAACAGGAACTGAGAAAATAATGCACACACATAACAATGTAGACACAGATGTTTTTGGACAATAAACCCTAGAAAAACCCTAGTGTGGGGAAAACTAGTTCAGCAGATGAGGGTTTTATTATTATTAATCTTCAGTAAAATTTGAGAATTACAATCTGCTTGCCTCTCACTGGCAAAGCTCTGGCAAATATTTTTTCTCTTGGCCAAATTGACCTAGAAACCACAAAGTCTCCCTCTGTAGAATATCTCGGCCTCTCTGTGCTATTCACACTGCTTCCCAGCAACTTGCATTGGTTGCCTGCAACTCGCACTGGCTACTCCAATAACTCATTGCCTCCAGGAAAATGATCCTAGAAGTAAATCTTCCTCCAGCAACTCATCTAACTGACTCGCACTCCCTCTGGGAAGATGATCCAACATTAGAAGCTAAATCGAGCCTCTATGTTACACGCACTAGAAAACTGGCTACTCGCACTAGTTGAATCAACATCTTTTCTGCTAATGAATTTGGCCTCCTTCCTCTCACTGGAAACTAGAAATCAATTGAGAAAAATTCTCCAGAAATTTTATCCTCAATCTTCTCTGTTGAAACCCTTCTACTGGTGTCTTCCTTGCTCTCACTGCAACTGGGTAATTCAAACTGCCTTTTATGTTTCCAAAATCCCTATCGATTTGCTCTTATAATCTCTCGTTGAGCAACCAACGGCCACGATCTATCTACGATCGATGGCTAAGATCATCTTGACTCCTTCTCATGACTTCTCTAGAAGTCACTAGAGAAAATTGATTTACCTCAAATATGATTTAATTAACTAGTTTTCCTAAATTAGACTTAGGAAAATATTTAATAATTGGCTAATTAATCTAATTAAGGTGCTTCCTTAGAAACTTTTATTGGGCCTTGGAGATAATTATCCTCCTATGTTCCTTAACCTCAAAGACACCGATAGAGACTAGAACACATGTCCGAGCTACACAAAAACTAACACTCCCTCTTAGCAAGGAAGGTGTTCTCCACTACTTCCAACTTATCCCAGAAACAGACAAACTTTGCCTTACCCAAGGTCTTCGTCAGAATATCTGTAGCCATCTGATATGTGGGAACATACTATAGCCAAACTGATCCACGTTGTACATAATATTTGATGAAGTGGTATTTGATCTCGATGTGTTTTGACCTATCATGGAACATTGCATTCTCAAAGAGCTTGATGCAACTATGGTTCTCACAGTAGATACTGGTCGAATCCATCCTCTGATCAAATAGTGCCACTAGCATCTTCCAAAGCCAAATAGCTTCACATCTGGCCATACTTGCTACTATGTACTCTGCTTCTGCAGAGTTCAATGCCACAGAATTTTGCTTCTTGTTGCACCAAGAGAAAAACCCTGAACCAATACTGAAGCAACACCCTGATGTGCTTTTCTTATCCACTGTACTACCTGCCTAGTCTGCATTTGTGTATCCCATCAATCCAACACCATCACTTCGGGTATATCTCAGGCCATACTCGATTGTACCTCATAGATATCTCAATACATGTCTCATTGTTGTCCAATGTACTCTCTTCAATTCCACTATGAACTAACTGAGAGTGTTGACCGCGAAACAAATGTCTAACCTTGTGTTGACCAAATACATAAGAGAGCCAATAAGATCCCTATACAAGGTTGGGTCCAATGTTGCGTCCTTTAATGCATCTATGTTCCTCCAGTTAGTAATCATAGGCATAGACATGGGTCAACAATCCTATATCCCGAATCTCTTCAAGATCTCCATAATATATCTCCTTTTCCCAAGGAATATCTCCCCATCTGTCTGCCATACCTCCAGTCCTAAGAAATAATGCATCAGTCCCAAGTCCTTCATCTTGAACTTCGTTGCCAAGTCCCTCTTGTAGTTCTCTATGAGCCTTGATGACCCTATCAAAAATAGATCATCCACATATAGTACGAGAATGAGCAGCTCACCTCCTACCATCAAATAATAGAGGTTAGAAATTGCCTTTCTCTCCACGAAGCCATTTGTTACAAGTAACTATCTATCCAACCATACCATGCTCTAGGAGCTTGCTTGAGTCCGTATAGCACCTCCTTTAACTTGCAAACACAAGTATCTCTCACATGTGTCTCAAATCCTTCTATTTGTTCGATATACACCTCCTCTTCTATCACCTCGTTCAAGAAAGTTGTCTTGACGTCCATCTAGTGAATCTTCCATCCCATATGGGTTGCTAGAGAGATAACGGCCCTGAAAGAAGTGTATCTGGCTACTGGAGCGAATGTCTCCTTGTAGTTTATGCCTTCTTTCTGTGCATAACCCTTGGCCACGAACCTAGCCTTATACTTGTCCACACTACCATATGCAGTGTACCTAATCTTATAGATCCATCGAGAGCCAACTACTGCCTTCTCCACCAATCTAGGCATGAATTCTCATACATCATTCAACATGATGGAGTTGTACTTGTCCACCATTGCATCCTACCGCACCTGATGTTGCGTCACCTCATGATAGTTGGAAGACTCTATGTCAATGATTTTTTTCACCAACGCCTTATCCCTGTCTAGTTGTTTGCGCTCTCTGGTGCTCGCCCTAGGAGCTCCCATGAACTCTTGTGCATCTCTCAATGTCTGAAGCACCTCTTTGTTTCTTCTTCCGCTGGTGGTGGGTTGAGATTCATGCTCCTCATCCTTGTTAGTTTTTGTAGAATCGGATGTGTTCTAGCCACGAAATTTTGTGGATACGCTAGAATACCATTCATCCATTGAACATCCTTCCATTGTGAAGCATCCACAAGACAATTTCCTCAAGATAGTTCTCTAGCTAGCCATATATAGCACAAAAGAAATAGACAAAAGGGTTTTCTCCAAAGAGTCTCCAAAAAAAAAATTCAATCAAGTTCTAAGGGATTTTTTCTCCAATCCAACCATGAGTACAAATGAGGAAGGGCGTCTCCTTTTATAGAGTGATGCTCACCTTCCTTTACAATAAAATATTATTATCTTTGTGAAATCCTTAGATCTAGCCTATGAAGGAGTAAAACATAATTCTTTCCAACTAACTAAGCTAAAATAGAATAAAAATGGAGTGGTCAAGCCACATGTACAAACCCTCAAAAGGGGGCAGCCCCTCAAAAGTGTGAGTAAATGTGCAATGAAAACTCCCTATATAGATCAGCTCTCTTCGAAGACAGTGGATATTTCATAAATAATTATATGCCAAAACCAAAGTTCCCAAAGCTATTGAATGCCAACGATCAACAATCTTCTCCACCAAAAGTGCACAGATGTGAAGTAGCTATAGAATAATAGGTCCGAAAATAAAGAAATCAACCGATGTTGCGAACATCAACATCGGGATAAAATCGACAAGGGTCCAGAAAACCAAAATATCATAAAAATAAAGAAAATATCAGTTAAAATAAGCAAACATTGGGAAAATTAAGATACCATCAAAATATCAATAACAATCATCAAACATCGGCTAGGACAAAAAATCACGATTTCGCAATTTTTTTCACGATAAAATTGGAATGCTTGCAACACTGAAATCAACACATGTGAAAGCGTGATCAATTATTTGTTACAACAACCACTTTAGATGTTGCCCTCTCTTCCTTGAAATTTGCTCCAACAGTTTCATTAAAGACCTTCCATGCCAACAATCTCCCCAAATAAGGGAATTCTCCTCCCCTTTGCCACTTCTACTCTTCATTCAAATCAAAATTAGTGGGTTGCTCCTTCATTAGTTTATTCTTTTACCTTGGAGAATGAGGCGGCTGTGAAAATTTCTGAATCCTTATTACAGAAATCCTACTGCGGAAATTTGGTTTACTTCTCCTGCTTGTGTTTTTAATTTAACAAGTTATTTTCAAAAATATTCAAAAAACATTGAAGTAAACACACTGCAGCCTACACATAGATACAGATCAAGTACTAAAGAATTAAGCACATTCAATAAAGGACATGCAAGATTTTTCGAACAAATGTCCCCAGAAAAACCCAATGCGAGAAAACCAGTTCAACAACTCTTGAGGGTTTTATTATTATGCAGAATTCTGAATACAATCTAGGGTACCAGTAGTGGTTTACCCAACAGAGAATATGGTTGATTCAGTTGAGGATGAAGAACCCCACAGGTGCCTACGCAGTCACTGCGTCACCCCTTCTAGATCTGTTGAATACAAGCCCTATCTAGCACACTGAAACCCCAGCACAGCTCTCTGAGTGACTGCATCAGCCTTTTCCGCCTTTGCATCCCTCTACGTGAGCCCTTCTGGCTCTGCGTCACCCCTGTTGGGCTTACGCTGCCTCTACGTCACCCCTCCTGGGCTTACGCTGCCTTTGCGTCACCCCTCCTGGGCTTATGCTGCCTCTGCGTCACCCCTCCTGGGCCTGTGTTTCTCTGTGGTACAAATCTACCTCTTTGCTATTGTATTCTCAGCCTCAGATCTGAAATCCCTCTGCTGATCTGCCCCTCGCTGCACTGCAAGCTCACTTGAAAATTCTCAGCAAACCGCGCCCCAGAATTTCGACTTAGCTCAAGTACTACCACTTTGTCTGTTCTCCAACTAAGCCCAAGCCTTCATTTAATACTTTTCATGTTGAACATTCAACGATCGTGATCTAATCTCTAATCAATGGCTAAGATTAGAAAATACTTGATCCCCATTACTTAGAACATTCTGACCCACATGTCTAAATTAATTCACTTTAATTATTTAATTTCCCTAAGTTAGACTTAGGGTCTCCATTAAAATAATTAATTATTGGAATAACTTAAGTTCCGAGTGGAATTTCTCCAAACGATTTATGGGTCTTGGAGATCTCATGTGTTCTAGCCCCTCCACAAAGTTTTAGAGCTAGAGCACATGCGATGCTACCCAAAAATCAACACTCCCTCTTAGCGAGGAATGTGCTCTAGCTATACTTCAATCCAAAAGCATTACTTTGATCCATGGCATCGATCCTCTGTGTTGTTGATGCTTGGCCTGCTGCCCTTCATCCTCTGCATTGTTGCCTTCTGTACTACTACCCATGACTCTGCCATAGTCATTGCCTCATTTGTATTGCAACTCCCTCTCAAATGCTACATCATGCTACCCATAGCACTACCATTGATAACTGTTGCACTGCAAATCAGTTGTTGAGAGTAAGCAACTGAAGGATATCACCCAAAATCCTGACAGACAAGTCAGTTTAGCTGCATCTCGATACTGAACACCCTATGCTGCTAATCTGCGTTGACCCTCTGGTGCCTCTGCATTGTTGTTGCTCTGCACTATGTAAGCATTGCCTCTATGTTGTTGAAATCCCATCAGCCCCTGCGCTGTTGCTGCCTCTGCGCTGCGCTGCTCCAATGTTCAACATCCTAGCACTGTTAATGTGCCTCCACAATCCTTTGCACCAACTGACTCCAGTCATCCTGCTACTGTCATTAAGGGATCCCGTAGCTCGCATGTGATCCAAGAGTTTGGGCTCCTCAAGGATCCTACCCCACACTATTATCTATAGCTCAATCTATAGATCTATGTCGCCCCACCTCTTCTCTCGAGGCACATGAGCACTCATAGCCACATCTTCATCACTCCCATCATCACCCTTCGCTTCTGCAACCTTAGAATTTGAGTCTTCCTTTCCCTTCATCTGTTGAGGACAAGTAGTGGCGAAATGTTCCAGTTCACCACATCCGAAGCACCTGACCTTTGAAAGGTCTCTCTTCTTCTTCCCACGTTGCCCCTATTGTCCCTTAGATGAGAGAGCCGCATCTTCCTCCTCCTTCTTGATCTTGATTCTGCCGCTGGTGCTGCCCTCCTTGGTCATCCTCTGGATCTCTTCTTGTCGAAGAACTGCCCACATGTCTTCCCAATTTGGAAGTGTAGCTCTGCCCAAGATGCCTTAGACAAAGGTCTCCCACTCTTTAGACACTGCATTTAGGGCAGTCCTGACCAATAGACCCTCATCAGGAGTGGCCCCCATAGCAGCCAGCTGATCACAAATCGCCTTCAATCTAATGAGGAAGGGGTCGATTTCCTCTCCCTTATGCATCTGAAATAGTCGAAGTTGATTCTCCAGAAGCATTCTCCTTTGGAGAGAAGTCCCTTGATACATTGTGGTTAATGTCGTCCACATCTTATTTGTTGTATTCTTCTCGGCAATGTGTGGGAACACATGATCCTTGACCCAATCCATAATCAAGCGCTTGGCCCTTGTTTGATTTTCCTCATACTTCTTTAGTGGATCAGCATCAACAGGAACAACTACAACCTTCTCAGCATGATCTTTGATACGATATTCATCTAGAACTGACAGGATTCTAGCCTTCCAGACGACGAAGTTGGATACCCCATCCAACCTGTCCCAATCCCTCAATCCATTTGCAGCCATCTCTTCTGAAAAATTGTTGAAGCTGAAAAACTCCTCTCCCTACTTTTGCTGTTACCCTCAGAAAAAGACACAGATTTGGGTTTCTTGGCGCTAGAAACCCTCTAGAGAATATGCTCCCTCTAACAAGTGATTTCTCTCCCGGAAATCCTCCACCAATTCTGTCGAATCAGCTCTCTCTAATCACTCTCTTGATCAGATCTCAGACTTCTTGGCTAGAAAGTCTATTGAGGAACTGCTTCCCCTTACTTTGTCAACCCTGCTAGACATTGTTTTGCACCGACAGAACAATGCCCCACCAGCAACTTCTAAAGAAAAAAACTGCACTTCCAACCACAGCAACTGACACAGAGTTACCTCCTCTCGGACTGCATCACCCTTTTGGGCCTGTGTGAGCACTGAGCCTCTGCCTCAGCTTTGCGTGAGATAGACAGGCTCTACGTCACCCCTTTGGGTTTGTGTGAGCCTCTGCATAAGCTCTGCGTGAGGTTGGGCTTGTGTTGTCCCTCTGGTGTTGCGTTGCCTCTTCCTGGATCTCTGCTGTCACAGCTACCTTCCTGCAGCAAAAACTTCGCCTCTTCATTGATGGCTTCAGCTCTCCCTGATCTACAATAGCTTTGACACCATATGAAAATTTTTGAATCCTTATTACAGAAATCCTACTGCAGAAATCTGGTTTACTTCTCCTACTTTTGTTTTTAATTTAACAAGTTATTTTCAGAAATATTCAAAAAACATTGAAGTAAACACAATGCAGCCTACACATACATACAGATCAAGTACTGAAGAATTAAGCGCATTCGAAAAAGGACACACAAGATTTTTCGGACAAATGTCCCCGGAAAAACCCAATGCGGGAAAATCGGTGCAGCAGCTCTTGAGGGTTTTATTATTATGTATAATTTTGGTTACAATCTAGGGTAACAGTAGTGGTTTACCCAATAGAGAAAATCTCGGCAGAAGTACCTCTATCTCCGAAGATACATAATATGCCTGATTCAGCTGAGGATGAAGAACCCCACAGGTGCCTACGCAGTTACTGCGTCACCCTTCACTGTGGCTGCGTCACCCCTTTTGGATATGCTGAATACAAGCCCTATCTAGCTCACTGAAACCCCAGCGCAGCTCTCTGAGTGACTGTGTCAGCCTTTTCTAGCTCTGCATCCCTCTGCGTCACCCCTGTTGGGCTTACGTCACCCCTCCTAGGCTTACGATGCCTCTATGTCACCCCTCCTAGGCCTGCGTTGCTTTGTGGTACGAATCAACCTCTCTGCTATTATATTCTCGGCCTCGGTTCTGAAATCCCTCTGTCGATCTACCCCTCCCTGCACTGCAAGCTCACTTGAAAATTCTCAGCAAACTACGCCCCAGAATTTTGACTTAGCTCAAGTGTTGCCACTCTGTGTCTATTCTCCAACTGACCCCAAGCCTTCCTTTAATACTTTTCCTGTTGAACATTCAACGACCGCGATCTGATCTCTAATCAACGACTAAGATTAGAAAAGACTTGATCCTCATTACTTAGAACATTCTCACACACATGTCTAAATTAATTCTCTTTAATTATTTAATTTCCCTAAGTTAGACTTAGGGTCTCCATTAAAATAATTAATTATTGGAATAACTTAAGTTTCGGGTGGAATTTCTCCAAACAATTTCTGGGTCTTGGAGATCTCATGTGTTCTAGCCCCTCCACAAAGTTTCGGAGCTAGAACACATCCGATGCTACCCAAAAATCAATAGCAGCTACCTAGTGCGCTTTATTTTATCTTAGGAATTCCTCAAATAAGCCTTGCCTATCCCTTCCATATTGAGGCTGAGACAGTAATGTTTTGATCATCAACACTTCAACCTTGTAAGGCGAGGCAAGGTAAGACCATAGTATTCAAATCCGACTAGGTCGGACCGTTAACTGGTGAAACTGGTCGATTGATTAGCCTCAGTGACCAATCGGCCAATAAACCTGGTCCATGCCCTTGCAGACCTAGGTTTGTCATCAAACTAGTCATAAACTAGTCAGTTTATGATGGAATCGACCGGAACAAGACGGTTTGGCCATAAACTAGCCAGTTCCGTCAAAAACTGGTCGGTTCATTACCAGCGCAGTCTAGGGAATCTGGGACTATCAATGGCGGTTTTTTAGGTGGTTTTAAAGGAAACCCGAGGTGGTTTTCCTTCCAAAACAGCCTCCCTTGGCCATAAAACCAACCCTCCCCCTCCTAAACCCTAAAACTAAACAAAAAAACCTAAATCAACCCTAGCAATGTTGGAAATCAATGGTAATGTTAATTCTTAAGTAAAAGTGGCATTTCCTTTATCTTTAATTTCATCATTTTAATAAAAAATTTAACATTACCATGAAATAACTTCGGATGTTTGAGAGTGGTTTCGACCTCATTGGATTTCATATGGAGAAACTAGAATTTTAGATCTCACTCAAAATCCTGCAGACTTAATGGTTTTCAGGATTTTAGGATTTGTGGGATTGCAATGTTTCCATTTGATTATGTCATGCATGAGAGTATGAGATTGGCATTTTATCAAGAGCGTGAAGCCCTTTAAGTACCATGATGTTGGTGGCATTGATTGTTGAACTTCGTTGATGTTGGTGGTATTGGTTGTTGAACTCTTCTACCTAGCCTTAACAAAAAAGTACCCTTCACTCAAAAGGAAAATAATTGGTTAGCCATGCTAAGACTTTTATACCATATTATAAGGTTGAGGGGATGAACCCTTCACTCGTACGAAAATCATTGGTTAGGCATGTTATACTTTTTCTTCTACCATATTATAAGGTTGAATACAATCAAATCTAATCCCATTTCTAGCAGTGTTCAATCAGTGTTCATATCTTTGGGTGCATTACATACTCCTATGTTCCCAAGGAGAAGAGGACCAAGCTAGAGCCCACTGCAAACAAGGGCATCTTTGTGAGTTACAGTGAGACCTCGAAAGCCTTTTGGATTTATATTCCTGCGAGGAGAAAAGTTGTTGTCAGGCGGGATGTGAAGTTCGAGGAGGATAGGGCTTTCAGGAGGTCACGGGAGTTAGATTATCTAGATTCACCAGACCCTCAAGAGCAGTTGAGTCAGTCACAGGGATCAAGAGGTACATCAATTACAGTGTCAGGTCCGTCAGTGAGCAGTGGCTCTCTGAGTCAGATGGATGGTGCTTCGGGCAACATGCAGAGCAGTTCACAAGGTAGCCCACTGATGGACAATTCACAGGGTACTTCAGCATCTACAGGCACAAGTTCAGGCATGAGGTCAATTGGCAGGCCTTCAGGAGTTCAAGCTTTTGATGATGATGAGGATTCTTTCACTCCGGTGGGAGAAGTGTGCTCAAGGAAGAGGAATCCCAAGTGGCTTCAGGAAACCATGCGCGAGGCCACATCTGTTGCTGGGCCAAAGAGACAGGGTAGAGAGAGGAAACCACCTAAGCGATTATGTAGCTATATGGCATTGATCACTAGCATCGTTGATTCTGAGCCTTCTAGCTATGAGGAGGCAACTAGCCAGCAGGTCTGGAGAGAGGCCATGTAGGAGGAGTATTCTTATATCATGAAGAACGTTGTTTGGGAGGTGGTGTCGAGGCCTGAAGGTAAATCAGTGATTACTTCCAGATGGCTTTACAAGATAAAGCATGTTGCAGATGGCAGTATCGAGAAGTTCAAGGCTCGATTTGTGGCGAGAGGGTTCTCACAAGTAGAGGGAGTTGACTATGAGGAGACCTTCGCACCCGTGGCTCGATATACTTCCATTCGCTCCATTATATCGATAGCAGCAGAGATGGGTTGGAAGATCCACTAGATGGATGTGAAGACCGCATTTCTCAGTGGCTTCATACAAGAGGAGGTTTAAATTAAGAAGCCGCAGGGCTTTGAGGTGCATGAGAAGAAGTCCCATGTATGCAGACTGAAGAAGGCACTCTGTGGCCTGAAGCAAGCTCCTAGAGCTTGGTACTCGAGGATTGATACGTACTTGCAGGAGTTGGGGTTTCACAAAGAGTGATGCAAACCCGAACCTATACTTTATTGTGGTAGTTGAGGAGCCTCTCATTCTGGTGTTGTATGTGGATGACTTGGTCATTATTGGTGCAGAGAGACTCATAGAGGGCTGCAAGAGAGATCTTGCTTCAGAGTTCAAGATGAAGGACATTGGCTTGATGCATTAATTTTTGGGATTGGAGGTGTGGCAGGAGGAGGGGCATTTCTTCCTAGGACAAGGGAAGTATATTGTGGACATTCTTAGCAAATTTCACATGGAGGATTGCAAACCCATGTCGACACCTATGATCACTCATTGGAAGAATCTTCACGCTTCAAATTTTGAGTTGGTGGATCCTACTTTGTATAGACAGCCGATTGGTTCCCTGATGTATTTGGTCAACACTCGCCCAGATATTTGTTTTGCAGTCAACACGATGAGCCAGTTCAGGTGTGAGCCCAGGAGAGTGCACTGGGTTGCTGCGAATAACATACTTCGTTACTTGTAGGGGACAGTGGATTATGGTCTCAATTATAGACAGGGAGATGGAGTGAGACTAGCGGGGTACACTGATTCTAATTGGGCAAGTTGTGCTTCTGATAGGAAGAGCACTTTAGGGTGTTGTTTTGGGTTGGGTTCGGCAGTTGTGTCGTGGTTCAGCTGGAAGCAACAGTCAGTTGCATTGAGTTCAGCGAAAGCAGAGTACATGGCAGCCCGTTTGGCTAGTTGTGAGGTCATATGGGTTCGCAAGATGTTGTTTGGCTTATTTGGTTAGGCGTTGAGACCTTCAGTAATTTGTTGTGATAATCAGAGTTGCATTAAAGTCACGGAGAATCCAGTATTTCATGACAGGTCAAAGCATATCGGGATCAAATATCATTTCATCAGAGACTATGTTCAGAAGGAAGCTCTGACACTTGAGTATATTCCCACAGATGAGCAGGTATCGGATATATTCACCAAAGCCTTACTACAAGGCAAGCATGTCTACTTCAGAGACAAGATGGGAGTGGTGAGGAACACTTTCCTTGGTAAGAGGGAGTGTTAAAATTTGAGTACCAGAGGACAAGTGGTTCCCTAAGGCTTTGATCTTTGGCCTTGGGAAAAGTGTCCAAATGTATTTGTACTTTTCTCCTAAAGTGACTTTATAAGTGGTAAAGTCAAATCTAATTTAAACGTAACTTTATAAGTGATAAAGTTAAAAGTCCAATTTTAAAGTGACTTTATTAAAGTCAATGTGAAATTAGAAAGTGAAAAAGTGACTATGGAAATAAAAGGCTAAGTGAGTCTTTATTTAAGTGGGGTGAATTAAAAATTAGAAAGTGAGAATTAAATGCTCACTTATTCTCAGCCCTTGATCTAAAGCTATCTTAGCCACTGGATTTAGGGATCCCCCAAAAGTCACTTAAGGTTAGGTTAAAGGAGAAAAGATGAGAAAAGGTCATTCATTCTTTTCTTGAGCAGATTGAGAGGAGCAAGAGAGAGTAAAGAGATTTTCTGAGCAGTGAGGAAGAAGACAGTAGAACCTTGGCACACATACCGAGGCAACATTCAGAAAATCCGTACAGCAAGGTTACACGCAATTCAAGGCAGTTTCTGGGCACGTTTTTCAAAGCATAACCATACAGCAAATTTGGCACATATTCCTAGGCAATTCTGGCACAGATTTCGAGGTGCATTTATTGCTGATTTTTTGGCATAGATTTTGAGGCAGGTCGTACAATGCATTGTTGTTTCTATGCACAAAAATCATACAGCATTTATTGTTTTCCCTCTGCACACAAATCGAGGAGGTCGTACAGCAACATTTATTTTTGTTCTGCACGCAAATCGAGGTCATATAGCAACATTTATTGCTATGTTTTTTGGCATGAAAATCAAGGAGTCCATACAACATTAAGGAGGTTGTTGTTTTTTACTGTTGGCACATTTTCCGAGGCAGAGGCTAAGCATGAAAAACAAGATAAATTGTATTTTTGTGGTTGCTGGAATTTTCTGTGTATTTTTGTTTCATTGTAAAAGCATTTTATCAGAAATAAAGAGCTCTCAAACTGGTTTTCCCCAAGAGTTGTAGGGGGTTTTTCCAGGGTCACATTGACCGAAAATCAGCATGTCATTTTTCTGCATGTGGCTATTATAATTTCCTGTGTTTTAATTCTGCATTTCCAACACTATGAAATTCCTAAAATTTGTGTTTTCAGAAAATAATTTCATTTCTAGAATTTTGAATGTATGATTATGGGAATGGGCATTTAACTATATGGGAGTGATAAGGTGAAACTAAAAACCAGAGCGGGGTCTAAAATTTCTACAACAATAGAAGCATTCATGACGATAGGATCATGAAGAAAAACCAAACAAGAAGCACACGAATCTACTCTAGGAAAACCCACATGGGAAAAAAACCCAACAACCTTAGAAAAATGATTCAATTCAACAGAGATTCATCTAATTCTTTAAGTCAAACATAAGGTCAAGCTGACTAGTAACATAGCTTTGATCACAATTGTGAAAATTCCACAATTGGAATCCTTCTACAGCAATTGGTTAAGTTTCTTCTATTTTGTTATATAGCTGAACAAAATTATTTATTGTTTGCTACAGTAAATAACAAAACTAACACACTGCAGTCTTCACGAATATAAAATGTTACAGAAACAAAATACAGCACAAGAAAGAAATAAACTCGCACACAACACCGTTATTTTTTTGACAAATGTCCCCGGAAAAACCCAATGCGGGAAAACCGTGTAGTAGTTGAGGATTTGTATTATTACGTAGTAGTTACTGAATACAATCTTTGGATCCTTACTGGTTATCCGATACAAAGAAAATCATTGGCAGAAAGTTAGTGAAAGAACCTCACACTAGTATGGGAAGATCTGGTACTAATCTAACTGAAGATGAGACGTCTGCATTGTCTCTGCGTCACACCTACGCAGTTACTGTGTCACTATTGCAAGGACTGCGTCACACCTCCCGACTGATATTTTGCTGGCTGGAAACTTGATCCTCTGACCTCCCAGTCTCACACCCCGACTTTTGGTACTAGATTTTAACTGCTCCGCAGCGAAACTTCGAACTCCCTCTGAAGCACTGTGTTGTCTTTGCGTGGCTCTACGTTGTCCAACGTAGCTCTGCGTTGCCTCTTCTGCACCTCTCTCTGCCTCTTCTACACCTCTCTCAGCCTCCTCTAAACTGTATTCACCGGATCAGGAATACTTTCACCGGCAAACTATCTCTGCCCCTTACTACAAGAAATCTCTCGATCACTTCTCCGGCAACTGCAGCACTGCTCTCTTGAGAAATCGATCTCTTTATCTCCAATTCGATGTGTCTTCCAAGTGCCCAGCGAGCCTCTTCTTATAATCTTCTCGTTGAACATTCAATGGCCCAGATTAATTCCTAATCAATGGCTCAGATCATGTTGACTCAGTCTTCGTCTTTTTCTAGAGGATTCACACCTAGTTTCATTAATACCCTTTAATTATTTTAATTTCCTAAGTTTAGACTTAGGCATCCATTAAAAATAATTAATTATTTTAATAAAACTGTCTCCGGGTGGAATTTCCCAAAACTATTTTTGGGTCTTGGACGATGCATGTGTCCAACCCTCCCTGCAAATTTTGAGGCTTAGAGCACATCCGATGCTACCAGAAATCAACACGCCCTCTTAGCGAGGAATGTGCTCTAGTAATGCAACTTGTTGAAGCATCACCCTGACTCTGTATCATCTCCCTCTGCATTACTAATGTCTGACATCACTGCCCACCAACTACTGCGCAAATGTTACATTTGTGTTGTTGTTGAATCTGCATGTTGCTGTCGACTGCATCTGCACGGCAACTCTGTTGTTGTTGCAACAGAAAAACATCCAATATACTGAACCAACAGTATTCAGTATGATGCATCTGTCACTAGAGATATGACTGCTGCTAGTCTCTGCGCTGACCCTCTAAAGCCTCTACGTTGCTGCTGACTCTGCACTATGCCAACTGCACTGCTGCCAACTTTGGTTTGCATTGCTCAGTGTCTAGCGCTCCTAGCTGCTGCAACTATCACTCCGGCACTCCTCTGCGCCAACTAACACCGGTCCATCCTAACACTTCTGATATGGGCTCTCGTAACAAGGTATTGATCTGAGAGGTGGACACATCAAGGATCCTGCCCATCTGTATTTTTCTGGCACTATAGTACTAGATCACCCCACCTCTCCCCTGGAGGGATGTGGGCAATCATGGCAAACTCCTCCTCCTCAATCCCTACGGTTGCAGCCTGTTGATCATTTTTCTCTTCCTTGTCCTTCTTTCTGAGAGGACACTGCGTAGCATAGTGACCAAGCTCACCACACCTGAAACATTTGATCTTCAAGACGTCCTTCTTCTGCCTTCGCTGCTCCTGTTGCCCCTTTGATGCAAAGGCTGCATTCTCCTCCTCCTCCTTGGGCTTCGTCCCACTGTTGATGTTGTCATTAAGTTTGCACTTTACTAAGTCTCGCCTCATCTCTTCTTGTTGAAGAGAAACCCACATCCCTTCACAATCCGACAGTCATTCTCTACCCAGGATACTCTGGGTGAAGACTTGCCATTCTTCTGAAATGAAATTCAGGGCCAATCTTACCATCTTTGTAGCCTGAGGCACTAACCCTACAGTTGCCAGTTGATCTCGGACTTCCTGAAGCTTCGAAAGGAAAGGATCTATTCGCTCCCCCTTTTTCATCCTTGTGGATCTCATCTTCTCCTACAAGAACATCTTTCGCTGCTCAGGAGATCCCTCATACAGCGTAGCCAAGGCATCCCACATCTCTTTGGTAGTCCCTTTGCCAGATAT
Organism: Pinus albicaulis; assembly: GCA_034641835.2. Classification (NCBI taxonomy): domain Eukaryota; kingdom Viridiplantae; phylum Streptophyta; class Pinopsida; order Pinales; family Pinaceae; genus Pinus; species Pinus albicaulis. The sequence continues at coordinate 1,235,446,591 of CM076583.1, read as the reverse complement.
ATGTGAAACAATGTGATTCCTCACTCCGTCGAGTATCAGCCTCTTGGCTTTTGCCATATCTTTCTTGTAGGCCTTCAATGGATCCGGATCTGCAGGGACAACTACCACATTATCGATGAAGGCTTTGAGATCGTGCTCATCCAAAAGGAAGGAGATCCTTGCCTTCCAAATCACATAGTTGGAGGCAACCTCCAAACAATCCTGATCTCTCAGCCCGGTTGCTGCCATCACACCCCACAAATGTCAAAATTTGCCTCTAACCCTCTGCGCAACTGCTGACCGGCTCTACACACTCCTTGCTGGAGTGAGCAAAACTTTGCTCGACTATTGCTGCTTCTGCGTGGGAAATTAGAATTTTTGGGCAAGAAATTCTTTGAGGTCAGAATTCCCTCAATGTGCTCTTCTTCCCTTCTAACGCTTTTCTGCACCAGCAACTACTGCAGAAAATCTGCGTCCCAAGTGAAGATCTACTCTGCGCTGAAGTTTTTGCGTTGCTCCCTCTGTCGCTGACAAGTCTCGATCTGGAAAATCTTCCTCTTTGTCGACTCACTCAAAGAGATATTTTTCCTTGAGAATATTGGCCTCCTCGCACTGGACTGCGCAAGCCTTCGGGGGATTCAATCTGCTGCCTATGCAGTTCTTCGAGCTCCCTCTTCAGTTCTACTTCTAATCTCTTCACTTGCGCTCTTATACCATGTGAAAATTCCACAATTGGAATCCTTCTACAGCAACTAGTTAAGTTTCTACTATTTTGTTATATAACTGAACAAAATTATTTAATGTTTGCTACGGTAAATAACGAAACTAATACACTGCAATCTTCACAAATATAAAATGTTGGGAAAACAAAATACAGTGCAAGAAAGAAATAAACACACACACGACACCGTTATTTTTGGACAAATGTCCCCAAAAAAACCCAATGCGGGAAAACTAGTGCAACAGTTGAGGGCTTGTATTGTTATGTAGTAGCTTCTTAATACAATCTTTGGATGCCATACTGGCTATCTGATACAAAGAAAATCACTAGAAGAAAGTTAGTGAGATAACCTCACACTGGTACGGGAAGATTTGGTACTAATCTAACTTAAGATGAGACCTCTGTGCAGCTCTACGTCACACCTACGCAGTTACTGCATCACTACTGCAAGGACTGCGTCACACCTCTCGATTGATCTTTTGTTGGCTGGAAACTTGATCCCCTAACCTCCCGATCTCACACCCCGGCTTCGTGTCACACCTCTCGGTTGATCTTTTTTTGGCTGGAAACTTGATCCCCTAACCTCCCGATCTCACACCCCAGCTTCTGGTACTAGATCTCAGCTGCTCCTCAACAAAACTTCAATCTACCTCTGAAGCACTACACTGCCTCTGCGTGGTTCTACGTTGTCCAGCGAGCTCTACGCTGCCTCTTTTGCACCTCTCTCTATCTCCTTTGCGATGTATTCGCCAGATCAGGAATACTTCCATTGGCAAACTATCTCTGCCCCTCACTGCAAGAAATCTCTCGATCACTTCTCCGACAACTGCTGCGCTGCTCTTTTGAGAAATCGATCTCTTGATCTTCAATTCGATGTGTCTTCCAAGTGCCCATCAAGCCTCTTCTTATAATCTTTTCGTTGAACATTCAACTGCCCAGATTAATTCCTAATCAATGGCTCAAATCATCTTGACTTGATCTCCGTCTTTTTCTAGAAGATTCATACCCAGTTTCATTAATACCCTTTAATTATTTTAATTTCCTAAGTTTAGGCTTAGGCATCCATTAAAATTAATTAATTATTTTAATAAAATTGTCTCTAGGTGGAATTTCCCCAAACGATTTCTAGGTCTTGGAGGATGCATGTGTCCTAGTCTCCCTGCAAATTTTGAGGCTTAGAGCACATCTGATGCTACCAGAAATCAACAATACCTAGTCAAACTACCCTCTAAACAAGTCATGCTACTGCCCAAACAATTCGGCTTGGTCAGTCCGCCTTAGAATTCGGTCTGCTACCTTCCACAAAGATTTAGTCTTGTTGCCATCTCAGAAATTCGTCCTTATCTGGATCAGAATAGTGCCTCGGATGATCTGAATTCTTCCTCAAAAGTGATTAGATTGGATGCCCTAAAGTGGAGGACGAATTGTCTTTATATGGTGAACAAAGGTGCCCCCAAGTGGTGTGACTGTTGGTGTTGGGCCAACTTAAGTAGGTTAGAGCTGTCCTTATATTTGGGCGGAAAAATCCATAATTCAAATTCATTTTTTCTTTCTTTTTGAAATCAACATGAAGAACATGTCTTGTATTTATTATTACATATATTTGGAGAGCTAAAGTATTAATTATGAAGACCGACCATAGCTACAAAACTTCGACACTCGCTGCCATTTTGATATATTCACCTTTACATGGTATATAGATGAGCAAACTTTGCATACTTTGTCTCTGTTGGTTTGGAATCATGGTTTTAAATCTCAAAAACAATTTTTTTCGTAAAAAAATAATTATTGCATGTATATTTTTAAAGAGTGGTTCACTGAGATCTGACCAATTTGGTTTTTCCGATTCTAGTTCAAAAACTGGTTTGGTAGGTGGACCAATTTGGTCACCTGTTCCGGTTTTGAATACTATGGGTAAGACAGAAATGGCACCACAAGTTTTGAAGCCTCAGGAATTTGATAGACTTTGTTTTCGATATATCTTGAGGAGAAAGCTCTTAGGGATATTTTCATTTTTTAATATCATGAAATTTAACAAGTTTAAATTTCTTTGAAAGTAAAATAAAAAGGAATAAAAAATACTATAAGAAATTGAGAAGAAAACAAATTAATGTACAACTATTGGTACATAGACTTGCTGCTAACTAATACTTAAATCCTAAAAGCTCAAACATAAACCGAATAAAATCAAATAATAAAAAAATTAAAGAAAATTGTCAAACCAGCCTCCTAAGTGCGATCCATATATCTTCATTGTTAAACTTGCAGAAACACTTCCTTCGTAAAGATCCAAGTAATTATCAATATTACAGCTCCAAAGAATTGTACAAGAAAATGCTCCCCGAACCTTCTATTGAAGCTAAACTTAATAAAGGTGGAATCTCAAAGATGACAAATACAGTGGCTAACCAGAATGCAAGCTATTTGGATGTGGGGATTTCCTTCACAATGAGGTTACTTGCACGGTTTATTATGTACATGGTGTTCCCAACTAAAGTAAGGCTTCATAAAATGTGCTTTAATAGATGGGAACTGTGTTTATAACTTTATTGTGCAAAACTAGAGGATGTGAGCCATGCTGTTTGGAGGTGCATGTTTGCTAAAGGTTTCTTCTCAACGCTATTGGCAAGGTACTCTTTTTGGAGATCTTTGGTGGTACCACGAATCTGTCTGTCTTGAATATCTAGCAAGTTGTTAGGAAAGTGAAGTGACTCTTCATTTTGTGATGAAAAATATGTGCCAGAACATTTACAGATTTGACCAAAGAAAGGTTTACCAAAATTTATAAGTTCTTGATTTTAATCCAATAGCTATTAAGCGTTCAACTCGTTTGGTTGTCAAAAGACATCGTGAAAATCAATATGTAGAAGCTACCTATCATGCAATTGCCTCAGTTGCATTCGTTGGTAAAAGCTGACTTGACGTAATGTTGGCTTTCTGTGTACATTTAAAAAGGATGACAATTGCATTCCTTACAATAATAGATGTACCGAGTTTTTAAAGTGTGAAAATCTGAGTAATTGCAATATAATAGAGTAAGTGTTTTACAATGCCAGATACATGACAAGTGTCTTTTCTATGCTAGTTATTTTCTATTTTGTTTGATGTAGTTTAGAGTCCCATTGACCTTCTGTATCTTTCTTTCATAACAATTTGTAGACACTAAAATAGTTCTTTGTATCTTTCTTTCACTTTCTCACAACAGTTTGATTAGCAGTTTAAATATAAAAGTAATGTAATACATCAGATACAGAAAGAAGACCTCGTTTATACCATTAATCCAAATTATGAATGTTTTGGAATCTTGGTTGATCCATATTTGGTGAGTGAACTATGGCAGAAAAATTCTTAAATTGTTAAAACTTTTCAGTAAATGAATTTAGATGTATGAAAAAACATCATGAAAAAATAGTTTTCTCCACTGTTTAGACACTTACAATGTCTCATGAATGTGTGCTTACTTATTCTTGCAAAAGTCAATGACCAGGGTACTGGAAGAATATTTAGAATTATCTAACACTACATGAGAACTGACTTCGAGTTTTTGCATGCATTGGAAAGGTAACAGAGATGCACGCTGAATATTTTCCTCCAAAAGAAGACATTTTTCTGCAAAATGAGACACCTAGTGATATATACCTACTGGTATCAGGTGAAGTGGTAAGCGTACCCTCTATCATTTTTTGTTGTTACTATGTATATTGAGCTAACCATTTTGATTTTAATTTTTTTTTGGTGTTACTATGTATATTGAGCTAACCATTTTGATTTTAATTTTGAATTGATGAAGCTCAGGGTATAAATGTCAAATATAACTCCATACTTCCTAGACATCTACGATAGGCTTTACGAGTTCTTAAATTTTAACTCGTCCATATGCTCATTGCACTCCTCTGAGAAGTTCAAGGGCAACAGATCTTTATTCATTTGATCCATTTTTGGGAACACTCTACTTTTTACATAGTTAATCATCTCTCTCCACAGATTTTTCACTGCTAATTGTCCCATATTTTACTCTCTACACGTTTGTATGCAAAAACATGATCAGGACAGTAGTAAAGTTGGTCATTTTGCCTGCTGGTGGTGTTTTATTTTTTTCGTCTATTTCTTGACCGTATTAAAACAACCAAGTCAACCATGTCTTGTCGATCAAGCCAGACTTCATGATCAAACCAAACTTTCATGCAAGGGTTGACGAATTTAGTGATACCCATTGACACTTCAAGAAATTTCGGCACTTTCATATTTTTTCAATGGAGAACAAAGTAATGAATGGGTTAAATGGAGAACAAAGTAATGAATGGGTTAAAAAATAGTGGAGTATTGGTTAAATGGTGATGAGATAGATTGTTAAAACACTTATTATAAATTTAATAATAATAAAATGATATGTTGATGAAGATATAGTCTGAATGAGAAAAAAATTTGTGATTTTATAAAGTAAAAACAATAAGATTGTTTGAAAGTCTAACTTATAGCATTTAAAATAGACATCAATAACACCAAAAATTAATAGTATGCCTTCAACTGTCTAAAGCCAACCAGCCTGTTCAATAACAGGAGATGCCTTATATAATTACTAAGATTTTTTGACAATCAATAATCTATATATTATTTAACAATCACACAAAATTTCAAATCATGAAATTCTTGAATTGAGATACCGTCTTCTTTCAAAATAAACTAGGTATTCCACATTCGCGAATCTGTGAAGGAAATCATATTTCTGAGACTCCCATGAAGAAAACCCAAAACTCAATGGAAAGACTCGCATAATGAATTCTTTTCAAAGCATTGATCATTTTTCTCTGAAATACCTTGCCCGTGGTTTTTCATCCCGATCACCTTCCACGTAGCATTTTGATCTCGAAACAGTCATTTTTCCATCGCAAAACAGCGCAGCTTTGGAAATACTGCTAAGCAGATTTGTCTGATACAGATAATCACGTAAATGCCGGAACTATCAGTTTCAAAAGAAGCAGCAGCGAAACTATCGATTAGAAAAGCAGATCCGTTGTAAAAGTAGAGCAGAGAAGATATATGAAAGCGGAGCAGAGGGATTATGGTGTCTGTTTGTGTTCAGTTTCTCCTCATGTTATCAATGCTATCGAAACAGCCTTTTACTTTTCGTCTTCACCATTTGAAAGAAAAGCAGGGCGTTTCATGAAGGCCTGCCTCCCTACATCACTCATTCGAATCGATTTTCTTCATCCCGTAAGAAATTTTGTCAAAAGAATAAGAATAACCCCCATCAAAGCTCTCGCCAAAACATACTCTCTCTAGAGATGGATCTTTAGCATGTGTTTTATTTGGATTTTCTGTGTTTTGCTGAAATAACTCTGAACGTCCAGCAAATTAATAATAATGTTGATTACAATCCAGTGAAATATTATCATGCTTGGTCGATCCCTGGCTTCGACTTCTAAAATCTTCAAGCGGGTAGTCGTTTCTAACCGCATCTATGTCGTTGTTGAGAAGGGTAGTAACAGGGGAGAGGGAGCGGCTTGCAACCAACCGGTCGATGTTTGATCAAAACTTTGAAAATTTTGATGGAAAAATTATGAAACAATTTACGCGACTCACGACCAGGTGCATTAGCACAGCCGGGGAAACCGAAATCTTCTTATTAGTATTCTGCTTCATCGACAGTGAAAGATCGCCTCGAATCAATATTTACTTACTTTTCATCTGATTCGAATGGATTTCGACTGTTTAGGTTCAATGAAGACTGGTTGCTCAAAGGGAGCTTGTACAAGCCTCCAGTTCTGGATACTCGTCCTAAGCTTTCTAGTTTCAGCCTATCCGCTCCAAATCTATTTTTATTATTTCAAAACCGGGCCACCATGATCTCGAATGTTTTGTAAATTGTAAACGCAACCGTGCTCTTTATAGAAAGTGAGGTAGGCATGTATATGGTATGAGATATAATTTGCCTCGTAGAAATCTGAAAATATGGAGGGTGCAAAACACTTTTGGGTGCTCATAGAAGTATGAAGGGTGCAAGATATTTTTGGGTACTCGAAGACGGTACTTTGGAACAAGGTACTAGGGAATGGTAAAGTATATGGGGTATCATGATAATAGTGAGATGAAAAGAAGGTTGTCTTATTCAGCTAGAAAGAGAAGACTCAAATAAACAATTGCTTGGTTTAAAATACTATAAAATGGAAATCACATCAAAATCACAGCATGTTATTTTGCGCAACAAGTTTCAAAAATCTACAAAAGTAGAGGTCTTGACCACAAAGATTTCTTTGCAACAATATTGCAACATATTCTAAACTAGGTGAAGTCATTGTAGTGGGTGATTTCAAAGCTAGGACTGCAAGTGAGAAAACTAGATTTTTTTGTTGTAAACAAGATTGCGACCCTATTTAGCTTACAGAAACGAGTAATCATCAGTGGGAAAGAATTTCAGAGGACAAGGGTTGCAATCTCTTTGGTGAACAATTGCTTACTGTATGTGGAGATTTTGATTTAGTCATGTGTAATGGTTTGACTAGATGGGAAAAATCTGGTAATTTCACTTGCAATACTTACAATGGAGTAAGTATAGTAGATTATGTAATTTTCTCACATAGTTTGTGTGAGAAAATGGAGGAAGTTTTGATTGGAGATCAGCTTTGGGACTTTAAATCATAACACAAACCAATTTATTTAAGTTTCTCTTGGACTAGAAAGAAGTAGTTAAGGTCAAAAACTCAATGTGTTCAATAAAATCTTCCAAAGAGCATAATCCTTTTGAGTTCAAAAAATTTTAATACATTCAAAATAATGCTAGAGAGGCATTTCGAGAAGGATAAAATCTCATTTCACGACCTGCATCACGAATAAACACATTTAATTCAAAGCATACTTGCAGAGTGCAAAAGAGAAAAATTAAGAAGTCTGAAACAAATTGATTTTCGATTAATGTTTGGCTTGACGAGGAATGCAAAAGGGCAAGGAGAATGTGGAAAGAGCCAAACAAGGATAACATAAAGCTCAAAGCTTACAAACAGATATTAAGAAAGAAAAAGGTTGATTTCATGGTTTCGAGGAGAGAAGAACTAATCTTCCTTGGGAAAAATAACCCCAGTTTATTTTGGAAAGAGCTATAACCAAGAAAGGTGCAAACTGAAAACAATATTACAGCTTCTAAACGGTTTGACTATGAAAAACAACTTTATGAGTAGGATCCCGAGGTTGACCCTCCTCCCTTGGTCAACACGATACAAAACTCTTCACGGTGCAAGAGGTATAGATGGGTATCAAGAAGTTGGGTGTTGGAAAAACAAAAGACCTTGTTGAACTCCAAGCAGAGTATCTAAAGTGGGCCTTAAAAATGCTTGCACCTCACATTACAAAAATTCTCAACAACATCATACAACAGGGGTTCCCCACATATTGAACAACTAGTCTGGCAATACCTCTTTTCAAGAGTAGCGATGTCAATAATCCCTCCAATTATAGGACCATAATGATAAACCCCTTGTTTGCAAATTTACTTGGAAGCATGTTAGAAAATAAAATTAGCAAGTGGGCATAAGAAAGAGATAAACATGCTAAAGGACAAGGAGGTTTTAGACTTAAACATTCCACAATTGATCATGGTATAACTTTAAGGCACATCATTGAAAAAAATTGGGAGAAAAAGGAATAAGTCTTTTGTTGCTTTGTTGATTTCTTAGGGATAATCTTTGGCACAAAATGGAGGAACTAGGGGTTTCCAGGCATTTGAGAGCAACTGTGCATAGGCTGTATGAAGAGGTGAAAGTCAAAATTAGAACTTCAACAGGCATTTCTAAAAGTGTTAGAAGAATATTGGGGTCAAACAAGGTTGTTCGTTGTCTCCTACCCTCTTTGGTTTATATATCGACAAGCTTTAAGAGTGGCTAAATTCGCAAGGGGGTGACGGTATCCATATGTGAAAGTTTGTTATAAGGCTTCTTTTGTACGCATATGACCTTATTCCGATTGCTAAATTTTCTCTTGGTTTTCAATAGCACTTACTTTCCTTGAGCATTTTTGTAGAAGTGTGGGGATGCAAGTCAATATCAACAAAACGAAAGTAGTGGTTTTCTCTAACAAAAGAAAACATAACCAGCATAAGTTCTACTTTGAAGGCAACATTCTGGAATAAGTTGCGGATTTCAAATACCTTGGAATTGACTTCAACGGGAATCTAAGTTGGGATGGATGTAGAAAGAAAATAATTTTGGGGGTTTGGAAATCATTTTAAGCTTTTCAAAATGGGTGTAGAGAGGCAAAGCTATGGAACTGGAAAACCAACTCTTTGTGGGCTTTTAGGATTTTGGTGATTCTCTAGGGTTGTGAATTGTGGGCTAGCAATACATCTGACATGCAATGTAAACAAATTGAGAAAATTCAGAAGCGTTTGATTACAAACAAATTCAAAATTAAAATTGTAGTTCCTTATGCTATCTTGTTAAGTGAAACAGGGGTTGCTCCTCTCGAAGCAATTGTTATGATGCGGGTCATAAGGTATTTAAAAAAAATTGAGCAAATAGAAGAGGGCAGATGGCCTAAAGTTGTGTTTAATAACATATTGTGTAAAAGAAAGAAGACTTGGATGTGGCAAAATAACAAATGGTTTAGGAAATGGGGCATTTGCTTGAGCATGTGTCCCACAAATAGTGAAGAGATAACAGCTTTTGTTATGGATAAGTTCCACAAATGTACTTGAGAGAAGGAGCTAGGGAGAAAGAAAAGTATTACATTGAAGAGTTTAATCACACTCATAATCATCGACAAAAACCATACATAGGGGCCAATATTTATTTGAGAGCTAAAATTCTTATTGCTCAATTAAGGACTAATTCTCATCAACTCCACTGTGAAATAGGGCATGTTTTTTGTACTTTCGGAAAAGTGGAAACATAAAAGCATTTCATTTTAAAATGTGAGGCCTTCAAAGACAACAGGGAAAGTTATGCCGATATTTTGGCAACTAGCTCTTGGGATAATCTATTCAACGAGGGGTTTGTTGAGAAGTTGGGAGATTTTATTGTAAAACTTCACAAGAAAATGGTCGAATACAAGAGCTAAATAGAGTTCAGCAATTTGTCCCATAGGTTATCTTTAGCCTCGTGGACGTTAAAATAATTTCTTCTTCTTCTTCTTCTAGATATTTGTGGTGAGAAAGAGTTAAATTGTAATTCAAAATAATATTCAAGGTTAAAAGTTATTAAAAAAATATTTATATGTTTTTATTGGAGAATTTAAGGGTATTCACATACAATTTTATCTCATTTAAGTTACTTTTTTAAAATAAAATCTAAAACTTATTTTAATGGATAAAAAAAATTAATTCCAATGCATTGAGAATTTGTTTTTTAAAATAAATAAATAAATATATATATATATATATATATATATATATATATATTGGGTGCTTTGTTAAGGCACTTCTTGATGTGTCCCTGCCCTAATAGGGGTGATATATTGGACATGATGAAGATGTATTCGTGCCAAGCTTACAAAAATATATATATGTTTTTAATAATAATAATGAATCAAAAGGGTAACAAAAAGCCACGGGTAAATTTTCACTATGAAAATTAAGAAGAAATTAAGTTTGCTTGGGGACTTACTTGCTTTAAATAATGAGGTTGAAGCCTATGCTCTATAACAAGGCTTAAGGAAAATTGATAGGCTTGTTATTCACGATCTAATTGTCATAGGAGACTCATTAATTATAATTTATCATTTGTATGTAGGGAATTCACTCTTGACCTCAAACTAAGGCAAATCTTTAAAAGAATTCATCATAGTATCAGGCCATAACCAAAAACAATGTTTTTAGGTATTAATAAGCAACACTTCCAAGACTGATTCATTGGTGAATTAAGGAACTAGGCTGGAAAGAGGAGTGTTAAAATGGAATGGGGGGAGGGAAGTTGATCCTCTCCCTTAAATACTTTTATTTTTTATTTTTTAATCATGAATTAATCCAAAATAAATATAAGTGCCCCTCAAGGTAATATTTGCAGACTTGGGACTCCACTCCATATGGGTGGCGATCATGGCAAGGTTAGGAGTGACGTGTGGCGGTTTTGTGGGAATGATTGGGAACGTGATTAAGCTTGCCATGATTGAACAAGGTGTGATCTTATGGGAGTAATTCGTGGGTATGGAGGAATCATGGTGGGGGACATTGTAGGAGAGTTACCAACAGAGGAAGGGCCTCACAGAGGTGATGCTGCAAAGCGGGGTTTAATCCATGATTAATAAGTGCCTTGGGCTAGTTGAATATTGGTACTTCTCTATGATGCATTCTATGTCAAACTACGTTCAAATCCTAAGGGGGGGTACATGGGTTGGAGTTGAGCTTTTTCTAATCCTAAATGTGGTGTCGAATTTGGGTGGTGGGCTCTTGTCTTTGGCAGCCTAGCCTTTTGGCCTCATGATAGAGGAAAGTGGTGTTGCTCGTGGGGGAAATTGTTGTAAGATTCATGGTTCATCAGCCTTAGGACAGAGGAAAGTGTTGTTGCTCGACATGGGTAATTGTGGATAGAGGAAAGGGGTGCAGTGGTATGGGTAATTATGGGGAGCTACCTGGTTATTCAATCTCGGGACAAAGGAAAATGGTGTTGCACAACATGGATAATTATGATAAGAAAATATTATTGTGTCACTGTGTTTGATTCAGTTGCAAGGCTCTAGTTTATGGTATGGTGTTCATTTTATTTATGTCGGGGTCAAGTCAATTGTTGTTATGCTGACGGGAAACACTTTTGTGGTGGTGTTATTAATACTCCCTTGAATTCAATTTCCTAATGTTAAATTGAAGGAAAACATAGCGGTGTTGGTAGTATATATTAGTAACATCTAGATTTGGGTTGGAGGGTATTTAATTAAATTGTTCTTTGTGGTTGTTACGTGGGTGTCAATCCTGCTAAGACAACTCCCTAGCCCATATTGGGTTCTTATCTATGTATATCCAACCTCTCTTTAGGGTTGCTTTAGTTCTAGGCATGAGTGGAATCACAAGGAGTTTGTTATGGTTTAGATTCAATGAAGGGGGCTTACTTATGACATGGTGCAGGACCAAATCTCTTGGACATACTCATCCCTTAACTAGGAGGTAGTGGGCCAAGTTTGACTAGATGATCTAGGTGTGTCTCTTGTTGAACTAACAAAATTATCTAAGGAAAATTTTGTTGGGTTTCTTCCCCATGTGAGTTTTCCCAAGGTAAATTTTTGTGTTCCTTGTTTGGTTGTCTCTTCATGATCCTATTGTCATATATGTTATATTGTTGATGTCTTGTATGTAATTGCTTAAGGATGGGTAAGAATATGAAATAATCAAATCATTAGAAGTAATTATATTAGAAGACCCTTTGAAAAATCAAAATGGTAAGAGCAAAGGTTTGAAAGAGCAACCCTAAAGAAGGAGATATAATCCCTATAAAATAATTTGAATTATTAGATGATAATTTATAAGTTATCGTGTGGATAGGAGGTCAATATATTTGGTTTTTGAATGACCTCAACCCTAGTTCAAAGGACCTAAATTAAATTTATAAAAAAATCTCAATCCAAAGGGAAGAGGACCGAGAACCTCAATAAACAAAGCAACCTTGTCAACTCAACATACTCTGAGAGAACTCTCAAATCTCTATGATAAAGGAGTATGCCATCAGATGGTACAAATATGGAACTAAAATTCATAGTTTTGAAGTTTTATTACTCAGTAAAGTATGAAGTATCCTAGTTTTTCTCAGTAGGCCAAGAAAGTTTGGAAGGTTGAGATTCCTAAGGTTAGGTCTTAGTACGAAGTGCCTCAGGCTGAGATTATCTATGTCTAGAAGTGTGAAATTACTCAAGAGGTCGAATACGATTGCAGGAGGCCAAATATGCCTCAAAATTTGTCTCAGCCTGAAAACCTCAGATCAAATATTTAGAAGGCCAAAAATTGTCTCAATCTTATCTTAAGTAGGTCAAGAAACCTTGGGAGATTTAAGAAACTTCAGTTGGTGTCCAAGAGTTGTCTCAGTGAATGGAAAAGCTAGTTTACAATTTGGTTTGACACTGACTTGGATCATTAAAGCATACCCTATTCATCAAGGATAAGTCATGGAGAATGAGTTTGTAATAAATCCACAAAACTCCTGAAGCATATGCCAAGTTGTAGAGCATAAGCCAAGTACATGAAATCTACAAAATATTGTTTAAATACTTGGTGCATGAAAACATTGTGCATAGAATAAGGTCAGACATATCAATAGCAAAGTTAAAGTGTTCAAAATCTATCCTAACTACTAAGACTGACATGATCGTAATTCTAAGGCTGAAAAGCCTCAAATGCAAATAGTTCAAGTAAAAGAATTACACTTTTTTTCTAAAGTCCATGAATTATATCACATTGAAATCTTTGTGCAAAGTGTTGGAAGGTTGAATTGAAGAACCTGAGTTACTCAATCATTTAAGAAGCTAAGTTGGATTCAATTTGAAGGAATTAGTTAAAAGAAGTTCCAATATTTTATATCTAAGGACAAGAAAGCAAAGTCTTTTAATCCTAGAGTTGTAAATGGCACTAAAGAAAGGATTGAAAGTTGGTGTCTTCGTACTATTAACTAGTGTGAAGATGTTTCGTGAAGATTTATTATGGCTACTAGGACCAAGATACAATACATATTATCTAATTTGAAGGATTTTTGTTTTCATACGAGCATATTATAGTGATGTTCAAAAAAAAATTTAAGGATTGGGAAGTCAGACACATAAAGAAATAAAAAAATGCAATAAATTCTATGATTTGATGCTTGAATGAAAGAAGTGGGATGTTGAAGCTACAAGTACTTAATTTTTTGACCTTGTATTGTAAAAGTCCTAGGAAATACATTACATATGTTGATGGTAATGCATGATATGGACATTCAATATTGAGATATATTCGTTGCACATCACAGAAGGAAAAAGGATCTTTGTTACTCTTTTGAAGAAAGCACGCACTAATATCAAGTGAAAAAGAGACTGGTCCCCCTTCAAGTTTAAAATTTGTCTTATTAGGTCAAGAACATAAGCAATTGAAGACATGTTGGATTGAAGTTATTAAACGGATATGTTGTTGCAAATAACTAATGTCATATCCATATATACTACTGTGAAAATCCTTTCATCTACTGTTATGGGAATTTAAGTGTTGAGATATTTTTGTGAATTGTAACTTCTATTCTTTGCACTTTGAAATAAATACCAAGGCTTTAAGGAAAAAGCATTGCTAACTATGAAAAAATTAAATTACTTGGTTTGGAGAAGTCAAGGATAACCATTGGACGAAAACATCCTTTGATTGATTGACGACAATGATGGAGTTCATCTCATGTTGAAAGAGCATAGAGACTCTAGGGTTTTGATATAAATGAACATTTGAAATATAGGGTTTAAGAATCGTAGCTAGCTAAAAGGTCTTGGATAAGAAAGCTTTAGGGATCATGGACAAAACTCTAGGACTAGTCCTAGATTAATGTTTCCGCTGAAAGAAGAAACCCTAATTATAACAAGGAAGGAATGGCATCATGTTGATGAAGATGATGAGGGTGATAAAGTTGCAATATGGATGCAAGAAGGCTAAGATAAAGAGGAAGATAACATTTCCTATAATTCTCAAAAGATAAGTATTGTATATGTCTTCTCTTTGATTATTATTGTTATTATTTTATTATTAGTTAGTCTCTTGTCTTCGTATCCTTTGCTTGGTTGTAATTGTTTTTCATGGTCTCCTAGTGAGGATTGCAGATACATAGTAAAGGGTGCCAAATATCTGGCAGCAGATGAAAATAATGAAATAATGAAGCAAAGACAAGAATACTTTCCTAGAATCGTGAGGAAGCAAGCAAATCAGTAAGATATAGTCAATGGAAATTTCCAAATGTATCTACAAGATCTAGCATGCAGTAGTTGGTAGTATAGATGAGTACCAAGTGAGAGTTGAGAAGGTTCTCCCAGTACGAGGGAGAAGACCATGACAAATTTTTTACTCCAGTTGTGAGGTGAACTTTTGTTAGAATCATTATCATTTCTTTGAAATCGCAGCAGGTTGATGTAGAGATTGTTTTTCTAAATAATGAGGAAGAAGGGTACATAGAAGGCTTTGAAGCACATGAGAAGAAGTCTCATGAGTGAAGAAGGCTTTGTATGATCACAAGAAGACACGTTGGGCATGATATTCTTCAAATGATGAATATATGATGAGTCTTCGTTGATATTATTATTATATGATTTGTCTCTAACAAAAGTAGAAAGATTCGTGTGTTAGAAGCAACAGTTGTGGAATAAATAATTGCTTTTATAATAGAGGGAGTAGTCATAAATCCTTTCTTTAGCTTCAAAAGGAGTAGATCTTTGAGTTCGAGATGATGGGTTGTCATTGACATTGTTAGGCTAGATAGCTAACATGATGGAAGGTAGTGGCAGAGGGAGTAGCCATAATTACCATAGATTGATATGTTTAAATATGAGAGGGAGCACCTAGTCAGGGTGACAAGAAAGCGGTTGTGGTGATGGACCTAGTGAAGGAAGCATATCAGTTCTATGTTATGGGTTGGACCAGCATGGTACAGTTGATCATGGCATAGTCAATTATGGTTTGAGATTTGTCTCAAACAGTGAAGTACAATCACAGGGATTCACAAATTCATATTGGGCAAAGAGTGCAGAAGGCAAAAAGAGTTGATATTGATTCAGTTTGGGATTTGTTACAATTTATTGGATGAGAAGGAAGTATACATATGTTGCACTCGGTATTTCAGCTTGATTGACAAGTTGAGAAGCAATGTGGCTTCAGAGACTACTTGTAGAATTGTCTTAATCAGGTGCAAGTAACGACCATGATGGCAGGTGCAAGCATAGTGAGATATAGTACCAAGCGATGGTACAAAAGGAAGCAATATGGCTTCAGTATTATTCTACAGTCAATCAGATCGATGAAAAGGTCTTTTTCCCATGATGAAGAATGTATACATTGAGGACAAGATTGAAGTGATTAAGTATGTCTCTCTCAACAAGAGGGAGTGATTAAATTACAACCTCAAGGATAGTCATTCTCCCTATGTCAAGTATGACTGGAATTAGGGAGACTGGTCCAAAATATTGATAGCATCATGGACTGACATTCTCCATGTGTCAAGTATATTGACTCGAATTATGGAGAATGGACCGACAGAGGATAGTCATTCTTCCTTTGTCAAGTATGTTGACCCAAAATATGAAGAATATAATTGGAGCATCATGCTCGTTCAACATCAAGACTCGAATTACTCAAATAGAGTGTGGCCTTTGGTGATTCTTCTTGTGTTAAAAGATGTTGACCGAAATGATGGTGAACCAAAACTAGTTTGTATACCACATGTTGTATAAATTGTAATTATGGTGACTAGTTGATGGTAAACGATGTACAATGTGTCAGAATTACTGACCAGGATTATGGTGAGGATATACCATAGGTCAGAGATACCGACTGAAATTATGGTAATTTTTTTTTATGTTGTTGGTTTATCATGTGTGATAGTTGTTGACCAAATTATGGTTGATGGATGATGTTGATGTTGAACACCTTTTCTTACAGGAATTTGTCAACGTGAGAACATCTAAATAGTCATTATGAATACCTCCTTGTCTAAGAGGGAGTGTTGAATTTTGTTGCTATGGTTGGTCTTCATAATTAGTATTTTAATTATTGATGTATTTTAAATAATAAATAATGCATGTACTTCATGGCCTTATCAAAAGAGAAAAAATAGATGACATGTTCTTCATGTTGATTCTTAAAAAGAGAAAAATTGAATTTTTAATCTTTGAATTTTTGGCTCCAAGTAGCCAAATCTCCCATCCTCCTAGTCAAGTCATCCCTAGTGTAGAGGAACCCATTCGATGAGAATAATCACTATATATTTGTGCCATTTTGCCTCCTCATCAAACAAGCAATTCAAACCTCATGAGGTAGCAATATAAGATGATTCCAAGGTAGATATAGAGGTTGAATCTGAGGGCAGACAGAACGGATGGATTTGAGGAAGAAAATAAGTTAAGTCTGAAGGAAGCAAATAAGATGTTTTTGAGGTCAGACTACAGGACCAAATTTCTGAGGCCAAACTGCAAGACAAAAATTTTGAGGCCATATTGCAAGACCAAATCTCTAAGGCCAGATTGTAAGACCAAATTTCTAAGGCCTGACTATAGGACCAAATTTCTAAGGCAAGACTAAATGACCGAATTTATGAGATGGTGCAAGACAGAATCTCTTGGGAAAATTAATGACTTGACTAGGAGGCAATGAAATGAGGTATACTAGATGATCTAGGTGTGTCTCTTGTTGAACTAACAAATTTCTGTGATGAAAAGGTTGTTGGGTTTTTCCTCATGTGGGTTTTCCCGGGGTAAATTCTTATGTTTCTTGTTTCATTGTATCTTCATTATCCTTTAGTCATATATGTTTTACTGTTGATGCCTTATGTGTAATTGCTTAATGATGGATAAGAATATGAAAATAATTAAATCATTAGAAGTAATTATTAGTTTAGAAGAGCCTTCGAAAAATCAACAATTCAAGCACAACTGGAAAAGGTGACTTGAGAAGTGAAGGAAATGGCCAATTCGATGGTCATGAAGAATAGTCTAAATGAAGATTAGTTGCCTAGTAGAAAACATACGAACTCTGATGATATGTAAATTATGTGTTTTACAGGTAGGCCAATACTAGCATATTTTTCAAATGGATAAGTTTTGAAATTTCCTCACTATTTTTGGTGAATAGAGTCATAAGAATTTGTAAATAGTTTTGGGGAAATAGGAATTTCAGAGTATTTTTTTTAGGCAATTTGAAATGGATTATGTACCCTTGATGTAAACTCACTAAGCTCTTAGCTCGTTATTTTATCTTAATGAAATCCTCGGTTATATTTAATAATAATAATGAATCATCTTACATTCATCGAAAATAATTAATAATATCTCTTGTCATCATCATTATCAATTAACCAGTATAGATCCATATCAATGATGGATCTACTGAGAAATGAGAGGGATCAACTCTCTTGATATGTAAACCTCTTTGGAATGAAAAACTTGAAAAAAGGTTTGCACCTTAAGAGATTTAATCCCTTTTGTAGTTATGAGATACATACATACATATATGCAATGCGTAATTTTTCACTATTTAAATTACATTTTTGAAAGTATAAATGGATACAATACCTTCAGAGTCTTCTTGGACATTTGGATTGTGTAAGCTACACAACTTAAATTTGAAATTTCAACAAATTTTTCATTTACTAAAAAAAAAAAAAAAGGACCTTAAAATATACTTCAAAAATGACCAAACTATAAAATAGTAAGACTCAGTTGAAATGTTTTGTACCATAAGGTTTTTTTTTTCTTTATATAATATATACATATATGAATAAATGACAATGAAATATTTTACAATGTCATTTATGTATTTCATTGTCATTTATTCATATATGTATATATTATATAAAGGAATTAAAATAGTTTAGGTTAAATAATCAATTAATCATGTCACTCAAAGCTTCCAGTAGGAGTATGTTTCTGGTTTTCGGTTGCATCATGGTGGTTGTGGATGATGTTGGCACCAAAGTGTTATTTTTTTTTGCTCAAAGGAAGTGGAATTAATGCTTAGAGTTTACTACTATAATGTGTCCAATGAGGTACTACATCAATTTCCAAGGAGTCGCCATCTTTCCTAACCCTCGCATAGCCACTCATAGAATATCCAGTGTTGTGGGTCTCTGCCACCATCGATCGAGCCCACCATACTCTTTTAGGAACATATACATCAAATTATTGGCCTAAGAATTTGAGTACATCAAGGCCACTCGAGGTTGTAGTCGATTTGTTGCCCATGATCTACAATGGATAGAAGAAAATCAAGTTTGGTCGAATAGTGTGTATCCTAGTTGAGGAGAGTCGGCATCTCTCCAAACCCTACCATAGCCATTTGTAGAATAACCAATAATGTGGGTCTCAACCTCCATTGATCAAGCCCACCATAACATTTAAGGAAGATATGAATCCATCTGTTGGCCTGAGGAGTTGATTACATTAGAGTCGCCAAGATTGTAGCCGAATTATTTCCCATGATCTATTGTGGAAAGTTGTAGATCGAGGGTTCTAGTCTAAGACGTCACCTTTTTAAGGAGAGCCTAGTCGTTGCCAACAATCGCGGAGTGAAGTGAATGTTTGAAGGGTATTTTAATAGCAGTCATTTTCAGCAGTCAAACAATGACTGGAAAATAATTAATGGTAACAAAAATATCCTAATTAAAGTTCAGTTATGTTGCTTTGTCTTTGGAAGATGTGATGGACCTCGATCTAGAGTATTATTGGGTGGTTGAGCTAGAGGATGAAGAAATTTGGAATGTCAAAATTCTTCGACATGAACATTTGAAAAAAGGCATAGGACATAGTAGGCAGAAGGGTCTTGATCCACATTGAAGATTGGAATCAAGGAGTAGGTCATAAGCAAATCATGATGTTATCCCCGAGTCTAAATCCATTGAAAGTGACAAGCCCTCAGTGAAAAAGTTAGTAAATGGATTTTCAGAGAAGGAAGCATGCAGTGTAGGGTTTATGTCGAGTTTCTCTTTGATCCCTAAGGAGGCTAAGGTTGTTAAGGAATGGGATCAATATGTATCTACAACAGCCAAAGAAAAATTATGTCGGTGAAAAAATACTCAATGTTTGCGAGATCAAGAAGGAAGGTTTGAGAGTATGTTAGGGTTTGATCTTTCTGTTGACTTTGCCTTGGTTCTGTCTAAGGTTTGTCTCATTGGTAGGTTTTTGGACAAGAGATTTAACAGGAACAGATTGGGAGGTCCCTATACTGGATTATTTGTTGTCTTTTCGCATTCTCTTAATGGGCTATATTCTATTTATATTTCATTCAAAAATGGATGAAAATGAAATCTTGAAGGGTTTGTGACTCTGGGGGGATTCAAGCCTCTTTCTAAGATGCTAGTACCCTTGCTTTGATCCACGACACAAATCCTTTTTTATTCAGCATGTTTGACTTTTTTTGCCAGGTTTGTTGCCTCAATTTTGGAATTTCAAGGACCTAAGGTCTATTGGGAATTCAGTTGGAAGAACCTTATTTTTTCATCAAGAACAATTTATTCAAGATTGGTGAATATCTCAGGTGCTTCTTGAAGTTGATATTTCCAAAGGGTTGGTAGCAGAATTAGTTTTAAAATGGGGGGATTATACTTTTGTGCAACTCCTGGACTATTGGGGTGTGATTTTTCGATGTGGGCAATGTAAAAATTTGGGGCACCTCATGCGTGATTTATCATGAAGTATTTCCTCTCCAAAAAAGGGGGAGCAGAATGTGAATTTGAATATAGTTGAAGAATTAGTAGAAATTTTGGACTCGACGAAAGTTGGAATTTCTCGAGTGATTGGAATTTATAATCCAAATGAAGCCCAAATTTCCCTTGTTGAAGATGCCCTTTGTTGACCTAAATGTCATCTCTATTGATACCCTTTGCATTCTTTTGAAGGAGTTAAAAATGATAAGGTGCAGGGTGACATAGGGGTTTCATCTTTAATTATTTAAGAAACAATATAACCCAGAAAGGCCCTAAAGGACTTGGTTATCTAGAAGGAGATCCATCTATAGCCAAATCTAATGGGCCTTTAGAGGAATCGATTATAGTGAGTGATGTTTTGTAGATGAGCACAGAGGATATATCAGTAGACAGTGATGTTGTGGATATCGGGAATGTACCTAATGTTGTTGAAGCACCCATTGCTAATGAGAAGATTGGTGAAGGAGATATTTATAATTATTTATCATCGAACTTGGGGGAAATATTAGGAGTATTATCCTCTTTAGTATCGATTCTGGAAAATAAAGGTGAGGATAAGGAGGATTGCATTAGCAAGAGAGGAATTTTTGAGGTACTAAAAATCAGGCTGAAATAGGATTCTCAGAAGCAAAAACAACTTGAAGGTGGTTTCTCTGAGTCTTCTTTTCCTAGTGGGTCTTTTCTAAATTTACTTTATTTTATGGAAGCTAAGGGCTCAAGGGTTGTTTCTCGTCATTTGAAACCCTCTGATTCTAAAGTAATTCTTATGGAATGGCTCAATCGAACCTCCATTCCTATGGGAAGCAGGGGAATGGGTCCAAAGAAAAAGGCTTTGGTTTGTTTTGGAAGGTCAAAATCATAATCCCGACCCCTTTTTAGGGCTCTTGGAGCAAATTTCCCTACTCTAAGGGTTACCTAATGAACATATTATCCCTAAATGTTGGGGGTTTTGGGGGATACCTAAGAGGAATTCTCTCATGTGACTATTCTCTATTCATAATATGGATGTCATTTTCTTGCAAGAGACTATGCGTGTAGGTCTAAAATTTGTTTAATGATTATCCAAATTATTGGTAGGGTGGAATCTATTTTCTATTGATGCTAGTAGGAATTTAGGTGGTCTATTGTCAGGTTGGTCCCCTGCAATTGGTCCTTTTAATTTATTTGTCTGTGAGGCTGGAATTTTAATGGAAAGGTTTAGTTCTTCCCTAGGGATGGATCTCTTTCTCGTCAATTGTTATGGATCCTACGACAACATAATCAAATTATGGTTAAATATATTAGACTATGATTTCATAAATAAGAATATTTTGATATTAGCAGGAGATTTAAATTTCTCTTTATATTGAAGAGAAGACTCGGGATCGATGGTTATATGGATGCACAGGCATGTTTTTTTCTTCATTGGATGGAGAATATGGGTTTTATGGATGTTTAACCCCCAAATTGGTTCCTACTTGGTCCAAAAATTGATCGGGGGGAAATGCAGTTTGGAAGCGACTTGACATATTTTTAGTAAATGAGTATTTATCGTCGAAATTTATGTTGTTTCACTCTATAGTGAGTTGTGAATCATTATTTGATCACAAACCTATCCTGCTTTTTCTACGGGATGAGAAATTATAACAAACATTATCTGTTTCGATTTAATATATTCTGGTTGAAATATGATATTTTCAAATATTTGGTTAGGTCTATATGGATTCATATTAATAGCTCCAGTGTTTTTTCTCCAATGGAACAATTATCTAAAAAAAAAAAGAAATTGCTAAAGAGGGTTATTGGTGAGTGGCTAAAAAAGAAAAGGAATGTGGAATTAGGTGAAATCAAGTCAATTGAAAATCAAATTTGTAATTTAGTTTTCAAGAGTGACGGGGAATTAATGGATTATGAAAGAGGAAAAATCAAAATTTAGAATATAAAAAAAAAAAAGCAAAGATCCTCAAGGCTCAAGAATTTGCTTGGAAGCTTAACAATAGAGTGAATTGGATTGTTGAAGGAGACAATAATACAAAATACTTTCATCCTTTTTTTAATCATAGGTGTGCAGTAAACCATATTTGGTCAATTCAAACGTGGGATGGCACTCAATCTCTGTATTCACATGGAGATACCATGAAGGAAGGAGTCTCTTCCTTCAAACATTTGTTTGAGGATGGTGGCCATACTAATATAGCTGAGTAGTTGAGAGTAGTCAAGTCCTACCCCAATTTTTCTCTGATGAAGAATTAGATTAAATAGGTAGGTCTATTTCTGAGGAGGAGTTCCTAAATATCTTGAAGAGCATGCCCAAGGACAAGAGTTTAGGGCCTGATGGCTGGTCCATGTAGTTGTTTTTTGATTTTATTGATCTTATGGGAAGGGACATGTGGATGTGGTTGAGGAATAAAGGAGAAGGGGTTTTGTTTCTGGTAATAATAATGCAACTTTCATTCATTAATCCCAAAATCAGTGGATCCCAAGATTTTTAGTGATTATTGACCTATAGATTTGTGCAAAAATTTATATAAAGTAATTCCAAAGGTGTTAGCTAACATATTAAGATTGGATTGTCAAATCATATGTCTCTGGCCCAATTTGGTTTTTTATTCTGTAGACAGATCCATGATTTTATTGGGTTGGCTTAGGAAGCCATGCACTCCATTAAATGTAGAAATATTTCAACTATTGCGATGACGATTTGCATGAGGAAAGGTTATGATAAAGTTGACCAATCCTTTCTTAGGTTGGCCTTGCTTCATATTGGTTTGAAGTTTGATGTGGTTTCTTGCACAAAGGTATGTGTGAGATCAACCAATTATGTTGTTATGGTTAATGGTGAGCCATGAGAGTTTTTCAGGGCTTCATGTGGCATTCGTTATCATGTTTTATTTTTTTACTCATCATTAAAGGAATGAGTAGAATAATTATGGAGGAAAAACTTGAGGGTAGAATTAAAGGAGTAGGATTTGGTCAAGAGATCTATCTTTTTTCCAAAATATAGAAAGAAGCATGCCTTGAGGGAATGCTCTCTTGATTTAAAAAGTGTAGAAACTTGTGTTATATGTGCAGAAAATCATTATACAAAGGAATGTCCATCAATACTAGGTCTTAAAGCCATTTATCAAGAGGAAGTAATGCCCAATCAAGTATAACCCCTCTGTTTTATTGCTAAGAGACCATGGAAAAATCAACAATTAAATATGACCCAAGGGTTCAACACTCAAACATATGCACAACCATCACAAAGTAATTGGATTGCACCCATGCCTTGGCAACCTTGGTCTCAGCCTTGGGCACAAGGATGCCTTGAGAGATCTATATTTTGTCCAAAATGTAGAAGAAGCATGCCTTGAGAGAATGCCCTCTTGATTTAAAAAGTGTAGAAACATGTGTTATATGTGCAAAAAATCATGATACAAAGGAATGTAGGCTTCAATACCAGGCCTTAAAGTCGTTTATCAAGAGGAATTAATACCCAATCAAGTATAACACATATGTTTTATTGCTAAGAGTCCATGGCAAAATCCACAATCAAATATGACCCAAGGTGTCAACACTCAAACATATGCACAACCATCGCAAAGTAATTGGACTGCACCCATGCCTTGACAACCTTGGTCTCAGCCTTGGGAATGAGGATGGAAAAATCCTTATGGAAATTATCCTCAATATCCTCAATTTCAACAACCTTACCATGTTTTTCCACCACAATATTTTCCTCAACCTATTCAACCATCTCAACCTCAAATCCAAATCCACAACTTTCATTGACATTTCCACAAAGACCAAATCAAATGGTTTCCCAACCACTTCAAAATCCAAATAATAATAAAAATTCACAACCTCTTTACAATATGGAGGGATGAAGTTTCCAAACTTACATGATAACTCCATTATATTTAAACAATGTCCAACTTAGATCTCATAGAGTATTGGAAAAGAAGTCACCATCTATTGTTATTTAGGAATCTGAAAAAGAAAACCTCTCTGAGGAAGAGACACCTCTTCTTCGAGAAGAAAATTCTTAAAAAACAAACCACCCCTACACATTTTGTTAATATTCCAATAAACTCAACTCCCTTTGTAGAACAACCTTCAGTTTCTATCCAAACACCACCTTTTCTTGAAAGATTAAAAATTGATAAAGGGGTAGAAAAACAAATAATGTTTCTTGATTATGATATAATGGATGAATTCAAGAATGTTTGCATAAAAAATCCTTTTTTACAAGCTATCAAAGAAATACCAATATTTGCAAATACCATTAGGGAGTTAAGCATTAAAAGACGTGGAAGAAAAAGAAAAGAAGTTAAAATAATTTAGTTAGTCGGAAAAATTTCAGATATCATGATGGGAAAAACAACAATTCAGAAATATCTTGATCCAGGAAGTCCCATTGTGAAAACACACATCAATGGTATTGAGATCCCAAACACATTGATTTATTTAGGGGCAGCGATAAACATCATGAGTAAACAAACTATGAATTAATTGAAACTTCCTAATCTTTAATATAAACCTACATTATTGAAATTAGCAGATAGATATGTTATCAAACGTGATGGTGTGTTAGAAGATATATTTGTATCCTAATATTCTTGGGAATATCCTCTTGACTTTGTTATTTTGACACCCAAGAATTACTTAGGAAGGCACCCATTGATTCTTGGAAGACCATGGTTAGCTACAGTTGATGCTTTTATAAGTTGTAGATATGGCGATATGTTTATCTTTGATGGAAGTTCAACAAATAGATTCACATTATATCCTCCCGTGAAAACAACAATAGAGGTAGAAAGTGAAGAATGGATAGATGATGATATTGATGTACGACCAATATTTCCTACTTCACAAATGGATGAAGAAGATCAGATTTTACATCGAATAGAAAATAATGAATCTTCCTCATATTGTGAATCTAGTCAAAATTTTCAAGAGAAATGTAATATTGAATATCTATCGTATCGTCAAATGTCTTTACATTCTATGGAAAATTTTGGTAATTATTTAATAGAAATATTTCCAGGAAAAAATTTAAACAATAATGATAATATGGAAGAATCTCAAAAGAAAGAACTAATAAAGAGGTTACAAGAACATTCCTCTGCTTATGCATGGGAATACACTGATATGAAAGGAATTGATCCTAACACTTGTATATGTCATATCTATATTGAAGGAAATGCTAAACCAATCCGACAACCTTAGAGAATAATGAATCCAAATTTAAGGGAAATTGTTAAAGAGGAATTACAAAAATTGATAAATGTGAATTTCATTTATCCAATATGAGATAGCCATTGGGTTTCATCATTGGTAATTTTTCTGGAAAAATAAATAAATAAATAAATAAAAATTGAAAATGGAGAGTATGCATTGATTACAGGGAATTGAATAAAGCTACTTTAAAAGATCATTTTTCACTCCCTTTTATAGATCAAGTCTTAGATACATTGGCAGGAAAAAAAAATCATTCTTGGATGGTTTTAGTGGATATAACCAGATACAGTAACTCCATAAGATCAAGATAAGATCACTTTTACCTGCCCATGGGGAACTTATGCCTGTGGAGTACTTCCTTTTGGGTTATGTAATGCAATTGAAACATTCCAAAGGGTAGTTTTAGGCATTTTTTCTGATCTAATTTATGAATGTGTAGAATTTTGCATGGATGATTTTACTGTCTATGGAAATTCTTTTGAAGGAGCTCATAAAAATTTGGAAAAGGTTCTCATTAGATGTAATGAAGCAAATCTCTCATTAAGTCATGAAAATGTTTTATGATGTTTACTGAGGGAATTGTTTTAGGACACCATATTTCAGGAAATGGAATTAGAGTGGATACACCTAAAGTAGAAGTTATTTCTAAATTATCAGTTCTAACTTGTCAAAGAGATCTTACAAAAATAGTCTCTCCACTTTTCAAATTGCTCACAAAATATTGTGAATTCATGTGGAATTCTGAGTTCCAAAAAGCTTTTGAAACATTGAAAGAAAATATTTCTGAAGCACCCATTCTAAGAGGACCAAATTGGAAATTACCTTTTCACATTTCGACTAATGCCTCAGATACAACTTTAGGAGTTGTATTAGGACAAAAGGATTTAACTCCTTATGCCATTCACTACACCAGTAAAAATTTGACTCCTGTAGAGTTAAATTACACTGTAACAGAAAATGAGTTTCTAGTTGTTGCACATGCCATCAATAAATTCAGACATTATATCACTGGTTATGAAGCCTTCATACACACAGATCATTCTGCAATTAGATATTTAATGAATAAACCAATTACTAATGGCAGAATTACAAGATGGTTATTATTATTACAAGAATTCAATATTACTATTTTGGACAAGCCTGGAAAAAAAACACAGTTGCTGATTTTCTATCTAGAATCCAAAATGATAATAATGATGTTCCTGTAGAGGATAATTTTCTCGATGAATGTCTTTTTGCAGTATCTATTAAATCTCCTTGGTTTGCAAATATTGCTAATTATTTGGCTACATGGAAGTTAATATCATACTTGTCTCCTTGGGAGAAAAGGAATGCTATTCAAACCAATGCATCTTATTCATGGATAAATGAAGAATTGTATAAGACAAGCCCTGACTTAATCGTTCAAAGATGTGTTAGAGAAGATGAAATACCAGAGATATTGAAAGCTTGCCATGATGAACCATGTGGAGGACATTTCGCTAATAAAAGAACTGCTTATAAAATCCTTCTCTTAGGATATTATTGGCCTTCTCCTTTTAAAGATTCCAAGGAATATGTTAAGAGATGTGACAGCTGTCAGAGAATGGGAAAGCTTGTTCCTTCAGATGAAATGCCTTTACAACCTTAGATACTTATTGAACGTTTTGAAAAATGGGCTCTGGATTTTGTTGGTCCAATCAATCAGCCATTAAGACAAACAAGGTATATTTTTATTTGTATAATTATGTCAAATTGGTAGAGGCTAGAGCACTTTCTTCTGCTACTGAAAATGATGTAGTTTCATTTATTTTTTAGGATATTTTCACTCATTTTGGTCTTCCAAGGGAAATTGTGTTAGATCAAGGCACTCAATTTACATCCAAGTTGGTATAGAAGATAATGAAGGAGTACAAAATCAAACATAGAAGGTCAACTCCATATCATCCACAAGCTAATGGACAAGTTGAATCTACCAACAAAGTTATTGAAGCAATTCTTACCAAAATTGTGCATTTGCATAGGAGGGATTGGGCAGAAAAGCTTCCAAAAGCTTTGTGGCCATAACATACCACATGGAGAAATGCAACTGGACACACTCCTTATGAACTTGTTTCATATTGAGTTCCAGATAAATACTTTTAAAACATCAGCCAAATTGGGTCTTGATTTATCAGAAGCCCAAAGACAGAATGGAGAAATTTAACGAACTTGATGAGATGCGATAAGATGTTATTCAAAGAACTAATATAGTCCAACAACAAAGAGCTGGGTGGCATGATAAATTTATCAAAGAAATAAAATCTCAGCCTGGTGATTGGGCATTGGTTTTTTATTCAAAATTTAAATATTTTCAAGAAAAATTTCAAACTCATTGGCTTGGTCCATATGAGGTTGAAACTGTATTTGATAATGGAGCAGTTAGAATCGGTACTATTGATGAAGAAAATGTGACCTTCCTTGTAAATGGTCATAGATTACGAATATATCATAAATCATTAACAAGGGAGGAATTCATAAGAAATCTGCAAGACAATCTTGATTTGAAGTTGGTCAAGGAAGACTCTTCTTCCTCCCCAACTTAGTCTTTTACTTTCTTTTTCATATAATAATAATAATAAAATTTGTATAAACATGAAAACCAACATTGTTGGCATGTTTATACAGGAAATCCAAGTTGAAAACCAAGAATTCTTGGCAGCTTGGACTTTCTCTTCCGAATTCTAATCCCCTTTTATTTTTATTCATCTTT
Source organism: Pinus albicaulis (assembly GCA_034641835.2). Classification (NCBI taxonomy): domain Eukaryota; kingdom Viridiplantae; phylum Streptophyta; class Pinopsida; order Pinales; family Pinaceae; genus Pinus; species Pinus albicaulis. Next base: position 1,235,418,630 of record CM076583.1, on the reverse strand, counting down.
TTCTCCTTTGAAATAATGCAACTATGAAATTGTTGACAATATACAACTCTAACAAAATTCTACAACTGAATAGGCAGATTGTGACCAAAGCAAATAGGAATTATGACAAAATAAAAACCCAACAAAAATTGCAGTTGAAACAACTTGACAACCTACAAAATACAAATAAAAGCAATAAGACAAAGGAACAATGGTATGTAAATATTAAGTTATATAATAAATATATGACATTTGAATTATGAAACAAAATGATGGGTAATCGTTGTTATTTCCATATTGAATAATGATTATCCTTAATTGTTCTCACACGACTTTGGTTTAATGAAAATTTCAATGTCTTGTCAACCAAGTCGGAGATTAACTATTATATAATTCAAAAATCATCATCGCCTCTCCATTCATCATTCCTCTACATTCTGAACACTTCCATTCCACTCGACCATTTTTTAGTGCCACAACCGCCCTCACTTAAACTCTGTTTTCCTAACTCATTTTATACACAAATTTCTTTCCATTTCTGTTAAAAGAATGATTGTGGGTTAGACTTCCTCTACCATGGGGGTCATTATAAGGATAAAGATAAATGGAATTAGGTTTCTAGAGGGATATCCACAGGTCAAACAAATGTTGCAGCAGGCTCGATGGCTAGAATTTGTGGAGAAATTTGACAACCATGAAAAGGAGGTAACAAAATATTTTGATCGACCATTTAACGGTGTTGAAGCGGAAATTGGGGATGTAAAGCTGGTGTTGAATATATCCTTCATAGAAAAAGCCACAGGATTTCCAAGAATTGGAGAAAGTTGGTTTAAGAACAGAAGAATTGAAGAAAAATAATGGAGGGTTTTTCTCAAGAATCCAGGTATGGACATTTCTGAGTTTAAAAAGGGAATACCAGTCATGACTTTGAAAAATAAATGGAGAAACCTGCTACTAATCATTCAAAAGTTTATAACTTGTGAATAAAGATTTGGCAACATGTTCTTTTATCATGCGAGACTAATGATGAATTTTCTGGATGGAAATGAAATCAATCTAGCATATTTTCTACTTCAACGCTTACGAAAAATGGCTAGTAGCATTCAAAGGAAAAATAAATTTATAGATAGTGATCTATATCATCACGATCTAGTAAAATTTTGATTGAAGCACGTCTTATAAAAATTGGAGACAATTGGGAAGATTGCTTAGTTAGAAATCATTTCAAGGAAGAAAAAATAGAAGAACCCAGCGGTAAAACAAAGAAAAGTAGAATGAAGATACCCATTAAAGATAACTAACCTTCACAACAAGAGAAACATTCAGAATATGAGACTCCTCTCGCAGAGATGTTAATGAATCTTAGAAAGACAAATCTGAAGAGAAAGATAACTAGCACTAAGGAAGTAAGTTCATCTGAAAAGGGAGCGGAGTAAGAGAAACTAGAGGAGGGAAAGGTTAAGAAGCAACCCCTTATTACTGAATTGTCATCATCTTCCATAAAAAGGAGTGAAACACTCAATAAAAAAATACATGAACAACCTCAACTGTCTCCAGAATTCGTTGATTTAGAGAAGGAAGAGATAGAATCTACAGTTCCCTCATCACCAATGCCATCACCTACAGTTGCCAGTCTAGTTAGAAGAACTCCAGAGATTTATCATGTGCAACATGAAATTTATGAATACATAGAGTATTTGGAAATAAAAGCTACATAAAAAATATTGTATCATCCTCAAACCAAGGAGATAATGAAGCAATCCATATCTCAAGAGAACTTCAAGTTGAAGAAACCCTTAAACAATAAATTTATGAATTAGAAACATTGAATAGATATCTAAAGTAGGAAAATGAAGTAGTGAAGGCACAAAATGGAGTCTACAGAACTCAACATGACAACATCCTACTACACCTTGGCATATGGTATAAGAAAAATAAGAAATTGACAACTCAAAACAAGTTTCTAGAGAGGAAAATTATAGGTCTGCAACACAGAATTTTGATGAAGAAGCGAAGGATGACAATGAATGCTAAGAAATCAACGAGGAGTAATTTGGATGTCCTTGCTCAACTACCTGGAGAAGTTTAGTAACAAGAAGTACTCACAAATTTTGAAATTTTGGATGAGGACATGCAATGTCTTTCGTGTGGGGGAATGTTGAACCTGATATTTGCTTCTTTTTTACAACCCTTTTTCATTATAATTCTTCCTTTTTAACCTTCATAACTATAATTTGGATATCAATTTACAAGGTCGAAAGCATAACAAGTACATAGTCATCATATATTTCATAATTGTCATTTGTCTTTATCATCTAACTTAAAATCTACCTAAGCTACGAAATTACAAAGATTTTGCAGTTGATGAATGTTTCTGCAGCTAAGTCCAAGGTTCAATAGGTTGCAGAGCCTCAGCCGAGAAACATGGCATATAGGTAGTTGACAAATATATGGGACAATGAGTTGTTCCTATTTTCAAAAGTTGGATCAATGAAGAAGGCACTTTATCAGTTCGGTCAAATGATAAGTGAACCATCATGAAAGGTAAATCAAGCGAGCAACATGTAGATTTTTCGCCTCATGATTTGTTGTGTTGATAGAAAATCATGAGTAATATCACAATATACTATCTCTTAAGTTAATTATAGCCAATATCGATTACCATAGGTGTAAAGCTCTGAAAAAATTTATTGCGTAAGGGTTTATAAATATGCCTCTCGACATAACTAAAGGGGACCTAGATTTTATTTGTAAGCACTATATATATATATATATATATATATATATATATATATATATATAAACTCTGTTTTGATTTCATCCTGTTGCGTGATCTCAATGCGTGGATAATTAACTTGTGAAAGCTTTATAGTGGTACCCGCTTCTCATTAGAGGGCCCCCTCGAGATAGTAAGGTCTTCATTTATTACCATTTAGTATTTTAGTTCATATTTATTGAAGATTTTTGTTAATTCATTTGAGTATTCGAGCTTTGATTCTTAGATATAAGTTTGAGATTGTTCTACTAATCATTTTATTGTTCAGGAAGAGAAAGATTTCAAATGCACATGAATAGAATCTAACATAGTAGTAGGAGTCTAAGCTTTACATTATAGTGATTTTCAATTAAAACACATCCATTTGTAAGTGTGATTTTTATGGAAGAGACTGATTTCATTTAAGTACATGTTGAAAATTACAACAAGAAACAATGAAATTGGAAACCAAAAAGGATAAAAATTGACCACATACTAGTGTGGGATTTCAATCACACATTAGTGAGGAATTCAGTTACACATTAGTGCTAAATGTGCGTGTCTAATTTATTCTTCCCTTAAATAAATTGGACACTAAATTGTAATTTGATCTCATAACAACTTGTATCACTTAACTAAGTCATGAAGACTGAGTTAGCTCAATAAATTCAAGGTGAGGTTCTAAGATGAGGCATGAAGAGTGATTCTAATATTTTGGGAGTCTAGTTGCAGTTGTAGCACTAGTGTGGTGTGAGTGTAATCAGTTAACTCAAATTAATTGAGTTAAAATCAATTTAACTAGTTCTAACTGGGTGATGATCTAGTGAGAGGTCTAGTGAATTAAATTAGATTTAATCCACAAGTAGTGATCAATCAGATAACTGATGATTCCCTATTTATAGCTGCATGCATGTAATTTTTTATGAAGACCCATTTGAGACAAAGGTTAAAAGGAAGATCACTATGTTGTATTATTAGAAAATTATCTGAGCGAGGGCAATTATAAAGTCACAGGAAGGCCATGATGGATTCTGTAATCAAGGAAGGTTGATTATCCTATTTAATAGGGATTAATTGCCTAGAGATTGTGTGAGCAAGGTTGTGCTAAGCAGGGGCTGAGAATTGGCTAATTGTTTGTCAATTTTTCCTAAGAATTGCTAGTCTATTTTGTACAGGATCAGGGCGAAATGATTGGTAGAGTGCATGATTTTCTCACTGCGAGAAAGAATTGTATTGTTTCATGATTCTTTGACATTGTACAATATATGATAGAGGGGTTTTGAGCAGGTGCTTTCCCCAAGAAAATCTCGTGTTGTGTGATTGACTTACTTCTTTCTCTTATTTGCATGCGATTGAGTGATCGTGTTTTATATTCGCAAATATAGTAGAAAGATTCAATATCTTGTTTTAGTACATTACATGATCAGATTGAATCCATTGATATAGAGTTTCTATATAATTCTACATGGTATCAGAGTAGGATTTTTTTGGGCAGCGAGTTTGCAGAAAATATCTGAAATTTTTGATGAAAAAAAATTAAAAAACAAATAGCATATTTTGATTCCTTGTGAAAAAATACCCAAACTGCAAAAAAATAATAATAATAATAATAAAATAAAAATAAAAAATAAAAAATAATTAATTAATTAATTAATTAATTAACTTAAAAATAATTAAATAATTAAATTAAATTAAAAAATTAAAAATAAAATAAAATCGGTTGAATCGGAGCTCGGATGAGGGATATATTGTTGATTTAAAATCAACTCTCTTTTTTAGAAAATTTTGTGACGATGGGACAATTACAATGTGCGCGATTTAAGAACCTGCAACACTTGAGGTACAAGATGCATGCAAAGATTTGAGGATCAAAGCAGAGGTTAGAGACTTGGTGGTTGAGAGGGAGCACAAATTATCTCTCAACATGCAACCTCAGAATCAGTCTCAGAAGGTTGTGGAGAAGCCACAATTGAAGAAGAAAAGAGGAGACCGAGTGGAAGCATCCACTAAAGAAGAGACCACTAGGAGAAGGAACTTTCGAGTCAGATGGGCAAAGGGAGTACATGTAGCTATACCTCAAAGTGTGAGGTGGGGGGATGTGCAGATATAATCCTAAGAATATATTTTTGCAGGGTCCATTAAGATGGTGTGTCTCGTGGATCGAACTTGGATAAGAGGAGCCCACAGTACATGATTAGGAGGAAGGATCTGTTAGATTGATGCAAACATATTTCAAGAAGCAAGAAATCAGAGTGATAGATATCAGATACTAGAGCGCAAATCACAGTTGGCAGCAGTGCAAAGGGCACATATGCAGATGTCAGCAGTAGTGCAGAGAGTCCAGTAGACAAGTGTAGTAGGGTCCAACAATCAAAAGACTTTGATGATATATGCATTATACTGATTCAGTTTTTCAGAGGCTATTTAGTTTAAGGAGTTGCAGGCGAAAACAACACTAGAGAAGTGTTGCATGCAGAACATTCCAAAGGTACCAGATCAGGGTAGATTGAATTCCTTTCTTGTTGAGAGGAAGCGTTGAAATTTGCAACAAGAAACAATGAAATTGGCAACCAAAAAGGACAAAAATTGACCACATACTAGTGTGGGATTCCAGTCACACATTGGTGAGGAATTCAGTTACACATTAGTGCTAAATGTGTGTGTCTAATTTATTTTTCCCTTAAATAAATTGGACAATAAATTGTAATTTCATCTCATAACAACTTGTATCAATTAATTAAGTCATGAAGGCTCAGTTAGCTCAAGAAATTTGAGTTGAGGGTCTAAGATGAGGCATGAAGAGTGATTCTAATATTTTGGGGGTCCAGTTGCAGTATTAGCACTAGTGTGGTGTGAGTGTAATCAGTTAACTCAAATTAATTGAGTTAAAAATAGTTTAACTAGTTCTAACTGAGTGATGAGCTAGTGAGAGGTCGAGTGAATTAAATTAGATTTAATTCACAAGTAGTGATCAATAAGATAATTGATGATTCTCTATTAATATTTGCATGCATGTAATTTCTGATGAAGACCCAGTTGAGACATAGGTTAAAGGGAATATAACTATCAGTTGTATTATTAGAAAATTGCCTAGGTGCAATTATAAATTCATAGGAAGGCCATGATGGATTGCGCAATCAAGGAAGGTTGATTATCCTATTTAATAAGGATTAATTACATAGGGATTGCGTGAGAAAGTCTGGGCTAAGTAGGGGCTAAGAATTGGCTAAGTGTTTGTCAATTTTTCCTGAGAATTGCTAGTCAGTTTTGTGCACGAGCAGGGTGAAACGATCGGTAGAGTGCAGGATTTTCTCAGTATGAGAAATCATTGTATTGTTTCATGATTCTTTGACATTGTACAATATATGATAGAGGGGTTTTGAGTAAGTGTTTTCCCCAATAACATCTTGTTTTGTGTGATTGATTTACTTCTTTCTCTTACCTGCATGTGATTGAGCGATTGTGTTTTATATTCCACAAATATAGTAGAAGGATTCAATATCTTGTTTTAATACATTACATGATTGGATTGAATCCATTGGTATAGAGTTTATATATAATTTCTATAGTACAAGTGTGATTTTCATTAGTGATTTCCATTTAAGCAAGTGTGATTTTCAATTAAGTACCAGTATGATTTTCATTTAAGTAGGTGTGATTTTATAAAGAGTGATTTTAATTTAAAACAAATGTGTTATTAATCCTATTTCAGCAAAGTGCGAGTGTGATTTTATGAGGCAAGTGTGAATTTTCTTTCAAGTAGAGTGTGATCATTATTTAAGCAAGGAGAGTAGAATTGATTTCATGAGTGATTTATTTACTTACATAATTGTAGAGAAACACGTGCACTTCGATAACCCAAATTAACTTAGGAATTTTATGAGTGAGAGAGACTCCTAACACATACAATGCTATACATTTCATTAGTTTACTAGCCCTAGTTGATAATTCATGTAAGTAATTTAACTTCAATTAAATTACCAAACAACTATAATTCAGATTTTTACATAAAATTAACAGCGTGTTGTACTATACAACACCCCCCCCTCCCCCCCATTTATACTGATATATGGGGACCCTTTTTAAATTTTCTTTCCTTTAAAGAATGAGTACTAACTCTAAAAAATTCATCATAAATTCTAAAATAGTGCAATACTAGTTTAATGCACTTTCCGCTTGGGAACTTTCACAAATCGCACATCGCAAACCCTTTGCAACAAATACTTAGATATCATGAAGGAGCTCCGAAATGCGATAGTCGACCCCTTTCATAAAGGTGAAATCATCCATCTCAGGAAACCTTAGTTATAAGGATAGATCGAAAGCACAATATAATTCAAAAATTTCCCAAAATCTAAACATAGGCGCTTTGCGATATGTCTCGGACACGAAATTGTTATAAAGAATTTCTTAGTCATCATTTAAGTTTGAAAATTCGCAGAAGCTAAGAATACATTAAACAACCTTTAAGTTGAGGAAAAAGCACTTATAAGCTACCACATATCGCATATCGCATATTACAAGTAATGAAAGTTCTTGTTACTATTACCCATTTTCCATTGCGAAATGCGAAAAGTAATATAGCGAAATAATTTCTCTCGCAACATTTAAAGCCCAATACTATGATAAAGCTTCTAATGTTAACCTATGAAACGAAACGTCAAGTGAAATCCCGAGATGCGATATTGCGATTTCGCAATCGTATTATTGCATGAATGCTTAAGAAAATTGTTTTTCACAACCTGATTTTTGCGATGCGATATTCTGATTGAACGTGAAGTACGTAGAATTAATAGCCTTAAATGAAACTTGAAACGGAATTTTAAGGCACATCACTGTTTTTTTGGCTCGAGAAAAGCAATAATTGTTTTCACTTGTGATCAGTTAAAAGCCAATATCTTTGAAAATCTTTCATTATCATTAGTTGATTTGAAATCCTCTTGTTCCAGTTGCTCTGTATTTTTCACTTTTCCCTCGCTTCTTTGAATTTCAGGAAAGCTTCCAAGGAAATTTCTCTAAGTAAAATGATGCAGAAGAACAAGAAACAAATCACTTCAAAGTCCGAGTCTAAAGAAATGCCAACCGTGTTCTCAGATACCACATGCAATAAATATGGAGGAGAAACGACATGGGAGGTTATTTATAATCTCCCCGATGATGAATAACCCAGGGTTACTAAAATCAGACCAACAACAGATTCCTCAATGCCATCAACAGCTCAAATGAGTGATGCAACTTGCTCTTTCCTTCATATAATAGTAGCAAGACCTAAAAATTTACCATACACAGATATGGTTAAATGGGTGATCGACAAAATGAACATTACAGACAGATAATTTAGAAATTCAAGGATGGAACTCATGGGATATTTCATAGCTGAAGACCTGAGCCAAATGTACCATCTCCCATAACCTTAGAAAATTTATGATTCAACATTCCTATCACAATTCATTAAAGAGAATGATGAACCATTCAAAATGATTCAGAATTGGAGGTCTGGGACAAACAAATTCAAGCAAGATAAAATTGGTATGTACCCTATTGATCCTTTATTAACCCCCCATAACTATGCAGCCACTATGTTATGTAGGTTATATGGAAAACTAGACAATACCAAGTTTTCAATACAATGGGTACCCTTGATAGATGCATGCATCATTTCCATTATAATGAACTGGGCCACCATCCTATTTGATAACCTATCTATCGCCATCTTCAACTATCGTCGTAAAAGAAATTCCTCCATGAAAATTTCCCCCCCATTCTATATGAGCGCATACATTATGGATGCTATCTATTTTTGCACTAAATTTCCAATCATGGGTTGGAAATGGACCAGTCAAGACCCAAACCCTATTCACCTCAGTCATAAAGAGTTATGCATTCCCATTTCACATTTTTACAGGATTTGTCATGGTGTCATGCTGCCCATGCACCAAATTATTTTTTACAAGAAAGCCCAAGGTTTTCTGAAGAAGAAAGTATAGACCTTCTCCCAATTGGGAAATATTTCAATGAACAATTGTTGTCCTGTATCAGAGTTTTCAGGAGTATTGCAAAACCTCATGTTCTTCCTCTATATGTCCCTGATAAACTACTAGCAAGGGAAATCGCTCACCAAACAGTAGGAAAAGGCCTTGCAAAGACCCTAAAAGATTCAAAGAAAGCTTTATGGTCAGTTTTCCTGATACAGTGTGGTGCTTTTACACTAAACAATTTTGGTCATGCAATAAAAGAAATTCAAAACATAGAAATTCTAAAGCTAGCAATCGTTCCAAGCATGCAATATGATCCAGATAAGGTAGCTTACAATATCATTATATTAGTGAAAGTTAAGGCATTTATCCATGAAGATGATAAATTCAAAGATCTATTGGAATCCACTCAATCTTTTGAGCAAGCTATAAATTGGGTAAAGGTAAAGTTGGATCCAATTGATTTTCACAAATTCCAAGAATTCAAAAGCCAAAGACTTGAACAAATTCTGTTAAATTTGTTAAGCACCCAACCTAAAGATACACCCAGTGTTAGCATTAATACTGATGAGCACAATTCAGAAGCAGAATCGGAAAAGAACTCAACCAACAACATAGAACAATCTCAGAAGCAACTAAAGGAACTAGAAGCCACGACCGAGACCAATCAGAAATCAATAGAACAATAGATGGAACTTGATCCAAGTCAAAGCACTATTCATAAGGGAAAAAGAAATTATATGGAACAACAATGGGACGAATTTAGTCAAAGAATTGAGAATAGGAAAGAGATAAAAATTGTTCAAGAAACTTCAGAATTGCATACACCTTTGCAAACTCAGAGAAAATCAAATCTAGAAACATGAGAAAATCAAGAAACAAGCTCGCAGAAAGTAGAGATTATCCCTGCATTCCTTACATCTGAAATCACCCTGAAAATAGAGGAAATTCCTCCTCTAGATGTGTTCTACAATCCTGAGCATAAGGTTGTATTAAGGCGACAAAGAAAAAGAATAAGATTGACAACATCTACTGAAGTGTTACCGGGAAATGAGTCAATTGAAGTAGTCTGGAAAGACACTGTCACCGACCCAACGCAAAATTTTACTAAGTTGTCACAATTTGCAGGAGCCTACGCCACAATTGATAAAGCAGCTGAGGTCTCAGTTGTATTAAAAGAAAAGGAAGAAATAATCTCACAACTGGAGCAACAATTAGATATTGAAAAATTGAATGTTAATAAACAAGCAGAGATGCAACTGTCACAATTGCAAAAGGATATGGAAGAAATGAAAATAAAGTATGAAGCATATATCACTGCAAAGGATCTGCAAATTTTTGAAATGTAGGAATTGATTATTAGATACAAAGATATAACAAGTAAGGATGAATTTATCAAGGAAGCTTTAGAGCTGAATTCTCAATTGTCCATACAACAAGGTCTATTTTTCCAAAAGGTGCTTATTATTAGTCCTTATTTAGAGACTAGTGAACAATTGACAAATCAAGTAATTGATCAGAGGACCGAATTTGAAGAACTAAATACTAAAATTTCAGATAATATTACATGGAAAGAAAGAGACAAAGGGACAAAGGAAAATCTTCCTGAAATTGAAGAAACTCTTAAAGACATCCTATTCACATACTGGGATATACAGATCAACAAGCAGAGCGAGCAGTACCAAGAGCAGCAGGAGCAATAAGAAATATTATAGAGACAATAATTCACACACTTCATACTACCAACTTGATCAAAGAAGGTGACTCAGACACACTGCCAGATATGAAAGAATTAAGTCAAATTTGGAAGGAAAAATCTAAAGTTCAAAGAGATTTGATCAAAAAGATTTCAAAGACAAATTGGGAAGCATATTGGCAGTATCTTGTTAAACCATATAGTCAAATCATGATGTTGAATTTTCTAAAAAATTCAACAGAGAATGTTCTGCCACCTCTCACCGAAGCCATAGTTGCAGGACAGATCAGAACGAGAATCGACACACCACCACAAGTGAAACCAATGACCGATATCTGCAACCTTCAAGCCCGACTGGCAAACAAGAAAGCTTCCAAATAATATCAATTCATTAGATTTAAGATACTCATTACGAGGAAGGTTGTTTGAAACCTCCTCAAATAAATTTTGTATAATCTATTTTAGTCATATTAGATATTATTTAAACCCTTCTCATGCATTTGGAGAAAGGTCCATAAATTTATCAAAAAACATTTGCAAAAGACTGCACTTTTGTATTTTTGTGAATGCTTTGATAAGTTAATGGAACAAAGTTTGATTTCTCTTGATATTGAAGTTGTTTAACTGAAGATTCACTTTTGTACTCATTGAATTTATTTGACTTGAAGAGGAGCAGACACTACTATTGATTTAATGAGTAAAACATCGCATATATGGTATTTCTACACGTTATTTCGAATTTTATTTCTTGAAATGACATCAATATTTTTATTTGTATTATGTATGAGATCTGTTATTATAGGTGAATGTTAAATGCACTTCTGTACTGATGTTTATCTATGATTCCTTATTTCATATATGATCAAAAATATGAATGCGATATATCTCTCACAATTGTTTTGATTAACTATTTAATCAAAATAATCATTTTTTCATAATTTTCATCTCTTTCAACAATTGAATGATCTTTATTACCAATTGTTGAAAGATATCCTTTTAATTGCATTGATGAATGAACACCCACGGGTAAATAATAGAATATATATTTAGTTACTTGTATAAGTAGATTAAATCATTCCTCCATTTTCATATTATAAACAAACACACCCTCATTATCTTTATTGGGAAACTGGTCCCTTTATCCCCAGTCGGAGCCACTACACCAAACGGAAAAGGAGATGCCTTAAGGTCTGAACCGAGTGGTTTCCCCCATGTTGTCGCAACGGAAAACTGAGGCCTCAACACAACGCTTACATGTGACACTTATTAAAATAGAGGCAAGACACGTATAATTTCAAGTTGCAACATCTGTCATAGCATAGTGATTAGTTTTAAAAGAAACTATAAAAAAAAAAAATATATCTAATCACTTGCAACAGAGCATTGAATGATTTTGTAACATATATTTTTTACCAAATATTGAGAAGAATACAGAAATGGAGCACCTAACTAATGGTGAATTTCATCCTAATTTAGAAAGAAAAACAATCATCTAGAGCATCAACATAGATGAATCTTGAAAAATTGTCTTAGCACCAATTAGAAATGAAAATTTAACAAAGACATGGATACTAACATTACACATAAGAAGGGGCACAAAACTTGAAATCCATACCACATGAATCTGTGGCCAAGTGGCAAAAATATGTACCAATAATTTTATTTCAGCAAAACAAAACACGCACATAGTTCTTCTCCCAAATCCAAAGCCTTTTTCCATGTTATGTTATGTTTAAATACATTTAGGTAGAGTTAAAATCATAAACTAGATACAATGTACCTGTTATCCATTAAGAGGGTCAAAACCAACTCAATTTAGAAACATCAAGGCTTCAAATTAAAACTAGGATAAGGCTAAGATAAAAACTGCAACATCATTTTTAAGAAAATCAACCTTATCTTATCTACCTATTTCATCCCTATCCATTCATTCCTATCATGTTCACTAGCATAACAATAGAAAGGTCCAAACATAACTGAAAAACACAACAACTGAGTGATGAGCTGCACAAAAGTTGCATAGTAGAATTTAGCTTAGCATAGTCACAGGTCATACCTACTGAAACTGAGATGATGGGGATGATGACGATGCTGTTGAGTTGGAGTAGGACCCACCAGATGCCCCTTTCCATGTGTGCAAACCCTAGAAGTACCCAGTCACCATTTGCGCAATAACTGTGCAACAAAATTCAAATTTTGAGTTTTCCTGTCATTTCCCACTCCAAAAAAAATGCAATTTCCAAAAATTCATCCCATATACCTTATGGCTCCCAGCATGCATCAAAACTTTCACATTTACAAATTGAATTTCAAAAATTTAAGAATTTTGTTAGCAAGGAATTGTGAAAATGGGTCTCCAAGTGATACCTGTAATTCCCAAGCTATACCACCTGTGTAAAACTTGAGATAGGTTTTTGTTCTTTGGACCATGCATGAAAAAAACCTATTTTAGTTTTGAAAATTTCACTCCCAACTATTAGAAAATGTGCCAAAAAACAATGACTGAAACAAGAGGAAAATAAAAAAAATTATTTTTTTGAAAAATAGGCCTCCAAGAGCATTGAATATCTCTTAAACAATAACACTTGTGCATAAATTGAAAGAGGTTTTTGTTCTTTGTTCCATTTTTGACAAAAAATTCCTTTGGTTTTCCAAAATTTAGCTTCGTTTGATCGAAAACTAATTTTGAAAATGGTGACTAAAATAGTCACTTTGCGCAATGATTGTGTGAGTTGAGCTAAAATCCTTTCCTTGAATCTGCCTGCAACCTTCTTGAAGCCTCGGACTGCTTCAAAGATTGAATTATTATCTAATGGCACCAATAATCTGGAAGAAATTGCATAATTTTTTCCAAGGATATGCCAGAGGTCGACATTCAATGCTAGTCCTTGACAAATAATATCTTCATCTGAAGTTGTATTCACAAGTTGCACCACTCGTTGCTAGAGCATTTAGCATTTCCAATGAATCATTGATAATATGTTGATTATTCTAAATCGTTGTCAAACTCAAACCTGAAAGATCAAAAGCCATGGACAATGAGCTGCTTCACCACCATATTCACATCATTCGAAACAAAACACCCACTACTACTTAGGATAAATAAAAATAGATGTCCCAACTATGTAGCACATAAGATCTGAACATTACACACTCCAAACAAAAGCTCTTTATGTGTCCATAGAAATAGATCCATGACGTGATTTTTTGTGATGAAGTCATTTTCTATAAATTTGAGGCATATTATTGCTTATGGGCTATGTGATACCATTAACAGAAGTGCACGCTTTGTGATAAGCAGATGGGATCGAAAATATATATACAACAACAATGCAGAGCTCCCAAACCATAGTGAGAAAATGGGTGCCTTACAAGAACGAAATTGGATGCACCATAGGCTTTGAGGCTTCATTAACTCAAAATCATTGCCACCAAATTCCTTACAACAACATCAATGTACTCAATGCCATAGGCATATTTCCTTCTATCACCTTCTGAATCAAAACTCGTGTATTTTATCTTTATGATAAACATAGGCAATGAAGCTGCTACAAAGATATCGTATAAAAGAAGCAATCCACATATGCATGGAACAAAAATGCCTTTCATATTGAGAAATTTAGCTGATGACTGAAGATGTCTTAAGATGAATGAAAATGAATACATCTTTGCAAAATCTACCTTTCAAACGCTGCACTATTGAAGACAGTTTCTGAAGATTAACCAAGGTTTATAAGAGGCTTGACAATTAAGCTCCCTACACATGCTTGAAAACTCAGGACCAGTGAGAGGGTACATTGGATTAATTTCAAAGAATTCCAAGTAGGCTCCTTAGCTCTTTTGACTCTCTTTCCATACAATCCTTTAGACTATGACAACTAGCGATTCATAGGCTAAATTTACAAAGTGACCCCTAAAATGAAATAGTAAGATAGATATACTGATTCCTAGATTATAGGACCCTGACAAAGCATATTTTTGAGATTAAAATGTTTGTATGTTATCGTTATGAAACCAAGTCCAAAAGTAGAAGAAAAGAGAGACAACGCCTTAGAAATAAGCCACTTCGAGGGGGAAACCTCCTTTACATTACATAAATGAATAATTCTTGGATGATACAAATGACAAAACTTCATTGTATATGTAGGAGTCCATCGGGTCACAATATAATACTAGACGACCTAACAATAATAATGTAAAGGCACAATAATAGCAATATTAGGGTAACAGGGGTATAACAATAACAATAAGGGGGCTACACTAACAACAATAAGGGACTAGTTTATTCACTATCTCAGTTTTACCATCAGTTTGAGGATGATAAGATGAGTTATGAGCTAGTTGAGTACCCAAACAAGAAAATAATTCCATCCAAAAATTTCCAATAAAAATGGGATCTCTGTCGCTTACAATAATCTTTGGGTTTCCATGTAGTTTTTAAATTGTTTCCATAAATGTAGTAGCAACTATACTTGCTTTAAATGGATGAGATAATGCACAAAAGTGTGCATACTTGGTAATTATATCAACTACCACCATGATGACATTATTTCCTTCGGACTTAGGTAAACCTGTGATAAAATCCGTTGAAATCTCCTCCCAACGTTGGCTTGGAATGGATAAAGGTTGTAGAAGACCCGAGGTCTTAATTGTGTCAACTTTATTTTGCTTGGAAACCAAACATTCTGCCACAAAATTTTGAATATAAAGTTTAAGGCCATCCCCAAAAAAATTCTTTCTTCACCCTGTGGTAAGCTTTTAAAAATCCTGAGTGTCCTCCTAAAGGAGAAGTGTGCAATTCCAAAATAATCTTTTGTTTTAGTTGGGAATTATTACAAAGATATAAGTGATCTTTGTACCATAAGGAATCATCTCTCCAACTAAATGTATAAGATGTACTAGGAACTTGCTGCAACTTTTGAATGAGTGTCCACACTTCTTCGTCCTTCTTCCATTCATCCTTTGCTTCGGTTATCCAATCTGGTTGGATATTAGAAATGGCACAAAGCAATGCTTCCACCTTTTCATTCTTTCTTGAGAGTGCATCTGCAACAACATTTAGCTACCCTTTTTGGTAGATGATTTTAAAGTCATAACCCAACATCTTTGTGACCCATTTTTGCTGCACTCTCATAGTCGTTGTTCTAAAAAGTGTTTAAGACTATCATGATCAGTTTTTACCTTGAAGTGTCTTCCCATTATGATAGGTCGTCATTTCTTGAGTGCATGTAGTATTGCTAACATTTCCTTCTCATAAATAGCTTTATGTAAATACTTTCTTTTGATTGGACGACTTTAAAAAGTAATGGGTCTTCCTTCTTGCATTAAAACAACACCAATTCCATTTCCTGAGGCATCACATTCCACAATAAAAGTTTTTGTGAAGTCTGGCATAGCTAAGACCGGCGCTAGACACAGTTGCCTCTTTAAGATGTTCAAAGGCCTTAGTTGCTTCATGAGTCCATGAAAATGCATCTTTCTTCAATAATGTTGTTAGAGGTGTTGCTATTCTCCCATAATTCTTAACAAACATGTGATAATACCATGTTAACCTGAGAAATCCTTGCAACTGCTTTATGGTTGTGGGGACTTCCCATTCCTTAATGGCTTTAATTTGTTTAGGGTCTACCTCAACACCCTCGTAAGATACAATATGACCCAGATATTCCCCCTCTTGTACTCCAAAGAAACATTTGGATGTTTTTGCATATAATTTTTTCTCCTCCAATACTTTGAGCACCCTGTCAACATGTTGAACATAATCCTTCCAAGATCTGTTGCAGATTAGTATATCATCAAAAAATACTAGCACAAATGTTCTAAGGAAGGTTTGAAAATGGAATTCATCAACCCTTGAAATGTAGAAGGTGCATATTTAAGGCAAAAAGGCATAACCAAAAATTCATAATGACCCTCATGAGTTTGAAATGTTGTTTTCGAAATATCTTCAATCTTCATTCTAATTTGATGATATCCTGAACGAAGATCCAACTTGGTAAAATAAATTGATCCATGTAATTCATCCAATAATTAATCAATCGCATGAATGGGAAATTTATCTTTAATAGTGAGCTTATTGAGCTCCCTATAATCCAGAGACATGTGCCATGATCCATCCTTCTTGTTCACCAATACTACTGGAGCAGAGAAAGACCTTTGACTAGGTCGAATTATACCAGCCTCTAACATTTTTGCAATCATACGTTCAATTTTGCTCTTTTGGACATAAGGATATCTATAAGGCCTGATGTTTGGAGGAACAATTCCTGGAATCAAATGAATAGCATGATCATGATCACGAATAGGTGGGAGTCCTTTGGCAGTTTCAAACACCTTGGAATGATTTTCCAAGACTTTTTGGAGATCTGGAGAAATAAATGATTTGATGTTGGAACTTCTAGTGAGCATAATTGTGTAATTACACCTCGTTTTTCTTTATTCATAAACTTTTTCATGACATTAGAGATTATTATCTTTCCTGGCTTCCATGCGATACCCCGTAATTCGAATTCCTTTCCTTCTGAAAAAAATTCAAGAAAAGTTCTTGAAAAATAAAAGCTACCACCCCTTAAGATTGTAACCATTGTACTCCTAGTACAAAATCAACACCTCCCATTGGAATGGAAAGCATTGGAATATTCAATACATATTCCCCCATGGTTAGCTTGATATTATGGAATTTTCCAGAGCAATTTATAGTTCCTTCATTTGCAACCATCACTTGACATTTTGGTGTTGGGTATAGGAAACAATTCAATTCCTTGGCTACCTTAAAATGAATAAAATTATTGGTACTACCTGAATCAATCAACACTATTACCTTTTTCTTCTTGATATGTCCTTCTATCTTAAGAGTTCGAGGAGTGGTAATTCCTGCCAAAGCATTACACGATATGGTCGGACTCATTTCTTCTTATTCTAGGGTTGGTTCTTGGTGTATATCCTCTTATTTTTAAGTTTCTTGTTCATTTTCTTCGTCCTCTTCACAATCTATGCAAAATAATTTCTTCTCAGCACACTTATGACCTTTAGTGTATTTGGTATCACAACTGTAGCAAAGCCCTTTTGCTATTTTTTCTTCCAATTGTTGTGGTGTAAACCTTGCAGGTTGTGGAAGTCTAGGAGTAGCAACACTTCCATCTTTATAGATGTGAGTGGTAGGCTTCCTTGTCGCCATAATTTTACATTCAACTTTTCTTGCCAACCTGAATGCCTTCTCCAATGAATCAGGTTCCCAAACGCGAACTTCATGTTGGATGTTATCATTTAAAGTCCCTATGAAGACATCAATCTGATATTCCTCTTGAATATCAGTTACCCTTACATTCAATTTTTGGAAGTCCTCAATGTGCTCCACCACTGAACCCTTTTGTTTGAGATTTATCAATTCGCTAAAAAAGGTGTTGCTCTTTGTATCCTCATAATGTGCTATCATTTCCTCCGTAAAAATTGAGTAAGTGATAATTATTTTACAGGAGCAAAGACATTGATGCCATACAAATGTATTTTGTTTTAAATATAAAGTCGCAATGCGTACCTTTTGTGTGTTTTGCACATTATTGAGATCAAAATATTACTCCATCTGTAGTATCCATGTTACGGGATCCTTGCCATCAAACTTCCTCATATCGATCTTTGGAATATGGTGGCTCTTCCCTCCAACATTAGAGTTTATGGAATCACGATTAACATTTATTTTGTTCTCAACATGAGTTTCCTCTATTATCTTTTCACCATTAGGAAAATTTTCTTGTATCAACTTTGTAAAACCTTCCATGTCTACTTTTAGATCATTCTTCATGTTTTCCATATTTTCATCGATCTTTGCTTCCATGTCATCCATATTAGTTTCCACGCTAGCTTCCATGCCACCCATGCCATTCTTCAAGCCCTTCATGCCTTTCTTCAAACCATCCATCTTAGCTTGCATGCCTTTCTTCAAAACTTCCATTTCATTTTTTGTTGCTCTTTGCGAGAGCAAAATTTGGTGCACTTGCTCTTGTAATTTTGATATGTCATGTTGCATTTCTTCGTCTTCATGAGTCATAGTAGAGCCTTCTGAATTATTAATGGGTGTTGAATTATTTTTATGGGGCATTTTATAACCCAATATAATATGCCCTTGGAATCAATTCAAACTAATTCTTCAAACAAACTAATTCTTCAAACAAGATTTATGCAATTCGGGGAAAAAATACACACCTTTTTCTTGCTTTTGAGGATTTATATATTGAAACAGAATTATCTCGGTGATTTAGGATCTTCAATATCTGAAATTCGGCCTTGTAGTAGCCCTCTGAATCTTCTTTTGAAGGCCACAGTTCTAACCTGATTTGGATACTAAAAGGCAAAATTATACCCAATCTCCCACAATGACCTAATTATGTACTTGTTCAGTAGAGCAAACTTGTACGACATGCCATGTGTCGCTGTTTCCTCCTTAAGATCTAAAATTTTTACATAGGAAACTATAGTCCATGTACTTGCAGCCACGTTTTACAGAATGCCAATTTGACGCTTAGAGAGAGAGAGTTATGATGATTTTCCCACGGTTAGTTCTTTGAGTTGAAATTTGGGAAACTCCAAAAATCCTAACTTCCACCGATCATATCTCCAAAAATATTGCGAACTAAGATCTGAAATTTCATGTGACATTCTTCGTACTTCAATTCCTCGTAAAATTTTAGTTTCTTAAACTTCGTAGAAAAAAAGTTATAGCGCAAATGCCCTGATAACTTGTTTTAGGTGAAATTCGAGATCCTAAAAAAACTCTGACTTCCACAGATCATATCTCCGAAAATATTGTGAACCAATAACTGAAATTATTACACGATTCCTCAGGATTTCAGCTTCGCTCTGTAAATTTTTCAGCTTTTGAAACTTCGTTGAAAAGTTATAGCGAAAATTCCACGATGACCTGTTTGGAGCAGCGAAACCCTAGAATCCAAAGTTCTGATACCAAATGTTATGAAACCAGCTCCAAAAATAGAAGAAAAGAGAGATCAACGCCTTAGAAATAAGCCACTTTTGGGGGGAAACCTCCTTTACATTACATAAATGAACAATTGTTGGATGATACAAATGACAAAACCTTCTTCTATATGTAGGAGTCCATGGGGTCGTAATATAATCCTAGCCGACCTAACAATAATAATGCAGGGGCACAATAATAACAATATTGGGATTATAGAGGTACAACAATAACAACAAGGGGGCTACACTAACAACAATAAGGGACTACATTAGAAATATAGGGACCTAACAGTTATTAATATAGTTTTAGATGCATGTTAATATAACTTAACATTGCATAGTGAGATATTTTATTTATGACCCTAAATATATTTATTTTAATTTTAAAATGACACGTGTCAAGTCCATGTTGAGGATTATATATATATATATATATATTAACCAATCTAGATCCATCTTAATTATAGATCTACCAAGCGCCGAAAAGGATCAAATCTCTTTTCACTCTAAGAGAGGTTTGCACATTAGGAGATTTGATCTCTGTCAACGTTTGGTAGATCCGGAGTTAAACTGGATCTAGTGCAATAACTTATAATTATATTATTATTTATTTATTTTAAAAATTTTATTTTTATTTTTATGTAATATGACCGAGTCAAAATGTTTTTATTTTTAAGCCAAAATTTCTATTTATGAAGCAAAATTGCAATAATGTCCACTAGTTAGAAAAAATCGATTGGCCTCACTCCTATCAAATTTGTTGGCCAAGAAATAATTCTCAAAAACTATTACACCAAGCCAAAATATTTAGTAGTCCAAAACTAGAGGGGGATACAAAACCAGAAAACCTCCAAGATTATAACACAGTAGATCTCCTCTAGGATTTAGATTAATTTATCAGAGTTGGGTTCTCTGGCCTAGATCGAGGGGGAAGTAGCAGTTAGAATTCACAAGGGACATGGTTTCCCATAAGCCTAAATTGGTCATCTAAGCATTCCAAGCTTTCTTGTAGGTGCCATTGATTGCGTTGGAGATGGGCTAGGCTATCCTTCATATGCTACTGGGTCCTTTGGAGGTCGTTCATGAAGGAAAAAAATGTGTTTCAATCATCATTCCTTTCCCTTAGGAGTTGCTCCAGTATCACCTTTTATTGTTTGTAGAGGGTAGACATTTATCTTGATAATTTAGTGTATGATACTGAGTGTGTGTCTTGGTGTGCCACACAATCCAGGCTGATATTATCAGCCTGCATGGTAGAGAAAATTGGTGCTTGACTAGTGGCTAGCCCCATTTGAGTTGAGGCCTTAGGGGGAGGCCGATTAAATTGCCCACTTTCTCTAGCGCCTCTACAAGCACGACCATGCTAGCGTGGCATGCTATTGTTTCCCACAAACAAGTGACAATTATAGTTACAAAAATCGCTAGATAGCTCCCAGAAAAGAGTTTTCCTTGCCCCCAAACAAGGCCACAAGCCATGAGCCCAGTGAGGTGAACATAGTTGCAGATCCCTTGTTCTCTTGTGCAACCAAAGTGAAAATAACAAACCCACTTCTCTCAGGCAAATACTTAGTCGTTGGAGGGGGTGCCGAGAGTAGGGATTACAAGGGGTACATGTATTAGGTTCTTGGAAAAAACCTTAAGCATAAACCACAAACTAACTCCCAAAATAGAATGTAGTAGACCAAATCAACCACAACAATCAACAGTTGAAGTAACACACCATAGGGGCCAGGACCCAGAGATAAACCACCGCACCACAATAACTAAAATCAAGAACCAAGGTAGCCAAATAGTTTGATTTATCCTTAATTGGTTGGTTTCTACTGTAAGCACCCCATTGCAGACTCGTCACTGGTTGGAAGATCTCGTGCCCCTCTCCTTATGTGATCAACAACTCCCTAGACTCTAAGATTTGTCTGGCTCTTGGATCCCAAATTTTACTAGAGCGCCCTCGCCGGCTACTAATTTGCATGAAATACTTCCAATTTTCCATAAAATATCCAACCTAGAGCTTCAAGATCAAGCTTACAAGACCTCCTGGCAACCAACCCTTCCACCCATCATCGCACTAGACCACCACTAATACCGACAAGCTAACACATAAAACAATCATGAGACATCAAACGAGTACCATCATATCTTAAGGTTGATGACCACGTGTTTGTTGCATGTTATGCCACTCCCCACCTTTATGGGCCTCAGGATTGGGTGGAAAGGCTAACTCCCTGTCCAACCCCATTGTTGTTCTGATCATTCACCTCCATTGGGGTGGCTAAGTCAAAATGTTTTATTAATAGTTATAATAATTATTTATTATTTATTTTTAAATTTTATTTTTTTTATATAATTTGACTGAGTCAAATGTTTTAATAGGACAATGTAGGATATTGCAACATTTCTTCTATAATGAGCTAGAGAACACCTCTTGACACAGTAAATCTTTTACATATGAAATTTTCAAACTAAAACGCAATCCACTCCAAATGATGAATTCAACCCCAGATACAAAGCATATAACTTGTTGATCAACCCAAAAAAAAATCATTTAATTTTTTCTTTTCAACTGCACCATGGGGTTTGGATAACCATGCATTCAAATTTCGTTGTAAGCATGCGTTGGAGAAATCCGAAATATTGGTAAAATTATTATAAATAAAATGAAAAATAATAATGTAATTTATTGTTATTAAGTTGATAAGTGTGTTAATTTGAAATAGATTATTGTTATTAAGTTGATAAGTGTGTTTAATTTGAAATAAGATTTCTCAAATTTAAATTTAATTATTTGTAATTATTAGATGAATGATAGAGATTTAATCTCCACATAATATTCTAAAATATTCCTAGTATAGTCCTCCGCCGAATATTATGAATTATTCTTGTTAAGATTTGCAAATCAAAAGTTGAAATTTATTTCAAAAGTAGTTATGCTCTTTCTATCCTTTTATTTAAATTGATTAACTAAAAAAAGATAGTCATATAAACATATATCATATAAATATGAGTTATAGTTTTTGGGGCATGTGTTATTAGTGAACCATGATATTATAACACAATCTATTTACAGGTTAAAAATATTTGCAATAAAATGAAATTTAATTTTCATAGTTAACAATTTTATTAGATGTTTTTTTTAAATATATGCATATTTAATCCATATATAATTTTTTTATATATTTAATATAATTTAAAATAAATTATATATTTATTTATATATAATTTTTTTATATATTTAATATAATTTAAAATAAATTATATATTTATTTATTTTAAATTTTAATAATATGAGATGTATTATGACTTAAATATTTTAATATCTAATTTACAGACAATACTAATTTGTTCAACTTAAAATTCATCGTACTGTCTTTGTGACTGTGACTGCTGTGTTCTTCCGTAGGAAATGCTAACATGCGAGAATGGAAATGAACAAGTAAGCTTTGCATTTAGTTACCTTTTCTAGTATATGTAATTTTTGATATTATTTATTTCCTTTTAGTTTCAATCTAATCATTCTGGTAATATTCGTTGCAATTTTTGTAATGAGAATAGGTTATAGAAAGCTTGAGAGCAGGGGATTTATTTGGTGAAATTGGGGTTCTATATGACAAGCCACAACGCTTTACAGTCCGAACAAAGAAACTATCTCAACTTTTGAGGTTAAGTGGATCTGTTTTACTGGACAAAATGCGAACCAGACCAACAGAAGCTACAATTATTCTCAAAAATTTACTTCAGGTGCTTGCCTCATTCCTTGTGAAATTTTAATTTATGATTGTGTGTTTATGAGATATTTTTTCTCGCTTCCATCGTTTTTTTTCCACCCATTATTCCAAAGCATAGAGATGCAAGACCTTTCATAGAGCAAAATCATAGAGATTAGTAATTCTTTGTCTTATTAACTATATAGAACATGGGTTTATGAAGATATAAAGGTGAATGGACGGTATTTTTTCTAAATAGTATATATTAGTGTTTTTCAATTTAGTAGTTAGAATTAGGTACTTGGTGATATGGAATTAATAAATGTCTAGCAACGTGGATAACAATTATTTGAGCTAACCATTTGAATTAATAGATATATATATTTATGTTGAAACATGATGAATTGAGAGATAAGTGGTAGATTTTACTTGAAGATATAGCTTTTATCTCATGAAATTTGTTATGGGAGCTTTTAATTTTATGTTTGCTTCCTAAAAAGTTTACCTTAAGTTTCCGATATTTACTAGACCTTTTTCATAATTTACTATTGAGTCACGTTTTATAAACCCTACCAATCCCAAGGGAAAGAAGATTGGCTCAAATATATAAAAAAATAGTCTTAAAAATGTAGTGATTTACACGCATCATGTCAACTCTATAACAAGGGTAAGCCAAGGTTTAGGTTCATGTGACAGGGGATGCAAACTTAGTATGAGGATGCATCCCCCGTCCCTAGTGTGGGCATGAGGATGTCATCCTACATTGAGGTAGGTATGGTGAGGAGAGAGAGCTTAATAAAATTAACTGAAGAAGAAAAAAGAAAAGAAGAAGAAGAGGAACTTACATGAATATGTGGAGGGAACTTAGTCTTGTGTTTTTCTCTTCCAGTGCCCATTTTGTATCTCACAAAATAATCAAATTCTTTCTAAGATGATTTGTCAAAGACTCTCCTCACTAAGAATATTCCTTATAATTAAGGCATTAATCCAAATATTAATGTTGAAATTTAAAGTTTGCAAAGTCACAAATTTAAATTTATGCAAGAGGAGTGTGTCGCCATGTTTAGATTGGGGGTTTCTCTAATAATATTAGGCTAAACTTTCACATGAAATTGAATGTTTTTGTCTTTTAAATGTTTTTTGCAAATATTTTTAGGAGGATATTGTCAATATTGATGTGGAGCGAATTGCCCAACCCATATATTTTTATAGGTTGGACAACAAGCTCCCCCTATGTTCTTCTTATAGGCATATCACATTTTGCAACTTTCCCCCTAACATCCAACTTAAAGAAAGAGATTAAGCATCCAAACACTTATTCCAATTGATTATAAATCATTTAATGGATATTGATTATACAGATAATCATTCATCCCTCAAATTTGATGAATGTTGATTTTGGACAAAGATGTTGATGAGGAGGAGAGAAATCAAGAAACTAGAAAACATTCTTCCATAATTGGACAAGGTGATGATGGAGTAGAAGATGGTGAGAAAATTTCTTTAAATAAATTATTGAATGTGCATATTGAGATAGAATAGAATTGGAAGTTGCAAGATGTTCATGGTCTCACATTGACTTAGAAATCCTAAAAGTAATCTTTGAGACATCACCCATGGTAGAAGACAAACTTATATGCTTTGATGAAGAGATAAAGTTTGAAGATTTAGCTCTACAAATAGGACATCATTATAGATACCCTATAAAATGCCTTATAGGATATAATAATGGAGTGTAAGGGTCTCAAGGTCGAACTTCAATAAAAAGAAGATGAAATGAAGAAATCTTTAGGACATCACCAATGGTAGAAGACAAACCTATAAGCTTCATGAAGAGTTAAAGTTTGAGTATTTAGCTTTGCAAATAGGAAGTCACTATAGATGCAATAGAAAATGCCTTCGAGGATAAAATAATGGAGTGTGAGTGTCTCTAGGTTGAACTTTAATAAAAATAAGATGAGATGGAGAAATTTACAAGGAAGCAAGTTGATGAACACGTGACATCTCCTAATTACCTAGAAGTTGGAACACACCATAGTCAACATAATCATTGAAGTTTAGGAGTTACAAACAATTATTGATAAGTTAAGGTTACCAGTACAAATTATGAAGTAAAATTAATTGAAGTTTAGGAGTTACAAACAATTATTGATAAGTTAAGGTTACGAGTAGAACTTATTAAGGAAAATTACTTGTTAGATTTGGAGGCAATAAAATATCAATAGAGAGATAGGGATGGTAACAAGGCAGATATGAATGCCCTATTACTACAATGAACTATATTGAGAAATAAGCATCATGATGAGTTGGAGAAAGTTGCAAAATTTGAAAAAAAACAATTTCATGGGAACTATCGCTATATCTTCTAACAACTTTTTAGTACATATTTTTGTTGATAACAAGATACAATTGTTTAGTCTAGCTTTTTCCTCCACTCCCAACTTGCTACCTTATTGGTCACCAGGGGTGAGTGAATTATTGTATGGGGAGATATGGGTTATGTAAACACCAGATTTGCATTCATAATGTAGTGTTATTTTCCAACATATGTTCATGGATATTATTTAGGGTAAGCTCGATGTTATGGAGTACATCATTCGACATCGACAATTCATGAACATTATAAGGAATGGACTCAACATTATATAGTCCATCATTTAGCATCAATAATTTGTAAGTAGTTTAGTTTTATGGGTACTTTATTGTAGATCTTTGTTCCAAACTAGCCTTGTTCTAGAGTTGTATTATATGAGTTATGGGGAGTATCTAGAGATTAATGTTTCAAGAGGATGGCATACCATGTTCTTATTTGTAGATTTTTCAGTTCACACTTCCAACATCCTATTTTTAGCACTTTTCCTCCATGTAACAAACTGAATTGTAGATTAAGGAGCATGCATGGGATATTTCAATTTAGGCTTCCAATATTTTATTTTAGCATTTTTCCTCCATGCAAAATATTCACTCATAGATTGAGGAGCATGCATGGGGAATGGAGGATAACTAGTTGGGCACTTTAATATCTTAATTCGATGATCTTTAGCAGTTTCTATTTTTAAAAACTTGTCTTTTTAAGCTAAGATGATGGTATAATTGGATACCCACCGAAGGGATGGGATTATGGTTCAAATTTGGGGCGAATCGATGGAGTTGTTATTTTGGTAAAATTCTTTTTTTAGAAGTTTCCTATCTTTAGAAGCTAGTTGGAATAGTTGGAAAATTATGTTTCCAAGGACTTGGTTTGGAAATTGGACCATGGATCATTTTTAGTTAAATCCAAGACCATGGTTTTCAGATATTTTTATCTATTTTTTAGTCAATTGATGATCTTCCAAGTGGGACGATTAATTTTTCTTAAGTACCTAATATGGTTTAGGGTATTAACACAAAGTTGTAGGCCATTATGAACAATTTTATTTTTCAACATTGAATCCATTTGAATCCTGCTATTTTTGGATACTTATGGTTGGAGTGAAATATGAAATTCATTTATTACTATTTTGATCATGTGTTGGGATGCTACTGTTGACATTTCTTGTGATTTGTTGGATATCATGCATTGCTATTTTTTCTAGATGGAAGAGCAACAACCTTTTGGGCTTGACTTGTGAGTGGATTCCACTAATTGGGTTAATATCAACAAATTAGAGTGAATGGCAACAAGACACCTTATGAATTATTGAAAGGTAGACCAAATATAGTCAAATACCTCAAAGTATTTGGGAGAAAGTGCTATATAAAGATAAATGAAGACAATATAAGCAAGTTTTATTCGAGAACAGATGAAGTTACCTTTGTTGGCCATGCTCTGGAAGCAAGGCCTATAAATGCTATAATAAAACAATGTGCAAGGTTGTGGAAAGTATTGATTAAGAGTGGATGAAGTAATGCGGTGAAAAATTAAATTCACAAACAAATGAAGATCTATAGGAGACAATCTATAGAGAAAGAGAAAGAAGAAGAGGAAGAAGAAAAGAAAGATGAGGAAGAAATAGAACATTGATATCCAAAGACACCATCCATATTTGTCGAAAAGCATCATCCAAAAAATCATATTTGGGTGATATAGATATAGGATTGCAGACTAGAAGAGGAATGATAAGCACACCAAAACAAGCAAACCTTTCTTTGTTATCCAAAATAGAGCCTAGGAATTTTACACAAGATATTGAAGATAAGCATTGGATTAATACCAAAGAAGAAGAACTAAATTAAATTATGAAAACTAAGAAATGGGAACTTGTGCCCAAACCAAAAGACATGAATGTGATTGGCACCAAATGTGTCTTCAGAAATAAGTTGAATGAATAAGGACAAGTAGTAAGAAACAAAACAATATTGGTTTGCAAAGGGTATGCTCAAGTTTAGGGTATTGACTTTAAAGAAACCTTTGCTCGAGTTGTAAGATTAGAGGTGATCAAAAAAATTTTGGAATTTTTGTGTTTAAATAACTTCAAAGTTTATCAAATGGATGTCAATTCAGCATTTCTAGAAGAAGAATTATATGTTGAACAACCAAAAGGATTTCAACTGTCAAGAAAACAAATATCATGTATGTAGACTAAATAAAGAGCTCTATGGACTAAAGCAAACTCTTAAAGTTTGGTATTCAAGACTTAACAAATACCTATAACGACAAGGTTTCAAAGAGGAGTTGTAGTCAACAATATTTCATTCAAATAAGAAAATGAAAATCTATTAATCGTTATGGTTTATATGGATGATATCATTTTTTGAAGTAATGTTAACAAAACAAACGAAAATTTTGTAGAAAAAATGCAAAAAGTATTTGAGATGTCCATGCTTGGAGAATTGGCATTCTTTCTAGGTTCGTATATCTCTTAATACAACAAAGGCATTTTCACTTATCAAACCAAATACATTAAGGAGATGATGAAGAAATTTAGAATGGAAGAATGTGCACCTATTGTTACACTTATGATCACAAAATGTAAATTGATAAAAAATGATAAACCCTTAGAAGCAAATAAAATACTTTACAATTCAATAATTGGCATCCTACTATATCTGACAACATCAGGGCCAAACATCATTTAAGCAATAGGATTGGCTAGAAGATTTCAATATGCACCAAAGGAGGCAAATGTGCAAGCAACAATAGGAATAATCAGATATCTTAAGGGCACATTATACTTTGGATTGTGGTATTCAATAAGTAGGGAGTTCACTCTAATAGCATATATAGATGAAGATTGGGTACAAATTATTGATGAAAAGAAAAGTACGTGTGCAGGAGCATTCTTTCTATGCATTTTTCCATTGAATATTGATTTTTTATTTTTTTTTAGGAGCGCATGAATCAATATTCTTATTTAATTGCACTATTTAACACATTCACCTTAAGTATTATATAAATTTCACAACTTCAATAGGTAGATAAAAACCAAGTAGAGCCAAATTAGCACACAAAACAAGAGATTTGATGTGGAAACCGATACAGGAGAAAACCACACAAAAAAATCTTCTTTATAGATGAATGTAGTCACCAACCTATGGTTACATGGTTTGCAAGCACCCACTTGTAGGAGACATCCCTTTCAAATTTACAGGTTGTATCCCCCTCGAGACACCAATCCCCAAATTTTTGCAAGCACCCACCCATAGAGAACTCCACTCCCCTTTTAGATCTCTAGTTTGTATATTGTTTATTGTTGACTCAATCAACTCTATGGTTTGAACTCTTTACAACAATATAGTTTGTAACTATTAAGGTTCTCACTACACTTTGACCTTTGCTC
The DNA here is from genome assembly GCA_034641835.2 of Pinus albicaulis. Taxonomy (NCBI): domain Eukaryota; kingdom Viridiplantae; phylum Streptophyta; class Pinopsida; order Pinales; family Pinaceae; genus Pinus; species Pinus albicaulis. Next base: position 1,235,389,789 of record CM076583.1, on the reverse strand, counting down.
ATGGAAATTTTATCTACTTTTAGTTATGTACTTTGTCTTTTTATCACCACAATTTGATCTTCTTTATGTTTTGCACTTTCTCTACCACTCAACATTCACACAAGTGTCATAGTCACTTTCACTTGATGTCTCATTCAATAAAGAACCTCATTGTTGTTGATTTGTGTTGCTTGGAAGGTACTCTCACACCCTAGGTTATAGGGTTTGGGAGAAGTTTGACCCACATGGGCTTTGTGGGTGAAGTACCCAAGCAGTGGGTTTTGCACCCAAAGTTGTGGGTGCGAAACCAAGAGGAGTTTTCAATGGTTTGATCATTAAGGGCATGTGTGGCACTGCTAAGGAGATAAGGGGCACCTAACACTTCGATGACGTGATTTGGTTGGATGAAAATAATATTTGTGTATGATTTTATATAGTTTTAACAATTTGTTAAGGTCAGCTTGGTGTTGTGTAGTGACCATTTGTAACTAAGGGAAACCCACTAATACCTATATAAATAGAATACAAGTGAGTTCATTAAACCATACATCCAAGTGCATCTCATCAAAGGAGAAAGAAAAATATGAGGTAGTTGCACACTAAAGGAGCCAAGCCAAGTGTGTAGAAGGACGAGATTGGTTTTTTTTTCCTAGTTTTGGTTTGACCAAGTAGGAGCAACAAATGGATGAGTTTGATGGGATGATTTATGGGCATAAGAAGGAGCAAATATCTCTGTGATTCCAATTGTTGTCTTACTATCTCCTTATAGAGGGTCGAGACCCTTGTGGTACGTGCTAAGGGGGGCCATAAGGTGTAGGAGAAAGGGTTGCAGATAGTCAACGAATCGCATTGTATGTTCAAGGTCTGGAAAGTAATATTTGTGCAAGAAATGTGGAGGATTTGAGACTGGGTTAGGGTTGGAGTGCAACAGTTATAGGTTCCCTAACTAGGACCGAAAAACCATAGTTATTTACGACAAGTATGAGATGGAATAGACTTCAGTTTTGAGGCATGTTTTTTTGTCTTTCCAAGTTGATGGATGCTAGGTGATATAGGGGTTGTTTAATATGTTGAAAAATAGTTTGAGAAACAACCTAAGTACAATTTTTTGGAGGGTTGTTAGTGGTTGTTTGGAGTGCCCTAGTATAGTGAACAAGGGTAAGCTTTTCATTGTTAAGAGGGGAAGTTGTTTGGATCCTAGTTCATATACCTTAAGGGTGGAGGATTGATGATAAGAGGGATGGTTATTGTGACCTTGTTCAATGAGTTGCAGGAGTTAAAATTTAGTTATAAGAGGGCAACCCCCAAGCACTAAGTGTTGTCATTTTTAGAGTAGTAGAGAGGCAAGAAGTGGGTAGTTGTGAAGACCCTAAGTGTTGGCACACTTGGAGGAGTAGGAGACTAGATAGTGGGCAGATGTAGTTGGGCCAAAGTTCAATCACCCTTGGAGCAGCAGGAGGGTTGATAGTGTGAGAATTTCAACTATTACAATAATAGGAAATTATTCTTCTAACTGTAAATTAATTAATAGTTTATTTGCCCACACAAACAATGAATAATTCACAACTACAATTTTCACCAAACTAAATTATGTGTAAGATAAATTGGAATCTAAGAAAATGTTGGCACACACACAAAAAATTGACACAATTATTTTTGGACTAAGTCTCTTGAAAAACCCAACTTGGGAAAATCAGCGCAACAACTAAGGGTTTTTATTATTAAGCAGCAATGAGAAAATTCTGAGTATAATTGGATGCCAAAATATGACAATCCTACAAGAAAAATGTTGGCAAATTTCTAGTGAGGAATTTTCCTCACCTCACAAGCAATCCGAGCTCTAACTGCTAGCTCCAAGTGAGTCATCCAAACAGCTTCTGCACAGGCATGTGTCACCTTAGCGTAGTCCTTCCACACTCTACCTGAAACAACTTTTCTTTAGGTTGTCTTCTCTACTACTATCTGATAAACTGTCTCTCTGGCATTCTGGAAATATTTTCGGCCTTAGAACTGAAACCCAAAATCTATCCATCAAAATCAAATTGCCTCTAGAGAGTTTTTCACATCCCTTGCATTAACCTCTCTATGGTTATTTCTACCTCTCTACAAGCTACTCTCCATAACTAGAATCTCTTCCTCCAAACTCATTGTCCCTGCCCCTCTCTGTCACTGCTTCCCTTCTCTGTCTCGAACTCTTCTGACAACTGCTACTCCTCTCAGGAAAATTGAATTGCCCAAGGAAATCAATATCAAGTGTGTGTTCTCCATCTATTCATTGTCCTCCTCTTATAATCTCCACTTGGTACACCAATGACCAATATTAAAACACAATCGATGGCTGAGGTTATTTATGGATCGAACCATGTGATTTTCTAGATGATTCACACATTCCTCAATTAATATAGATTAACTAACCACTTTTCCTAAGTTTATACTTAGGAAATATTTAAAAATAGGCTAATAATCTAATTGAGACACTTCTAGGTGTATTTTCGAGAAACAATTTTTGGGTTATGGAGAACTCTTGTGTTTTAGCCTCTCCACAAAATTTCGAGACTAGAACACTCTGGTGCTACAAAAACCTACACTCCTTTTTAGCAAGGAAGGTGTTCTAGTGCTGCATTACTACCACAACACCCTGTCTTTGTATCATCCTCTATACGCTGCTAATTTCTGGCCACTGTGACTTCCTGCCACTTGCCACCAACCACTGCACAACTCTGATGCTACATCTATGTTGGTGGTGACACTGTTATACTATTGCCAACTCAGCATCTGCATTACAACTCCCTCTCATATGTTTTTGCTTCAATTGCAACTACTAAAACTAAGAATCATCGAAAATATTGAATCATATGTGTCTTTGCGATGCATCTGTCTCATGAGATTATGATAGCTAATAGTACCCGCACTTTCCACTGAAGAATCTACGCTTTTGTTGACCCTACTACTGAGCCAACTGGTTTGCTGTCAGCATTGCATTGCTCTCCTCAACACCTGACTGCTACTAGTTTGCAATTATCACTCCGGAATCTGACTCCATCACTAACATTGATCCATCCTGCTACTGAATATTGTGGGACCCTGTAGCAAGGTAATGATCCATGAGTAGGGCACCTCAGTCCTCAATGTACCATGCTAATCCTTTCCAACTTTGGGACTATAACTCCATATTTCCCCACCACACTCCTGAAGGTATAATTGCACCCATGGAAAAATATTCCTCCAACCTGGAGGACGAATTTTTTATCTTTGTAGATGTTTTCGCTTGGCCTGCTTCTCTTACTTGTCCTTCTTCCAGAGAGGACACTGAGTACCATATTGGAAAAACTCGCCACACCTGAAGCACTTGACCTTAGATAGGTCCTTCTTCTCCTTCTTCTCCCCCTGTCCCTGACTGGGATCTTTTGATGTAAGGGCCACATGTTGAAGGTCAACAATAAATTGCAACACACACACTAGTATGGGACCACAGGTCCTAGCGATACATTAGTGTGAAGGCCAATTTAATTTAATAAATTGGTGTAATGTCTAATTTAATTTTCCCTTAATTAAATTGGATAATAAAATGTACTCTTGTCTCATAATCACTTGTAATAGTTAACTGAGTGTGATAAACTCAGTTAGCTCATGTATTTCAAGTTGAGGGTGGCTGGTGAGGCATTCAGAGTGATTCTATTAGTTATGGAGTTTGAATTGTAGTTGGTGCATTAGTTTAATGCATGAGTAATTAGTTAACTCAGTCAGGTGAGTTAAAGTCAGTTGGACTAGTTGTAACTGTATGTTGCACTAGTGAGAGATCAAGTGAATTAAGTCATATTTAATTCACAAAAAATGATCTACCATGCAACTGATGATTTACTATTAATACCTGCATCCATGTCGGTTCCAGTGGAGACCCAATTGAGAAAAAGGTTAAAGGGATGTTAACTATCAGTTGTATCATTAGTAGGTTTCCCGCATGCAACCAGACATCCATTGGATTGCCCATGATCCTTGTGCATTTTTGGAAGGTTGAAATTCCTAAAGAATAGGGATTGCATTCCACATGAATTGTGCAAGGTAGGCAGGCTGATTAGAGGCTGAGAATTGGCTAAGTGTTGGTCGATTTTATCCGGGTCAGTGAGAGACAGTTGTGAGAGTGCAGAAGACTCTTGTGAGAAGAGTGCATTGTAATTGTTTCATGATTCCATGGTGAATATACAATAGAAGATAGAGGTATTTGAGCAATAAGATTTCCCCTAGAAAATATCTGTGTTGTGGTTTGATTTGTTTCTTTCTGCACTTGTTGTAATTGGTGATCATGTTTATTTTCCGCAATTGATTTGTAGAAGGATTCAATATCTAGCTTTAGTACATTGCTTGATCAGATTGAATCCATTGATATACATATGTTTGTATAATTTCTACATTCCCAAACCTGTTGTAGCAGATGCCACAAATATGGATGCTTGGCAAAAGAAGGTTGCAAAGGCGAGGAGGATATTACTGGAGGGAGTACGAGACCACATTGTCTCAAGTCTCCATGGAAAAGCGACACCATATGCAATGTGGAAAGCTTTGACAAATCTATTTCAGAGTAGTAGTGATCATAGAAAATTGGCACTAAATGACAAGCTCAGGAAAATTAAAATGGAGAAAGGCAACATCATTCTAAAATATTTAACAAAGTTTGTCCAATGTCGGGATGAGCTTGGGAGCGTCGAAATCACTGTCATAGATGATGACTTGGTGAGCCTAGCTCTTCTAGTACTTCCCAAGAGTTGGCATAGTTATGAGGACACTATCAATGGGAGGGAGAAGCTGCGATATTGGGAATTTTGGTCGGATTTGGTGCAAGAAGAATTCAGGCGGAATACCAGGGATGGATCTTCATCTAACACATATGATGAAGAAATTTTCTCTTTGGCTGCCAAGGCGAAGAAGGGGAAAGGAAAGAAATTCCATTCCAAATCTGAGTCCGGCAAAGATGGCAAGAAGCACGACATATCGAGAGTGAAGTGTTTTCACTTTCACGAGCATGGACATTATGCCACTAATTGTCCACAAAAGAAGAAGAACAAGAAGGCTCTAGAATCTGTAGCTGGTGAGGCTTTGGCCTCACAATTTGAGCTTGAATTCTCGCTCGTTTTATGCATGGTGTCAAGTGCAATGGGATTGGTGTGGTACTTGGATAGTGGTGCATCTTTCCACATGAAAGGAGACAAAGAACTTTTCGGTATCTTGGAGGAGACCTCCAGATGCATATCGAAATGGGTGGTGATAGATGGTACAGTGCTACCGGGATTGGTACAGTTACCTTCTAGAGATAGTCAGATAAACCCTTCTTATTAAAATATGTAATGCATGTACCAAGCTTGAAAAAAAATTTAGTTTCAGTCACAATGTTAGAGGATAGAGGCTACAATGTGGTTTTTAGTCAAGGGAAAGATTTCCTTCGACGCAAAGCCACAGGAAAAGCCAAGAATATTGGGATTCATGTGAAGAATCTCTATAAAATTGATGTAGATGGCTACGCAGCATTGATGGGTAAGCCAGACAAAGTGATGAGCCAGGATGAGGGTGAGTTATTGCACAGGAGATTGGTCAATCTACACCATGGAGCCTTGAAGGTCATGCAACAGATTTCTATGGGTCTTCCAAAGGGTACTCTTGCGCATATATACACATGCAAGGGATGTACTATGGGGAAGTATGCAAAGGCCACTTTTCACGATAAGGACAAACGAGCTTCGAAAATCCTTGAGAAAGTTCACTCAGACGTTTGTGGACCATTCTCTACTGCTTCGACAGTAAAGCATAAGTAATATGTGATATTTGTTGATGATTTTTCTAGAAAGTGTTGGATCTACTTCACGCAGAAGAAACATCAGACCTTCTCAAAATTTCTTGAGTTCAAATCATTGGTGGAGAAAGACACGAGGAAGCATGTGAAGGCTCTTAGGAGCGATAATGGTGGTGAGTACATCTCCAATGAATTCAAGAACTTCTGTAGAAAAGAATAAATTCAGAGAGAGTTGATTGTGCCTCGTAACCCATAGTAGAATGGGGTCGCAGAAAGAAAGAATAGAACAATTGTGGGTGCAACACGAGCGATGTTGCATGATCAGGTCCTACCGTTGCATCTGTGGTTGGAGGCATGCAACACAACGGTATTTGTGCAAAATCGTAGTCCTCATCGGATACTTGGCATGAGTACACCAGAGGAGGCTTTTTCTGGTAAGAAACCTGATGTTTCATATTTTAATTTTTTGGCTCTTCTATTTATGTGCATGTGACCAAAGACTCCAGGAAGAAACTCAAACCAACAACTGAGATTGGGATTTTTGTAGGGTACACTGATACTCCCCACAACTATCGGGTGTATTTTCCAAACATCAGGATGACTGTTGTGAGATGGGATATAAAATATGATGAGGAGAAAGCCATGCGATTTTCCATTGAGAGGGAGCTAGATTTGCATGCAGATTAGGAATTCTTGGTTCCAAATAATGAACCTCAAGATGTGGAGCAACCACATGTGGAGGATCATGGAGTGGCAGAAAACACTCATGTAGATACATCCACCAGAAACGGTAGAAGGCGCACCACGGAAGCTGATAGATTGATACTTGATGTGGCAGAGCATGTCGGAGCACCTACTTCATTGCGCAGACAGAGATAATCTCTGTTGGAAATACTGAGGGGGGGGGGGTGAATAAATATTCCTTTCAATTAGAGCATTAGTTAATCTTCAATTATTATCAGTGTTTGTACAATGATAGCAGTAAACAAGAGGAACACAAATGCACATATTTTTAAGGTGGAAACTCACTCTAGGACGAAAACCACCTAATGCTTTTCTAATAATTCTTTAATATTCAACTCCAATTGGAAATAAAGCTCCAACTTCCTAGAATCTAGAAAAGCATTCTTCTCCAGCTCCCACTGGATGGACGCTCCAACGCCTGAGATTTTCAGCACTCAAATGAACGGATGCCCCAACACCCAATGAGCTACAACTCACCCTAGCACCACCCTAGCACCCTATAGAAGAATAAAAGAAGAATGGACTCTCGTACCAGGGAAAATGGTCCACTTTAAAATGATATAGAATGATGTAGAAGAAGAATATATACTAGACCATAACCCCAACTTTGACACAACCACCTAATGATGATCCTAGACCTCCCAACACTGCCTCTTCAACCCTTGGCAGATAGACACTAGTACAATTTGTACAATAATGTATTTACAATGACTAAGTACAATGATACCTTTATAATGATTGTATGCAGTGCTGCCCACTTGAAGACTTCATATGATGAACTTCTTGCTGCTGTTATGCACCTTGGTTGCTGCTCTTGTCATGCTACCCTCTGCTGCACCTTGCTTTGCTTTGTTTCCGTATAAATTCTAGTCCTTTGCAACCCTTGACAACACATGATCTAGCTTTTTCTTACCTTCTAGGAGCTCGATATTGAATCTAGTGTATCTCTGTTATTTCAGATCCTCAATATCTGATTTTTGGTCCTGTAGTATTCCTCTGATTCTTCTTTCCAATTTCAGAGGTCTGACCCAATTTGGATTCTTCAAGAGAGATTTATACCCAATCTCTCACAATGCCCTAATTAAGAACTGTTTCAGCAGAGCGCATTTGTACGATGTGCCATGTCTCACTGTTTCTTCATTTGTCTCTGAAATTGATAGAGCGAAAATTACAGACTGTGCACTATCCGCCACTTATTACGAAATTCTAATCCGATACTCAGAGAGAGAGTTATGACGAATTTACCAAGGTCACTTCTTTGAGATGAATTTCAGGAGCCTGCAAAAACCCTAACTTCCACAGATCATATCTCAAAAAATATTGCGCACCTTGATCTGAAATTTATACTGCACCTTCCTCACGATTTCAGCTTCGCCTTATAAAAATTTCAGCTTCTGAACCTTCGTAGAAAAAGAGTTAGAGCAAAAATTCCACGATGACCTGTTTTATATGGCCGAATCCCTTGCATAAGGAGGAAATGAAGATCACAATTTATATGAATGCTTAAGTTGAGAGGGGCTTCAACAAGTGAATGTGGGAGGGATTTTAGGAGCTTAAAAAATATTAATTATGACTTTTCAATGGCCCATGCCCCAACCCCATGGGGTTTTAGCCCACTAACTGGGGGTACAAACTTCAAACATGAATATCTCTCAAACCGTGAAGAATTACATGGCGTGCCATATATCAACGGAAACATCTCGACAAGTAGAAACCATAAAAATAATTATTGACCTAGAATATATTAATTTGGTAGGTCAAAATTCCCATGCAATATTGGGTTAGCCCCTGGTGCTGCTTGGGTTGACATCAATGACAACCGCTGATCAACAATCTCCCCCTTTGGCATTGATGGCAACACAAGTACTCCCCCTGCGATCATGACACCTCTTCCTACAACATTCTCTCCCCCTTTGACATCAATGGCAAAGGGTAACTCCCCCTGAAACACAAGCATCCTGCAGACCTGTACACACTTCCACTCCCCCTGACACACAACCGTCCTGAAGACTTGTAATCTACTTCCACTCCCCCTTTATATTATGAAAAAAAAGGAAAATCTAATGATAACTTGGGAGAATCCCAAGCTTTTGGTGAATATATTCCAATGCTAGCGAATATTTAATATGTGATTCTTTTGGTTTTGCTTGGAATCTTGCTACTTGTCCAACTGCTTGCATAACATCTGGTTGGGAGGTTGTTACATATAGAAGACTACTAATCATAGATCCGTACAACCTTTGATCCACATCCTTAGATGAGTCGTCTATGCTCAATTTGCAACCTGTTACCATTGGAGTAAGGATGTGTTTGCAATCTTCCATTTTAAATTTCTTGAGCATTTCCTTAATGTACTTGGCTTGACATATAAATATTCCTTTCTCTTGCTGAGATATTTGAACCCTTAAGAGGTATTTCAGCTCACCAATTAAAGACATCTCGAAATCACTTTGCACCTTTGTAGAAAACTTCTTACTTAGTCGATCATCATTGCTACCAATTATTGTATCATCCTCTTTCGCTATTAGACATGAATTAGTTGCTTCATCCAGAACATATATGTCATTTGGAGCTCGACTTGCTGTAGCCACAATTTCACCATACACACCTTTCCTGATTTCCTTAGCCTCGCAGTTTGAGCTGGATTTTTCGTTGATCGCATGCTTGGTCTCAAGTGTAATGGGTTCAGTGTGGTTTCTTGACAGTGGTGCGTCTTTTCACATGACAGGAGATCGAGATTTTTTTATTGATCTGGATGAGAAAGATCTTGGAGTGCACATTGATATGGGCGATGATGGTAGATACAGTGCGACCAGTATCGGTACCATTTCCTTTGAGAGGGAGTCTGGTAATCCCTTTGTATTGAAGGAAGTGAGGCATGTTCCAGGATTGAAGAATAATCTTATCTCTGTGGCGATGTTAGTCTTTAGCGAGGGAAAGGCTTTCCTACGCAGTAAGGCAACAAGTGAGACCCGAAGGATAGGGGTTCGAGTTAAGAACCTTTATCAATTACAGGTAGATGGTTGTGCAGCAATGGCAGGCAAGGCAGAAGGAGTGGTGAGTCGGGATGATGGCGAGTTGTGGCACCGGAGATTGGGCCACCTTCACCATGGATCGTTGAAGATACTGCAGCAGATTTCTACTGGGCTTCCTAAAGGCACTCTTGCGCAGTCAGATCAGTGCAAGGGGTGTACCTTGGGAAAATTTGTGAAAGCCACCTTTCACGAGAAGGATAGTCGCGCCATGATGATCCTTGAGAGAATTCACACAGACGTGTGTGGACCTTTCTCAGTAGCTTCGACAGCAAAGCACAGGTATTATGTGATATTTGTTTATGATTTTTCTCGTAAGTGCTGGATCTTCTTCATGTAGAAGAAGAGCGAGACATACTCAAAGTTCTGTGAGTTCAAGGCACTGGTTGAGAAAGAATCGGGGAAGCAGGTGAAGGCTCTTAGGAGCGACAATGGTGGTGAATTCATCTATGGCGAATTCAAGGACTTTTGCAGTGCAGAAGGAATTCGAAGAGAGCTCATAGCACCTCATAACCCACAGCAGAACGGGGTTGCTGAGCGGAAGAATAGAACGATCGTGGGTGCTGCACGGGCGATGTTGCATGATCAGGGCCTACCCATTCACTTGTGGGCGGAGGCATGCAATATTGCAGTATATGTGCAGAACCGTTGTCCTCACAGGATACTTGGCATGAGTACACTCGAGGAGGCATTTTCTGGTAAGAAGCCTGATATTTCCCATTTGAGGATTTTTGGTTCACCTGTTTACATTCATGTGACGAAGGATGCCAGGAAGAAGCTAGAGCCGACCGCAGAGGTTGGGATATTTGTGGGGTACACTGATACACCCCACAACTATCATGTGTATTTGCCAGACAGTCGCAAGACTGTTGTGCGACGGGATATCAAATTTCATGAGGAGAAAGCCATGAAGTGTTCGCTTGAGAGGGAGCCACACTTGCATGCAGATGAGGAGCTATTAGTTCCTAAGGATGAGTCTCGGGATGTGGATCAGCCACAAGATGAGGTTCATGGAGTGGAAGAGACCACTCATGCAACGCCAACCATCAGAGGGCGGAAGTGCACTACAGAAGCTGAGCGACTGGCTCAAGATGCAGAGAAGGTTGTAGGAGCACCTACATCACAGCGCAGACAGAGACAGTCACCTGACTGGTATACTAGATACATGGCTCTTATGAGCAAGTGTATCGTGACAGAGCCATCCTCTTTCGAGGAAGCTGTGGAGGATCCTGCATGGGTAGATGCCATGGTGGAAGAGTATGATTCGATTGTCAAAAACAATGCATGGGAGATTGTCCCAAGGCCGGAAGGGAAATCAGTGGTGGGTTCGAGATGGATCTACAAAGTGAAGCAGGCAGCTGATGGGAGTGTGGAGAAGTACAAGGCAATATTTGTTGCCCGAGGCTTCTCACAGATTGAGGGGATCGATTATAAGGAAACCTTTGCACCTGTCGCAAGGTATTCTTCCATACGGACGATTCTTTCTCTCTCAGCGCAGATGGGGTGGCACATTCATCAGATGGATGTGAAGACTGCGTTCCTCAACGGGGTGATTGAGGAGGAGGTGTACATAGAGCAGCCCGAAGGTTTCGAGATCTTCAGCAGCGAGTCGCATGTGTGCAGGCTCAAAAGAGCGCTGTATGGGTTGAAATAAGCACCTCGTGCTTGGTACACATGGATAGACAGTTATTTCACCGGACTTGGATTCTCCAAGAGTGAGGCGGATCCTAACCTATACCAGATTGTGGTGGAGGGTAAGTTGCTGATCATTGTACTTTATGTAGATGATTTGATTTTGACAGGTGATGAGCTGTTGATACACTCATGCAAGGATGATCTTGCAAAAGAGTTTGAGATGAAGGACTTGGGCCTCCTTCATTATTTCCTGGGATTGGAAATTTGGCAGCGCAGTGATGGACTGTTTGTTTCTCAAGGCAAGTATGCCCAGGAGATACTGGAGAAGTTCAACATGCATGGCTGCAAGCCTGTTGATACTCCTCTTCTGGTGGATGGAGGAAGGAGGATGCTACTTCAGTGGAGGTAGTGGATGCCACTGTTTATCGACAATTGGTGGGGTCGCTTATGTATCTGGTCAATACACGACCCGACATATGCTATGCTGTTAACCAGCTTTCACAAGATATGGTTAAGCCTACCAATCTCTTTTGGAAGGCGGGGAAGCATGTATTGAGATATCTCAAAGGCACATCGTGATATGGATTGTGGTACGGACAGTCGGACGAGGTGAAGTTGCATGGCTTCACAGATGCAGATTGGGCAGGGAGCCCAACAGACAGAAAGAGCAAATCTAGAGGGATATTCAACATCAGTTCTACAGTAGTTTCTTGGTACAGCAGGAAACAGAGATCCATGGCACTCAGTTCAGCAGAGGCCGAGTACATGGCAGCAAGTTTGGCTGCATACGAGGCTATATGGATGAGGAAGATCATGGTCGATTTGTTCGGTTCACACTTATATCCTACTGTGATATATTGTGATAATCAGAGTTGCATCAAACTCTCGGTTAATCCAGTATTTCATGATAGATCTAAACACATTGACATCCGATATCATCATATCAGAGATTGTGTGCAGCGGAAGATCATGTTACTTTCATACATTCCAATGGAGGATCAGGATGTTGATATCTTGACGAAGGCGCTCACCAGGAGCAAATTCGAATACCACAGGGGCAGGATAGGGGTTGCAGATAATCCTTATCTTGTTGAGAGGGAGTGTTGAGATTGCAACAAGATGATGAGCTTAGTGGAAAGGAATCGCCTTCACTAAGTGGGCCCGCAGGCTATTTTTGGCGCAAAGTCTATTTTTAGACTATGTCTATTTTTAGACATATGGATCATGTTCTATGAGTTGCAGGATGCTATTTGTGGATGGTTGGTCAAGTCAGAAAAAATAGATGGACTTCTATTTTTAGACACATTGGGCGGAATCTATTTTTAGATTGCCAGTCTAAAAATAGATATGTCGAATATTATTAGCTCTTAATAATATTTGGACTCTAAACATTATCTTATTCTCTTGGAGCACTTCAGTTAAGTGCACGGATGTGGCACAGGAGCTGACAGAAGGAATTACGCTATTCCTAAGGGTTATGTGGAGCTATTGCATGGATACTTCAGTTAGAACTCATGTGACAGAGTTTGGTGGAGTTGATTGAGGAAGTTAGTGGAGTTGTATTCGGTTTAACTAATCTAAACATAGTTGAGCTATTTTTATTAAGTTTAACTAATTGATACAATTAGTGAGAGTGGTGTGAATTAATTATTAATTAATTCACTAATTATAAACTCATTAATCAACTAAAGAATGCATCAGTTAACTTCAGTGCATGGACAGTTCCAGTAGAGACTAGTGTAGAAATAGGTGAAAGAGCAGGTTAACTATCAGTTGTGACTATACAGTTGCTATTTGCAACACACAGATAATTGGAGAATCCCATGAGGATTGCAAAGTATAAGCCAGGTGGTTTATGTTATTTAATGAGCCATCCCATAGCATTGATTACGCAATAGAGGTTGGCTATCAAGTGGCAAAAGATTGGAGCATGTGTTTTGCTAGATCTAGCTTGATAGTGTGTAGCAATTCGAGGTTGTGCTGAGAGCTTGTGAGGAGATTTGTACTATGATTGTTACATGATCTCCATGACATATAATATACAGATAGTTGGGGTTTTCAGCTTTAAGCTTTCCCATTAAATGTTGTGTTCATATGTGTGATTGTTTGTGGTTTTAATGTATGCATGCAATTGATTTTATTTCCGCATGTGATGATCAATGGTAGAAGAGATTCTGTATTATGCATGAAGCTAAAATAGTGTGTGATCAGGAGAATATCAGTGAATAATATATCAATTATTCAAATTTCTACATGGTATCAGAGGGATATTGATCATTGAAGCAATTGCAAAACATTGAAGCGGTTGAGTTTTGTGCTGGTGGAATTCGAATTTGCAGCAGTGTTTTCTTGGTGTCGAAGTTGAGATGTCTTTCAACGGATTGCGATTGGAGTATGCCCTTGAGGGCAGCTCGAATTATATTGCATGGAAGGACAGGATGGAGGCGGTGTTGGATGACAATGGGTTGAAGGAGTTCATAGATGCAGAAATTCCAAAGCCTACTTCTAGTGATGTTGCCGTACTTGACGCATGGCAAAAGAAGACAGCAAAGTGTCGAAGGATTCTGTTGGAGGGCGTGAAGGATCAAATAGTATCCAGCCTTCATGGTAAGGCTTCTCCATTCTTGATGTGGAAAGCCTTGACAGATTTATTCCAAAGCAAGAGCGACCAGAGGAAGTTGGCGCTCAAGGATAAACTCAAAAACATAAAGATGGAGAAAGGCGACAGTATGCCCAAGTACCTCACAAAGTTCATCCAATGCAGGGATGAGCTGGGAAGTGTGGGGGTGACTGTTGATGATGAGGAATTGGTGAGCTTGGCTCTCCTTGGGCTTCCGAAGAGTTGGCATTCCTATCAAGACTCTGTCAATGGTCGGGAGAAATTGCCAGGATGGGAGCGACTTTGGTCGGATCTTGTGCAAGAGGAGATAAGGCGGAGTACCAGGGACGGATCTTCATCAAAGGCATCTGATGAAGAGAATTGCGCTTTGGCTGCCAAAGCAAAGAAGGGGAAGAGCAAGAAATATTCTCAATCCGGTGCGAAAGGCAAGAAGCAGGGCATGTCCAAGGTGAAGTGCTTTCACTGTCACCAGCACGGACATTATGCCACAAATTGTCCGCAGAAGAAGAAAAATAAGCAGGCTGCTGGATCTGCAGCGGGAGAGGCCTTAGCCTCGTAGTTTGAGCTGGATTTTTCGCTGATCGCATGCTTGGTATCAAGTGTGATGGGTTCAGTTTGGTTCTTGGACAGTGGTGCGTATTTTCACATGACAGGAGATCGAGATTTGTTTTCTGATCTGGATGAGAAAGATCTTGGAGTGCACATCGAGATGGGCGATGATGGTAGATACAGTGCGACCAGTATTGGTACCATTTCCTTTGAGAGGGAGTCTGGTAAACCCTTCGTATTGAAGGAAGTGATGCATGTTCCGGGATTGAAGAAGAATCTTATCTCTGTGGCGATGTTAGAAGACAAGGGATATGATGTTGTATTTAGCGAGGGAAAGGCTTTCCTGCGCAGTAAGGCAACTGGTGAGACTCGGAGGATAGGGGTTCGAGTTAAGAACCTTTATCAATTATAGGTAGATGGTTGCGCAGCAATGGCAGGCAAGGCAGAAGGAGTGGTGAGCCGAGATGATGGCGATTTGTGGCACCGGAGATTGGGCCACCTTCACCATGGAGCTTTGAAGATACTGCAGCAGATTTCTACTGGGCTTCCTAGGCACTCTTATGCGCGGTCGGATCGATTAAGGGGTGTACCTTGGGAAAATTTGTGAAAGCCACCTTTCACAAGAAGGATAATCGCGCCAGCCGATCCTGAGAGTGTTCACAGAGACGTGCATGGACCATTCTCGGCTTAAACTGACAAAGCATAGGTATTATGTGATATTTGTTGATGATTATTCTCGAAAGTGCTGGATCTTCTTCATGCAGAAGAAGAGCGAGACATACTCAAATTTCTGTGAGTTCAAGGCGCTGGTTGAGAAGGAATCGGGGAAGCATGTGAAGGCTCTTAGTAGCGACAATGGTGGTGAATTCATCTCTGGCGAATTCAAAGACTTTTGCAGCGCAGAAGGGATTCGAAGAGAGCTCATAGCACCTCATAACCCACAGCAGAATGGGGTTGCTGAGCGGAAGAACAGAACGATCGTGGGTGCTGCACGGGCGATGTTGCATGATCAGGGCCTTCCCATACACTTGTGGGATGAAGCATGCAATACTGCAGTATATGTGCAGAACCGTTGTTCTCACAGGATACTTGGCATGAGTACACCCGAGGAGGCGTTTTCTGGTAAGCAGCCTGATATTTCCCATTTGAGGATTTTTGTTTCACTTGTTTACATTCACGTGATGAAGGATGCCAGGAAGAAGCTGGAGCCGACCGCAGAGGTTGGGATATTTGTGGGGTACACTGATACGCCCCACAACTATCGTGTGTATTTTCCAGACAGTCGCAAGACTGTTGTGCGACGGGATATCAAATTTCAGGACGAGAAAGCCATGAAGTGTTCTCTTGAGAGGGAGCCACACTTGCATGCAGAGGAGGAGCTATTAGGATGAGCCTCAAGGTGTGGATCAGCCACAAGAGGAGGTTCATGGAGTGGAAGAGACCACTCATGCAGCGCCAACCATTAGAGGGCGGAAGTGCACTACAGAAGCTGAGCGACTGTCTCAAGATGCAGAGAAGGTTGTAGGACCACCTACAGCACAGCGCAGACAGAGACAGTCACCTGACCGGTACACTGGATACATGGCTCTTGTGAGCAAGTGTATCGTGACAGAGCCATCCTATTTCGAGGAAGTTGTGGAGGATCTCACATGGGTAGATGCCATGGTGGAAGAGTATGATTCGATTGTCAGAAACAGTGCATGGGAGATTGTCCCAAGGTTGGAAGGGAAATCATTGGTGGGTTCGAGATGGATCTACAAAGTGAAGCAGGCAGCTGACGGGAGTGTGGAGAAGTACAAGGCAAGATTTTTTGCCCGAGGCTTTTCACAGATAGAGGGGATCGATTATGAGGAGACCTTTGCACCTGTCGCAAGGTATTCTTCCATACGGACGATTCTTGCTCTCTCAACGTAGATGGGGTGGCACATTCATCAGATGGATGTGAAGACTGTGTTCCTCAACGGAGTGATTGAGGAGGAGGTGTACATAGAGCAGCCCGAAGGTTTCGAGATCTTCAGCAGCGAGTCGCATGTGTGCAGGCTCAAGAGAGCGTTGTATGGGTTGAAACAAGCACCTCGTGCTTGGTACACACGGATAGAAAATTATTTCACCGGACTTGGATTCTCCAAGAGTGAGGCGGATCCTAACCTATACCAGATTGTGGTGGAGGGTAAGTTGCTGATCATTGTACTTTATGTAGATGATTTGATTTTGACGAGTGATGAGCTGTTGATACTTTCATGCAAGGAGGATCTTGCTAGAGAGTTTGAGATGAAGGACTTGGGCCTCCTTCATTATTTCTTGGGATTGGAAATTTGGCAGCGCAGTGGTGGACTGTTTGTTTCTTAGGGTAAGTATGCCCGGGAGATACTGGAGAAGTTCAACATGCATGGCTGCAAGCCTGTTGATACTCCTCTTCCTGGTGGATGGAGGAAGGAGGATGCTACTTCGGCGGAGGTAGTGGATGCCACTGTTTATCGATAGTTGGTGGGGTCGCTTATGTATCTGGTCAATACACGACCCGACATATGCTATGTTGTTAACCAGCTTTCACAAGCTATGGTTAAGCCAACCAAGCTCTACTGGAAGGCAGGCAAGCATGTATTGAGATATCTCAGAGGCACATCAGGATATGGATTATGGTACAGACAGTTGGATGAGGTGAGGCTATGTGGCTTCACGGATGCAGATTGGGCAGGGAGCCCAACAGATAGAAAGAGCACATCTGGAGGGATTTTCAGTATCGGGTCGACAACAGTTTCTTGGTACAGCAGGAAGCAGAGATCCGTGGCACTCAGTTCAGCAGAGGCCGAGTATATGGCAGCGAGTTTGGCTGCATGCGAGGCTATATGGATGAGGAAGATCCTGGTCGGGTTGTTCGATTCACACTTAGAGCCTATTGTGATTTATTGTGATAATCAGAGTTGCATCAAACTCTCGGTTAATCCAGTATTTCATGATAGATCTAAACACATTGACATCCGGTATCATCATATCAGAGATTGTGTGCAGCGGAAGGTCATGTTACTTTCATACATTCCCACGGAGGATCGGGATGCTGATATCTTGACGAAGGCGCTCACCAGGAGAAAATTTGAATACCACAGGGGCAGGATAGGGGTTGCAGATAATCCTTATCTTGTTGAGAGGGAGTGTTGAGATTGCAACAAGATGATGATCTTAGTGGAAAGGAGTCGCCTTCACTAAGTGGGCCCGCAGGCTATTTTTGGCGCAAAGTCTATTTTTAGACTATGTCTATTTTTAGACATATGGATCATGTTCTATGAGTTGCAGGATGCTATTTGTGGATGGTTGGTCAAGTCGGAAAAAATAGATGGACTTCTATTTTTAGACATATTGGGCGGAATCTATTTTTAGATTGCCGGTCTAAAAATAGATATGTCAAATATTATTAGCTCTTAATAATATTTAGACTCTAAACATTATCTTATTCTCTTGGAGCACTTCAGTTAAGTGCACAGATGTGGCACAGGAGCTGACAGAAGGAATTACGCTATTCCTAAGGGTTATGTGGAACTATTGCATGGATACTTCAGTTAGAACTCATGTGACAGAGTTTGGTGGAGTTGATTGAGGAAGTTAGTGGAGTTGTATTCAGTTTAACTAATCTAAACATAGTTGAGCTATTTGTATCTAGTTCAACTGAATGATACAATTAGTGAGAGTGGTGTGAATTAATTATTAATTAATTCACTAATTATAAACTCATTAATCAACTAAAGAATGCATCAGTTAACTTCAATGCATGGACAGTTTCAGTGGAGACTAGTGTAGAAATAGGTGAAAGAGAAGGTTAACTATCAATTGTGACTATATTGTTGCTATTTTCAATACACAGATAATTGGAGAAGCCCATGAGGATTGCGCAGTACAAGCCAGGTGGTTTATGTTATTTAATGATCCATCCCATAGCATTGATTACGCAATAGAGGTTGGCTATCAAGTGGAAAAAATATTGGAGCATGTGTTTTGCTAGATCTAGCTTGATAATGTGTAGCAATTTGAGGTAGTGCTGAGAGCTTGTGAAGAGATTTGTACTATGATTGTTAAATGATCTACATGACATATAATATACAGATATTTGGGGTTTTCAGCTTTAAGATTTCCCATTAAATACTGTGTTCATATGTGTGATTGTTTGTGGTTTTAATGTGTGCATGCAATTGATTTTATTTCCGCATGTGATGATCAATGGTAGAAGAGATTATGTATTATGCATGAAGCTAAAATATCGTGTGATCAGGAGAATCTCGGTGAATAATATATTAGTTATTCAAATTTCTACAGGGGAATCGGTATTCCTTTCAATTAGAGCATTATTTAATCTTCAATTATTATTAGTGTTTGTACAATGATAGCAGTAAACAAGAGGAACACAAATGCACACAGTTTTTAAGGCGGAAACCCACTCCGGTATGAAAACCACCTAATGATTTTCTAATAATTCTTTAATATTCAAATCCAATTGAAAATAAAACTCCAACTTCCTAGAATCTAGAAAAGAATTCTTCTCCAACTCCCACTGGACGGACGCTCCGACGCTCGAGATTCCTCAGTACTCAACTGAACGGATGCCCCAACACCCAATGAGCTACAACTCACCCTAGCACCACCCTACCACCCTATAGAAGAATAAAAGAATGGACTCCCGTACCATGGAAAATGGTCCACTTTACAATGATATAGAATGATGTAGAAGAAGAATATATACTAGACCATAACCCCAACTTTGATACAAACACCTAATGATGATCCTAGACCTCCCAACATTGCCTCTTCAACCCTTGGCAGATAGACACTATTACAATTTGTACGATAATGTATTTACAATGACTAAGTATAATGATACATTTACAATGATTGTATGCAATGCTGCCCACTTGAAGACTTCATATGATGAACTTCTTGTTGCTATTATGCACCTTGGTTTCTGCTCTTGTCATGCTACCTTCTGCTGCACCTTGCTTTGCTTTGCTGCCATAGAAAGTCTGGTCCTTTGCAACCCTTGACAACACATGATTTAGCTTTTTCTTGCCTTCTAGGAGCTCGATATTGAATCTGGTGTATCTATGTTATTTCAGATCCTCAATATCTGATTTTTAGTCCTGTAGTATTCCTCTGAGTCATATTTCCAATGCCATAGGTATGACCCAATTTGGATTCTCCAAGAGAGAGTTATACCCAATCTCTCACAATGCCCTAATTATGGACTGTTTCAGAAGAGCGCACTTGTACGGCGTGCCACGTATCATTGTTTCTTCATTTGGCTCTAAAATTGATAGAGCAAAAACTGAAGACTGTGCACTATCTGCCACTTTTTACGGAATTCCAATCCGATACTCAGAGATAAATTTATGACGAATTTACCAAGGTCACTTCTTTGAGATGAATTTCAGGAGCCTGCAAAAACCCTGACTTCCACAGATCATATCTCCAAAAATATTGCGCACCTTGATCTGAAATTTTTACTGCAGCCTCCTCAAGATTTCGGCTTCGCCTCATAAAAATTTCAGCTACTGAACCTTCGTAGAAACAAAGTTAGAGCGAAAATTCCACGATTACCTGTTTCAGATGGCCGAATTCCTTGCCTAAGGAGGAAATGAGGATCACAATTTATACAAATGCTTAAGTTGAGAGTGGCTTCAACAAGTGAACGTGGGAGGGATTTTAGGAGCTTAAAAAAATATTAATTATTACTTTTCAATGACCCATGCCCCAACCCCATGGGGTTTTAGCCCACTAACTGGAGGTACAAACTTCAAAAATGAATATCTCTCAAACCGTGAAGAATTACATGGCGTGCCATATATCAATGGAAATATCTCGACAAGTAGAAACCATAAAAAGCATTATTTATCCAAAATATATCAATTTGGTAGGTCAAAATTCCCATTCAATATTGGGTTAGCCCCTAGTGCTGCTTGGGTTGACATCAATGACAACCGCTGATCAACAATCTCCAGACATGTTTACTAGATACATGGCTCTTATGAGCAAGTGTATTGTGACAAAACCATCCTCCTTTGAGGAAACAGTGCAGAAACCAATTTGCGTTGACGCTGTGGTTGAGGAGTATGACTCCATCGTCAAGAACAATGCATGGGAAGTTGTCCCAAGACTGGTCGGAAAATCAGTGGTTGGATCTAGATGGATCTATAAGGTGAAGCAGGTTACAGATGGGAGTGTGGAGAAGTACAAGGCCAGATTTTTGGCCTGGGGATTCTCACAAGTTGAGGGGATTGACTATGACGAGAATTTTGCACCGGTTGCAAGATACACTTCCATTAGATCTTATCCTTCCACTCTCAGCGCAGATGGGGTGGCACATTCATCAAATGGATGTGAAAATTGTGTTTCTCAATGGATTTATTGAGGAGGAAGTGTATATAGAGAAGCCATAAGGTTTTGAGAGCTTTGAAAGTGAGTCGCATGTGTGCTGACTCAAGAGAGCACTGTATGGGTTGAAGCAAGCACCTCGTGATTGGTACACTTGAATTGACAGTTATTTCACCGAATTGGGCTTCACCAAAAGTGAAGCGGATGGAAACCTGTACCAGATTGTGGTTGATGGTAAGCTCTTGATTATCATACTTTATGTTGATGACCTACTTTTGACAGGTGATGAGTAGCTGATAACTTCTTGCAAGGAGGATCTTGCAAGGGAGTTTGAAATGAAGGACATTGGACTCCTTCATTATTTCCTTGGTTTGGAAATATGGCAGCTGGATGGTGTATTATTTGTTTCTTAAGGAAAGTATGCCAAAGAGATTATGGTTAAGTTTCACATGTAGATTTCTAAACCCATGGATACTCCTCTTCCTGGAAATTGGAGGAAATAGGTTGCCACTTCAAGAGAAGTAGTGGACGCTACTGTCTACAAGTAGCTAGTGGGTTCACTAATGTACTTGGTGAACACCATACCAGACATTTGCTATGCAGTTAACCAGCTGATTCAAGCTATGGTTAAGTCGACCAAGCTCTTTTGGAAGGTGGGGAAGCATGTCTTGAGATATCTCAGGGGCACTATAGAGTATGGATTATGGTATAGACGAACAGAGAGGGTGAAGCTTCAAGGCTCCAGAGATGCAGATTGGGCAGGCAGTCCATCAGACAGAAAGAGCACATCTGGAGGGATCTTCAACATAGGATCAACAAAAATTTCTTGGTACAACAGGAAGCAGTGATCTGTGGCACTCAGTTAAGCTGAGGTAGAGTACAAGGGAGAAAGTCAAGCTTCATGTGAGGCCATATGGATGAGAAAGATCCTAATTGGTTTACTTGGTTCTCAGATGGATCCGACGGTGATACATTGCGATAACCAGAGTTGCATTAAACTCTCGGTTAATCCGGTATTCCATGATAGGTCTAAGAACATAGACATTCGGTAGCACCATCTCAAATATTATGTTCAGAGGCGCATTATGTTACGTTAGTACATTCCAACGGAAGATCAGGATGTAGATATTCTGATGAAGGCGCTCGCTAGGAGAAAATTCGAATACCATAAACGTAGGATCAGGGTGGCAGATAATCCCTTTCTTGTTGAGAGGGAGTGTTCAAGGTCAACAAGAAATTGAAACACACACACACACACACACACTAGTGTGGGACCACAAGTCCTAGCGATACATTAGTGTGAAGGCCAATTTAATTTAATAAATTGGTGCAGTGTCTAATTTAATTTTCCCTTAATTAAATTGGACAATAAAATGTAATCTTATATCATATTCACTTGTAATAGTTAACTAAGTGTGATAAACTCAATTAGCTCATGTATTTCGAGTTTAGGGTTGTTAGTGAGGCATGTAGAGTGATCCTATTAGTTATGGAGTTCGAATTGCAGTTGGTGCATTAGTGTAATGCACGAGTAATCACTTAACTCAGATAGGTGAGTTAAAGTAAGTTGGAATAGTTGTAATTGTATGTTGCACTAGTGAGAGATTAAGTGAATTAAATCATATTTAATTCACAATCAGTGATATCCCATGCAACTGATGATTTACTATTAATATCTGCATGCATGTCAGTTCCAGTGGAGACCTAGTTCAGACAAAGGTTAAAGGGATGTTAACTGTCAGTTGTATCATTAGTAGGTTGCTTGCATGCAACTAGACATCCATTGGATTGCCCATGATCCTTGCGCAGTTTTGGAAGGATGAAATTCCTAAAGAATAGGGATTTCATTCCACATGAATTGCGCAAGGCAGGCAGGCTAATTAGAGGTTGAGAATTAGCTAAGTGTTGGTCGATTTTGTCTGGGTTAGTGTGAGACAGTTGTGAGAGTGTAGGAGACTCTTGTGAGAAGAGTGTATTGTAATTGTTTCATGTTTCCATGGTGAATATATAATAGAAGATAGAGGGTTTTTGAGCAGTAAGCTTTCCCTCAGAAAATATATGTGTTGTGGTTTGATTTGTTTCTTTTTTCACTTGTTGTAATTGGCGATCGTGTTTATTTTCCGCAATTTATTTGTAGAAGGATTCAATATCTAGATTTAGTACATTGCTTGATCAAATTTAATCCATTGATATACATATGTTTGTATAATTTCTACACCACATTCTTCTCATCCTTCGAGCCCTTATTGTTGCTTCCGTTGATAGTGATATTCACTAGAGCTCACCTCATCTCCTCCTATTGTAGGTCTAACCACATCCTGTCCCATATCGACAATTTTCCTAGACCCAATATACTTTTTACAAAGACTTGCCACTCCTCTTAGACATTGTTTAGTGCCAAACGTACGAGCTCTGACGATCGAGGCGCCTCCCCAATGGATGCAAGTTGATCACAGACATCCTGAATCCTGGTGAGGGAGGGATTTATGCCTTCCCCCTTCTACGTCATGATGTTTCTCAACTTATCCTGCAAGAACATATTCCTTTTCTCAAAATTATTATGATATACCTGGTCAACAACGTCCCACATATCCTTAGCAATATTTTTGCCAGATATATGTGATATTATATGGTCTCTAACACCATCCAAGGTCATATGATTCACCTTTGCCATCTCTTTCATGTACTCCTTCAACTTATCGGCATCCTGATTTACTGCCACTATATTCTCTACATAATAGGCATTTAGACCAATTTCATGCAGCAGGAAGGCCATCCTAGCCTTCCATATGACAAAGTTGGAAGCTCCCTCCAACCTATCCTAATCTCTAAGCCCAGTTATGGCCATCTCTGAAACTGAACGAAAATTTCCCTCTTCCCTCTGCTTGGCTGCTGAATCTTCTACTTGCACTCCCTTATGGAGTGAGAAACTTTTCATACAGCTACTGCCAACTTCAAATAGAAAATCAAATTTTTAAACTAGAAACCCTGTGAGAGAAATTCTCTTTGTGTGTGCACTTTCTCTTCCACCCGATGATGATTCTACCGCTGCAAATATGTTGCAAAACCATTATGCACAAAAACAAGGAATATTATCAATAGAAATCAGAGCTACAGCTGCCCCTCTGCCTACTAGAATCACTCGAACTGGGAAGCTAATTTTTTCTTCCAACCTACACTGAAAAATCAAACTTCCTCGAGAAATTCACATTGCCTAGCTTAGGCTCTGCACAACCTCCATAAATTTGTTCTCCTGCTCCCTCTAAACAACAAATTTCTGCTTCCGCTATTGAGCTTCCATGTCTGATCAAACTCGCTCTAATACGATGTGAAAAACTCAACTATTGTAGCAACTAGAAATTATTCTTCTAACTGTAAATTACTTAACAATTTATTTTCCCACATACACAACGAATAATTCGCAACTGCAATTTTCACCAAATTAAATTATGCAGAAGATAAATTGGAATCTGAGATAATACTAGAACATACACAAAAAAATTGACACAGTTATTTTTGGACTAATGTCTCCGAAAAAACCTAACTCTGGAAATCCGGTGCAAAAATTGAGGGTTTTTATTATTAAGAAACATTGATAAATTTATGAGCATAATTGGATGTAGAAATATGGTAATCCTACAGAGATAAATTCTGGAAAAATTCTAGTGAGAAATATTCCTCACCCTACAAGAAATCTGGGGTTTGACTGCCAACTCCAAGTGACTCATCCAAAGAGCTTTTGCAAAGGCCTGCATCACCCTAGCGCAGTCCCTTCCACGGTCTCCCTGAAACAAATACTACTCCTCAAGACATCTTGTATGTTGCTGGCTAAGAAACTGTCTCTCTGGCACTCTGGAAAATATTTTCGACCTTTGGAATTGAAACCCAAATTCTCTCAAGGAAAATTTACTTGCCTCTAAATACTTCTCTGTAGCCCCTGCACCAACCTCTCTGTGGCTATTTCTGCCTCTCTGCAAGCTACTCTCTAGAATTGGAATATGTTCCTCTGGACTCACTATCCCTTCCCCTCTTTGTCACTGCTTCCCTTCTTTGGCTCAAACTCTTCTGACAATTGTTGTTGCTCTTAGGAAAATCGAATTGCATAAGGAAATCGATCTCAAGTGTGTGTTCTCCATCTACCCATCGACCTCCTCTTATACTCTCCATTTGGGACTCCAACGGCCAAGATTAAAACATAATCGATGGCTGATATTATTTATGGATCGATCCGTGTGATTTGTTAGATGATTCACACCTTTCTCAATCAATATTTATTAATTAACCACTTTTACTAAGTTTAGACTTAGGAAATATTTAAAAACAAGCTAATAATCTAATTGAGACACTTCTAGGTGGAATTTCCAGAAAAATATTTTCATGTTATAGATAACTCCTGTGTTTTATCCTCTCCACAAAGTTTCAAGACTAGAACACCTATGATGCTACAAAAACTAACAGATAGTGGAAATTTTTTTAGGTGGAGAAGCATGCTTTATGAGGGAGCAGAAGTTGCATGATCATTAGAAGGGAAGGCAAAGCAACCGCCAGATGTGTTCAAGGTATGTGGGCTAAAAGGATTGTGGATGTGCACCATCAACAAGTAGATCAAGTCTACTTTGTTTAGGGACAAATTGGTATTCATAATTGTTGATACCAAGCCCTGTTTTTTTGTCTTGAATCAAGGTTGATTGTAAGTGCCATGATCCCTGGTACGAGAGCACTAAGATTGTTGTATTAAAGTTTGTAACATAACAAGTATTGGGTTAAAATTTGTCTTGTGTACTAGTTGATTAATTGTTATTTGTTTTCTGATGTGCAATGTAGAAGTGTCGTGGCATTTGAGTGTGTTTGTGATTATGATTTTAGACCCAAACAAGATCCTTGAGTGCCATGGAAAAATCAACATGGAATAAAAGCTACTTTGAAGGGCCAGTTAATTAGAGTGTGCATAATGTACAACTCAAGAGGGAGTTGGTTCCATTGTTATTGAAGTCCTAATAGAAATGGCAAAGTTGTCAATTGATTTTTGATATGAGGATAGGTTGGATGGCTTGTCCAACTATATTACTTGGAAGGAAAGGATCAAGTTGGTATTGATGGTAAACGAGATCTTGGAATTTACCTACGGAGATTAAGAAACTAAATGACCTTAAGGAGTTGGAAGCATATGAGGAATTGGATAAGAAGGGGAAGTTGATCATCCTAGATGGTTTCAAAGATCATTTGGAACCTCGTCTGTCTACGAAGAGCTTTCCCCATGAGATGATCTAAAATAGGTGGCTAACTTGTTTTGCTGTGAAATCACCTTCTATTCCGTTTAAACAACCTAAGGATTGTGCTCATACATCCATTTGTGCAATTGAATTCTTGTGTCAAGTTCATGTGTTTTTTTAATGCTTTATGTGTGAGCAACTAACAATTCTTTTTATCTAATTAAATGCATGAACAACAAACATAATTTGTAGAAAATCAACCAGCAACGCACAACAACAAAATAATAAAGGAGTTCACCCTCAACACTAGGGCTAGGACTCCTTGAGCCTCCATCAATGGACTAGGCTCTCTCGGATTAAGGTGGTCAAATTATTTTAAAAGATGATGCTCAACTCCATTGGTTTGTTTAGACTGTACCAATGGGCTTAGAATACCAAAATACCCCTATATTGACTGTTCAATCACTGGAAATGGACTGTGGCTCCCTTGGGCATGAGCACTTCTGCTAGTGGCCTTGAGCTTCCCTAAGATATCCTGTGGAAAAAACACCATTATAAGTCTTCATCTACTCCTGAAACCTATCTCATTGTTTCCATAACATGTCAATCATCCAATATACATTGTTCATTCACTCAGAATGACCTTTGGCTCCCTTGGCTATGCCTCCAACACCTAGTCGCCCTGGGCTTCATGAAACTTCCCTGTATAATTTTTGCACCTAGAAGTCTCCAAATGCCTTTGAAATATGCACCAATGGCTTCAGAATTTCCAAGATAGTAAAAAATGACTATTCATTATCTCAGAATTTTCATGAGTTCCTCCATGGCCTGACATTTTGGCTGTAGATTCAAGCTCAACCTTTGCAGCTTATATCTCTTCAATTGCCTCAGCCTCTTTTGCAATTAATTCCTCTTATGTTTCAATTGTTTCCTTGAGTGGTCCTCTAGGTAAGGATGATGTCTTCTCAGCCTTCTTCCTTCTTTTCCTAACTTCAGGACTAGCTATCAGTAGCTTCCCTTCTCCTCTCTGCAATCTCAACCTTGTAAGCAACAGTAAATTTGTAAATATTAAAACCCTTAAAGTAAAACAAGCAAACAACCTTATGCTCTAATACCAACTTGATCTGAAATAGATGGTTGAATTGTGCTTCTATTCCATTTAAACAACCTAAGGATCATGCTCATACATCCATTTTTGCAATTGAATTCTTGTGTCAAGTTCATGTGTTTTTTTAATGCTTTATGTGTGAGAAATTAACAATTGTTTTTAGTTGATTAAATGCATGAACCTCAAACATAATTTGTATAAAATTAACTAGCAACACGCAACAACAAAATAATAAAGGAGTTCACCCTCAACACTTGGGCTATGTCTCCTTGAGCCTCCATCAATGGACTAGGCTCTCTGGGATTAAAATGGTCAAATTCTTTTACAAGTTGATGCTCAACTCCATTGGTTTTTCAAACTGTACCAATGGACTCTGTTACCAAATTGATCTGAAAATGAATGCTAGTTATTGTTGTGCTAGTTTCATATCAGATATAAACTTTTCTTTGCTTTGTTTTACTTCTCCTTCATAGGTTTGTTTATGAGCATGTGATTTTCAAATAGTGTACTTAGTAAAATTATGAGTTTTTCATAAGCTTAAAAAGCATAATTTTTAATGACAGAACATAAGCAATATAAAATACAACAAACACACATAACAGAGCTTAACACACATAATTTTAATAAATGAGTTCAACCCTCCTGGGCTACATCTCCTTGGTCCAGCTTCATAGTGTGGGCCTTTGTATTAACCTCAAGTGTGCTCAAATTTCTGTTACAAGCTTCAGAACCTATTGAAACCTGTTCCAATGAGTTTAAAACGTCATAATCTCCCAAAAATGACTATTTATTTGCTGAATTTTGCAAGGAGAATTTAACAGTTTGAAAGTTTATGTGTGAAGGAGAAGTTAGACTGAGAGCTTGGTTCACAAGTCACAATAAAGAAGTTTGTGAAGCTTTGTGAATTGTTTGTGAAGCTCTTTAATTCATTACATTGTGATGACAACTTCATTAAGTGGCGATTCTAAACCATCCTCATTTGCAAGACTCTTTGATAAAGAGATGGTGCAGGACATATACATCATGAAAGATATGGTGCGACAACTATAAGAAGATGTAAGGGAGAGCACTAAACTTCAAGATCAGTTAGTTGCCATGAAGAAAGAGAAGCAATAACTTCTTCAAAAGATGCATGAGATGGAGATTCAACTCCACGATGCCAAAGAAGCCTTAGCCAAGCATGTCCTTGAAGAAGAGGTAAATAATTCAAGTTTGTCTTCAATTTCCTCTCAAGATAAATGTGTAGGTTCTTTTGAAAAACACACTAGAGGAATATGGTCCAAATTGATGATGAAAATGGGCTATGAAGGTAAAGGATTAAGCAAACATGCACAAGGCATAGTTGAGCCAATTATGGTTGAGGAAAGGCCTAAGTATTTGGGTCTTTTTTAAGGACAATTTTATGAAGAAAGTTCTAAAGCCATGAAGGCACTTGAAAAAGTTCCAAGAAGGACTTTTGTTCAGTTTGTATTCAAGATGAATGCAATTGTTTGAAACCCATTTGCAGCAAGATGCTTTTAAACATGCAGCATATGGTGAACAAGAGAGTTGCAACATCTCTAAGGATATGAACATTGTTGTCGGTCTTCAAAAGAGAGTTGGAACCTCTTCAAGTGCATCTCATTAAGAAGGTGAAAAAGATGAAGACTCAAAGAAACATTCAAGGTATAATTCTTTATGTAATCATGTTGTTTATGATTATGTTAAGCATGAAAAATATGCATGCATGAATGGGAGAAACATTTCTTGTTCATATTGTGGTTTGCATAACCATCAAGTTTTAAGACGCTGGAAGAGAGTGATAGCATATAGGAAACAATCAAAGCAAAGGCGACTTGAACAGAAGATGCAATAGATTTGCACTCATTGTCAGAAGAAGGGACATTTCATTGACCAATGTTGGACACTGCATCCAACCACCCATCCAAACTAATTGAAGCAAGTGGGGAAAAAGACTAGCGAGAATGGAACAAGAGATTCCATCATCGATGTGAGTCAAGATGATTCACAAGAAGAGGATGTTCAGTAGGAAAAATCGCCATTGAAGTGGATTGGTAATAAATGGCTCGATTTCTCGACCAAGTAAGGCATACATTTCCTCTGTACATAGATGCAAATTTCAGCCTTATGTATGCATGAATTTCTGTTGAAAGTATGACAAGTTGCAGCATATTATCACAACTTGTGTGATGCAATATTGCATGTGAATGTTGTTCGATTGAAGGCATTTATTTTTGTTGCAAAATCGCACTAAGATGGTGTAAAAGATGGTATGTCACTCATTTATGTTCCAGCAATTTATCATTCACTTCAACTCTTATGATCAGCCATATGTTTTGGGTTTATTTACTTATTTGTACTTGAAAGAGAGAGTTGAAAAGTGTACATATGCATGAGATTTTGTAGATGTAAATAGAGAACTTGTGATAGGTTCATTGTAAATATATACATGCATGAGTGTTTTCAATATGTATCATTTCATATCGAATTGTGTCGATTGTTCTGCACATATGTTTATCGAATTGTATCGATTGTGTCGCACACATTTCATATCGATTTGTGTCGATTGTGCTTTACATATGTTTATCGACTGGTGTCGATTGTGTCACACACATTTCATATCGATTTATGTCAATTGTATTGCATATTTCATGTCAACTTGTGTTGTTGATGTCGCAGGTTTTTTGTCGATTATGTTCATTGACTTATTTTTTGGTCGATGGTGTTTGTCGATTGTGAGTCAATATTGGATACACCAATGTGCAAGAAGATCACCAAGTACTTGATGTTACAGGAGGTGACAATCATTGCTTTGAGGGAGCAAAAACGAGGTGGTCATCATTTCAATTCTTGCATAATGTTTTATTTTCAAGATTGATTGTGTTATTGTGACAAGATGTTGCAGGAAGTTTGATTTCCATTCAGTGAGAAGTGGACAAGATGCAATGTGTTTTGCAGCCATTGTAGAACAAGCTGGTTTCTTGTGTTGACACCAAGAGTTCACCCATATTGCAAGCTTAATTTGGATAAGAGGATTTCCAAGAAGAAGCTTATATGCATTTGTTGCAAGAGGGAATTCATTCTCACTGGGAAGGCTAACAATTTCCCAAAAACATAGAGATCGATGTGGTACAGCTGGATATGTATCAGTCAACAACAGTCAACAATGCTAAAGTGGTTCAACAATAGCCAAAGAGCATGGTTGAGAGACATAGCGAGTTGCGATGCAAGGCATGTCAAGATGATTGTCAAAAAGACTTTTCAAGTAAAATCAATTGATATAACTTGAAAGCAGGAGAGTATTGAAGCTCAAGAAGATAATTATCAGCTTTTGTGGGTCCAAAAGCCCGTTAGTGGGAAGGTGTGATCATAATTTGGATCAGGGCTTAAAATTAGCTAAAATTTAAAAGTGCTCAAAATTGCTTCGAACCTGAACGACCAGATAGAGTTCGTCACCACGATTCCAGTGCAACTCATTTCATCAAAATACGAGTTCGTATGACTGAGTTATCGTTTGTTGTTCATTTTTCAAAATAGGCAAAAAAAGGAGCATAACATGTACAGTGATGATGTGGCAGGTACAGTCAGCATTGTAGGGAATATTCTCCAGATTTGCGGCCAATGGCACTGTGACAAGTGTCGTCTTCAAATTCGTCAGATGGGTTTGTGAAGAGAGAAATTTTCCAATGACCTCCAATATTTTTCCTAAGTTGGAATTTGAATTCTTTTTAAGGTTGGAGCACAACCCAACCAGAGGGCACCACGTGTCCTCTCTAGTGGGCCATCTCCTAACCTTTGGGGTCGAATTATGGGTCACACTGATGTAGGACATTAGACTTTATATGGTGGATATATATATATATTAAAAGTTTTAAAACCCACTTTCGGCGGGGTCGGCCAAATCTGGAGGATGCCTCCAACTAAGCGACGAAGGCCAAACCTAGCGAGAGTTGACAAATCTAGCGAGGAGGAGTTTTCTTACAAATCCGTGTAAAATATATGGCGAGGTAGGGGTATATATATATATATATATATATATATATATATATATATATATATTAAAGTTTTAAAACCCACTTTCGGCGGGGTCAACCAAATCTGGAGGATGCCTCCAACTAAACTGACGAAGGCCAAACCTGGTAGAGTTGACAAATCTGGCGGAGGAGTTTTCTTACAAATCCGTGTAAAATTATATGGCGGGGTAGGGGTCGAACCCACAACCTTCGTCCCGCTAACCAAACGTCTTTGCCAGCTCTCCTACCTGGTGTTTCTTACCCACTATGTTCACCGCATTACTTTATAGTTTATGCGCACGACAGTTGGGGGTTGGAGGGGGCTAGCTCCCTCCCCATAATGTCAGAATCAAGGAACCGAGTGCTAATCCAAACGAACCGACAGAGTTTGTAATCACGATTAATTAAATTTTAAACGTGGTTTAATGACATTAAAATGAGATTTGAGCCTAAACGCCCTTATCTTTTTAAACTGCACTTATCCACCCACTAAACTTGGTTTAACGCTAATTAAACCCCCAGATTATGTTGGCGGGATTTTAGGAGGGCATGCCATTTCTGGCGGTTTTCTAATTTTAGAATTTTAACTGCCATTTCCTCTAGTTTTAGAGGAGAAAATGGGGCAAAAGCAATTTTTGTCATAACTCACTCAATTTTCGCCCAAAAAGAGCTCAGAAAGAGTCATTCTAGGCCAATTGGCATGCTGGGGACTCAATGAAGTAGGTTGCAGAGGCAGAAAAGGTCAGCTACTCGTGTTTTAGTGCATTTTAAGATTTTTGAAGGTCAGGGCTACCAGGTGTTGGGGTCATTGTTAAAGCATCCAGAGTCCAAATTCACCAAACAAATAGTCATTTTGGGGAGATTATGATGTTTTAAACTCATTGGAACAAGTTCCAAGAGGTTCTGAAGCTTGTAACATCAATTTCAGCACACTTAAAGCTAATACAAAGGCCCACACTGTGAAGCTCGACCAAGGAGATGTAGCCCAGGAGGGGTGAAATCCTTTATCAAAATTCTTTGTGTTAAGCTCTGTTATGTGTGTTTTCTTTGTTTTATATTTCTTCTGTTATGTCCTTAAAAAATATGCTTTTTAATCTTATGAAAAACTCATAATTTTACTAAGTACATTGTTTTCCAATCACATGCTCATAAACAAACCTATGAAGGAGAAGTAAAACAAAGCAAAGAAAAGTTTATATTTGATATGAAACTAGCACAGCAATAAATAACATTCATTTTCAAATCATGGGATGTGGAAAGCTCTTCAAGATATGTTTGAGAATAAGAACGAGAATCGAATGTTGGTCTTGAAGGATAAGTTGAAGAGCACCAAGATGTTGGATGGTGAAGGAGTGGCCCCAAATCTAATGAGATTGTCTTAGGTTTGAGATGAGCTTGTTGTCGTCGGTGAGATTGTTTCAGATTTTGAGATGGTGAGGATTGCCTTGAAAGGGTTTACTGTGTTAGTTTCAGTAGCATTAGATGTGTTCTAGTCACAAAACTTGGTGTAGGGGCTAGAATACATGATATCTCCATAACCCATAAATCATTTCGAGAAATTCCACCTAGAGATGGCTTAGTTAGATTATTAACCTATTGTTTAATGTTTTGTAAGTCTAAACTTAGGAAAATTGGTTAAGCAATCACAATTATTTGAATTCAATGTGAGAATTATTTAGAAACTGACAAGGATTGACTAGGAATTAATTCAGGCTCTTGATTAAGTTCTAATATTGGTTGTTGGTGCTCCAACAGAGAATTATAAGAAGAAGTCAATGGGTAGATGGAGAATACAATTGAGGAATTTGATTTCCTTGGAAATTCAATTTCCAGAGAGCACCAAAAGTTGCCGAAAATCTAGATATTAAAGCAAAGACAATGAGGCCCAGGGACAGTGAGTTTGGAGGAATATTTCCATATCCATTCAGTGCATTTGCAGAGAGGCAGAAGAGGCATAGTTAGGATGACGCAGAGGTAGCGTAGAAGCTTCAAAAGGAATTTTTATTTTGCTGGGAAAACCAAGTTTCAGTTCCATAAGTTGGGCAAGGGTTTCATAGGTCAGGAGAAACATTTTCCTAGTCAGCAAAAGACTAGATGGCTTAAGGAGAACTTGATTGAGACTCAACACAGAAGGGACTGCACTAGGGTGACATAGGCCTGCGCAGAAGCAATTTGGACGACTCACTTGGAGCTGGAGTCATAGCCCAGATTTTCTTGTAGGGTGAGGACAATTCCTCACTAGATTTTTGCAAATAATTTTCTATGTAGGATTGTTCAATTTTGACATCCTGATTGTACTTCGAATTTCTCACTGCCGCGTAATAATAAAAACCCTCAATTGTTACACCGATTTTCCCAAGTTGGGTTTTTTCCAAGGAAATTTGTCCAAAAATAATTGTGTCATATTTTTATGTGTGTGTGCTAGATTTTCTCAGTTTCTAGTGTTATTTTCTTCCATAGTTTATTTGTGAAGGTTGTAGTGTGAATTGTTTCATATTTTTCATAGCAAATAAATTTTAAATTAATTAACAATTAGAAAAATAATTTCCAGTTGTTGCAATAGGATTTCAATATTGAAATTTTCATATGGTATCGAAGCGTGAGTAATCAGCCGAGAAGCTCAAAAGCGGAGAAGGGAATTTTGTTGTTCAGAGGGAAAAACAAGTCAAAATTCTTAGAGGTTGCTTAAAACCTAGACAAGCAGTTGGAATTGTTTGGAAAGGGTCAATTTTCAGTTGTACGTTTGTATAAAATCCAGTTTGCCCAAAACAATGATTCTAGTAGTCATAGGGCTCAACAATAACTTAGATTTTCGCTGAGAAAATTTCTAGTTGGACGGAGAGGGTTTTGCTGCAACAAAATCAACGTCAGGTGGAAGAGAAATTGAACACACAAGAAAAATTTCTCTCTGGGACTTTGAGTCTCAAAGGTATGATTTTTCCTGTTGTAGATTAGCAGTAACTGAGTGCAAATTTTCTCACTCCAAAAGGGAGTGTGTATAGAAGAACTAGCAACCAAGTAGATGGAAAGAGGGAGTTTTTGAAATATTTGGAGATGGCCACAACCTGGCTCAAGGACCAAGACAGATTGGAGGGAGTCTCCAACTATGTAATTTGGAAGGCTATGATGTTATTTCTTTTGGATGAATATGGTCTAAAGACCTATGAAAAGAGTGTAGTAGCAGTACCCAAGGATGTCGATCAATAAAATTAATACAATAAGGAAATGGTGAATGCCAAGAGGATGATTTTCGATGGTGTCCGAGATCATCTAGTTTCACATGTGGCAGATACATTGTTGTTTCAAATTTCTTCCGAGAAGCAGAAGATGTACCTCTAGGAGAAACCGAGGAACAATAGGATGAAGAAGAGAGAGAGCATAGATTCCTTTCCCACTTGGATTGAGGAAGTTTGAGATCAACTAGTAGTTGTTGGGTCAGCACCTCAAGCCACGAAGCTTGTACGATTGGCACTAAACAACGTCTCAGAGGACTCGCGGGTATTTGTCTAGAGTATATTGGGCAGAGATACCTTGCCAAGATGGGAAGCGATATAGTCCGATCTGTAATAGGAGGAATTGTGGTGGGATTTGTTAAAGATACCATTAGCGAAAACAACAAAGGTTAGAAGAGTGAGGAGGAGAATGTGGCCCTAGCATCTGAGGGTACCAGTAAGGAGAAGGGGGAGAAGACGAAGAAAAAGAAGGAAATGTCTAAGGTAAAGTGCTTCAGGTGTGATGATTTTGGCCACGATAGTACGCAATTTCCTCTCAAGAAGAAGGAAAAGCAGGAGAAGCAGAACCACGTGGCAGCACATGTTGAGGTAGAGTCAGTTTTTCCTCCAAGTTGGAGGAATATTTCATGATGTTTGCAACTATACCTCCAGGAGAGAGGTGGAGCAATCTAGAGCTATAATCCCATAGAAGCACAAAAGTGGACATGTTCCATTGAGCAGTCCACCTCATGGACCATTATCTAGCTACAGGGGCCCACAATATTCAGTAACAGGAATGATCAGTGTAAGAGATGCAGTAAGGTTCCATAGTGATAGTTATAGACTAGTGACAGTTAGGTGTTAAGGAGTGCACTGCAGTGTTAACAATAGAGCAGGTGGCTCAGTGCAGAGTTGGCAAAAACACACATTCTTCAGTCACAGTGCAAGGGCTAGTAGCAATCAGGACTTAGGAGACAAATGCATCATACTAAACACAGTTGCTTCAGTATTTTGCATGCTTCTCAGTTGCAATTGTTGCAATTGTAGCAGCAACAGATGAGAGAGAGTTGCATTGCAGATGCAATGTTAGCAGCAGTACAACAAGCTCAACAGTAACACAGATGCATCATCAGAGTTGTGCAGTGGTTGGTGGGAAATATCGTTGGACATCAACAACATGATAAAGGATGATACAGAGACAAAGTGGTGTAGCAGGGTGTGTAGCAATAAAACACAATCATCGCTAAGAGGGAGTGTTAGTTTTTGTAGCATTAGACGTGTTATAGTCACAAAACTTGGTGGAGGGGCTAGAATACATGACATCTCCATAACCCATAAATCATTTCTGGAAACTCCACCTGGAGATGGATTAATTAGATTATTAACCTAATTTTTAATGTTTCCTAATTCTAAACTTAGGAAAAATTTCTGGTTAATTAATTAGAATTAATTAATTCAAGGTGAGAATTATCTAGAAACTCACACAGATTGACTAGGAATTAATCTAGGCCCTCGATTTGTTGAAAAGTGTAACTAGGTTTGGTCTTCATGATGACTTGAAATTATGATTTTTTGTAAATGAATAAGACAAATAATAATAAATATATTATGTTGCTTGCTTCATGGGTTTCATGAGCAAGAAGTTTTATTATAGGTCAAAGAATTATTCTTGATGTCTTTTAGGATTTTTCGTCTTGTCATAAATGTAATTAAGAGTCATGTATATGAAGTCATGTTACACATGTAAAATACATCTCATTTATGTAAAATTTACAATCCAAGACATTGTCACTATACCTCTTGAAGTAGGCCAAAATATGGACAATATTCTCCATATGAATAAGTCGTCTTACCTCCATATCTCATGTCGACCTGGATTGAAATAACAATCACTATATAAAGGGTGACTCGACCTAATTATATCACTAAGCATCTCGACCATATCTACAATAGAAAGTGTGGATTTTAGTGCAAAGGTGTCGAGGGTAATATAGGTAAGAGGAAGTCTACAACAAGGTTTATAAGGGTCTCCACAGATTCAAAATAGGCATGTCATCTCATCTCTGCAATCTTAGCAAAGGTCGAAGGGTATTTCAAGACTACCACAGTTCGGTTTAGGGATGTAATCAAGTGCAAGAAGGTGTTGAAAGGAGGTCTAAGGAAGGAGACTCTTGGGGACCGAAGAGAGAATATTATTGGAGGTTGAAAGTGTTATGTCAAGGGTTGTGAAATAGAGGCTCTAGGTGACAGTCCTAGACAATTCAAGAAAGAAGGAATGAAGTGTGAAGGTCGAGGAAAGTAAGAGATAGTGACAAGTGTCTTGGAGGTGAACTTGTGTCTAGTGTATTTGTCAAGGGTCTTGGTATTCGTCAATTGAAGAATCTATAAGAAGATATTTGCTGATTTTACCCTCAAGAAGAGGGGTTTTGGACCTTGCTTGCAACCTACATATTGTGTCGCTATTCTTATTGTTTTGGTAATTGTTTGATGTATTACTTATCGTAATAACATTAATAAAAGATAAATAAGTTAAAGTATAACACAAGCAGTTATCAAGTAAGAGAATTGAATTAAACATTGCCCTACCTAATTATCAACATTATTAAGTTCTAATATTAGACGTTGGTGCTCCAACAGAGGCTTATGAGAAGAAGTCGATGGGTATATGGAGAATACACTTAAGGTGTTTGATTTCCCAAGAGCATCAACAATTGATGGAAAGCCATATATCAAAGCAAAGAAAGTGAGGGGCAGGGACATGTTGAAGCCCCGAAAATCGGGTCTACAACAAGGGGAATACCCACCCAGTCCGGACCTTGCTTAGCGGCTCCTTTTCCGTTTGGTGTAGTGGGTCCAACTGGAAATGATGGGACCATTTTCCCAATATGTGTGTGTGTGTGTGTTGAGAATAGATATTTCCTTTCTAAAAAGGTTCCTAAGTGAAATGCTTTTATTCTATTTCTAATCTAATCGTATGCAAATTGTATTCTAATTTAAACAGAAATATCTAATTCTAAACTAAACCCGGGATGTAATCTTGTCTATGCGATCTAAAATAATTTTGAATAACAACCGATAATAAATATTATTCAACTGTTATAAGAAAAGAATTCAATAAAGACAAACCATTTCATATAAAAAGTTAGTTGAAACAGTTATGAAAAACATATCGCATAATAAGCTATTCATACACTAAGCATAAATAAATAGCTATCACCGTACAGAAGTGCCAAATGATAACTTAAGCATTCAAGCATCTATATATAAACAACTGAACATAAATATTACTTTAACACAGAAGCAGAAAAAGTTAAGAGATAAAAGTACCATTTATAACTGGTTCTACTCATGAGCTAGAAGCAATAATGATTTATCTCTTCTTAATCCAACATCTACTAAGAGTGCAGAAATGCAACATCAGTAGCAGATATTAGACACAGGTATCAATAAATCTCGTTCCATTCATTCATCAAAACCTCCTCTGAGGGTGCAAAAGTGCATGTTCTGAGGACAAGTTTTTGAAAAATTTCAGGGACCATTCTCTAAATGCATGAGAAGGGTTTAAATACTACTAACTAAATCTAATGATAGTTTATTACAAAAATTTAGGATTCGGTTTAAATGACCGTCCTTTTTCTAGGAAAAAAATAAAGTAAAACTAAAACTAAATCTAAAATTAAAAACTATCAACTAACTACTTATGAATATGATCTTTAAATTTGCAAGCATCTAGCATTGATTTGAGAAGAGGAGGCTGGCTGACTTCAGATTTTAATTGTCCCGAAAAAACGGAATCGGCAAGTGTTGGCGCGATCTTCTCAGCAGAATTAATGATGCAATTAAGAGCACTGCATTGACTGTGTGGTTTTACCAGATATGTCCAGTAAGAATCCCAATTTAACTTTGTCAATCCTTGAATTGATTTTGCATTTTCCTCCGTTTTCTGTTTCCACTCTGTTTTCAATTGCTGGGCTTGTGGTAGGTATCCTGGAATAGTTTCTAAAATCAAATTAACTTTGTGCAAATTTTTATTTACACAATCAGTAATGTTGCTTGCTGCTGTAGCTGCTTCCACTGCTGCTTTTTCTGCCTCTCTGATCTGTGCATCCCAATTATTGAAGAGCATTTCTTTATGACCGTCATTGATAATTGGTGCTCCTGCTCTTTTTCCTTCCTCTGTCTTTTGCCATGCCAAATAATTAGTAACTCTTTCATTAGTTAAATCATAATCATGTCATAATTCTACGACATGATTAGTGATTTTATCACATTCTTGACAAAAAGAGTTCCATTGTGAGATTTTCTGGCATAATATATCTTGTTGTTGCAGTAGTTGATTATTCAAAGAAATAGATTCTGATATAAACTCTGTAAGCTTGGGGTCGTCTTTATGCATCTCTTGCATAATCTGTATTTGTTTCTCTTTTTCGGCCAAGCTTTTATGATATCCAATTTACATTTGCTGAAACTCTTGCTGTAACTTTTCAAATTGTATCTGTGCTTCACTGTTAGCATGTGCTTGTTGCAATTGTTGTTGCAGAACGTGTATTTGATCCTCTTTTTCATTTAATAATAGTCGTACCTCAGATTCTTTGTCAATAGTTGCGGAGGCATAATCTCCTGTAATCTGAGATAATTTAGTAAGATTTTTAGTTGGATCCATAGTAGGATCTTGCCATAAAACATCCAATTGTTCTGCATCAGTAGAGAGCACACTTTCTATTTTCCTTTTCTTTCTTTGCTTTCTTACTACTGCTTTATGTTGTGGGCTATAAAATATATCCAAAGGAGGAATTTCCTCTATTTTAAGTACAAGCTCAGAGGATGGAGTAATATGTATATGTTTTGTTTCCGTGACATTGCCACTTATTTCTCTAACCAAACCTTTTGCTGTCTGTACAGGAGTTTGTATGTTATGTCCTTCAACATTAATGAAATCATTAAATGTTTCCCATTCTTTATCTAACTGAATGCTGATGGATGGTTGTTGTACATTAAGAGGTGGAAGATTCAACTGTGGAGTGGTTGAAGTCTGTTGTTGTGAAAGCTCTTTTGATTGAGATGTATCCTTCACTGAGCCTTCACTTTTATCATTATTAGATTTTTTAGAATGTTCAGAAGTTTCTTTGCCAGACTTTGACTTAGACCTTTCTGTATCTGAGCTGCCACTGAGACTGACACTAGGAGTTGGTTCCCTTGCGGGTTCCAAGCACAAATTATCCAAAGGAATAGTGGTCAATCTTCTTTCTCTGTATACTTTAAACTCTCGAAATTCTTCTGGGGTGAACCGTGTTTGAGCTAAATGCAAAATTTCTTTAAATGAACATTTTTCTTGAAACATATCATCAAAAATATCTTCTTCTCCAGAAAATACTCTTACTTTGACTACAGTGGTGAAATCCTTGACAATACCATATGGATCAAATAGCCTTCTCGGAAACTTAAACAATTTTAAACATGTAATATTGTTTACTTCCTTAAACGCATGACCAACATCAAATAATGAAAATGCTCCGCAGGACACAGGAAATTGTGGCCAGATGGCTTTCTTTTTATCCTTTAATTCTTTTGTCAAACCTCCATCTCCACAGGTTTGATATGCAATTTCCCGAGCTATGAGTTTATCCGGAACATATAAAGGCAAAACATGAGGAGAAGCAAAGCTTCCAAAAACCCTCACATAAGTAAACAATTCTTCTCCAAACCATCTTGTGACAGGGAGAATGTCTACTTCTGCTTCAGGGGATAACCTTGGAGCATCCTTATTATACAATACTATGTGCAAAGGCAACATTATGCCATGGAAAATTTTGTAAAAATGAGGAATGAATTTTGATTCCCACAATTCTTTGTGATAAACATGGATGGGTAGGGGATCCTGAATTGTCCATTGCCAACCCATTAAAGGGAACTTAGAAACAAAGAAGATTGAATCCATAACATAGGCAGATAGAAAAAAAAGGAGGATAAATCCTCTGAGAGACAGTCCGTTTAGACCGGTAATTGAAAATAGCCGTGGCTAAATTATCAGACAATATTTTAGCCCAGTCCACGATGGTAGCGTTAACAGCAACATTCAATAAGGGAAGCCATTCAAGCAAAAACTTATTAATGTCAGGCTTTCCAAAAAGCCTACATAGCATAGCAGCAACAAAATAATATGGAGAAGTGAGTGAGCGAGTACTGTACATACCGTGTTTATCTTTTTTCAATGGTTCATCTCTTCTAGACCATTCCTTAGTGCATTCCGCCAAATTTTCATTTTCCTTGGCAAATTTCTCCATAAATTGTTTGTTGTAAGTTTCCTGAGGCTCTGGAAAATGATACATAAGCCTCAAATCTTCTGGAGTGAATGACCCGATGAGCTCTTGACCTTGAGTTTTGAACTGTCTGTCCGTAATATCAGTGCTATCCAGCACCCATTTTACCATGTCTGTATATGGAAGAATTCTTGGTCTTGCTGCTACCCGGTGTAAAAATGAACAAGCCAGCTCTGTAAGAGATGCTTCAGAAGAATCACTTGAGCCTGCGGTAGCCGCAACATTCATTACCCTTGGGTTCTCTTCTTCAAGCAAATTAAACATACCCTCCCAAGTGGTGATACCAGCGTCCTTGTTGCAAGCAGTGTCTGCGTACAAGGATGCCATCTCTTTACTTTCAGAACTCATAGCGTTCTCTTTCTTTCTAGAACTTGGAGCTTTCTCTTTCTTTCCCATAATACTCTCAATATTGCTTTGTATAGTCTCCTGTTCTTCGTGCCTGCGGTTTTACGAATTAAGTGAGAATAATGATATGAGAAAGGTGACGGGATAGTTTTAAATGCTGAAGGCGTATGAAATATATTATTTTAATGTGAAATAAACTTTCAATAAAAAAAAAAATCCTTTTCATTAATAATTGACAATCCATTCATTAATTTGACATCAAAGCGCATAACGGATATCGATTTGTGGAAAGATTTTCTTCGTACAACGAGCTTTAAGAATGTGTGATCCTGCGATCTGCGATTTGCTTTGCAATATCGCAAAATCGCAATATCACAAATCATAATATCGCAAATCAGAAAATCCGCATCATTGTCATATCACAAATCGCAACTTTCATAAATTGCAATCTCGTAACATCGCGAAATCGCAATATCGCAAAATGTATCATGTGAAAAATATCCATTAATATATTTTCTGCGATATGCGATTTGCGATAAATATTTTAATGCGTAGTTTTTGGATCACGCTATCGCAATTTAGAAGATTCTGCTTTGCAAAAGATATATTTTACTTTTTGGCGATGAATGCGATATTTTCTTCAAAGAAATATTTTTATTCTAATCTGTCATAAACTTAAGTTTATTTAAAGATTTTCCAAAGAATTTTCTTAAGTTAATGATAGTAAGTTTTATTGAAAATGAAAACAAACATCAATTAATTTTTTGGATTTTTAAACTAAGGGTCACCACTTATTTATTATTATTACTAATACTAAATAAAGAGGGGGTTGTTGCTGGCCACAACAATTGGCGATTCACTTGGAAGAACCAGTTATCTCTGCTTTTCTTTTGGATTTTCTAAACTTTTCAAAACAGAAAATTTTCCAGAAAATCAAACTTTATTATAAAAAGACAAAGTACATTATGCTTTAATCTATAAATGATATTTCATTTCTTCTATGTTCAACTTTGACTATTCACTTCCTCAAGCTAGTCTTTGTATCTATATCAGTCATTACTTGGTTTAAAAAGATAAAAACAAAAGGCTTCTCTATAAATCAGTTTTTAAATATGCTCATTTGTCGTAGGTAG
Organism: Pinus albicaulis; assembly: GCA_034641835.2. Lineage (NCBI taxonomy): Eukaryota > Viridiplantae > Streptophyta > Pinopsida > Pinales > Pinaceae > Pinus > Pinus albicaulis. The sequence continues at coordinate 1,235,347,744 of CM076583.1, read as the reverse complement.
AGCCACTGCTACCAGCAAGCGTCTATAGCCTCGACAGGGTTACCTATTGCCCAACAATGATCCTGTGTCCTACTTAGAGAAATACACAATTTTCAAAGAGAAATCCATATTCACACTTTTTGCTTTTATTTTCTTTTCTTTTTACCCTTAAAGAACAATGTCTTGGTTTGGTAGCCAATTTATGACAGTGCCATTCACTTGATTTATAACTTTGCTGAACAAGTTGGCTCATGATGAGACCCCTTGCCTTTTGATTGCACTAATCTTGAGTCATTGCCCTGTTGTGGTATACAGTATTGGCAAAGTCAGCAAGCTATAATATCTATGATCATGATAAGCCGGCTCGTGATGAGACCTCTTACTCTTTAAGATAAAGTGTATCATTGGACTACTCCCTGAACATTGTAATTTTCTATGTGGGGAGGAAGTCATTGTTTCCTTAAGATAGCTCTGGACGACAATGATAGAGTTTTTTGGAAAGAACTTTTCTACAGAGAATCTTCATTTTGTTATAGATACCTTTCATTGAACTGATATAAAACATATTCCTGCTAGAAGTTGTTTTTCATCAAAATTTTCAAAGTTGAAACTAGTATCATTTCTAGACTAAAGCTTTTAACTGTATCTTTGAATAATAATGATCAATATTCTAAAAAGAATTCTATTTATATAAGTGAAGAAATAAAATCTAAAACAAAGAATTTGTATCTTTTTCATGAATTCCAAATGTAACCGTTAACAACTGGTTTTATTAAAAATAAAGAAAACTAATATACAAAATAGAAGAATAATCTCCTATGGAAAATATTTTTTGAGGATCTGTCCATTAACAGGTAAAGACTCTCTTTTTCCTGTTAAATCTTGTAACATAAAAGTAGATGGACCTAAGATCTCTGCAATTTGGAAAGGACCAAGCCACATTCGTTGAAATTTTGTATGTTTTCCTTTTTCTTCATAAGCCTTGTCCCATTTTAAAACTAGATCTCCTATCTGAAAATATTTTCTGGTGATCATGTTTGAATCAAAAGAAGCTTTAACTAATGCTTGATGATGAGCATGAGTTAATTTGGCTTTTTCTCGTTGTTCTTCTAGCTTAATTATTTCCATCTGCCTTAATTGTAAAGAAGAAGTTGGTTCTTCATCAATATATTGGACTAAGGCTAAAGAAGGGATTGTTAGATGAGTTGGAAGAACCACTTCTCTCCCATAAACTAAATTAAAGGGAGAAGTGCCAATAGAAGCCTTCTGCGTTATTCGATCTGCCCATAAAGCATATATTAAAGACTTATGCCAATTTTTATGATTTTGATCAATGGTTCGCTTGATTATTCCGATTAAGTTTTTATTTGTAGATTCAGCTAACCCATTTCCCTGTGGATAATAATTGGCAGAATATTTAAGTTTAAAACCTCTCTTGAGTGCAAATTCAATCATAGCATTACCAGAAAAATACGATGCATTATCAAACATTAAAGCAGAAGGTAAACCAAACCTGGTGATTATGAACTGATCTATGAACTTGATGATGTGTTCGGCATTAGCAGTCTTGAGGGAGACTGCTTCTACCCATTTCGTAAAATAATCAGTTGCTGTAATGATATACCTATGTTTTTTAGAAGAGTGAGGAATGATCTCACCTATTATGTCTAATCCCCATTGCTAAAAAGGCTTCTCAATGTTGACTGGTTGTAATGGCAATGATGGTTTCTTTTGTCTTCCAGCTGCAGTTTGACAAATTTGACATTTCCTTGCGTAGCTATGTGAATCTTTGAATAATGTGGGCCAGTAATAGCCTTCATGGATGATTTTATGTGCAGTTGCATCTCCAGCATAATGTCCACCTGCTGGCCCATCGTGAAGTTCCTGCAAGAATTTTTCAGCTTCATATTTCTCTAGACATATAAGAAGAACATAATCATAATTCATTCTAAAAAGAACATCATTTACAAGCTGATATTGTTTAGCCTTCAACCTTAGAGCTCTTTTCTTGGTGTAATCGAGATTTGGAGGTGCATATCCATTCTTCAGATAAAATATGATATCAGCATATAATGATTCAACATCGTTTAGGCTTACCTCATATGTTTGTATTTCTTCAGATGGTTTTTCAGAGATAAGTGATGCTCCAGCTAGTATTTTGCAAAAACCTTGACCTCTTACAATATTTGCTGGTTTAATTTCTACATCATATTCTTGTAAGGCAGTAACCCAATTGGCTCTTTTCTCACCCACATCTTTTTGGACTAAAAGATTTCTTACCGCTGGAAACGGTACTATGATTTTTGTATGGGTTTTGAGTAGAAAGGGTCTGAAATATTTAATTGCTTTGAAAACAGCATAAGCTTGTTTCTCCACATCTGAATAATTCAATTCAGCTCCTTGTAAATTTGAACTGAAAAAGGCAATTGGAGCTTCTGCTTTGTCTTGATTTGCTTGAGTGAGTATCGCAGCATAAGATTTATCAGAGGCAAATGTGTACAAAATAAAAGGATCGGAAAAATTTGGAGTTGCTAAAGATGGAGCATTAATAATTGCTTGTTTCATCAGATTGAATGCCTCATATTCATCTTTGCCCCATTTGAAGTTTGAATTCTTTTTAATCATTGCTTGTAAAGAAGATACAATTCTCGAAAAATCTAGCACAAATCTCTTTACAAAATTAATCTGGCCAAGAAAAGATTGCATAGCTTTCTTGTTGTGAGGTAAGGGTATTTCAGAAATTTCTTTGATTTTATCAGGGTCAATATGAATTCCAGATTTTGATACTATGAATCCAAGAAGTTTTCCTTCACTTAATGCAAAAAAAGATTTTTTCGGATTAAGTGAAATTCCATACCTTTGACAACGTTGAAAAATCTGCTTCAAATCTCTAAGATGATTGGTTCATTTTTTAGAATATACAGTTATATCATCAAAGTAAATTACTATTGATTTGTTAACTAATCCTTTGAAAGCAATGTCCATGGCTCTCTGAAATGTGGCGCCAGCATTGATCAGACCAAAAGACATCTTTTGATATGCATAAGTGCCCCATTTGGTTCTGAATGTAGTTTTCAATTGATCAGTAAGATGAACCAATACTTGGTTATAGCCAGAGAAACCATCTAAGAAAGACATTAATTCTGATCCTGCAATTGCCTGTAATATTTGCTCCATAGGAGGCAAAAGAAAATTATCTTTTTGGCACGCTTTATTAAGATTTCGAAAGTCAATACAAATTTTAATGTCTCCGTTCTTCTTTCTAACAGGAACCATATTGGAAACCCATTTAGAATGTCGAACGGGAAAAATAATTTTGGCTTTCAATAACTTATTGAGTTCAAATTTGATCTGATTTTCTAAATTAGGATGGATCTTTCTCAACTTCTGTTGAACAGGTTTTTCATCATTGATCATTAGGATAGTATGTTGGACGATAGAAGTGTCATAAGTTTTAAGTTCATCATAGTTCCAAGCAAAGACACTTTTATATTGTTTCAAAAGACGAACATACGCTAATTTTTCTTTAGGAGCTAGGCCAAGGCCTAGGTTGATATTTTGTGGTTTGGCATCAGTTCCTAGATTTACTCATTCATAATTCAAAGTTGAACTTTGCAGTTTTGAATTGGTAGATCTTTTAAATTGATTTTTCAAATCATAAAGGTCTTCTAACTTGACTACTGATTTCGGCATAGCATTATTGGTGCTATTTTGGAGCAATTGTCTGTCATGTTGGTCTTCATCAATTATCTGATTGGTGTAAGATCCTTCAGATGTGAGAAAATTTACAATATCAGGATCATCATTGAAAATCCTCCAATTGGTAACGTTATCAGGAATCGAGGGTCTAAATATTAATTTGATTGAAAATCAATCAGGACTAAAGTCTTCTGCAGGAATGAGCTTGGAAGCTACGTTAGCTAGGAGGTCTGAACTAGCATTTTGGATTCTGGGAATTAATGAAATATTAAACGCTATAAAGTGTTCAGTCAGATCTTGAACCAAAGATTGATAATGCTTTAAATGACCTGATAAACAATGTATAGTATTGCGTACCTGTTTAATTACAATTTCCGAATCTCTGAAAACTTGTAGATATTTGATGTCTAATCCGATTGCTTCGTATAATCCTTGGACTAAAGCCTCATATTCTGCGGTGTTATTAGTGCAATCAAACTCAAGTCTACAAGTTAACATAATTTTGTTTCCCTCTGGACTAACCAAAACGCATCCTGCTCCTGCTCCTTCATTAGACTTAGAACCATCAAAAAATAATTTCCAAAATAAAGATTTATTTACAGGAGTATCTACAAAATTAATGCATTTAGAACTATCTGTTTGAGAAAATTTTTCTATTTGAGATAAAACAGAATGTTCTAAGTAAGGTGAAGTATGAGCATTAAAATTTCCTAAGAAAGAATCAACTGAGTAGTTGCCAATGATATTACTGTTGTATGCAACTGGTTCATTCTCTCCTTCCAGTTCTGTTACTATGTATTTTTGATGCTTTTCTCATTCGACCTTTATCTGATTTGGTTTACCATTATAAGGAAGCCACATATGCGACCAATCAGTTGCAAAATATCCATGAAGTTTTTCTGACCAATCTCTGCTAAGAATTAAGCCATAAAATTCTGGAATATCTACAACTAAAATATCAATGACTTGACATACCTTTGGATTAGATGACAGTCTTATGGTAACTTGATTTAATTCGCCAATCACTTCAACTTGCGATCGATCTAGCTGGACTATGCGCACAACAGATTTTTGTGGTTGAATTTTCAACTTTTCACATATTGATTTTGGCAGAATATTAGATGAAGCTCTAGAATCCACTAAACAATTATGCAAATTTTTATTGAAAACTTCATAAGTAAGAAGAAATGGAGGAGTATGAGATCTCGACCTTCCTCCAATTAAAGCGATATTTTCTAGATCAACTTTACTGATCACATTAGCTGGAGGTCTTCCCATCTCGTTGGAAGCTTGAGAAATCACAGGATCAGGCAAAGGTTTTTTTGGTACAGCATGTAATTCTTTCAAAAGTACCTTTTGTTGGTGTTTTAACTTGCTCAATTCATAAAAAGTGATGTTAGCCCTAGTTTTCTTCATGTCTTCTATGATATTATACTCCATTTCATCTGGAACAATCAGTGTTCTTGATGGAGTTGATGAATCTGTCTGGACTGGGCTGGTTTGAATTGCTTTAGATGTCGTTTTCTTGGGTGGAACTTTATCCTTAGTCAATGAGCTTGCGCTCTTTGACTTAGGAGTAGGTTGAGGAGGATCAAGTTGATTTTTACTTCGAGTGCTAACTGGGGATGCTTCTTGATCTTCCTCATCTGGGAGGATAAAATCCCACATACCTTGTACTTCTACGACTTCTTCTTCATCAGTAGTTTCTTCAGTAGCAGTTTCCTCTTCTTCTTCTTCTAATTCAGCATTAGTAATAGCATTTGGTGGCTTTGGATCAGTTAAAGGGTTTCTTCTAAAAGGTTTGAAAGACTTTTTAGAAGATGTTTCTGCCACTTGTTTTTTAATGTCAACCATTTCGTTAGACATGGTTTTCAAAACTTTCTGCAATCCTTCTAAACCAAATGGATCTTTTGGTTGTTTTTCTTGGGATCTTCCTTAAAAGTGACCTTCTTGGATTTTTCGTTCTTCTATCGCATTTTTCTTGTCTAGGGCTATGATACGTTTCTCTACTGTTATTGCTTCCTTCATATTTTCTGCTAAAGTTGTTTTGTTAGCCCTATCAACAAAGATTGCTATGTTTGATGGTAAAGCAGAAATGTACCATTCACTTCACACTTCTTCACTAGGCTTGGAAGCAGTAGGAATTTTGTTTAACAATTTATTGAAACGTGAATTAAAATCCTTGACAAGTTCTTTTGAATCAGCTCTAAGATTAGACGGATCATTGATCAATGTCGTTGTAGACCTGTCATCACCAAATTTAGTCAAAAATTGATCTTGAAAGATATCCCAACTAGTGATGGATCCAGATGGTAATGAGAAATACCATGATCCAGCTGCTCCTTGTAGAGTATAAGGGAAAAGTCGGACAACAACATCTTCATTAATAACTCCATTGAGATTTATGGACAACATAAAATTGTTTATATGTTCTTCTGCTAGCATGCCTGCTTCAGGATTAAACTTAGGCAGCCATTTTTTAGGATGTGCTGGTAATTGACTCAAGGGTGCAGGCATTAGGACTGCCCCTGGATTATTCCATGGCATTTGGGCCATCGCTGAGCTACTAACAGAGGAAAATGCAGTAGATGATGTCTGTGATTGGGAAGATGAGGATATTATAATTATAGATGATTAAGAAGGTGTTGTGGAAGTTCCAGTGGAGTGGGGGACAATAGTCTGAAGTGGAGGGGTGGACGGTTGACTTTGTAATGAAGAGGTTGAGATGGATGATGATGATGAAAGAGTCTCACTATCAGACCCTTTAGGTGATTTCCTTGCTCTTTTTCTTGTAGGTAAAGGTAATTCAGTTGGCTGAATGCCAAGCTTCTCACTCTGTAATCTGGTAAGAGGATGAGCAGGGTTATATTGCGAAGTCACACTGCTTTGAGATTTATCAGATCTTTGAGGTGATATTGAAAATCGCTGAAGTTTATGAATCAAAGATTCAACTTCAGGAGGTTCAATAGCAGATTCTTCTGAAAAGTCAGGGTTTGTAGCAGTGTCTGTTCTTCTTTCGACTTCTGACTCTAGATTTAAAATTTCTGAGTGTGATGGAGAAGTCAGGGGAGATGATGAGGGTGATTTACTCTCAGAATGGTACTTAGATTTAGATTTACTTGCCATTCATAGTTCGTGGCCCTCCTTCTAGCGCCAAATATGTTGAAGCCCCAAAAATCGGGTCTACAACAAGGGGGATACCCACTCGGTTCGGACCTTGGTTAGCAACTCCTTTTCCGTTTGGTGTAGTGGGTCCGACTGGAAATGATGGGACCAGTTTCCCAATATGTGTGTGTGTGTGGAGAATAGATATTTCCTTTCTAAAAAGGTTCCTAAGTGAAATGATTTTATTCTATTTCTAATCTAATCATATGCAAATTGTATTTTAATTTAAACAGAAATATCTAATTCTAAACTAAACCCAAGATGTAATCTTATTTATGCGATCTAAAATAATTTTGAATAACAACCGATAATAAAGATTATTCAACTGCTATAAGAAAATAATTCAATAAAGATAAACCATTTCATATAAAAATTTAGATGAAACAATTATGAAAAACATATCGCATAATAAGCTATTCATACACTAAGCATAAATAAATAGCTATCACCGTACAGAAGTGCCAAATGATAACTTAAGCATTCAAGCATCAATATATAAACAATTGAACATAAATATTACTTTAACACAGAAGCAGAAAAATTTAAGAGATAAAATTACCATTTATAACTGGTTCTACTCATGAGCTAGAAGCAATAATGATTTATCTCTTCTTAATCCAACATCTACTAAGAGTACAGAAATGCAACATCAATAGCATATATTAGACACATATATCAATAAATCTCGTTCCATTCATTCATCAAAACCTCCTCTGAGGGTGCAAAAGTGCATGTTCTGAGGACAAGCTTTTGACAAATTTCAGGACCCTTCTCTAAATGCATGAGAAGGGTTTAAATACTACTAACTAAATCTAATTATAGTTTATTACAAAAATTTAGGATTCGGTTTAAATTACCGTCCTTTTTCTAGGAAAAAAATAAAGTAAAACTAAAACTAAATCTAAAATTAAAAACTATCAACTAACTACTTATGAATCTGATCTTTGAATTTGCAAGCATCCAGCATTGATTTGAGAAGAGGAGGCTGGCCGACTTCAGATTTTAATTGTCCTGAAAAAATGGAATCGGCAAGTGTTGGCGCGATCTTCTCAGCAGAATTAATGATGCAATTAAGAGCACTGCATTGACTGTGTGGTTTTACCAGATATGTCCAGTAAGAATCCCAATTTAACTTTGTCAATCCTTGAATTGATTTTGCCTTTTCCTCAGTTTTCTGTTTCCACTCTGTTTGCAATTGCTGGGCTTGTGGTAGGTATCCTGGAATAGTTTCTGAAATCAAATTAACTTTGTGCAAATTTTCATTTACACAATCAGTCATGTTACTTGCTGCTGTAGCTTCTTCCTCTGCTGCTTTTTCTGCCTCTCTAATCTGTGCATCCCAATTATTGAAGAGTATTTCTTTATGACCATCATTGATAATTGGTGCTCCTACTCTTTTTCCTTCCTCTGTCTTTTTCCATGCCAAATAATTAGTAACTCTTTCATTAGTTAAATCATAATCATGTCGTAATTCTACGACATGATTAGTGATTTTATCACTTTCTTGACAAAAAGAGTTCCATTGTGAGATTTTCTGGCATAATATATCTTGTTGTTGCAGTAGTTGATTATTCAAAGAAATAGATTCTGAGATAAACTCTGTAAGCTTGGGGTCGTCTTTATGCATCTCTTGCATAATCTGTATTTGTTTCTCTTTTTCGGCCAAGCTTTTCTGATATCCGATCTGCATTTGCTGAAACTCTTGTTGTAACTTTTCAAATTGTATCTGTGCTTCACTGTTAGCATGTGCTTGTTGCAATTGTTGTTGCAGAACTTGTATTTGATCCTCTTTTTCATTTAATAATAGTCGTACCTCAGATGCTTTTTCAATAGTTGCGGAGGCATAAGCTCCTGTAATCTGAGATAATTTAGTAAGATTTTCAGTGGGATCCGTAGTAGGATCTTTCCATAAAACATCCAATTGTTCTGCATCAGTAGAGAGCGCACTTTCTAATTTTCTCTTCTTTCTTTGCTTCCTTACTACTGCTTTATGTTGTGGGCTATAAAATATATCTAGAGGAGGAATTTCCTCTATTTTAAGTACAAGCTCAGAGGAAGGAGTAATGGGTATATGCTCTTTTTCTGTGACATTGCCACTTATTTCTGTAATCAAACCTTTTGTTGTCTGTACAGGAGTTTGTATGTTCTGTCCTTCAACATTAATCAAATCATTAAATGTTTCCCATTCTTTATCTAACTGAGTGCTGATGGATGGTTGTTGTACATTAAGAGGTGGAAGATTCAACTGTGGAGTGGTTGAAGTCTATTGTTGTGAAAGCTCTTTTGATTGAGATGTATCCTTCACTGAGCCTTCACTTTTATCATTATTAGATTTTTTAGAATGTTCAGAAGTTTCTTTGCCAGACTTTGACTTAGACCTTTCTGTATCTGAGCTGCCACTGAGACTGACACTAGGATTTGGTTCCCTTGCGGGTTCCAAGCACAAATTATCCAAAGGAATAGTGGTCAATCTTCTTTCTATGTATACTTTAAACTCTTGAAATTCTTCTGGGGAGAACCGTGTTTGAGCTAAATGCAAAATTTCTTTAAATGAACATTTTTCTTGAAACATATCATCAAAAAGATCTTCTTCTCCAGAAAATACTCTTACTTTGACTGCAGTGGTGAAATCCTTGACAACACCATATGGATCAAATAGCCTTCTCGGAAACTTAAACAATTTTAAACATGTAATATTGTTTACTTCCTTAAATGCATGACCAACATCAAATAATGAAAATGCTCCGCAGGACACAGGAAATTGTGGCCAGATGGCTTTCCTTTTATCCTTTAATTATTTTGTCAAACCTCCCTCTCCACAGGTTTGATATGCAATTTCCCGAGCTATGAGTTTATCCGGAACATACAAGGGTAAAATATGAGGAGAAGCAAAGCTTCCAAAAACCCTCACATAAGTAAACAATTCTTCTCCAAACCATCTTGCGACAGGGAGAATGTCTACTTCTGCTTCAGGGGATAACCTTGGAGCATCCTTATTATACAACACTCTATACAGTGGCAACATTATGCCATGGAAAATCTTGTAAAAATGAGGAATGAATTTTGATTCCCACAATTCTTTGTGATAAACATGAATGGGTAGGGGATCCTGAATTGTCCATTGCCAACCCATTAAAGGGAACTTAGAAACAAAGCAGATTGAATCCATAACATAGGCAGATAGATAAAAAGGAGGATAAATCCTCTGAGAGACAGTCCGTTTAGACCGGTAATTGAAAATAGCCGTGGCTAAATTATCAGACAATATTTTAGCCCAGTCCACAATGGTAGCGTTAACATCAGCATTCAATAAGGGAAGCCATTCAGGCAAAAACTTATTAATGTTAGGCTTTCCAAAAGGCCTATATAGCATAGTGGCAGCAAAACAATATGGAGAAGTGAGTCAACCAGTACTGTACATACCGTGTTTATCTTTTTTCAGTGGTTCATCTCTTCTGGACCATTCCTTGGTGCATTCCGCCAAATTTGCATTTTCCTTGGCAAATTTCTCCATAAATTGTTTGTTGTAAGTTGCCTGAGGCTCCGGAAAATGATATATAAGCCTCAAATCTTCCGGAGTAAATGACCCGATGAGCTCTTGACCTTGAGTTTTGAACTGTCTGTCCGTAATATCAGTGCTATCCAGCACCCATTTTACCATGTATGTATATGGAAGAATTCTTGGTGTTGCTGCTACCCGGTGTAAAAATGAACAAGCAAGCTCTGTAAGAGATGCTTCAGAAGAATTACTTGAGTCTGCAGTAGCGGCAACATCCATTACCCTTGGGTTCTCTTCTTCAAGAAAATTAAACATACCCTCCCAAGTGGTGATACCAGCGTCCTTGTTGCAAGCAGTGTCTGCATACAAGGATGCCATCTCTTTACTTTCAGAACTCGAAGCTTTCTCTTTCTTTTCCATAATACTCTGAATATTTCTTTGTATAGTCTTCTGTTCTTCGCGCCTGTGGTTTTTATGAATTAAGTGAGAATAATGACATGAGAAAGGTGACGGGATAGTTTTAAATGTTGAAGGCGTATGAAATATATTATTTTAACGTGAAATAACCTTTCAATCAAAACGAAATCCTTTTCATTAATAATTGACAATCCATTCATTAATTTAACATCAAAGCGCATAACGGATATCGATTTATGGAAAGATTTTCTTCGTACAATGAGCTTTAAGAATGTGTGATCCTGTGATCTGCGATTTGCTTTGCAATATCGCAAAATCGCAAATCGCAATATCTGCATCATCGCAATATCACATAATTCGCATCATCGCCATATCACAAATCGCAACTTTCACAAATCGCAATCTCGTACATCGCGAAATCGCAATATCGCAAAATATATCATATGAAAAATATTCGTTAATATATTTTCTGCGATATGCGATTTGCGATAAATATTTTAATGCATAGTTTTTGGATCGCGCTATCGCAATTTAGAAGATTCTGCTTTGCAAAAGATATATTTTACTTTTTGGCGATGAATGTGATATTTTCTTCAAAGAAAGATTTTTATTCTAATCTGTCATAAACTTAAGTTTATTTAAAGATTTTCCAAAGAATTTTCTTAAGTTAATGATAGTAAGTTTTATTGAAAATGAAAACAAACATCAATTAATTTTTTTGGATTTTTAAACTAAGGGTCCCCACTTATTTAGTATTATTACTAATACTAAATAAGGAGGGGGTTGTTGCTGGCCACAATAGGACAGTGACGCTGGAGGAAGATTTACATATCCAACGAGTGGATTTGCAAAGAGGCGGAAGAGCCACAGTGAGGATGATGTAGGGGTTGTGCAGAAGCTTCAGAAGGAAATTCGATTCTCTTGGGGAAAATTCAAGTTTGAGTTCTAGAGGTTGGGCAGGGGTTGCAGAGGCCAGGAGAAGAATTTTCCCAGTCAACAGTAGATTAGACGGCTTAAGGAGAAGCTGATTTAGGTTGAGCACACTGAGGGATTGTGCTAGAGTGATGTAGGCCTCCGCAAAAGCAGTTTGGACAAATCACTTGGAGCTGGAGTGAGAGCCTAGATTTTCCTGTGGGGTGAGGAAAATTCCTCACTAGATTTTTTCCATTGTTTTTCTCTTGCCATATTTCGCCATCCAAGTTGTACTCAGACTTTCTCATTGTTGCATAATATAAAAACCCTCAATTGTTACACTGATTTTCCCAAGTTGGGTTTTTCTGGGGACATTTGTCCAAAAATAATTGTCATATTTTTATGTGCGTGTGCTAGATTTTCTCAGTTTCCAGTGCTATTTTCTTCCGCAATTTATTTGTGAAGGTTGCAGTGTGAATTATTTGATATTTGTCGTAGCAGATAAATCATTAAATTAATTAACCATTAGAAAAATAATTTCCAGTTGTTGCAATAGGATTTTATTATTAAAATTTTCACATACTGAGGAATGGAAGCCCTTCATCAAAGGGATCGTCGCTCAAGAGAATCTGCCATACTGAAGTAGGTTGTGGTATGACTTCATTCAGGAGGAACTGTGAGATGAGGACCTTCATAAGAAGAATAATACTTTTGATTGTAATGCGACTCTTGTAGAGAGAATGAAGTGTAAGGAAACAAAGGACTTGAGCAAGATGAAGTGTTTCAGTTGTAGCGAATATGTTCATTACTCGATGAAATGTCTGAAGAAGAAGAAGAAGAAGGAAGATAATGAGAAGAAGAAGATGAAGGAGATAATGAGAAGAATAAGGGAAAGGAGATAGGAGGTGTCACTACTAATTTTGAGTTGGATGAGCTCTCAAGAAGGTTGGAGGAAGCTATTTTTTCTTTGGTTTCTCATTTCTCCCAAAGTATCGTCGTTGAGACTACATCGGACATGGATACTGGTGCATCGAAGCATATGAAAAGTTTTCATGATGTGTTTGAGACTATTCTTGAGTGGGACTAGAAGTTGTACATGATGGTTGGCGAAAAGAGTAAGAAAGTGATCGAAGGATAAGGTATTGTGCAATTCAGGATGGATTCAGGTCAGTTGTTGTGAGTTCAAAATGTACTGTGGGTACCAGAGCTTAAATTCAATGTGTTGTTTATCTAGTGATCGAGGCAAAGGGGTTTGAGATGATTGTCCAGGGTGGGAAAGTGAGACTCAGGTCCATAGGCTATAACTCTGTTGGATTTTACATTGGAGTTAGGGAGCGTGGTCTATACCAGCTGATAGGCAAGCTTATAGGTCGTGAGAAGAAGCAGCAGGTTCCTAACGCTCAGAGGGAGCTAAGTTCTAATGGGAGTATGAATTTTCACGAGGAAAATATGCAACCCAAGAAGAGCACGTGGTCAGTGGGGAGCAAGGGGGCTTCTACAACTAGCAAGAAGGAATTGTGGGATGGCATGAAGGTCTATCAAGAAAGAAGAAGAAGAAATAGGCTTATAGTGGCAGAAACATTGCCTATATGAGCATGGTTAATTTTAGAGGGTATGTTGCACTCGGGAATACCGGGAGTTGGGCTAGTGTCGCCAGTGATGATTATGATGAGATACTTCCAAGTGGTGGAAGTACCTCCCTCGATTATAGGGATTTTTGATTTGTGTATCTTGTGAGGTACTCCCACACCCTAGGGTACAGGGTTTGGGAGAAGTTTGACCCACATGGGCTTTGTGGGCGAAGGACCCAGGCAGTGGGTTTTGCACCCAAAGTTGTGGGCATGAAACCAAGAGGATATTTTGATGGTTTGATCATTAAGGGAATGTGGGACACCCTTAAGGAGTTAAGGGGCACATAAGGCATCGTTGATGTGGAATCTGTTGGATGAAAAGATTTTTTTCTATGATTTTATAGAGTTTTAGCAATTTGTTAAGGTCATCTTGGTGTTATGTAGTGACCCTTGGCGGATAAGAGAAACCCACCAAGTCCTCTATAAATAGAAGACAAGTGATTTCATTCAACCACACATCCAAGTGCATCTCATGAAAGGAGAAAGACAATATGAGGCAACCACATACCTAAGGAGCCAAGTCAAGTGTGGAGAAGGATGAGATTGGTTATGCTTTCCTAGTTTTGGTTTGACTGAGTAGGAGGATCAGTTACCCGAGTTTGATAGGATGAATTATGGGCATAATAAGGATCACATATCTCTGTGTTTTTTACCACTATCTCTTTGTCTCTATGTAGAGGGTCGAGACCCCTGTGGTACGTGCTAAGGAGGGTTGTAAGGTGCGGGAGAAAGGACCACAAATAGTTAAGGAGTTGTGTTGTATGTTTAGGGCCTGAAAAGTGAGATTTGCACAAGAAATGTGGAGGATTTGAGGCCAGGTTTGGGTTGGACCACAACAGTTACAAGTTACCTAACTAGGGCTGCAAAACCATAGTTATTTGCTACAAGAACGAGATGGAACATACTTCATTTTTTTGGTATGATGTTTTGTCTTTCCAAGTTTATGGATGTTAGGTGATGTAGGGGTTGTTTAATCTGTTGAACAACAATTTGAGAAACAACCTAAGTACAATTTTTTGGAGGGATGTTAGTGGCTTTTTGGAGTGCCCTACTATGGTGAACAGGGGCAAGCTTGTTACTATTAAGAGGGTAGGTTTCTTGGATCCTAATTCATAGACCTAAAAAGTGGAGGATTGATGATAAGAGGGTTGGTTATTGTGCCCTAGTTCAGTGAGTTGGAGGAGTTCAAATTCATTTATTACAGGGAAACCTCCAAGCCAAAAGTCCTCTCATATTTGGAGCACTAGAGAGGCAAGAAGTGGGCAGTTGTTGGAGGAGCAAGAGATCATCTAGTGGAAATATTTGGTTGGGCCAAAAGTCAATCGCTCTTGAAGCAGTAGGAGGGTTGATAGTGGCATTTTGTTGAGCTAGAGAAGCACACCTTCTAAGGGAGAAAAAACTATGTGATTAGTAAAAGGGAAGGAAAATCACATGATAGATTTGTTCAAGGTATGCAGAGTGAAAGGATTGTGGATATGCACCATCAGCAAGTAGGTCAAGTGTACTTTGTTCAGGGATAGATTGATACTCATAGTTGTTGATACCAAGCCCTAGTTGTTGTCTTGAATCGAGGTTGATTGTAAAGGACATGATCCCTGGTATGGGAGCCCTAATATTGTTGTATTAAAGTTTGTAATATAATAAGCGTGGGGTTAAAATTTGTCTTGTGTACTAATTGATTCACTGCTATTTGTTTTCTGTTGTGAAAAGTAGAAGTGTTGTTTCAATTGAGTGTGTTTGTGATCGTGATCTTAGACTCAAATATGATTCTTGAGTGTCGTGGAAAAATCAATAGTTTTCCCTACATACACACACCTACAACATTCATCCCCCCCCCCCCCCCCCCACACACACATATGTTGTTCCATGATATTTGGATTTTTTGTAACTCAACATACACGTTTGTTGCCTCTCTCACACTCTCTTATTGGCGCAGTCACACATCTACTCACACACACACTCAGACTCCCCTTTTGTATATATATTTGTCACATTTTCTCCCTGCCCATGGTTTAGACCCATCATATTGACACGTGGTATTCACCCATTGTATTGTGTGCATCATTGGTCAATTTGCAAAAGTCTTTTTTTTTATTTGATTACAATGTCTTTATCATTTCTTGAAGCCTCTCATTACATCAAACACCACCAACAATAACAATATCCTTTTTGTCACACTGTAATTTCAATGAGCATTGCAAAACCAACCTCTTACTCACGTTGGTGGCTTTGATCCTACTCAACAAAGTAGAGCACATATTATTCTATTATGACATCAACACAACCAACTCGATTTTGTGTTCTTATATCTTACCTGCAACCTTTACGAGCTCTTGCTTAAATGTTGTTGTTATAAATTGTGTTTTTGTAGTGTCTACCTAACGCTTAATAATATTACCAACAATAATTCTATACTGGGGATTAAGTGTTTCATGTATTTTAAAAAATATATAAAATGGAGCAGGATCACAACATTGGATTGCAAAGATCAGTGTCAATGATACAATTGTTTTTTTCCCACCAAAAAGTTGCTTCATTGATTGTGTCTCACTTTTCAGTATAAATTAAATCCTCACCTTAACACCTATATACTTCTCTACCCTTCCATTAGGCTCTGAATCTCAATATACATTATCATCATCATCAACAACAACAACCTCAACAACCTTCTTTTTATTCATCATTAGGAGAGAACCATGGCTATCGTGTATAAGCTTTGCAAATGCTTCCCTAAAGTTCTTTTCCACACCTTTAAATCTCCTCTCAAAAGATTCATGTTTACATGGTCCAAGACTGAAATAAATTCTTTGATTTTCTCATCACCAACATCAAGTTTTTATTGTCTTTTATGTAACTCCTCTCTTTGTTATGTAAAATTAACGTATTGATCCAATGCTTTCTTGTTGACATGTATAAACTTTTTATGCTACTCAATGCATTTATGAAGCGTATTGTGCAATTCTTAGAGATTCTCGTGATTGTATTTTTCAAATGCTTCTAATGGCAATGACCCCAATTTTCAAAATTTATTCATGTAATCTTCTTGTTTTGCCTGAAGAATGTTCCACTTATTTAGAAGTTGTTCAAGGTGTTTGCTTTATCTCAAAGCATGGATTCATAGTTGTCTTCCCGTTAATATTGGATTCTTCATGAATATTCTTGATCGACCAAACAATTGGAAAAAATATTGCACAATAGTAGATAATATTTATAAGCACAAATACCTACTCCCATATAAACAAATCTTTTGTGGAAGGTTCAATCTTAGTGATAAGTGTGCTCACAATGTTGGAAAACACTTGAAGTGGGATCACAATCATAAGAATATTGTTCTCTCTTTCCTGAAGGTAAGGCTTCAAAAAGGACCAACCTATACCTATGAGAACTACTACAGTGAAGAGCAACACACCCTTAAAAAACCTAGAGACAAACTACAATACCCCATCCATGGGCAGTCTTTGTCCTCTTAACATACAATTTATCATCGGCTACATAGATCATATTCAATGCTTTGAACAGGAGAAATGCATGCATAAGATCACCGATTCTATGAACCGTGGCACACAAACATAAATCCAGATCCCAAGGAAAAGTGCATACAAAACAAAGAAACAAAACTAAAGTGAGGGAAATCGGGTCTGACCTTCAGGAAGGAAATCCTTCACATTTCCCTCTAGGTTGTACATTTTTTTGTTAACATTCATTGAAACTATGTATTGAGTATTGGAAATTTGCAAAGAATGGACTATACTCATTGGCATCTACAACAGGGTATGAGAATTATATGTATTGTTTGCATGCAACTCCTCTGGGACAACATGGATATTATTTTCCAAAAAAACAGATAGATATATTTCATTTAGGGAAAGTTGTACATAATCATGTTGAGCTCATCATCACAACCTTTATGTTTCATTTTCATATTGCAACACATATTGGTCTTCATTTATCTGTGCTTTAACTATGGTAACACGTGATCAAACACTGACCTACATTAGTGACCACAATTCTTCTGACATTAATGAGAACACATGTTCAACACTTTCTAGTATTATGGTTGAGTAAGAAGCAAGCTTAAATGTCTCTATCCATAGTAGAAGCAGATATATTACAGTAGCAACATGTTGCACACAAGTTCTCTAGATGAGGCAGACATTGAAGGATACTAAGGTCAAATATGATAATCGAATCTCGATTATCTACAACAACGTAAGTGTAGTTAACATTTCAAAGAATCATGTCAGGCACTCAAAGACAAAGTGTATTCTCATTAAGCATCGCTTCCAAAGAGAAAAGGTAGTTTAATAAAGCGCCAAGCTAAATTGCATTATGACCAAGTAATAGGTTGCATATATTTTTAAGAAAACCCTTCCTATACAAAAATTTGAATATCTCATACAAAAGTTAAAAGTGATATCCCTCTCATTTCATTAGTGAATGGAAACACAATCCCAAGGGGTGCAACCCATTTTCCATTAGTGTCGAAGGGATAAGTTGTAAATAGAGGAATAATTTCACATATAAGGAGAGTTGTAGATAGAGAGCGCACTATAGTATTATTGAACAATTGACTAAGGGTTGTCATCAATGACAAAGGGGGAGATTGTTGGAAATATTATTGTCACTGATTTCAAAAGACAGGGGGATATTACAAATGTCTAAGATGAAGGTTGCAAGATGGAGATGGATGGAAATAATTTTGTAGACTTTTGATGCCTAGTCTGGATACCCCATATTTGAAGGCCTTTTTACTCTAAATACCTAGCTCAAATGGGTGCATAGGGTAGATGGTTGAAAATATTATTATGATACCTTTCCAATGGTATACGAAAATCCCTCTGATTCTATGCAGATGAGGAGATATGAATTTTTTTTCATATGGTAAAGGTTGGCTTAGCTAGTTTTTACAAGTTGGCCCCATAAGTGAACACAAAGGAGATCAGCAGTGCGTAAGAGGAGTATTTTGGGGGCTTAAAGGTGTGAAAGATGATTCTAAGGAGTTTTCTTGGAGTGTTAAGGGTGCCCTATGAATGACTAAGGTCTAAAATGCTAACAAGTGTGTTGTTTTGTGACCATTTTGATGTTGTGAAGTGCACTAGTTTGGGAGTATATTCTAGGGAATGATACTATGAGGTTCTTTGGGGCATGAAGGTTAAATATGACTAGGGTTAGAAGCTATGTTTAGGGTATGAAACTAGGAGAGGTGTTGAGGCACGAAAGTTAAGGGTATGATGATGTTGTGAAATGCATGAATATTGAAGTATGGAAGTGAATTCACAATAACTCTATGTATGGATACCTTAGGTTGGTACCTATATAGGTCTTGATAAGTTGGTGCTTAGCCAAAGAGATTGGTGTTTCAAGTAGTTTGGTTCCCATGCAATATATTGTTGAGTTGGTGCTTAACTAAGGAGATTGGGGTATCCAATAGGTTGGTGCCTACAAACATTTGTAAAGGCAAGTTTTTGTGATTTTTTCTCGCAAGGCTTTACACATTAAATTCTATGTATTGTGATTTGGGTTTACCTGCATTTAATTTTTTGAAGTTGATGAATTATTGATAAATTCTCATTAAAAAAATAGATCTTATATTGATTAACCCCCCCCCCCCCCCCATTGTATAAGAATAAGTTCAAAACTAAACACTAATAACTTGGCAAACATTTGCTCTTGATAAGAGGATTGAAGAGGATGTTGTGCCCATGGTTTCTCTTACCTGAAACTTTTGTGAAACATTCTAACATTTACTATGAGAGGCGGTGGGGCAATGGGGTGGGGGATTGAATTTGTATTAGCAAATTTTACTTATTTAAACATTCCAGAACCTTAAGAAATTAATTTCATAAGTAGTTCATGAAACACAATATATACGTGGAAACCCTTTTGAGAGAAAAAAAACACAAAAAAATCTTTATATAATAGTTTTTTGTAGGCACCAACCTACAAGATACACCATTCCTCTCAATTTCACAAATTTGTAGGCACCAACCTACTGGAGACACCAATCCTCTTTTTGTTGCAAGTGTCTGTAAGCACTAACTTACTGGAGACACCAATCCCCTATGTTATGTTCTTTATAATATGTTTTGCAATGGTCCTCTCTAATTCCTTGAATTTTACTCTATGCTTTGTCTCTATGCATTCACCTTTTGACGTGTTACTTTAAATGAGGCATTTCCTTTAACCCAAACATTCAGAACAACACTTTTGTGGCATAACACCTTCAAAATTAGTGTTTCTTTCTACTCAAACATTCAAACTAGGATCTCCCTTCAACCCACTTTTAAAATTTGGTGTTCATAACTCTAAGCGCTTATTACTATCAATAGTGTGAAATTGATGAAACATTATAACCCTAGAACTAAACATATAAACAACACATAATTTTGCGCTATTTCCTTGTGCTTACCATAATATAAAGATACCGGGAGAAATTCCCACGAAACCAACTTCCTCTTAGTCCTCGAGATAAGAAATCTTTCAGTGAGTTATCTACAATTTATTTGTTAGTTAACAATGGAGACCATCGTTATATCAAATACTAGAGGATTAATAAGTAATTTACTTTATAAACTCTTGGTGTACAAAAGTCTAATGTGAAAAACAACACTTGTTGGAAATTCCTCTAATTATTGTCGTGACTGAGGGTGCTAGGGGTCACAAGCATTGAATTTTGCCTTTGCACCATAATATTAGGAAATACCTAAAATTACGCAATGCTAAAAATCCCCGTAAAACCAATACTTTTATGTCCCGAATGACAACAAATGTTTATGTCAATTGGTGATGACCATTCTGTTGGTTGAAAAGCCTAGGCACCGAGATATTGAAATACCAGGATAAGCTACAACATTGTGTTTTAACCAAAATTTTGATATGGAAATGTGTGGAGGGTTATTATGTCCTCATGTGCTATAACCCAGTGCCTTTGTCACTAAGTTCTATAACTGAGGCCTTACTAAATATCAAGAACCAAAGAAGTTTTAAACTACACCTTTCATAAAATCTCGATATGCAATATGTTGAGGGCTTTTAGCTCTTGGGTGCTACACTGAAGCACCTTTGTGAACGAGGTTGTGACTAGGTTCTTATTGAGTATTAAGATATCATAGAACTGCAAACATGTGCTTCAACAAAATATCTTGGTAGACAATATGCCAAGGGCCTTTAACACTTAGGTGCTACACCTAAAGCACCTTCATGACCAAGGGCTATGACCAAGTGCTTATCGGGTATTGGGATACCAAAATATTTACGAACATGTGCTTTAACAAAATGTTTTAGTAGGTGATATGCTAAGGAGCTTAAGTTCCAAGTGTTACAACTTAAGCATCATGCGACCAATCATTGTGTTTGAGGGCTTACTAGATATCGAGATATCTGGAAAAATGCAATCCAATCCTTTTATGGAAGTCTTGATATGTCAAGGGTTTGATAGATGGATTGTTTGTTGACAACAAAAAATATTGTCAACTAGTTCTTGTTAACTAACAGAGTTGCTAAAAAAATATTGAAATTTGAAGGCTTACCTGTTATAGCGAATTTTGAGATTTTTTGGTCTTACCAACTATCTGCCTCTTCGAGTGACTCAGATTTTTCCGCACTTTAAACTTCACACCACAAATTTGTTCCTTGCCTCAAATCTATGCTCCTCAAGCCTCCTTGCTCCGCACTGCTCTATTCTTAGCACCTCAGATATCTACTCTTCGAGCCTTATTACTCCATGATACTCTACTCCTCACACCTCAAATCACATTGCTTCTTATCATTTTCGATACTCCAATGTGATCACCAATTGAATTATTTGTACAAGTTTCGATGTGCACTCTAATTTTCTTGGTTGGGTCTCCCCTTAATACTGGATAACTCAATCATGTGCTTCCTTTGGATTGGTTGGGACTATCCCTAACACATTATCCACATTAGGGTCTCCCCCTAACTTTGGCATCAATGACAACATTACGACAATTTCTAGATTTCTTTAGTTGCTTAATCATAGTAATTCTCAATGCATTATCAATTATAATTTTATTTACCATCATGGAAGAAGGGCAATGAAGAGAGTTGCCATGTTAATTTAGGTTTTCCTTACACTGTTAGGAATTTTCATAGTTTATCTTTTCTTCTGTGCTCAATTAGTAATTTTCTATAGTCATATAATTAGAACTCTAGATGAAACTTCTTTTCAATCTATATAATGTGTACTATTTTTTTTTGTAAATTTTTGTAAGAGTAATGTGTTTTTTAAAGTATATTTTTTAAGATTAATGGAAACTTCTTTCACATATAAGAAAAATACATGCGAACATACATATAATTTTATATTGGAAATCATATATTTAACATGTGACCATGTTAGCTATCTTGTTATATGCTTTGTAAGTTGAGGATCAACAGAGAGAGTGTCTTTCATTTGAAATTCATTTGTATTGACGTTTATGTATGTATGTATGCATATATTGTTATATTATTGACATTTTCTGGAATTTTCTTATATTTCCAGCATTTTAATGGATCAAAGCAATTGGGCAATGAAAATTGGTCTTATGAATATCTACTCTCACGTTTTATAACATTGACTACAAATGGACCAAAAGGATTGTCAGGCATTTCTTCTATTAGAGTAATAATCTACAAGAACCATCCTAGCAAAAATAAGCAGCGTGCAAGGTTAGGAAAATTGGTGGTCTTACCAAACACAATAGACTGTCTACTTAAAATGGCTGGTAAGTATTTCACTACTAAATGTTTTGTCAACCCACGTGTTCTATTTATACTTGAAAACACGTTAAACAAGTCTTGATATATACAATTATTATTGTGTCCATGCAGGTCTAAAGTTTGGGTTTCATCCTATTAAAGTGTTTAATGAAGATGGTGCAGAGATCGATGAGATAAATGTCATAAGGGACAATGACCATTTGTTTCTAGTTGACAAGGAAGAGTTTGAAGAATTGTATCATGCTAAATGAATTGCTCACAATTTTGATTTCATCTCAATGAATTCAAAATCACATACTCATAAACACCCTTAAATGTGCTCTAAATCACTTTTTTTATTTTTTGCAAATACGCCATGTATATCATGATACCTTCAAAGAGCATCAATTCCTTCGTAAAAATTGTGTCCCTACAATATTATATGTCCAAACAATCTTTCCTATAACAACTTATGATCTAGGAAGATTATCATATCCAAGAGATTGGTAAATCTTATATATAAATACTATAACATATACATTCTCTATATAATGTTAATGAATAATGTTTTCTTAATAATTGATTTGATCATTCACTTGTATTTGGAGATGTGGTGATTATATAAAATGTGATTAACGCTTAAAAGTGAAGAGTGGGCCTTCGTTTATAGGTTTCACTCCTTAACCAATCAACACTTAAATTTTGATATATTTTGGAAAACTTGGGGTTTTCAAATAATTCAATCGAAATATTAAATTATTCATTGAAAAAAATCAAGAAAATTTGGAAAAAACTATGTGAAAAATAACTTAATAAAATGTACCAAATTTGAATTCTTGTAATATCTAAATTAAAACATCTTTGCACACATTGAATGCCACATTTCTCCTCTACCAACTTGTTGAAGTGAAGTTCTAATTCATAGAATTGAATGTCATGAGAAAATTGAGAAAAATGACCCCAACAATTGAATTCATAAACATTTTTGCATCCCAATAGATATCTTCTTATAAAAAATGAGATCATATTGGTTGGCATGTTAGTTTTCCTAGTAAATCGGCCACGCTTTTAAAAAATCAACAATATTTTGCTAAGGACTTCTCATGTGGCATTTGATTCTTTATTAACTTGCAACATTGATAGTGATAAAATACACTTTGTAGATTATATAGAGTGGGTGTTTGTCCAAAAATATTCATCTATTTATAACATGTACATGATTTTATTTAACATTTAACATTTTATTTAAGATGAAAATTCAAGTATTTTATTTAGGGTTGAATTACTGTAACACATAAAGCAATGCATGTTGTCAATAATTTTGTTGTGCTTCTACTGAAATCAATGGACATTGTTAATCTAATTACTTTGAAATTAATGTACATCATACATCTATTTACATCAAATTAGAAATCAACATCTACATTGAAATCAATGCATATAGTGCAAGCAATCAAATAGGATTAGAAATCAACACCTACACTGAAATAAATGCATCTAGTGAAAGCGATAAAATAGGATTAGAAATCAACAACTACACTTAAATCTATGTATTCAGTGCAATCAATCAAATGAGATTAGGAATCAACATCTACACTAAAACAATGCATCTATTTCAGTGAAAAACCAAAATATTCATGGCTTTCTAAATCCAGCTTCTTTTACCTTTTGTAAAAGCTTTACTTCTTCTTCCTATATGGTTAATAATGTTAATTATTATATAATACTATATAATATTTGTATTTTTCTATGTGTGTCTCTTCTTCCCTGATAAGGTGCTCAAAATTTTGCTCAAAAATGATATTTGTCGGAATAGTGTGGAACCTGAATGACTGCATCGATCTCGTCGTTCTGAATCTAATGCAACTCGTTTCGCAGAAAAACCAACAACGTATGCTCCCGGAAACACATTCTGTTAATTTTCCCAAACAAGCAAATTTTCAAAAAAATGACAGCTGACTGTGTATTTTGGGCCAGTGGCAGGCTGCCACGTAGCCTCTCCTAGTTGGTCGAGAGTTAATTGTTTTTAGGCTAATCTGGCCTCAACACTTGTCTGAACCCGATTGGTGCTAGTTGGTGTGATTTTATTGGTTGGAATGATGGCCAACCAAATATTTCCATGTGGCCTAACCGAAGGTCTCCACGTGGCAGCATAGGGGCCACCAAAATTGGTTAAGGTACAAGATTAACACTCCGCGGGATTCGACATGGTGACCTCACATCAAACAACACACCACCCAACCATTGGGCCACTATGCTCGTTATTAAAACTATGGCAGTGAAATATTTTCTGAAGTTAACGTGCGAGCTTGAGATGAGGAGCTGAGGCTTAGCACACCCCCTACCCCCCCCCGCCCCACACATGTTAATGCATACGGCCATACCACCAGACTGGGTGCATGGAGGACTAGTCGCCCATCCAAAACGTCATCGTAACCCATATGACATTGTTACCCACTAACTGCTCGAATTTTTTTTAATTAAAAAAAAAAAAAAAAATTGGCGCCATATGACTATAGTTCAAATTTCAAATTTTAAGCGTTAGTGGAAAAATTGACAGTCTGACAATTTCGCCTAGAATTCCAAAAATTTGTTGCTTGGTTAGTTGAAAACAGGGCGAAATTGTAGTACCGGTCTAAATTTTGGGGAATTTGTTGTGTGTTTAGCAGCAAAACTAGGTAGGCTCATAACTTCTTCAGTTTTTTACCAATTTTGGGGCAGAAAGAGGCTAGACAAACATTTTTAGGTCTTCTGAAGCTGATGGAATAGGTTTTGAATCCATTTGAGCACTGCAAATGTATGTAATCACCATTTTGATCATAATGAAAGAGGGACAAACCATTGGAAGATGAACTAAGGAGACGTAGCCTAGGAGGGGTGAACTCCTTCATCACTTGTTGTGTTGTGGTTATTTTTATGGTGTATTCGTATGTTGTTTTTGCATATTTTAGAGTTTATTTTTATGCTTTGTGTGTTTAAAAATTAACATAAAAACTCGCAAAAACACAGTTTTTAACATTTGCAATTTACAAACCCTCAAGCACATTTACATAAAGATCTCATACAGATCAAGTTTAGTATGAGAGTTTTGGTTTTATTGTTGCTGTGAGGATTTAATTGTTTTCAACTATATTTGATGCTTACAAGGTTGAAGCTCAAGAGAGGATAAGGAAAACTTGTGGTTGCAAGTCCTCAAGTTAGGTCAAGGACAAGGAGAAAAAGTTTTCCACAATCTCCACCACAAATTCTACCTCAAATTGCAGTTGAAGCTTTAACAAGTATGTCACATGAAGGAGAGCATGAAAATACGTCAGAGGATGAGAAAGCCTTCAGGAAATCATTCTTTGAGATGACAAGAATGGCGAAAGTTCTCTATTAGGATAGAAGCACAAGGATGCAAGGTGAGAGTTGCAATATTCCAAAGGGAGACAAGTCTTCAAAAGGAGAAGAAGGAGATGGAGACAAGCCTCCAAAAGGTAATGGGAATGGTGAAAAACCACCTTTAACACCACCATTCTCCTCCCCACCATCATCACCACCATCTTCACCACCATCTTCTTCCACAGCAATCCCTTCACAAACTCCTCCACATTCTCCAAAAAGTCATGGTAAAACTCCATTTTTGAAGCTTGACATTAAGTTTGATTTTCCTATGTATGATGGAGAGGTAGATGTCGAAAGAATAGAAAATTGGGTATGTAAGCTTGAAGTGTATTTCACGATACAAAGAATCAAGGATGATGACACAAAGATTCAGTTGGTTTCATTAAGATTGGAAAGTGCAACTCTTATTTGGTAGGAAACCAAAACTCAAGAGGACATGAAGAAACATGGTACGGTATTAACCTCTTGGAACGATTTTATTGCTGCCTTAAGGAGACAATTTTATCCATTAGCATAAATGAAAAATGCTATAATGGAATGGACTCAATTTTGTTTCCATTATTAACCATTCATAGGTTTATCTTGTCGTAAACCAAATGTACAATAAAAATGAATTTTTGCCTCAGTCTATTTATGTATATTATCCCCAGGCAGAGTTATACACATAAAGGGCAAAAGAAATAGGCCTGGCAAGAAAATGTACAATTTCATCATAAAGGATTTTTTTACAATAAAATTACAGAGCTGAGACTCATGAAGTTCTTAAGACTAAGGCGCTTCACATACTGATAGACCGCATTCTCGGCGTATTATCTAAGCTAACTATCTAGGAACGCGATATAGGAGAACTGCCCAGGATTGTCCGGTGGAAAAGGTAAATCATTTTTTTTAGCAAAAGATTCACCTATATTTATATGTTGTTGCTTTCCCAATCCTTCAATAGTAGGGAGATCACCTATGGAAGTTACAAGGTATGAAGTTTCACTTGTTATAATTGAATGGGAATTTTTTTTTGAAGATCTACATTATAGTGCAAGTCAACAAACCAGATAATATAGATAGCTACTCAAAATTCAATAGAAACATAAATTGATAATTAGATGGATAAATTGAGCTATTGAAACGCTAATTATGATTCGATAACATGCTCAAAAATACAATTGATCGGTGTACCCAACCTATTATGTGAAGACATGGAAACCTCTGGAGCTCAATAAGTGCACCTTCAACCCCAAAAATTTGATCAAACCTCCATTACAATAAAAAAAATTGGTATGAAACCTCTATAAAAACTTAGACAAAGATTTCCTATTAGCAGACATGTGCAGATATTTCCTTAACCAAAATAGGGATTTCAGGATAATGACCATCGACGGCAGTATCCACATGTGGAGGTTAAATGATCGTGGAGACTTGCTTAATTGGCATATGTTCAGGGTTTTTGCTAACAGTTAGCATTGGAAAGGGTGAGTAACATGTAATAACATGGCCAATTGTTTGCATATTCAAAGTTTTAAAGAAGAGATGGAATTCGTGTAAAAAAAGAAGTGTGAACAAATGGAAATTTGTGTAAATGAATTCTTTGTTGAGCACCATGCAACAACTAGTTGGCATGGCAGACGATCTAGAGATGTTGGTCAACGCTAAGAGTCGAGGAAAAAATGTGAAGTGAAAAAGACTTGAGGAAAAAATAAATGGTTTGATTATTTGCAAGGGATTGAGAGGGGTTGCAGGGAGGGGTAACAACAATTTCCATTTCTTGCAGACATATATCATCTTGGAAACATCGCGAAGAGGAAGGGAAGGTTTCCAAGAAATGTGTTTCATATGAAAGAAAATGTGGCTTGTGACAGGAGATTTTCTATCAAGGTGTTGCAGTTGCAGGTGTAGGTAGTTTTTATGGGACTAAGGCCTCCTGTGTGCGATATATATGGCCATTTATTTGTTTTTCTACTCTAAAATTGAAAAGTTTTGGAAAATTCTTACACAAATGCATATTAAGGTAAGATTGAAGACAAAATTTGGCACAGGCACAAACAAGTTACATGTTGATTTCAAAATCAAATCCTTTAGGTCCTTGAGGTAGTTCGATGTTCTTCAGCTTCGATGTTTTCCTGAAACAACAACATGTAGTAATGCAGCCCACCCTATTCAGTATATACTCGCACTTGCAAGTCATAATGAAAGAAAAATTGAATGAGGAAACTAAACAAAGGTCATGTTTCCATGCCTATTCAATGCAATTTAATGGAGAAACAGAGAACCTGGGAACCTGTAAATAAATGAACTGAGGTGATGGGCATGGGTAAGGGATTGCGTATGAATGGGTGATCAATTTAGATATAGGGAATGACCATTAAATTTTCACTCCAGTTCAGACACACATAGAATCATCCCACCGATCCTATTACCCATGCACCATCAGTTTCACTCCATGGACGAAGGACAAAGACTTTATTGAACTCCTTGTTGGGGATGGCTAACAGAAAATAAAATGTTTGAATTACTCCAACCTAGTTAGCAGGCATATTGGTCACCTCTGGCAGAGAATTTAAGAACATTTTAACTGGGCATGGAGTAAATACCAGGATCAGAGTAAGGCTTATAAATGGCATGGAGCAAGTACCAGGATCTGAAAGTAGTTCATCAAGGCAATTAAGCATTTACTTCTATAGTGTAGCAATAACAAAGTTTTTGAAAGCAGTTCATTAGTAAGGAAAAGTGCATCTGTAGAATGGGCAAGGAAGTCAGTGTGCCATTGTAATTTGTTCACATCCATCGAAGAGCCCTCATCGCCATAGTAGTCACATGACACATCGACATAGTAGTCACATGACACTACTCAGTGCACCACGCTGTCACCAAGCCCTGGATGCGGACTATGTAAAGGACAAGGGGTAAGCAAAATAATTTGAGAGATTAACTCCTTGGCCCTTGCCACGCATGACACACTAACCTTGACAGAGAGCTTTCAACAACTCAATGGGGTTGAGCTGGACCTATTTAATGTACCTTAAGTTGATCTGAACATGTACATTGGTGCAACGATGAAGGAGGTCAATGATCAGAACGTTTGAGGGAAGGAATTTAACGCACGACAAGGAGTTGAAATTCCACGCGGCAGTTCCATATGCCAATTTATAATCGAGTAGAGGATGACAAAAATAAAGGTCTATGATTGGCTGGGGTGAAAAACGTTTGCCCACCCCAAGCTTGCAAAGGAGACACCCATCGACATAATTATAAACAACTAAACTTGGCTTATAATAAAAAGACATAAATTAAATTTTAAAAACATAAATTATAAAATACTAAAGAATAAAAATAAATAAATAAAATAAAAAATACAAACTTTATCTTATAACATCACAATTAAAATTTGAAAATAATTGAATTTGAATTTGTCCTTCTCATAACTTATTTATTCCCATCACAGTAATAAAGAGATTATTTAGTATATATTACATCAATTTATATTACCTAGTAATAAATAACAATAAACCGGCCAAAAAGAGAGTTTAATAGAAATAATTTTATTATTGGACTTTAAATTGGACGCAAGTGGCCGAAACCATTCATGGAAATAATTATTGATATGCGCATGCGAAGAGATAAGATAAGAAAGAAATGAAGTCACGAAGCTTTGTTTCCACCCGGGTATGACACTAATGATAGTTTATCACAACTGTGATTTCCAAATCATATTCCCAAGACAAGTAATAGCCAGATTATAGGAACTTATATATATATATATATATATATATATATATATATATATATAGAGAGAGAGAGAGAGAGAGAGAGAGAGAGAGAGAGAGAATTCTACTTGCTCGACCTTAAAACGTTTATAAGTGGCTAAAAATCCCTAATCGAATTCCTGTGATTTTAGCCACTTATAAAGGTTTTAAGGCTCTTAACAATGGAATTTTCTCTCTCTCTCTCTCTCTCTCTCTCTCTCTCTCTCTCTCTATATATATATATATATATATATATATATATATATATATATATATATATATATATATATAGAGAGAGAGAGAGAGAGAGAGAGAGAGAGAGAGAGAGAGAGAATTCTATTGTTCGACCTTAAAACGTTTATAAGTGGCTAAAAATCCCTAATCGAATTCATTGATTTGTGTGACTGGTTTAAATATTTTACATTTTACATTTATTTATGTTTTGATTTGAATATTAATTAAAACATATGAAGTAAACTTTTTTTTTTTTTGGTCCAACAAAATGTTGACATACTTACATTATGCCTACACAGTGTCTCTCGACACAATAATTTAGTTTATGTTGGAGAAGTTAAAAAGTATATAATGGATAGATAAACTTAATATACACTAAAAAAAAGTGTTCGTTGTTAGAAGATGACTAAAATAAGAAAAACATTATTTACTTGTAGAATTTGTAAAGGAGGACGATTTATCCCAAAGCAAAAAGAAATTTAAATGTTCTAGCAAATTCGTATAAACAATCATCAATTGTAAATTATGTACCGGTACCAATTAAACTTAACATACACACAAAAAAAAAAAAAAAAGTGTCCATTGTTAGAAGACGGTTAAAATAAGAAAAACATTATTTACTCATAGAATTTGTAAAGGAGGACAATCTATCCCAAAAGCAAAAATAAATTTAAATGTTCTAGCAAATTCATATAAACAATCATCATTTGTAAGTTATGTATTGATACCATAATGACGAAATATATTGATGTCATATTTCATATATTAGTTATTAACATTGTGCAACTAGTAAAAAGTAAAATAAATATATCTCATGTACTATGATTTTTTTTGTATGCTAATACGAAGGATTTCTATTAATATAAAAAAAGATTACAATTACATCTGATAAATTGTGAGGTCATGAGTAAAATATAGACAAATTTTGTCACCCCTGAGCTTTCAAGACCATTGACCCTGTAGAGAACAGACAACACCATTGTGCTAGTACATACATAAAACACATAAGCAATTTTGTTGCTTTCAAAAACATAAACCCCATACAAACATATCAACCATAAACGAAGATTAGAGCATCAATTTCCAATGACCAACAAAAATAGTAGAAGCTTTGGAGATATAACTCTCTGCACAAAAGTCGAGGAACAAAACCAAGTGAGGCAAGAGTGTGGGTATTCAAATGAGAGGAACATGCAGTAAAATGATAGCCCAACGAACCTCTGAATGCTCTATATGCCATGCGAGGACAAAAAACTGAAACCATGCAACAACCCATGCCATAACAACAAACTGAAACCATGCAACCATTGCTGAAAGAGGATGTCACTTAGTAGCGACTGGAAACATTGATAAGAACAAAAACATAAACAAAGATAACCATATAAAGTGTTAGAGCAAAACATTCATCCGATAACCTATGACAAAGCTAGTCATAAGAAATGAATCTGAGATTATTCGTATTATCAATTTAATGAATCATGGAACCACCAAGGAGGTCAGACAAGTCTCCTGAAGCAGATTCAAAGACCACATAACCTTCCACCCTCACCAACTGAGCATTGATGTTATCCAAACAATAGTGGAGATTTTGGAGGATTCGTTTGATATCCTCCTCGCCAACAAAAAGCTTTTAGTTATACACTTGTTTGTCACTTAAAACCATTTGAAACAAAGTGTCCAATTGATGGTGGACCTACAAGGAACGAAGAAAGCATAGCCTCCATTTCTTGTACCATCCTGAGATTGGGAGTCATTAAAGGCCCTTATCACCAATTTCAAAGTAAGAAAAATATGGTCGTTCTCCAAATTCTTGAAATTCCATATGAAAAATTTCTTTTCTTAATTATGGAGGCACTAAATCAAAATATGTAGCAATTGATTCCCAGGTTCAAAATTATCAGGGTTTCAAGTGAGCCGAAGTAGACCCACCTCTACGGCTAAGTTGTTGTTGGCGGGGGGGGGGGGGGGGGTTTCCATGGTATGTGGGAAGAAACTACCTATGAGTATAGGAGTGAGACCAACTTCAAAAACAGAAAGATGAAGCCTAGGAATGGAACTAGACATACAAAATAGGATCCAATCGTCCCCCTAACACACCACAACAAAATTAGGGCCTGGAGACAAGTGAGGATAACTATTGACAACAACGAACAACAAGATAGCGACAACCCTTGTAATCAGGGAGGAAAACCATCCAAAAAGTAGATGCTTACTGCCATTAAACTAAAACCAACCCAAAGACAAGAACCATAAAGGAGATGCACTGGATGAAGTGACCATGTGACAAAAATTGAAAGCAGACCGAAACATATAGCAACAAAACTAGCACAAACCCACTATTCCCAACTATGAAATAACACAAATTTACAAGGGAAAGGGTAACTAAAAGCACTCAAAGGATGAGTTAGCCAATAGTTAAATTCATAAAGCTTAACCCTAATACTAGATGAAAATTTTCAAGGGTACCAACACCCACAAACCAAGACGAGGTAGGGGAATGAAATACCTGTTGAGTCGCGAACCAAGGCTGCTAAAGTTGAAAGGATGAAGACCAGTTCAAAGACCGAGCCACATTCTGAATTATGCAAGAAAAGTACGAAGAACATTGACTGCAATACAAGGCACTGTGAGATATACACTCCACCATTCACAGCATAATGAAGCCATTCCACGAGAAAAACATTGTCACCACCAAGTGCAAACTCACCATCCTCAGGTCTTGGAACGAAAAACCACTAGTAGTTGCCAAAAAAAGCAGACCCGCCACCCTCAGTACCTCCGACCACAAATCACCAATACCACCATAACAATATGTAAGAACCTCACTCTCCACTGTAAGCCAAACACCAATAAAAAGAACAAGAAAGCCAAGGGTGTGAGGGGAGGAGAATGCCTCACCCTCACCTATCTCCTTCATTATACTTCGCCACCCCAACTGTAACAACATGCGAGTATTTAGAATCCAAGGATGTAAGTTGGCCAAGTCATGCACACTGACCTCCATGTGCCACGCCATTCTATGTAACATACAAGTGGGATGTAAAAACCATGTTCTTAACTAATGACCTCAATTATATAAGGACCTCACGACCAAGCCAAACACCAAATTGGTGTATGAGACCCTCTTGTTTGTGAGACAAGGGACCCACCTCCGCGCAACGATTTGACTGCTAAGTTTACAAAGGCATACATACTCTACCCCCTCTAGTTTTGAACCTGTGACCTCTTAGGAGGAAACACATGCTCTTAACCATTAAGCGCACTCAAACTGTATATATATAATCTATGTGTATGTGTGTGTGTATAATATTGTTAAAAAAAATTCATAATGTTAGGAGTTTCAAGTATAAAAAAATAATTGAAACAATTTTTAGCTTTTTATATCCCTTATATCCCTCATAAGTTTTTTCCTTTCCTTTTAAACTTTTACTATTTGATTTGTTTTTTTCTTTTGAATTTTCAATTGATTTAGGGATCACAACTACAATTATTTTCACTAATAGAATGATACAAACAAAAAAAATTAACATATCTTTTTTTTTGTAAATTTCGTAAGACCTGTCTATTTTCTATTTTGTAAAGAGCAAGTTGATATACAAATTTTGCAATTGTTAGTAGCCTCAACCTGCCCGAAGGAAACCAGGTCTGTTGGCCACCTCAAAGAGTTATAAGCCAACCAAAATTGGTATTATTTTTTCCTTCTACTAACAGCTAACAATCCTTTACTATGTCCATAAAAACTACAAATAAAACAGAGAATATACTTAATATCCTCAAAAAACATACAAAATTGAACTTTTAAAAGAGTTAACCATCTGATGAATCAACAGGTGCAGGGTCTTTTGCGGTTGACCTTGGCATCTCAGCTTGCTGCATATTGAGAAGTTGCTTCTCAATCCTTGTTATTCTCGCATTGGCTTGTATTTGTGCCTTTGTCATTTCCCTCATATCCTGTTTAATCTGCTGGAGCTCAAATAGCAGGGAATAATTTATTTGCTTTTCATGCATAATTGACAGTGCTTTTGCAAGAACACATTTGATTTTCCAATATGTTTTAACATATTGTTGAAATAGAGAAACTCTTCCTCTTGTATTACCTGGGTCAAAAAGAAAATCTATTCCTTCCTGCTGTCTTTGAATATCATCATCTGAATATCATCACTATCCCTTTCCCATCCCTGTATAGTTTTCCGAATATGCTTTGGAATCCCAGTTTCATAACTCTTTGCTATATTTTCAAGGGTTTGTTGATTATTTTTCCTTCCTCTTTTTCTTGGACCAGCTACCTGGGTTGATTGTAACTTCCTTCCCTTACCTTTTGTCATTCTGCCCTGAATGCCCCTGTATGTAATTTTGACTGAAAAGAACCCTGCATAGTGAACAATAGCAAGTATATAAAACTTAGGATCATTATGAAATTCCAAATGATTGACCGGAATCTTGGGGTATGGACTGCAATTTTCTTTCGCCCTGATGTTGACAAACCGAGCCTTCCCATTATCGTAATACTTTCGCAGATTGTGGGTTATGAAAATAGTATTGACGAAAAGGGTAGAATTTTGAGTAACTCCACGAAGAGAACATTTCATAGACAAGAACTTTGAAAATTGAAACAGGTGCAGATTGCTCAGACAATAAGAGTTACTACGAAATGAGACGTAGTTGGAATTCGTTTGATTAAGGAAATGGGAGCGAAAATAGCAAAACCCAGAGAGCCACCAAATATCCGCTATACCATCTCACATATGCTTAGGGTGAACGTTGTTAAACAAACATTTGTCTTCAATGGTGTTATTTCTTGGGCATATTTTCCATTTCTATACATTTTCTTATCAGATCTACTACAAGTGGTCTCAGAGCACTTTCTTGGGCAGAGTTTGGAGATTTGTTTTTTTCATTTTTTTGCAGGAAATTTTTGGGCGGCGATTTTGTAGAGCAGATCTAGAAAATTTGGTGAAAATTTTTCAGAAATAAATATTAGATATGGATTCCTTACAGAAAAATACCCAATTTCAAAAAACAAATCAATCGAATCAGAGTCCGGATGAGGGAGTTATCATTGATTTAAAATCATCCATTTTTTCAGAAATTTTGTGACGTCAGGGCAGTTGCAGCGCAAATCTGTGTTTCTAGAGTGCCTAGATCGGGATTTCAGCCATATGGTTAGATGCAGAATGGCTATTCCATTTTCGAAAATAGGTTATATTAAGGATTCTGTGTTATATTGACCGAGTAATGTCCATTTTAAATTTTTGCCAAAGAAATTTTTGGGCGGCGAGTTTGTAGAGCAGATCTGGAAAATTTGGTGAAAATTTTTCAGAAATAAATATCATATCTGGATTCCTTACGGAAAGATACCCAATTTGAAAAACAAAATCAGTCGAATCGGAGTCCGGATGAGGGATTTATCTCTGATTTAAAATCAGCCATTTTTTTCAAAAATTTTGTGACGCCGGGACAGTTGCAGCGCAAATCTGTGTTTCCAGAGTGCCTAGATCGGGATTTCAGCTATATGGTTAGATGGAGAAAGCCTATTCCATTTTCAAAAATAGGTTATATTAAGGATTCTGAGTTATATTGACCGAGTAATGTCCATTTTAAATTTTTGCCAAAGTAAGTGATTTTCTTCAAAACCCTTACTTTATTTTATGGATTCTCGCAAGATGAAGTTTACAGGAAAAGATGATGGCCCTACTATTGAAGATTTTTTACAATATCACAAGGCTCACTACCGACAAGCTTGGATATGCTCCATAGGGCTTCATATGAAAGATGAGGCAAATAAATGGTGGACCTCACTTGACAGCTCAGTGAGGAAACTTCCCGAGAAAAAACTTGAAAAAGTCCTTTTGGACAAGTGGTCTCAAGCGGGAAAGAAGGATAGTAAGAGCCATAAAGACTTATTTTCTACTAATATTTCCATATTACGGGTTCATGGAAGTATTCAGAAAGAGAACATCATTGTGTCTATCATTCCTAGTTGCAAGCATAATTGTATCAATGTGAATTTGGCAAAAAAATTGCAAGTTCCAGCAAAGCATATTGAAAACACACAAGTTGATAATGAAGATGTTCAAATTTATAAATATTTGAAGATTTCTATGGATAAGTATGTGTTGCATTCTGATTTTTATGCTTCAGATATGGATGTTGTGGACGTTGTTTTGGGACACCCTTGGATGGAATCCGTTGGTACTATCAATTTTAATGTGCAAAAGAAATTCATGAAACTCTGGTATAAAAAGAAGAAAATTACATTGCATGATATTTGCATTAAGAACCATGCAGAGACTGGGGAGGCAGAAGCACAAATATCTAACGAGACAGACACATTAGATGATGAGCCTTTGATGGTAGACAACCAAACACAGACATCAAAGCAAGTACCAACAAAAGAACCTGACACCACTCCATCACCAATAATGGAGGAATTAATGAAAGATGTTCCATCAGTTAAAGCTTCAACATATCACCACCCGCATCACCCAGCAAGACAACAACCAGCAAAGTGGCAACGAATTAGCAACAAGGACAACAACCCTTGGATGACACATAGAGAGGTGCGACGATCCACTGACAACACATCAACACAGAAGAACCACCAGAACCCGCTTCCATCTCAAGCGAGCGAGGCACCGACTAGATCGAGTGTTCACATTTCTCTTGGATGGCTAGATGCACGTGAATGGTATCAATGGAATACTCTTTTGAGTAGATCTTATTATTTGTGTTCTTCTCATGTTTCGGGGACGAAACATGTTTAAGGGGGGTGTAATGTAGTGTACCTATGGGGGGATAATATAGGGTACAGAGGGAGGTACCCAAGGGAATAATATGATGTAATAATATAAGAATGATAAATAATTGGGCCATAGTTAATAAATAAAGTGGTTAACCCACATTATGTAAGGGACCACATGTAGTTAGGGAATAAAGTGATAAACCCATTGTATTGGATGTATGGTATTGAGATACCCATGGTAACTACCCATGGTATTGCATGTATGAAACCTATATAGAGGCTAGAGTCTCTCCATTGAGAGATGTCAAGGATTATTGTATGGGTAAGCATATGGCTTGTGGAGTGATCTCCTTGCTTAAGGAGTGAATGTATGGTGTTGCCCTACCTTAAGGGTTTTGATATTAATGAAGATCTGAAGTTTTGTCTTCTATGATTTGTGGGCATATTTTCTTCGGATCTACTACGGACGTAGTTGGAATTCGTTTGATTAAGGAAATGGGAGCGAAAATAGCAAAACCCAGAGAGCCACCAAATATCCGCTATACCATCTCACATATGCTTAGGGTGAACGTTGTTAAACAAACATTTCAAAATTCTGAGGATTGACCGAGAACCCTAGACTTGAATGCAATCATGGAAAAGGATTTTAACAGAAATTATCCAAATCATATTGTCTGAGACACAACACACATAGTAGCAAAACCCATTTATACTAACGATACAGAGACTAAACACACAATAGCAAAATCCATTTCTACTAACGATACAGAGACTAAAAACCGAGGGTAACTAGGACTTCTAAAACCAGATGGAAGCGTGAAATGTACCACCATATGTAACCAGAAATAGTAACGAAGACAACAAGAACAGGGTAAGAGGTGGAATTGAATCCCCAAATTGAAATTGGGATAGTGATCAGGACTGCGGAAACGAGGCAGAATTTTGAAATGAATCCCCTCTATCATGACAAGCAGACCAAAGAAACCAAAAAAACAGACGAAAACCTTCAACAGCGCTGCATGGTCTGTAAAAACTTCTGAACTCATTGACTTTATACGAATAGGCAAACTTAAAATTGAAGTGGGAGTGTCGGAGTAGTTCCTATAAAAATAGAATGCAAAAAATAATGATGCAATATATTTCAAAGCATGTGGAAACACAACCCATACTTCATATCTAGAGGATACTCTGGGAGAAAAATATACAATATAGGTAGATCTAGGATATGAAAAATGGAAATAGTCCATAAGCCATATGTCTTACACTTTGTTGGATTTGGATTTGTCTCTTCCAACATTCGAGACTGAATGGAGAAAGCTCAAAATAGATGATTCATCGATGAAGCACCAAAAGGAGAAGTGGATTACATGTTCGGTTTTTGTTTGGAGGAGGAGGCACACTGCTAGAGTCGAGAAAATATGCGTTGATTGTAGATGGGATTTATGGATTGGCTAAGTTTCTAAGGCCTCTGTAAAGTGTGGGTGGTCCTCTAAGGTCATATTAATCTATGGTCGGGGTTTGGGCCACTGTTTACCTGTCGTTTGGCGAATTGACTAGAAGGGAGATTTGTAATGAAGGAAGCGATACATTGAGTGGAGGTTAGCCTGCAAGGTCATTGAAGAGGGTGAGAACAAATAAGAAAGGTTTCGTGCATGTAAAGGACCCAACATCTATGAGTTGAAAATTAAAAAAAAAAAAATAGAGGGAGTACGGGGCTCTGTGAATAAGAAATGGAACCACCCTTTGATATTTTAGTAAATGGGACAACAAAAAATAAAGTGCTCCTCATTCTCAACCTCTTAAAGGTGGAAAAATTGAAATATCTTGTGATAGCCATTTCATTCACCTTGACTTTTGTAATGTGACTGTAATGCCAGCGTGCACATAAGATCCACGGCTGATTAATATTATGTGTTTTAAACATTTAATTTTAAAGTTCCCATTGAAGGAGAGGATGACCTTTCTGATTCCAATGTCTAAGGGAGGTTGTTTGCTTGACAGGTCGCGAAAACAACCTTAAGCATAAATGTTGAAGTTAATGAAGCTCTTGATTATAAACTTGGTTGAGCCAATCACTAACAACAAAGTTTATATGATGTGATTGGAGATGAGCTACTTGTTGGCAGTCATTTATGAGATGCGATTGGGGTGGTAAAGAAGGAGGATGGTGCCCAAGTGATAGAAGGACGTCGAGAAGAATTATATAAGTGCACATCTAAAGCGAATGGGATCTCGCTCTATTGTTCGTCGATTGGTATTTTCATGGGATTTGGATAGGTTGGTTGGTTTTTATGGGCTCTTGCTACTGGTCGTTGGAGCACGTGGAAGTTTTTGGGCATTTGTAGTAGAAGACATAGTGATGTCCGAGTTTGTTTGCAGAGCCATGTGCATGAGTTAAACCCAAGTGAACTTTGGGTGAACTCCCTATGAACTATGTGAGGCCATTGGATTATGTGGTCTAAGCCTTAGTGGGAGGCTTGGTGGATGACTGAATCATTGTGGTGTTTATTGTATAACTGATAAACCACTTGAACAAGGTACTCTAGGTCTCTGTTGTGCTTGCTGAGTAGCCGATAAACCACTTGGATATTGGACATCAAACCCCTGTTGTGCTTGTTATGAAAAGGCAGTTGATAAACCACTTTTACAGTGGATTCCAACTCTTAAGATCGAGCAATACCTCATCTGAACCTTGGGTTAATTCCTATGAGTGAACTCAGAAGATAGAGTGAGTCATTATGGTGCTTACTGCTAGGAACGACTGGTAAATCACCCTACTTCTTGTTGTAGGTATAAATAATAAAACACCTTGGTGCTTGCTGTATGTATAACTGATAAACCACCTTGGTGCTTGCTGTAGGTATAACTAATAAACCACCTTGATGCTTGCTGTTAGAGAGTAGTTGATAAGCAACCTGGAAAGTGGACTCCATACTTTGAGTGTTCAACCAAGCCTTTGGTGTGAATTCCCTTAGCAAACATTCCTTAGACATTGTATTTGGCTTGGGGTGGTCAACTACAAGAAAGTTGTGGTATAGTTGGTCCATGGTTAGGTGGAGAGTGGAAGTCTCTCCTTTAGTTGCCAACCATTCTAAGACACACAAATAAGTATATGACATTTGTGTATTTGAATCATGAACCATGATGTTTAATGTTATGCTTATGACTCGTATGAGATCTTGTGTGCATATGATTTGAATGCATGTTTGGACTGTGCTTTTCAATATTTAGATAATGATTGATATGAGTTATTGTGTGTTTATGCTCTCTTATTTGACAATAATGGCTTCTAGATATATTAACTTTGTTTATTTATAGGATTAGTAATTGTCTGATAGATGGACTAGATTTCCTCTTGTATAATTATGAGCACGTGTAATTGTGCTTAGTTAAGTTTAGCTAGATTGCAAGTTACACAATAGAAGCAACAATAGTTTATTAAACATTTCAATGAATTGACTAAACAATCATTGCCTTTGAAATAACGTGTCTATATGTAGAATTTGTTGAATGTTATGCATAGGATTAACTGATAATCCTTCTAATTAAAGTGCTTAATCAATGTTTAATTGGCGTTTAATCACTGTTTTAAGCTTACTGGCTTTAGTAGTGTGGTAGCAAAGGGGGGTAAAGAATATTGGCCCAAGGAACATAATCTCAAGGAAAACAATAGTTACTAATCCAAGGAGATGCAATACTGGGGTGCGTAATCCTGGGGAATAAGGCATTGAGGAAGTGACCTCGGGGAAATGTGGTACTAGGGAACATGGTATTAGGGGAAGTAGTCTTGGGAAATATTGACTCGGGGGAAGGTCATATCGAAAACATAGTACTAGGGAACTAAAATAATGTGTCGATATGACATGGATGCCACATAGGGCCGTTGGGTCATTGGGGCATTAGATCTTTGTGGATAGTTGTATGGGAGGCTCAATATTGATGGGCCAATAATGACTTTCAACCATTGGCCATGGTCCCTCTTCCTAATCACATTATGCACGCCATTGAAATTACTTGAAGTCAATAGCCCAACTAGATAGCATAACATAACTAAATACACTGAGGTACTGCCAACAGGAAGAAACACAAGAGATTCAGGGGTAGCATAGGTGGGAAAGACAAGAGCGTATATGGGAGCAGAGCAAGTAGTTCCATTCCTAGCCATCTTTTCATCCCAATCCCGAATGCACCACCCTAGAGAATGGGATAAATGGAAACACAAGTAACTGGTCAAGGGTTTTATTCGTGTGTGCGCTCTCTACCCATTCAATTTCTCCAGAACTATGTTACCAGAAACAAGAAATGTGAAACAAAACGAGAAATGAAAACATGACGAGAAACAAAATTTGGAGGGTTCACATTCAAGAAAAAGGAAAAAAGAAAAAAGAATGTATATATATATATATATATATATAATGAGTGAAGAAAAAGTGTATAATATTTCCTATGTTAATACATAGAAAGTAGATCAAAAAATTTACCAATAAAAAAACTAATAAACTATCATTATTTAACTGTTGAGAGCTTATGGGAAATATGTTAAGTAGTATTATAACAATACTCACGAAGGCGTGGAATTTAGTCACATATACTTCAGCTTTAGGTTGGAACGACGATCATGGCTTCTAGGGTTTTCGCCGCCAAAATCCCCTGCCGCTGTTACGAACCAGTCGTACCTCGCTGCCCTTGGCGGCAAGAGGCCTGCCAAGATGGCACCCCTCGTAGGTTCCTTCCTGCATGCGTCGGGTTCACGGGAAACTCAAGTACAACAAGCCAATTTTTTTTACTCTTCCCTCTTGGCCGCAGACAGAAACAATCGCCTCCAAATAGTGCAGATCGATGGCGCCCCTGCAGATCGCTACGCGTCAATTCCTCGACTAGTCGCATCAGGGAATAACATTGGGGTGTTCCCTATCTGCGAGACTTGCTCAGACGGTTCCTGCATGTGCCGGTTCCTCAACAACCCACCGCTCCACCGTATTCCCCCTGGAACCTCACTTCTAGGTGGCCTTTTGACAAATAATTTCATCAATAGCAATGAGATAGCCCTGCAACGCAGCGAGCCATCAAGACCTGAACCACCAATATGCTCTGGCAGCCAAGAACCCCCAAATCCTCTGCCCCCCTCTTTTCAGATTCAGATTTCTCTCCTTACAGGCAAAACCATGCTACTTTAGGTACATTCCACGGACCTGGTGAAACACCTCTTGCAGGCCCTTGCTCAGGTTGGGGATTCCGTCTTCATCTCTGTGACTCCTCCATGAAGATAAACAACTCAAGGACCATTTTCCTCTCTCGTTTTACAATATTGAAAAGGATGCTTCGGTGTTTATTTCCCTTCGTCTGTGGGGAGGTGCTGACGGGCAACCCTCAGCTACTAAGGGTTTCTCTTACAGGGATGATGTCCATGCACAACCCCCCAAACAAACTGCTCAACCCTCGAAGGCCCCCAAGCCTTTCTTGGTAGATAAAATGGAGGAAGTGCCCTCTATAGAAATCTCCCATCCGGACATTGAATACCAGCATCAACTATATGTAGAAAATGCCTTCATCTGCAGATTCAATGGACTCTAGCCTCGCACAACAAATCTATACCAATGGATTCATTCCACTTGGACCAATAATTTCAAGGCTATTTTATGCTCAAAGGGCTTCTTTATCGTTATATTTGCTCACAGTAAGGACTACCAAACAACCCTTATAGGTGGTCCATGGTTATGGGGAAAGGCAGGGTTATTCCTCACCCCCTGGTTCCCAGAATTCGACCCCTCCTTGACAGTCATCACCAAACTCCTGATCTGGGTCAAGCTTCCAAACTTACCTACTCATCTATGGCACTGTTTTGTCTTCCAAGGCATTGGAAATACTCGGGGACGCTTTCTGGTAACAAATCCCTCGAGAGGAGAAAAGGGCATCTACACCTACAACAGAATGTGTGCAGAAATTGACATCAACAAAGGATTACCCAATCAAATCATTCTTAAAGTTAGTGATTTCACTTGGTCACAGACCCTAGACTATGAGAACACTACATTTCGCTGTCGGCATTGCCTTCAAATAGAACATCTTCATAAATCCTGCGCTTTGTTCCTTGCCCAAAAGAAAAGAAACACACGCAAACCGAAAGATAAAATCTGGAAACCCTTTGATCCGCCTCCCATGGATGATATCGAGTTCTCCGGCTCGGATGAAGAAGAGAGCGAATCAGACGAGGATGTTGCAACACAACAACATTCCGCAATCCTCGACTGTCCCTGAAAGGCCCTCTGCTTCCTCGAATCTCCAGAAACGTTCACATGAGTCCACCTCCTCCGACTCAGATAAAGATTCTCTTCCTTTGATCATTAACAATCTTCAAGTGGTTTTAGCCCACTCACCCCTTGAAGGTTGGGTTAAAGTCATAAAAAAGAAAGGAAAGAAAAGTCGTATGGCGGATTCTACCCATTATGGGTAGAGCCCTGTGTCTGTCTCACTTGGCTCCCTTGTCTCTCTTCTTGTTCCTCTTAGTTGATCTCTTGACAGCTTCATGAAACCGTGACGGATTACTGATTTCTTCACGCTCCCCCGGTTTCCTGCTTCTCTTGACTGTAACTCCTTTTGTACTGTAAGCTTTTAATAGAATTGTGTGTATTGCTTGTTGAGCCCGACGTTTTGAGTGAACACTTCACCCATCTTCAAGGGTAGGAAGCCAAAGCATAAGACGAGAAGAGTGCTGGACCACGATTTTATAGGGAACATGGAATTAACCATTAGAATAAAGGGGGGCTAGTAGGGACTATGAGCATTAAACGAGTCAAAGTATTGAAACAAATTTAGAAAAAGAAATTATAAATTTAATATCAGATTATACTATTAAAATCAAATTAGTTAAAATTAAATTAAAATTAAAATTAAATATTTTAAATTAAAATTAAAATAAAATTAAGAATACAATTAGAATAATAATTAAAATTATTTGGACGATACTTTATTATATTTGAAATAAAATGTAATAGATGAATAAAGAATAAGGGGTAGGGCATTCAATTGATGAATTGAAATAAAACGAGGATAAGGGATTAAATTAATAATAAAGTAAATGGAAAGTGGAAGAGTGATTTTGAATTAGAGAAAGTTTATACATTAATTTATTTAATTAAAAAGATGAGGGCAGAAGATGAGATGGGCTGATTAATGACTAAGTGTTACATTATTGGAAATGCCATATATTAAAGGGAAACCATTTTTAATTCAAAAGGTAAAATGAATAATATTAAAAAATTTAAAATCAAGGATTAATAAAATATAAGGATTAATAAATTTAAAATTTAAAAACTCACGAGGAGAAAAGCCCAATAAGAAAATATCAAAAGGGGGCTAAGAGTGAAATGAAAACGATAAAGAGTCATTGAAAAGGGCGATGGAAGGAGAGGAAAAGGCACACAATAAAAGGGGGGGGGGGGGGGAGGGATTTTAGGATAGGTTAGAATTGGCGATAAGGTGTTTAGAGGACAAAAAATGGATGGTGGGCTTCCATGATTGGCTTAAATGATACCCATCATTGCGATTAAAGTTATTGGGATGCTTCACAATTTCGAGAGCTTCCCTAATGATCCGACTGTAATGGAAAGGAGCAAGAGCAAGGATTTTGGATTTATCAAAGCAAATAAGATGGCTAGTAGAGTGAGAATGCTCAACGATGGTCGATTTGGTGACACGGTTATGGTAGGTGTTCGCCATGTGTTCTTTCAATTAGGTTTTAAAGGATCTGCGAGTTTGTCCTATGTAGGACTTACTACAAGAGCATGAGATCTCATATACACCAGGACTTTACAAGGGGTCATTTTTGTCTTTGGCAGACGTGAAGAGTTGGTCGAGGGTTCAATGGAGTTTAAAGAAGGTTTTGATGTTTATTTTAGAGATAATTCTATAAAGTTGATAAGTAACACCTTGAATATAAGGAAGGGTTACCTTAGCTGAGGGAGGGGTACAAGGACGAGTTTTGGGGCGGGGATGGAGGCAAGAACAAAAGGCCTTATTGATTTGGGAAGAAATGTAACCATTAGCTTTAAGCGCTTTTGGCAGATGAACTTTTTCTTTGGGGAAGGATTCGACAGAGGAAATTTTGATAGTGCGAGAGACAAGGGTCTTGAGAACAACATCTTTTTGAGCTGGATGGTGGTGGGAGTTGGTGTGAAGGTATCTATTGGTATAAGTCTTCTTCCTAAAGACTTGGTGGGTTAGGGAGCCATCAAGGAGGCGAGAGACGAGGACATCAAGAAAGGGGAGGGTATGGTTTTCTTCCAATTCCATAGTAACTGGATATGAGGGGGAATATTATTAAGACGAGCAAGAAATTTGCAGAGCACAGGGATACCATGGGACCAAATCACAAAGGTGTCGTCAACGCAATGTTTCCAGAATTTAGGCTTGAGGTGGAAGGCTTTGGATTCAAAGTGTTCCATAAAAATGTTAGCTACAATAAGGGAGAGGGAGGAGCCCATGGATGTGCCCTCAGTTTGCTTGTAACAAACATCGTTAAAGGATAAAAAGGTAGTGGCGAGGCAAAGGTTAATAAGATGAAGAGTTTCAGAGTCCACAAACTTAGAGATAAGGTCTAGGGTTTTAGGGACCAGAATTTTGGTGAATAAAGAAACAACATCAAAGCTAACCATAATGTCATTCTTATCAAGCTTCAGGGTTTTAATGTGA
The DNA here is from genome assembly GCA_034641835.2 of Pinus albicaulis. Taxonomy (NCBI): domain Eukaryota; kingdom Viridiplantae; phylum Streptophyta; class Pinopsida; order Pinales; family Pinaceae; genus Pinus; species Pinus albicaulis. The sequence goes on along the minus strand of CM076583.1, from coordinate 1,235,302,954 downwards.
TGGATAAATTCTGCAAAATCTTTAATAAAGGAGGAGGAGTGGCTGGAATGGGGTCGAAGCTTTTTTGGCAAGGAATTTGGAAAGGGCATGGGTGGGGCCTCCTATAGCACTGACAATAGGGCGGAGGGGGATGCCAAGCTTATGAATTTTTGGATGACCATAAATACTGGGGGTGATGGGATTGAGGGGGAGCAGGAGATTTTGGATGGAAGGGTCAAGGGAAGAGGATTTAATGGTTTTAGAAACTTTGGCGGTAACAAACTGGATCGGATTTTTAGAGAGGGGTTGGTAAGAGGAGGAGGATAGAAGGTCCATCATATTACGATTGTAATATGATGAATCTAATAAGATAGTGGCGTTGCCTTTATCAACTTTTAGAATAAGGATATAAGGATTGGAGTTAAGATGAATCATGACATAGAGCAACAAATTCATCTTTAGAAAGGTTAGGCTTGTGGAGCTTAGAAATTCGAAGAATGCATCCACATTCTTGACGAAGCTCTTCAACTGAATGAGAGGAAAGGTTGCGGGAGATGGATTCAATGGAGCAAATAATATCCTCGAAAGGAATAAATCAAAAGACAAAGGCAAAGTGAAAACCTTTTTCGAAGAAGCTTAAAGTGAGGACATCAAGCTTAATAGAAGAAAAGTTAACCACCTTGGAATTAAGGGTGGAAAAGGAGGGCAAGAAGACTAAGGTAAGGGAAGGGGTAAAGGGAAGAAGGGATTGGATGGAGGGGAAGGAATACAAAAAGAATCATTAAAGGGCACTGGAGAAAAATGTATTAAAGGACATCGGAATTATAAATAAAAGGTTGAATTAAATTAAAATTAGAAGGGTCCAATTTAGGAGAGCGGAGGTTAGATAGATGAGAGGAATTAGAATAATTATTCGTTTCAATAGTGGGGATTTCAATGATGCTTTATAGCTGGAAGTGAACAAGCTAGCATTCTTTGTTGTAAAGAAAACGGTGACCTATAAAGCTTACGAGAAGGTAATCATCGGTGACAATTTCGGAGGATAAAGGCGCAATATCTGCTTTTGAGCAGTTTGCTTATGCTATGCTGGGCTTTCGATTTAGTCATTTTGTAATCTCGGTGAAGTCTTTATAGTGGGGGATTTCAATGCTAGAACTGCAAGTGAACAAGCTAGCATTCTTTGTTGTAAAGAAGACAGTGACCCTATCTGGCTTACAGAAGAGAGTAATCATCGGTGGAAACGAATTTCAGAGGATAAAGGCTGCAATATCTTTGGAGAACAACTGCTTATGCTATGTGGGGCTTTCGATTTAGTCATTTGTAATGGGTTGACTAAATGGGAAAAGTCCGGTAATTTCACTTGCAATACTTACAATGGAGCAAGTGTAGTAGATTATGTAATTTGCTCGCATAGTTTGTGTGAGAAAATGTAGGAAGTGTTGATTGGAGATCAAATTTGGGACTTAAAATCAGATCACAAGCCAATCTATTTAAGTTTCTCTTGGACCGGAAAAAAGCAATTGGGGTCGAAAAATCAATGTGTTCAACAAAATCCCCCAAAGGGCAGAATTCTTTTGAATCCAGCGAATTGTAATACCTTCAAAATAATGCTAGAGAGGCTATTCAAGAAGGAGGAAATCCCATCTCATGGCCTTCATAGTCACAGATTAACACATTTAATTCAAAGCGCACTTGCTGAGTGCAAAAGAGCAAAAATTAAGAAGTCCGAAAAAATTGCTTTCCGGTTAATGCTTGGTTTGACGAGGAATGCAAAAAGGCAAGGAGAAGGTGGAAGGAATCAGACACGGATAACATAAAGCTCAAAGCTTACAAACAGTTAGTAAAAAAGAAAAAAGCCGATTTTATGGTTTCAAGGAGAGAAGAACTAATCTTCCTCGGGAAAAATAACCCCAAATTATTTTGGAAGGAGCTCCAATCGAAAAAGGTGCAAACTGAAAACAACATTACGGCTTCTAAATGGTTTGACTATGCAAGACAACTTTATGAGCAGGATCCCAAGGTTGACCCTCCTCCCTTGGTCAACACAGACACAAAACTCTTCACGATGCAAGAGGTAGAGATGGGTATCAAGAAGTTGGGCGCTGGAAAAGCAAAAGACTTGGATGAACTCCAAGCAGAGTATCTAAAGTGGGGTTTAAAATTTCTTTCACCTCACATCACAAAAATTTTCAACAACATCTTACAGCAGGGGTTCCCCACAGATTGGACAACTAGTATGGCAATACCTCTTTTCAAGAGTGGTGATGTCAATAATCCTTCCAATTATAGAACCATAATGATAAACCCCTTGTTTGCAAAGTTATTTGGAAGCATGTTGGAAAAGAAAATTAGCAAGTGGGCAGAAGAAAGAAATAAACGTGCTAAAGGGCAAGCAGGTTTTAGGCCTAAACATTCCACAATTGATCATTGTATAACTTTAAGGCACATCATTGAAAAAGGTTGGGAAAATAAAGAAGAAGTTTTTTGTTGCTTTGTTGATTTCAGAAAAGCCTTTGACACGGTTCCTAGGGATAAGCTTTGGGGCAGAATGGAGGAACTCGGGGTTCCCAAGCATTTGAGAGCAGCTGTGCATAGGTTGTACGAACAGGTGAAAGTCAAAATCAGAACTTCAGCTGGCATTTCTGAAAGTTTTAGAAGCGATATCGGGGTCAAGCAAGGTTGCCCATTGTCTCCTACTCTTTTTGGGTTATATATTGACAAGCTTGAAGAGTGGCTAAATTCGCAAGGGGGTGACGGTGTCCATTTGGGCAAGTTCGTTATCAGGCTTCTTTTGTACGCAGATGATCTTATATTGATTGCTAATTCGGCTCTTGGTTTGCAAGAGCATTTACATTCCCTTGAGCATTTTTGTAAAAGGGTTGGGATGCAAGTCAATATTAGCAAAACGAAAGTAGTGGTTTTCTCTAACAAAATAAAGCATAACCAACATAAATTCTATTTTGGAGGCAGCATTTTGGAAGAAGTTGCAGATTACAAATACCTCGGAATTGACTTCAACAAAAATTTAAGTTGGGATGGTTGTAGAAAGAAAAGAACTTTAGGGGGTTGGAAAGCATTTTATGCTCTTCAAAATAGGTGTAGAGAGGCAGAGCTATGGGACTGGAAAACCACCCTAACTCTTTTTGGGCTTCTAGTGATTCCGGTGATTCTTTACGGTTGTGAACTATGGGCCAGCAGCACAACCAAGATGCAGTGGAAAAAAATTGAGAAAATTCAGAAACGTTTGATTACAAACAAATTCAAAATTAAAAGTGCAGTTCCTTATGCTATCTGTTAAGTGAAACAGGGGCTGCTCCTATTGAAGCAATTGCTATGGTGCGAGTCATAAGGTATCTGAAAAAAATTGAGCAAATGGAAGAGGATAGATGGCCTAAGGTTGTGTTTAGTGACAGATTGTGTAAAAGACAGAAGACTTAGATGCGGTGAAATAACAAATGGTTTAGTAAATGGGGTATTTGCTTGAGCATGTGTCCTACAAACAGTAAAGAGATAAAAACTTTTGTTATGGATAAATTCCATAAACATACTGGGAAGAAAGAGCTAGAGAGAAAGAAGAAGTACTACATAGAAGAGTTTAACCCCACACATAACCATCAACAAAAGGCATACATAGGGGCTGATATTTCTTGGAGATCTAAAATTCTTATTGCTCAATTAAGGACTAATTCTCATCAACTCCGTTGTGAAACAGGGTGCTGGAAAAGGCCAAAAGAAATGTGGGAAGAAAGAGTATGTATTTTTTGCTCCTCCGGAAAAGTGGAAATAGAAAAACATTTCATTCTAGAATGTGAGGCCTTCAAGGACACCAGAGAAAACTATGCAGGTATTCTGGCAGCTAATTCTTGGGATAATCTATTCAGCGAAGAATTTGTCGATAAGCTGGGAGTGCTCATTGTAAAACTTCACAGGAAAAGGGCCGAATACATGAGTCAGATAGAAAAGCAATCTGTCCCATAGGCTATTTTTAGCCTCATGGACATTAAAAATTCTTTCTTTCTTTCTTTCTTTCTGAAGGAGGAAATAAAATATCATGGATGGAAGGATTAATCAAATTATTATTCGAAGGAGGAAATAAAATATTATTAGTGGGAGGACGAGGGATAATAGAATTAGAATTCGACAAGGGAGGTTTCGAGGATAGCTGGAAATGGAAAGGCCGTGCTGGAATGAAGAGGCGACGTGCAGGAGTGAAGAGGGGAGGGTTGTTGCTGACAGGAGGAAGGATTACTGAGAGGAGAGGAGGACGAAGGATCAAGCCACCCGGAGGACGGGGGTAGCGTGAAAGGGTCACGCTCGAAGGGACGCATACGGGAGGGGACAGGGATCGAAGGGGGCAAAGGAATAGGAGACTGGTTTCCTGGAAAAGGATGATCTGAGAAATGGCAAAAACAAAAGCATCGAGCAGTTCATTGGAGGCATTACAAACTAGGAAGCGTAGGAGGTTACAAGAAGCAAAGGACCTTATATTACATCTGCAATATGATGAGGAGATCCAAGCTCTGAAAAGGAGGTGGTTGATGAGGAGGTGGCCAGAATATCCAGAAACTTCTAGGAGTGACTCTCAGAGCCCAAGCAAATTGGGGTTCTTGATGGATCGGTACATTCCGGAATCCTTATTGAGGAATGATAATTCTGCTATTGCCACGAAGACAGACATCCAAAGAGGCTTTGACATGTTCGAAGAAGAATCTGAACGTGTTAATCAGTCCCAGCAATTCAAATTGGAAGTGTCTGAAATGCAACTGGCGGAAATTCAGGGCCTTCCAGACAAAGAAATTTTTGGTTTCCTTCCTTTGTTTTTCAAGCATCTGAAGCTCTCTGCTCTTCGCACATTAGCAAATGTTGTGACAGGAAAAAAATATCGTAGTACTCGGTATCGTACTATTAGAAAAATTAAGCGTGGATTGTCCAGGTTATTTTCTCAAACTGGTGAAAATGCTTCTGAGTGTTTGCATACGGCACTAGATATACTGAGGAACCCGAGTAATATTCACCTTTCATCTATTGCACTGACACAAATGCCTTCCTCTTGGCCAGATGCAGCAAAATCCACTCTTAATCAGCTAGAAAAGTTTCCTATTCACACACTGTATGTGATGAAAAGGATGTTGAAGAGAGAGTCAGTGGGATCAAAAGGGGCGGGTGTAAATAGAAGTTCAGTGGCCAAAAGAGTGAAGCAGTTAGGTTGGAAGCTTCTTTGGACTCAAGAATGTGATCCGATACCTGAACCCTTAAAGAAAGCACTTCTTGTTGCTAGCTTATCTGCCAGGCAAATTTTTGGGGCAGATGGCGGGCTTCTGCAAAGCCTTGGACCTATTTCACCAGAAACAAATGCTTTGAATAATGATTTTCTCAAGGCTATTTCACATGTCCAGAAGCTACAGCATGGTGAACTGAAAGATGTTTATAGTTGCTTGTATTCCAATAGAAGTTTTCCAAGTATACGTCGCCGTGTACTGCAACAGAAGATTCGGATGTTATTGATTGACTCACTTTTGGAAAGTTGTGACAGAACTATTCCAGAGCCAGTCATGAGGTGTATGCTTATGATTAATAGGTTAGGTGCAGAGAAGGAGGAGGCTAAAAGGAAAACAAACCCAAAGAGTTACCACAAAGAGCTAAGGGTAGAAGTGGAATCAGATTGTGTGTTGAATGTTAGTAGTCACTTGCAACAAATCATCTGCGATTGGACCGAACAAGCTGGCTTAGATCAGGGTTGGACAGAACTGCATCTGGATGAGTCGGAAGAAACATGTGAACAATGGTTTGCTGATAACAGTTACAACTCATTTACGTTATCTGGAAATGGGGAAGCTTATGTTGGTGAGTCCACTTGGGATCCAGAGTTTGCAAAGGATCAAGATCCTAGTCTAAAAGAGCATGAAACAAAAACATTTGAAGGTCAAGCGTTGAAATATTATTCAGAGGAAGATACGCTGAGAAGGAACGATTGTCTCAGAGAGGAGAAAGGAATAGATATTTTGCAACAAATTCAAGGAATAAGTGATGAAACCAGTCTCTTTGCCTATCACCTACTTGGCTGCATGATAGATGAGTTCCTGATCAGACAAGGTGATGTTTTAGAAGCTCCTGCACAGGCATATCTTAGGACTGGACTTCCAGCTACTGTCATGGACACAGGGAATAAGGCACCTTTCAATTATCAGGAGGATATGGACATTTCCATGTTACTAAATATTGCCGAAAAGTTACCCCCTCAAATGCCAGGAAGTGTGATAGAGAATGTAAAGCTCTCCCTAGGTCCACGAAAATGGTATCATCTCAGACAAGAAGGAAGTTTTACGGACTAAACTGGGTTTTTCTTTTGATAATCTTATGTTGTATTTCTAATCGAAACGCAGTCCTCGCGATAAGCCTTTGGGCGTGTAGCGTAACTTGCCTTATTTTATGCATACTCTAAAAATTATCACCACCATGCATACTATTCCAAGTTCTTTGATACTTGGCAAAATCTGAATGATATGGCGTATGATCACTTATATTCGTTTGGTATTTAAATCCTCCAAATAGATTTTATTGCGGTAGTATGCGTTTGATCTGCAAAAGGGTCACGGCTAGCTCCACTTGGTTCACTGACAGCCTTCTACTTCACTGACAGGCTTGAAGATCCGAACGATGGCGATCTCCCAAAGTCGATCCAAGGGTGAAGAGAGTTAGGGTTTGAAGTTTAAGGAATTTTAGAAGAGAATCATGTTTCTCAGAAAACCATTAGTTTCGGGAGAGAAACCATTCGTTTCTGGAGAAACTCCTTTATGAACTGAGAAACAAAAACGGCCGTAGGTCCAGAGTGAATAAAGGGTTGCAGAAAGCTTGTATTTTTGCTTAAAGATTTGTTCTCGCGTTGCAAAATTTGCTCAAATCCATAGGAAGCGTTACGGCCAGACACAATGCCGGCACCTAAAGAACCGTAAGTCATATCCCGTTTCAAAGCCTGATAACGCAATGTAAATTTTAAATTTTTTTAAGGGTTAAGGTTTATGATTTCATGCTATCAAACCCTTATAATGGCAGATTATTATTATTGTTATTCGGTTCAAATATTTTTCAGATCCTAACTAATGCATCTTTCTAAAACCTTCATGTTTGTTTTTCACATCCCCATCAGTTTCTTCCTTTCCATGGTATCCTTTTGTTGTTTTGTTAGAATTTAATTTCCAAGGCCCTCGCTTTTGAGTCCTTCAAGGGGCTCTAAATTCAGTCCTTTAACATGCTTCATAAACAGCACTGTTATTATTAGCTATGTTACCAGAAACAGGCAATGGAACAGTAAAGGGGCGCATAATGAGAACCGGGGCTAAAGAATTATAGGTGTAAGAAAGACCACACTCCCTCCCAGCGCACATTGTGCATATAAAATTGACTATTAGTGTAATTGTGTAGTGTCAAGACGGGAACGGGTATGGAGTGAGAAGCGGGTCTCCTGGTTGGTTTCTGGTAACAGATTATTGGTATTAGTTTAAGTTAGGGTTCAGGAGTTGACGGGTGGAGATAAATTTTAAAATGAAAAATAACTGATCAAGTGCCTGAGATTGAATTCGATATTCATATTATAGGACGATGAGCTCTTCTCAAGACTGTTATTGTGTATTAATTATTATTATTTTACAAAAGTTTTAATCTATCAGGTGGAATATGTTACATTAGGTTACTTAAAGTAGGCTACGAGATGCTTTAGAACAATTGAATATGGTTCAATAGGTAAAAGTTATGCTTAATAGAAACTTTAGCAGCATGCAGTCTGAGACCTCTTCTGTCATTAAATTAATTATTCTGTATGTCGGAAGTGACCTCAAGAGAAAAATAGAAATGCTCATTTGCATCATTCATTGCAACTGCCATGGGATTTCTGAAGAAAATTGAAATGTATGAATTCCCAGATAACGAAAGACCGATAATCTTGACTCTACAATATGTCCATCGTTAAGTAATTGTTAGATGCTTGAATGTAATGTTTAGATGTTAAAGTTTTTGGTCGGCTGAGATGTTACTTTAAAAACCTGATTTAGGGCAAGACGACCTATCGGTAGATTTTGTTTTGTATGAAACTGATACAATAGTTGGCAATCATGTTCAATGTATTCCTCTGAATATTTCTTCTAACAGCCTTCCTCGTCCCTATGCGTGCCCTCCATTAACATTTTATTAAACTTATGAGTTTCATGAAGAATTATCTCGATCCTTTTGTTATAGCTGTACTCTCCTGTTCTCATATTGAGGCAGCAAAGTGGTTATCTTGGAGCATGGGCATTAAATGTGGTTATCCATTGGTCAATTTACCGTTGCTTGTTCCAAAAGATGAAATGTGTTTCTTCTTTCACAAACCTCGTTCTTAAATTAGATGAATGTTTTCTTCCAGTCTATCAACTTGTCAAGTTTTGCCCCTTTTCCAGTTTATGGTGAGTTAATTCTCTTTATGCACCATATTTTGGTGTAGAGGTTATCAAATTATCCTAAAACCAGCTATCTAAGCAAACATATCAGATCTAGTTACTTTTTGCAATTATTAACTCTTGCATGTAGCAGAAAACAAGAAGAACAATCACACAGTGCACAGTTATTTTTGCCTTTCTAGATCAGTTCATCATTTAAAATTATTTTAAGAATTTACAAGAGCTTCCTTACAGGGAGAATGGCTCTGAAAAATTAATCAAATGAACAACAAACCTGAAAATTTTAGTCTGTACAGAAATTGAGGCATCCTGCCCTCCAATCCGTACAGATTCTGTAAATACATATGGAATCCGTATGGACGGCTGTACGACCTGCTCTGCTGGGCTGTATGGCTGCTCTTTTCTTTGCTGCTGACTGACTGCCTGTTCTTGCTGAAGACTGACTGCCTTCTCATTGCTGAATTACTACTGAAATTCTAACCAATGGCTAAAAATCAGATCTCTGATTTTCTCCTTTGCTCATACGACTTGTGAAATGAATGCTCTCTGTGTGTCTTTTTCCTTTGCCCTCTCCTTTTATATCTTTGACATGAGCCAAAAACCTAATCTTCAATGGTTAAGATGTAATCGTGAGATCTATGGCTCTCTTTTAATTAAATAATTGAGTCACTCACTTTAGTCACTTTAATAAAAAATGTTCACTTAATTAATTAATTAATTAAATCAAATTCTAGAAAAAGCATAGGGTACATTTAATGATGATTTTCATAAGTAGACACCTCACGGAATACCTGTTTGAGCTATATACACTAACACTCCCTCTTAGTGAGGAATGTATTCTCCACTACTCCAAGCTTTTCTTGAAACTAGACAAATTTGCCTTACACCAAGGGCTTGGTGAAAATGTCTGCCAACTGCTTCTCTGTAGAAATGTATTGGAGCTTGATTGCTCCCTTCAACACTTTGTCTCTGATGAAGTGGTATTTGATCTCAATGTGCTTTGACTTGTCATGAAACACTGGATTCTCCAAGAATTCGATACAACTTTGGTTATCACAGTGAATCACTGTCATGTCAAGCTTCTGACCAACCAATCTTGTGGATAGCTTGTAAAGCCAAATGGGTTCACAACTAGCTAGACTGGCTGCCATGTACTCTGCCTTAGCTGAACTTAGGGCTACTAAGGTCTGCTTTCTATTGAACCAGGGAATGCCTGCTGACCCCAAACTAAAGCAACACCTAGAGGTGCTCTTCTGATTTGTATCACTACCTGCCCAGTCTGAATCTCAGTACCCTTGCAACCTCACACCATTTCCACTAAGGTACTACAATCCATATCCTACTATGCCCTGCAAATATTTAAGCATGTGCTTTGTTGCAATCCAATGTACCTCTCTCGGTTCCACCATGAACTGGCTCAGGGTGTTAACAACAAAGTTGATGTTTGGTCGAGTGTTGACCAGATACATCAATGGCCCGATCAACTCCTTGTATTGTCTAGAGTTTGTCAACTCTGGAACTCAAGAATCAATCTTCTTCAGATTGGTCACCATGGTAGTGGCCATTGGTTTGCTATTCTCCATCCTAAATCTCTTCAGGATCTCTAGAGTGTACTTCCCCTATTCGAGGGAGATCTCGCCTGGTTGCTAACAAGCCTCAAGTCCAAGAAAGTAATGCATCGACCTGATATCCTTCATCTTAAATTTTGACAGTGGATCTGACTTGTAACCTGCATTTAGTCTCTCTGCACTTGCTAGAATGAGATTGTCCACATACAATGCCAAAATGAGGGGCTCAGATCCAACCAACAAGAAGTATAGGTTGGGATTTGCCTCACTCTTGGTGAAGCCTATGCTCTGTAAATAGTTTTCAATCTTGGCATACCAGGCCCTGGGTGCCAATTTGAGTTCATAAAGGTCTTTCTTAAGCCTGCAAACATGCGTCTCTTTGTCAAGGACCTCAAACCCCTGTGGCTGCTATATCTAGACTCCTTCCTCACTGACGCCTGTTGCCACCTTACACAGACACCTATGTTAGTTAGAAAGGCCTTAACCCCACAAGGTGTGGTTGGTGGCAAATTTAAGAGATGGGCCTGTCACCTATTCTCAACTCTCTTCTGTTTAAGCTCTCTCCTAGGCAAGCTAAGGGGGGTAGTCCCTAAATGAAAATAAAGCAACACCTAGAGGTGCTCTTCTGACCTATATCACTACCTGCCCAGTCTGAATCTCAGTACCCATGCAACCTCACACCATCTCCACTAAGGTACTACAATCCATATCCTACTATGCCCTGCAAATATTTAAGCATGTGCTTTGTTGCAATCCAATGAACCTCTCTCGGTTCCACCATGAACTGGCTCAGGGTGTTAACAACAAAGTTGATATTTAGTCGAGTGTTGACTAGATACATCAATGATTTGATCAACTCCCTGTATTGTCTAGAGTTCGTCAACTTTGGAACTCAAGAATCACTCTTCTTCAGATTGGTCACCATGGGAGTGGCCATTGGTTTGCTTTACTCCATCCTAATTCTTTTCAGGATCTCTATAGTGTGCTTCCCCTATTCAAGGGAGATCTCGCTTGGTTGCTAACAAACCTCAAGTCCAAGAAAGTAATGCATCGACCTGATATCCTTCATCTTAAATTTTGACAGTGGATCTGACTTGTAACCTGCATTTAGTCTCTTTGCACTTGCTAGAATGCGATTTTCCACATACAATACCAAAATGAGGGGCTCAGATCCAACCAACAAGATGTATAGGTTGGGATTTGCCTCACTCTTGGTGAAGCCTATGCTCTGTAAATAGTTTTCAATCTTGGCATACCAGGCCCTGGGTGCCAATTTGAGTGCATAAAGGCCTTTCTTAAGCCTGCATACATGCGTCTCTTTGTCAAGGACCTCAAACCCCTATGGCTGCTATATCTAGACTCCTTCCTCATTGACGCCTGTTGCCACCTTACACACACACCTATGTTAGTGAGAAAAGCCATAACCCCGCAAGGTGTGGTTGGTGGCAAATTTAAGAGATGGGCCTGTCACCTATTCTCAACTCTCTTCTGTTTAAGCTCTCTCCTAGGCAAGCTAAGGGGGTTGGTCCCTAAATGAAAATAAAACTACGTTAAAAGTGATGTGAGGTTTCTAGGAGATGTCAGGGTTAATTTGGATTACTTGAGATAATGAGCAAATATGACGAGCAATATAAAATGAAATATACTTCAATAACCATCAACACATAAATAAAAAATGAACATGTAAAACCAGTGCCTTCAATATTGCTTCAAAATAAATAATACTTGCTCTAGAAATGAAATGTTTCATAGTGAAACACAAGTAACCCTATCAATCACATAGATGTTAGAAAATAAATATGATATCACTTGCAAGATTTTAAAAATTGCTCAAAGAAATGCTTTCAAAGTATAATCGTTCACAATTCTAAAGCATGTAAATGAGCAATTCAAAATAACTTGCAAAATTAAACAAATTAAAACTTCACTTGCAAAATGAAGGAGATGGTACTTGCCCAAATGAGATATTACAAAAAAATCAATTCAAAATATTTTCATTATGGCAAGTATATAAATAGATTGCAAGTAAAATAACTTGAAAAGCAAAGTGTGTTAACATGAAATGCACTTAACTAAGGTTAGATGCAATTATCTTGATTAATTTAATGCTAATTGCCTACTCTAAGTGAAAGATCTTCCTCTTGAACTCTTGCCAAAGGGTAAAAATTGGGATGATTGTTATAAAGAGGGGCTGAGGACACAATGGTGTCGTTAACGATACCCTTCCCCTTAGTCCCAACATGCGCTTTCATTCTTACAGGGGGGCAAGCCATCTCCATAACTGCAAGGTCACACACTCTTTACCTTACTTCGGACCAATTGGAAGAATTTTCCAAGAAAGTATTTTCCAAATGATGTCTATCAACCAAGCTTATGCTTGGAGGTTAATTGAGTTAAAATGCAAACTATGCTAAAAATGCCTAAATGTAGTGCAAGTAAATCTTCCCAAGAGATATTTGCAATGCTTCAAAGTAATGGAAATAAGATGATGCTCAAAGTAAATTGCAAATGTAACTTCAATTGTGTTAAATTTAGATAACCATGATGTTCTATGCTTGATGCAATTTTACTTCAATCTTTCTTAGGCCCGATACACAATAGCAATCACATAAACATGAAAGTAAAATGCTGATAGTAGAACACAATAATAGATCAATAGAAGACAAGCCAAATATAAATCAGATTTACAATTCCTTTTGTCCAGCAAAGATATGAGATATTGTTGCGTTACGGCAGTCAACAAGATGCTTCAGCCAACAAAGTCTTTCTCGGTCAGCTAATCTTCCATGTGTTACACCCACAACCCTCAAAGACAGTTCATCACAAGTCAACCCAAAGTCAATGCAAGCAACAACGAAAAAGTCAATGCAGCAAATTAGGGCTTCGGTCAAACAACCCAGAATTCCTTGATTTTAGTGCCCAACAGTATGGCCTCCTAAAATCGGATTTTTGGCAGAAGTTGGAGGTCAAACGACCAAGGGTTGACAACAGTAAACGCTAGTCAACGCTGCAGCAGAAAGCCCTAAATAGATCAGCAGAAATAAGCAGCTTCGCACCACACGTGTGAGGGGAAAAAGGCCTCCAAAGTCTATCGAACCAATCTGATCACAATGAGAGAATGTGTGATGAGTTGATGAGAAAATGACCTACAAGTCTCTCCAATTTATATCCATCAATGAGGGTGTGTGACACATCTATTAGGCATGTGAGCCTACATCACAAATCTGGCCGACCTTGCACGTGGAAAATAAATTCAAAATAAATGTCTTGCTCATCTGATCAAGATGATCTTTAGATCAATCTTGCACCTCTCCAAAAGAGGAATCCAACAAAAATATGACCATCGTCATATGAGCAGTGCAACATGGAGTTTGGACCTAGTTGCCCAAAATTAACACTCCCTCTCAACTAGGGAGAACTCCATCTGTCCACAAGTGCCATCCATCAGTACCATCATGTACTTTCACGAAACATAGTGCGTCATCCTGTCGTAACTTGCTTTGTTGGCTCTTTCTCAGATACAACAAAAAGTGAGTCACAAAGACATCACACTCAGCTGACCCGAAGTTAGCTTAGAGGTAAAAACCTCTCGCGGACTCAAAAATAGTCTCATACTAACCCGAAGTTAGTTTACTGGCCCGAAGTCAGTTTAGAGGTAAGAACCTCATCATACTTGATCCCAGATCAAGGTGTTGGACACGTGCCATCCTAGACATACAGAGTACGATAATCTTCGATGCGTTCATCGGTCTTGCTATTGGTCTCTATCTACATTTCCCACCCCATTGGCCAAATGAGAGGTACTTCCCATGAGTCTGAAACTCCATGGGTAGGATGCGTGCAGGGCACAGATCAAAGAGAAGCGAACCAACTAAATATCATAATGGTGGGGCAGAGGCACAACAAGGTTCAGCAAGCCTAGCTCCATATGTGCTTATAGCCCCAAGAAGCTATCCCCAAGCCCCCTAGAGCTCCCATAGCTCATAGTCCAACTTAATCAGGACCCTCAGAATAGGGTCTTTCCACGATTCCAAGCTTCTCACGGACGGTTAGGAACTTGACCTTCCCTAGGGGCTTCGTGAGAATATCTACGACCTGCTCATCAGTTCCTATATGATCGAGCCTTACGGTGCCTCATTGTACCATGTTCCGAACAAAGTGGTACCTGATATCAAATTGCTTGGATCGATCGTGGAACATGGGATTCTCAAAAAGACGAATGCCACTCTGGTTATCACAAAGGATAACGATGGTATCCAGCACATGCCCAAACAACTCACTGAAGAGCTTTCGCAACCAAACAACTTCACAACAGGTCATACTCACTGCAATGTATTTGGCCTCAGCAGTGCTCAAAGCCACCGACTTCTGCTTCCTGCTCATCCAAGATATCGAAGCAGAACCCAAGGTGAAACAACATCCAGATGTGCTCTTGCGATCCACCACATTGCCAGCCTAATCGACATCAGTATATCCATGGAGTCTCAAACTCCTGGCAGTGTATCTCAGCCCATGGTTGATTGTGCCCCGAAGATATCTCAATAGATTCTTGGCACCAATCCAATGAATGTGATGAGGATCAACCATAGGTTGACTCAAAGTGTTCACTGCGAAACATACGTCTAGACGGGAGTTCACTAAGAACATTAGGGCCCCCACGAGTTGTCGATACTCGGTAGGATTTGCTAGCGCGGGCCCAACAATGTTTCCACTCAACTTCTTAAAGTTGAGTTCCATCAGTGTCGACACAGACTTACAGTCCACTATACCAAATCTCTCCAGCAGCTTCACGACATATTTTCCTTGAGAAGGGAAAGTCTCGCCTGGCCTCTGCCAGACCTCCAAGCCTAGGAAGTAGTGCATCAGACCTAGGTCTTTCATCTCAATCTCGGAAGCTAGCTCCCTCTTACACTGATGAATGAGGGGGTTAACACCTGTTAGGAAGAGATCGTCCACATTGAGAACCAGAATGAGAGGCCTTTGTCTATCAACCTTAAAATAAAGGTTCGGATCAACATTACTTCGAGTGAAGCCCAACTTCATCAAGTAGCTATCTATCCTCTCGTACCAGGCCCTGGGGGCTTGCTTCAACCCATAGAGGGCTTTCTTCAACCTGCATACATAGGTGTCTCTATCTCGAACTTCGAACCCTAGAGGTTGCTCCACATACACATCTTCCTTTATAGAACCATGCAGAAAGGCGGTCTTCACATCCATCTGATGTAGAATCCATCCTTGCGTATCAGCAAGGGCAATAATAGATCAGATGGTGGTGTAGCGGGCCACAGGTGCAAATAGATCATCATAATCTATGCCTTTCTTTTGAGAGAAGCTTCGGGCAACAAACCTTGCCTTGTACTTTTCAGCACTTCCATCAGATCCATGCTTGATCTTATAGAGCCATTTCGAGGTGACAACAGATTTGTCCTCCGGTCTCGGGACCACTTCCCAGACATCATTTTTCATAATGGACTCATATTCTTCGTGCATAGCATCCTTCCAAACTTGATGCTTTATGGCTTCTTCAAATGATCCAGGCTCAGATTGTACTATCGTATTCATGGCTGCTAGATACCCTTGGTATCTCTTCGGTTTCTTGCTTTCACGGAATGTCCCCCTTGGGGCAATATGTCTCTCGGCATCTGCGAGAGTATCCCGGAGCCATGAGGGTCTTCTCTTATTTGAAGGAGGTGGATCAATGGCATTCACAGGTCCTTCAACATTGGGCATTAGGCCATCCTTCGGTTCTTCCTGCTTCCCTGCTTCTTCATCTTCTTTGTCTTCCTTGGAGCTAGGAATATTTCTCACTTTCTTGAGGGCATCATCTTCTTTGAAGGTGACATCGTGGCATATCTCCACTTCTCTTTGACTAGGCACATAGATTCTATATGCCTTCAAAGTTTCACTGTAGCCCACAAACATTCCCTTCTTTGCAGAAGCATCCAGCTTGCTTCTCTTTTCTTTCGGCACATGAAAGTAAACAGGACAACTAAAAACTCTAAAATGAGAAACATCAGGTTTCTTATCAGAGAAGATTTCTTCGGGAGTTTTGGAGTCCAGAGTGGAATGCAGGCATCTATTTTGAACATACACAAGTTTTTATGTTCCCCATAGAAACTTCGGAAGACCTTGGTAACATAGCATGGCACGGGTAGCTTCCACAATGGTCCTGTTCTTTCTTTCAACAACACCATTTTGCTCAGGAGTGTACGCCGTTGTGGTCTCCCTATTTTGAACATACACAGGTTTCTATGTTCCCCATAGAAACTTCGGAAGACCTTGGTCACATAGCATGGCGCGGGCAGCTTCCACAATGGTCCTGTTCTTTCTTTCAACAACACCATTTTGCTCAGGAGTGTACGCCGTTGTGGTCTCCCTCTTAATGCCAGCTTCTCTACAAAAGTCATTAAGCTCATTTGACTCATATTCGGTCCCATTGTCGGTCCTCAAAACTTTGATTTTCTTCTCGGTTTGATTTTCCACCAAGGCCTTGAAGGTACATAACCATTTGAATGCTTTGTCCTTCTTCTTCAAAAAATATATCCAGGTCTTGCGGGAGAAGTCATTTGTAAAAGTCATGTAATAGGAACATCCTCCCAAGGATGTCATGTGCAACATACTAGATAAGTCAGAATGTATCAACTGCAAGATATCAGTTGTCTTTGTGACACTTGAGGGGAATGGTCCCCTCGTATGCTTCCCTTCGGTACAACCCTAACATATACCTTAATGATCATCTCTAACTTCGGGCATCCCTGTCACCACCTTCCTTGCTTTGGGAAGGGCTTTGTAATGAAGGTGTGTAAACTTCCGATGCCATAACTCTGTTAGAAGAGTTGTATCACATGACATAGCCCCCAATGGGCTTCCTCCAACCTGGTAGTGTATCAACTCTAAAACCAATAGTAAGAGCTTCCTTGAAGTTCTTCTTCTAGATACGTACCTTTCCATCAACGAATGCCACCTTGAACCCTTTGTCTTCCATTACCGAGATAGACACAAGGTTTTTCTTCAAATCAGGTACATACAACACATCTTGTAATCAGAGGACTTGACCTTGCGATAGATCGAGGGTCACAGTCCCTGCCCCTTTCACGGGATAGGTGGCATTATCTCCAAGGATAATTTTTAAATTAGTATCCTTCTCAATCAGATTAGAGAGGGCTTCTTTATAACTAGTGAGGTGCCTTGAAGCACCTGAAACTTTGATTTCCACTATGATCAGAGGGAGCCTTCCTTTTTCTTTTGAACCTGTTTTTTTTGCTATTCCCTCTCAAGTTGTTGTTGTCATCATCCTTGGGAGAGTCCCTTCTATTAGGGCACTCTCTTGCATAGTGACCAGTCTTGTTACAAGTGTGACATCTTCCCTTCCTTCCCTTGGGCCCCGCTCTTCCATGGTTTTGATTTCTTGGGCCACCATGATTCTTCTTCTTTGCATGAGCGGCGAAGGCAGTAGGGTCACATCCATTACCTTTAGAGGCATACTCCACCATTATTGTTTCCTCTTGAGTGCATCTCGTCAATATTTCATCAAAATCAGGAATCACATTATTATTAAGAATAGTGGTATTGAATACATGCCAATCACGGGGGAGATCTCGAAGTGCAATTAGAACCATCTCTCGATCAGATATTGCTTCCCCAATAGCTAGGAGGTTATTCCTGAATTCAGTGAGCCTCATAAAATAGGATTGAATAGATTCATCCTCGCCCTTCTTGATGTTCTTCAATTGATTCTTGAAGAAAAGGATTTGATTAGCATTGCTAGCCCTGAACATGCTCACCAACTTATCATACATCTCCTTAGATGTCTTCAGCTCAGAAATGTAAGCAACCAAGTGCTTATGAATAGAATCCCGGATAATCATCTTTGCTTTGATTTCCGCTTTTCTATACTTTGTCTCCGTGGCAGCAACTGCATTTGATGGAGGCTCTTGAATCTTCCCCTGCACATAGTCCATGACATCTTGATCTTCTAGCACCAAATCCAAGGACATCTTCCATGCATGATAATCATATTTATCAGTCAATTTATCATCAGCCTTGAAACCCTTATAGGTTGAGGAGGCCATTTGTCCTTGATAGAATTTCTTCCTTCAGAGATTGCTTCTAACACCAACTTGGACTCTTGGACTTTGTCTTCACCTCAGCTCTGATACCATGTTAAATTTAGATAACCATGGTGTTCTATGCTTGATGCAATTTTACTTAAATCTTTCCTAGGCCCGATCCACAATAGCAATCACATAAATATGAAAGTAAAATGCTGATAGAACACAATAATAGATCAATAGAAGACAAGCCAAATATAAATCAGATTTACAATTCCTTTTGTCCAACAAAGATATCAGATATTGTTGCATTATGATAGTCAACAGGATGCTTCAGCCAACAAAGTCTTTCTCAGTCAGCCAGTCTTTCATGTGTCAAACCCACATCTCTCAAAGACAGCTCATCCGAAGTCAACGCTAGTCAACCCAAAGTCAACGTACCAAATTAGGGCTTCGGTCAGATAGCCCAGAATTCCTCGATTTTAGAGCCCAACAGTATGGCCTCCTAAAATTAGATGTTTGGCAGAAGTTGAAGGTCAAACGACCAAGGGCTGACCACGGTCATGCTGTAGCAGAAAGCCCTAAACAGATATGCAGAAATCAGCAGCTTCGCTCCACACGTGTGAGGGGAAAAAGGCCTCCAAAGGCTATCGAACCAATCAGATCACAATGAGAGAATGTGTGATCAGTTGATGAGAAGATGACCTCCAAGTCTCTCCAATTTCTATCCATTAATGAGGGTGTGTGACACATCTATTAGGCATGTGAGCCTACATTACAAATCTGACCGACCTTGCACATGTGGAAAATAAATTCAAAATAAATGTTCTGCTCATCCGATCAAGATGATCTTTAGATCAATCTTGCACCTCTCCAAAAGAGGAATCCAACAAAAATATGACCATCGTCATATGAGCAGTGCAACATGGAGTTTGGACCTAATTGCCCAAAGTTAACAAATTGGAAAAGGAAATTAGCATGAAAGTGAATTAAAGTGATGCAAGTAAGTTTGCTTTGCAAAAGAGGAATTGCTTCAAGTAAATGGAAATGCTCACAATGATATAACTTTAAAATTGTACAAGACACATAAGCATAAGCTTCATAAGCAAATGAAATTGTAAGTGGCTCCAAGTACATGCTTTAGTAATTGACATGCCAATAAACTTAAGCAAAATATAAATGACATGGATCCAAGAATACAATGCTTGCATGTAAAGTATGCTTGAAAAATAAGTGAGCAAATTAATAAATGAACCTATAGTGAGGCAATTGTATCCCAAAGAAAGCAAATTGTAAAGCAACTAAGTTAAACTTGCCACATAACTTCAAATACTTTCATGTAAAAGATAAGTTGCTCTAAAGCAAAATATCGACTTGTACTTCAAAGCAAGAATGAAATGCAAAGCATCAAATGAAACTTGTAGCAAAATTTAACCTAGAAATCGAAATGTGATGGTGAGGTTTGTTGAGAAATTGGGGTGTTTAGTTCAATTTCTCTTCTTGATAGTTACTTGTGATTTCGTTATGCTTCTTTCACTTAGATCTTATCTTTTGTTACATTATTATGTTCTTCATCAAGTCAATTATCAAATGCACAAGAGACACAAAATTTAGGCTCTTCAAGCCAGGGCCAAAACCTCTGCCTCTTGGAGAGGAAAACCCAAAAGTAATACTTCTTATATATCTCCAATTGATGAGTACCATAACCATGACCTAGACCCTTGACTTCAGTATGCCTCCAAGACCTTGTCACTGCTCTTCTAGGCTCCTTATGTTGATCTTGCTTTCTGCACTACACTGCACTAGCACTAGGGAGACTCGGTCCTGTTAAATTGGACAACTAGGTCCAAACTCCATGTTGTGATGCTTAGATGAAGACACCAATATTTTTATTGGGTTCTTCTTTCGGAGAGGTGCAAGATTGATCTAAAGATCATCTTGATCCGATGAGCAAAATATTTATTTTGAATTTATTTTTAATACTTTCAAAATATGTGCAGGTCGGCCTTAAGGTTTTACACCCCCAGCAAATGTGTCACACACCCTCTGTGATTGATATAAATAGAGTCAATGTTGGAGGACATTTCACTCATCTCATCCTCACACATTCTCTCTCCTCTTCTGATTTGTTCGAGCTCCTTAGTGGCAGTTTTTTGTTCACACGTGGGAAAGAAGGACGAAGATATTTCTGTTGCAGCTAGGGTTTCCACCGCAGGTTTGACCAACGTTGACTTTGGTCAACGCATGGTCAAAAGGAGCTGAATTTTGGCATAGACTTCGATTTCTGAAGTCCGTACATTTTGGCACAAGAACCGAGGTCAAAGGTTGACCATAAACCGAGCTGTGTTGACTTTTACATGCTGTTGTTTTGCGTTGACTTTTCTGGGCAGCGTTGACTTTTATGGGGTTGACTTTGAGTTGACCGTTTGGCTATTTTGAGGGTTGTTGTGACACATGCTGGGTTGGCTGACCAAAGAGACTTTGCTGGTTGAAGCATCCTGCTGATCACCGTAATGCACCAACAAATATATATTTTTTTGGCTTGTCTTCTATTGATCCACTGGTATGTTCTATCAACATTTTACTTAATGATTTATGTGATTGCTGTTTAGTATTGAAGTGAAAGTAAAGTTGCATCAAGCATAGAACGTCTACATTAATTTACATGGTATCAGAGCTGAGGTGAAGACAAAGTCCTAATTTGTTGCAATCACCGAAGAAGAAAATGGGTTCCACAAACTATGGCTTCAAGGAGGATGACAAATTGACTGGGAAGGATGACTTCCACGCTTGGAAGATGATATTGGATCTTAAATTGGAAGACCAAGATGTCATGGACTATGTGCAGGGTAAAATCCAAGAACCTCCATCCACTGCTACTGCTGCTGCCAAAACAAAGTACAAGAAGAGGGAGATCAAAGCAAAACTGATGATCAGGGAATCCATTCATAGGAGTTTGGTGGCCTACATCTCTAAGCTAGGCACATCCAAAGAGATGTATGATAAGTTGGTCCTCATGTTCAAGGCCAACAATGCAAATCAAGTACTATTCTTCAAGAATCAATTGAAGAATCTGAAGAAAGGCTGGGATGAGTCTGTTCAATCATACTTTCTGAAGCTGACCGAGATCAGGAACAATCTGTTGGTTATTGGGGAGACAATAGCTGATCGAGAGATGGTACTCACCGCACTTGGAGGGCTCCCATCCAGATGGCATGTGTTCAACACTACCATTCTAAATAATAATGTGATACTTGACTTTGACGAAGTACTATTGAGATGCATTCAAGAAGAGACAAGAATGAAGGAGTATGGAAATGAAGGAAATGCTGCCTACGTTGCTCATTCTAGAAAGAAGAACTTTGGTGGTCCAAAGAACAAAGGAAAAGCTGGGGCCCAAGGAAAGAAGGGCAAGTGTTTCACTTGTCATAGGCCAGGTCATTATGCTAGAGAATGTCCTTTCAAGAAGGATTCTCCCAATGGTGATGACAACAACAACAACCTTAGGAATGGCAATCAAAGGAACAACAGGTTCAAGGGTGTTAATTTCTGCATATGTTCTATGCCATTTCAGATTAGGGCACACAATACTGAAGGAGATAGAACATACTAATAGATCGATGGAAGACAAGTCAAAACAGAGATTGAATGGTGGCGTTACGGCGATCAACAGGATGCTTCTACCAGCAAAGTCTCCAACAGGTCATTCAGCCAAGAGTGTCACACATAACCCTAGAACAAGTCAAACAAAGAACAGTCCATAGATACACAGCTCCAACGCTATCTAGAGAGAGAGAATTCCTCACACACAAAAGTGTGTCCAAATGAACTCTAAGTCTCTCCAATATATAGGCATCTTTGGGGTGTGTGACACACACCTTAAGACATTTAAGTCTATATTATATTCCAGGTTGACCTAACACAACAGTGGAATAAATTCAAAGTCCATGTTCTGCTCATCCGATCGAGATGATCCTTAGATCAATCTTACACCTCTCCGAAAGAGGAATCCAATAAAAATATTGCGATCGTCATCTGAGCAGCACAACCCGGAGTTTGGACCTAGTTGTCCAATTTTAACACTCCCTCTCAACTAGGGAGAACCCGTCCACAAGTGAAATCCAAACATCGTGCGTCATCTCGCCGTAACTTGCTTTGCTGGCCTCTTTATTTCAAAACAGAAGTGGATTAGTCATAAAGACATCATACCCGACTGACAGATTCAGCCCAGAGGTCCGAAACCTCTAGAGGACTCACAAAGAGTCTCATACCAACCCGAAGTTGGTTTACCTGACTAGAAGTCAGTTGGAGGTCCGAAACCTCGCTAAACATGATCCCAGATCAAATAGTTGGACATGTGCCATCCTAGACATAGAGAGTATGACAATCTCCGATGCGTCCATCGGTCTTGCTATGGTCTCTATTCACTTTCCCCACCTCATTGGCCAAATGAGAGATACTTCCCATGAGTCCGAAACTCCATGGGTAGGATGCATACGGGGCACAGATCAAAGAGGTAAACCATCTCAATATCGTCACGGTGGGGTAGAAACACACCAACTAGCTTCGGCAAGCCTAGCCCAGTGGTTGCTTATAGCACCAAAGCTATCCCTAAAACCCCCTTTGGAGCCCCCAGAGCTCATCGTCCAACAGGACCCTCCGAATAGGGTCATTCCATGATTCCAAGATTCTCACCGAAGGTTAGTAACATGACCTTCCCCAAGGGCATTGTGACAATATCTGCGACTTGCTCATCAGTTCCTATATGATCGAGCCTTATGGCGCCTTGTTGTACCATATCCCAGATAAAGTGTACCAGCCATCAACATGCTTGGATCAATCGTGGAACTCGGGATTCTATGAAAAATGAATCCCCCTCTGGTTATCACAAAGGATAACGGTGGCATCTAGCACATGCTCGAACAACTCACAGAAGAGCTTTCGCAACCAAGTGACTTCACAACGGGCCATAAATGCTGCAATGTATTCGACCTCAGCGGTGCTCAAGGCTACTGACTTCTGTTTCTTGCCCGAATCAGATCTACTTATGAAGTAGCATCCAGATGTGCTCTTATGATCCACCACACTGCCAGCCCAATCGACATCCATATATCCAAGGAGTGTCATGCTCCCGGCAGTGTATCTCAGCCCATGGTCTATCGTGTCATAGAGATATCTCAAGAGTTTCTTGACACCAACCCAGTGAATGTTATGATCAACCATGTGTTGACTCAAGGTGTTCACTGTACAACATACGTCCGAACGGGTGTTTACTAAGAACACCAGAGCCCCTACGAGTTGAGGATACTCAGTAGGATTTGCTAACACGGGCCCAACAACGTTGTTGCTCATCTTCTCGAAGTTGAGCTCCATCGGTGTCGACACGGACTTGCAGTCCATCATGCTAAATCTTTCCAGAAGCTTCACACTGTATTTTCCTTGAGAAAAGAAAATCTCGTCAGGTCTTTGCCAGACCTCTAGGCCTAGGAAGTAGTGTATTAGTCCTAGGTCCTTCATCTCGCTTTCAACAGCGAGCTCCCTCGTGCACTGATCAATGAGAGGGTTAGCACCTGTCAGGAAGAGGTCGTCCTCATACAGCACCAGAGTGAGAGGCTTCTCTCTATTAACCTTGCAGTGAAGGTTCGGATCATCATTACTACGAGTGAAGCCCAGTTTCATTAGGTAGCTATCTATCCTCTCGTACTAAGCTCTGGGTGCTTGCTTCAGCCCATAGAGGGCTTTCTTCAACCTGCATACATGGGTGTCCCTAACTTGGACTTCGAACCTCAGAGGTTGCTCAACAAACACCTTCTTCCTTTATCGCATCATGCAAAAATGCGATCTTTACATCCTGTTATCGCTTGTTGCCTACACCTACCTACAGTTAGTGGGAAAAGCCTTCAACCCCACAAGTGTGGTTGGTGGCAAGGAACTCAGAGAAGGGGCTGTCACCTATTCCCAACTCTCTCCGTTTAAGCTATCTCCTAGGTTAGCTAAGGGGGGTGGTCCCTAAAGGAAAAGTAAGTTAAAGATGTGAGATTTCTAGGAGAATTGATTAGAAGGAATTACTTATCAAAGATGACTCGATTTCCAATATGTAAACAAACATATAAGTATATGAGCAATATTCAATGACGTGTTCAAAATATAGACCAGTGCTTTAAAGTAGATAACAAATGCTTGCTCAAAAATGAAATTCAAGATATAATGACAATAATCCCACAAAGGAAGTGTTAGACCAAGATCACAATGTGCAATTAAATTTGCAACACCAAATAAGGGTATTTGCCAATGAAACGAGATATATCAATCATCCATAAGCATAATGATCATTAAAATGACAACATGCAATGAAGTTGTATGTAGAAGCAAATTTCCAAGTACCATAGAATTAAACTTGTTGCCAAATTTAAGGAATTAAAATGCTTGCATCCAAAGTGCTTCTTGAGATAATATTTGCATGTGAATCTTTAAACCATCAAGATAGCAAAAATTTGGGAACTTTGCAAGTAAATGTGATGAGATAGTGCTCTTGGTTTATTTTATTAATTAGTTCTATAGCAAGGTTACAATTGAACTCTAATCCTCAGACCTCACCCTCGCCCAAATATTTGGATCTCACAGTGAGGAGTCCATAGAGGTAGAGGGTCCCTAAAACGTCTATTCAACCAACTTAAGTTGGAGGTAAATTTTAGAGATGCAAGTCTAGTATGAAAAGTGAAATGCCTAAATGATATGAAAGCGAGTTTGCAAGTGCTATGTAAAAGATGGAGATGATTCAATTAAATATGCTTCATAGTTAGAACAATAACTCAAGTTGCCATAAATTGAAAGTGTTATGCTTTTTTACTTGTAGTATATTGTGAAACTTATCCAAATGAGAAATAGATCACAAAACATAAGTAAGTGATGGCAAATGAGATTGCAAATTAGGAAATTTAAAGGACTATGTGATCTAAGCAATTAATGAAATGAAAATATGAGTTACTCACATGCAACTAAATTAGATTAGCAAATGAAATGATGAATGCAAATGATTTAGTTGATAAAATAAAAAAAAGAAAGAAAGTTAACCACTCAAGAAGATTTTCTCCCTCTAAATGAGTAGGTGAGATACCATGGGAAAAATTTCCCAAGCTCCCTCAAGAAAAGTCAACTCTTCATTAATGAAAGTGAGGCCCTCTTATAGAAATGAGGGGATTGGGAAAAGCTTACAATATGCGTTTTAAATTCGCTCCTTCCCAAAGTTACAAGTGTAAGATTTAAAAAAAAATTTTACTTGTGAGATGTTTACAAAGTAAAGGCTTAAAGCCTTGAGGTGAATGGCGGTTATAATTCCTCAAAAGAATGAGACTTTAGAAGTAGAGGTGAAGTGATAAGGCGGAACTTGGATTTGAGGTTCCAAACGGAAGAGTGTTCCTTTGCCTATGCTTTAGCTCCCTTTCTTCAAAACTTAGATTGCTTCCAAGAACACCTACAGGCAAACAAGAAAAAGAGTTGGCATGCAAAATAAATATCGCTGAAATATGTGAGAGGAAATCACATGCATGCGAAAGAAAAAGTTAGAAACTCAATGCAAGTATAAAATACACTTTATATTACAACTTCCCTCACTAAGATCAGCTTGAAAGAGTTGATTTAGTGAGTGAGAATTAGGATTTAGATCCAACAACTTAGCCTCAAATGCTAAATAAAATAGATATGTGCACAAATGAGAGAAGAAATATATGATTTTTTTTTTAGAGATGGAATAGAAGCAAAGGGCTCATGAAACCCCCTTTTAGATAATCTCTTGATGTCTTATGAGATTGTTGGCCTGAACAACTTGTGAGACCTTTGATATCCTTGGAGCTGACTTATTCCAACCGAAGAAGTCTTCACACTCCAATAGACTTGGCAACCTGTCCTTTGAACACACAAATTTTTGCAAACCAATTTTAGTGTAAAAGAAACTTGGCATATAGAGGCCACGTTGAGATTGTCATTTCATCGAAAATAACAAGCTACAACAAGAGCACAAAACATACCAAGTCCAAAGGAGATCTGAGATAGCTACAAATCTCCCCTCCCTAGAGAATAGTTCCTTCAGGCAAATGCAAAGAAAAAACCAACTAGATTGCAATAAATAACAACATCAAATGAAACAAGTATACCTCATTAACCAAAGAATGCACCACAAGAGAAGCTAGTAACCCCAAAGACTTTCCTTTATTCAGCTCAACAATAATTTCGGCATAGTAACAATAAGCACAAGCTTCAAAAAACCACCATTACAATGAGAGCCCAAGGCTCACTTAAATAGAACTATGGGAGCAAATCCCAATGAAAGATCAAATGACAAGTGGAGAAGGGAGCTAATCCCAATGTTCTAACAAATCTTCAACTGTGTGAGGTCAATCTCTAAACCAAATCAAGCTGCCCAAGTGTAATTTCAATTGGCTGTAGGTGGCAGCCAAAATGCAATTTGAGCTGCCGTAGGTGGGCAGCGTATTCCTTTTCTTTCATGTGCCAACTCTGTTGTGGACAGATGTGAAATCGAATAAGAGGAGGGGAAACACACTCCCACTAAATCTTCCAACAACTAACCCAAAAATGACACCTCTGTTAGTGCCAACAAGCTGCCATCAATTGCTGTACGTATCTCTTTGTGTGACTGCCAGTGCGTATTAACTGAATTGAACTGTTGTTGGCTGTTGTAGATGACGGCTACTTGGTACGTGTAAAGTTTGGTGGAGACATATCTCCCCAAATATCTAAATCAAACCCCAAACAAATCAACCACATGTACGCTGATTTTTTTTTTTTCTTGCTGCGTGGAGTTTCCTTGTGCTGGCTGCGTATAGCTGTTGATTTTGTGTACAACTGTGTGAGGATTGGTGGAGACATTCCACGATTTCCTCCAATCAAATATCAAACACATCAAACCACATGTACACTGATGTAATATGCTGAGTGGGCAAGTGTGATTTGGCAGCCAACTACGTGGAGTTACAATTGGTCATGTGCGTTGAATAATTTGCTGTTGAGATTGTCTCATACGTAGACCATGGAGTAAGGTGGGGTCCCTTCCCACTCACTTATACTTTAAACTTTATACTTTGGCAACATTTGTTTTAAATTAAATTACTTCAAACCTTTTTTCTGCCCCATGAACCCATCGTGGAACATTTGACTGCCTTTGACTTGTTTTTTACTTTTTTATTGACTTGTGGCTTGCTTGGTGGGCCCCACATGGCTGCCACATCACCCTTTATTTCTCCACATAATTTCCATGTCAAAGTTTGACTTATTTTGACTTTGGAAAAATTTCTAAAATTTTCCAATTATTAATTTTTTTTGAATTTATTCTCATTTTTTCCACTGACATTAGGAAAATCGGCTTTTGAGGGACCATAAGTTGTTTTTTGACCCTCACAGTGGGTCCTAGGATAATGCTGGGTCTCTAAGGATGAATTTCCACTGGTCACACGCCCCAGACATTTCCTAAGGCCACTTATTTACATCATTACATAGAAATTAATTAAAAAATCCCGTTTTGCGGAGAATTTTTAATTATTAAAAAATCCTACTTAGACTTAGTCAAATTCCGTGAAATTTCAGAGATGACCTAGCATGGTAATATACATCGACTCTAGACACTAAGATGTGTTAGGGGCTCAACCTTCAAGCCGTCACCCCGACTTTGGGGTAATGCAATGAGTGAAAAAACCTAGAAAATTATTCGCCGCTAAAAAGAAGGAATAATTAACCAAGTAAAGAAAAACACTCCAAGGTGTACTCGCTTGCTGATCGAGTCCCAACATCCTAGGCCTGTTACATGGCTTTATTCATCATGCTAGTGACATTTATACAATATCCCCGCAGGGCTGCGGAATCTGAAGACTGAAGAAGAAAATGATGAGAAGAAGAAGTAGAGTTTAAAAACTCTGTTGAACATGATGATATCTGATGGTACAAATGTCTTCTAGTTCATCCTTGGGCATGGAGTCTTCTCATTGTCATCAAGTGCCACTCCAGTGGTCAACACATCCATCTGATGAAGACTCCATCCTTGCGTAGCAGCAAGGGTTATGATCAAATGGTGATATATCGGGCCACAGGGGCAAGGGTGTTATCATAGTCTATGCCTTCCTCACAGGCAACGAATCTAGCTTTGAACTTTTCAACACTTCCATCAGATTCATGCTTGATTTTGTATCGAGGTGACAACAGCTTTGATCTGTGGTCTAGGAACCATCACCCTCGCATCCTTGCAGATTTAGATACTTTACAGCTTCTTCACATGATCTAGGCTCATATTGTACTTATGGCAGCTAGATACCCTTGGTATTTATATGGCTTCTTGGTTTTCCTTTGGAATTTCCCCCTCTGAAGCCATATGTCTCTGAGCCATGAGGATCTTCTTTCGTTCAGCAATGGTATCCGCTCAGGAGCATATACAGTTGTATTCTCCCTCTTAATGCCAGCTTCTCTCTCGAGAGAAGACATCTATTTTAAATGAGGTCATCCCAGACATCAACTTGGAAAGCAGATTTGCACTTAGGGGTCTGAAGCTTATTCTCCCACTGTCAAAGCCATCAAGAATCATAGCCATACACTGTCATATAGTTGTCATGCATCTTGACACGTATCATATACTGTCATATCATTGATTTCAGTGATGCTATATAGAAGATATCAGTCTTCATGGTTATATATTTTTCATGTGCCTCTGAAGGTACCACAGATATAGATTCTGCCAGCTGTCATATGGAGAGGTTATACATACTCTGTCATAACCCACAGATTTTGTTAAGGCCCTAAACACTCCAATAGCTGCCTAGAGGACTGTGGCTTCACCTTGACAAGATTCTCCTCCCTTTGTTGTTCACGATGGAAGCTTTCATCTGGGCATTCAAGAGATTTCTCGTAGAGACACCACAGAACTCTACCCCTGTCAATGGTGTTTGACCCCATGCAAAAATTCACTTGAATTCTCCTGTGTCTCTTTGTGTTATGGTCATAGACATCACTGTCATAAGAGAATATATCATGATTCCTTCTCTCATGATCTTTCACTGCTTCTTATTTTCCAGATCTGCCCATTTGTCATACATTTGGTTATTTTAGAAGACTGCTTCTAAGGCTACCAAAATTGGCCCAACTCTATGACAAATCAAATTTGCTTGTCACTTTCCCTAGGGATTGCAGATTTTCCCATCTTGTCAACAATTTGATTGTTTCATAATATTGCATCAAGGGCTTCTTCAACCCAAACAAAAAACTTCCAATTCCATAAAAAAAAGGAACTGCTTCCTAGGGCTTCCAGATCTGTCCAGCTGCAGTTAATGGTTCACTGATCTAGGGTACAACTCTTCAGGTCTCAGTTCTGCAATGCAATTTGAGATTGAAATCATCCTTTGAGACTTCATGTTCTTTTGTTCCTGCAGCATAGTCTTCCTTGGAACTAGGAGGATTTATCACAAGACATCTGCATATAGCTCTTATATGCCTTTGAAGATATGATGTAGCCCACAAATGTTCCTAGAGAAGATGACTTTGGGAATGAGGGCATCCTCTTAAAAATTTCAGCTCCTCACAGTAGAAGCTTCCAGTAGTCCATTTTTGCTCAGGAGAATAGACAGATAGAGATCTCCCTCTTAATCCCAGAAAAAATTCTGCAGGAGCCATCATTTTGATTCCATAGATGGTGTTATGACCATTTTTCCACACAGACAACTAGAGACAACTTTCGAGAATATGATCTTTGCTTACAACAGCAGCATGTCAACCCATGACCAGTGTTATAAGACTTGGCTGAGCAGGACTAAAAATTTGATGACCACAATCTATAAGGCATAAATACAAGCCTTTTCAAGTCCAGAAATAAACCTGGAACAAATGCAACAACGTGACAGTATCCTACAGAAATACCCCAACTCGTTGTTGTGACTAGTATGAATATACGCACAGCATAATTATTTCGTTTACATTAAGCCATAACAGTGCTTTACAAATACCTTTTTATGCTTGCGATGCAACTAATAAACTGTTGCTTATATTTTCCGAATAGAAGCTTGGGCGAGAATGATTTAATCGAGTTCGGCCTGCGTTCCTGAAAATGGTCCTCCTAATTAATTGTGAACCCAATTATCGGCATTCGGCGTTCCAAATTGTCGCGCTGGAATGGAACTTGTCCCTCCACAAATGCACTTGGTTCTGGTTGTTTACCACACTTCAAAGGAATACGTAGACTGGAATGCACCAAGCTCCTCAACCTCACGGTGCTTAAGCGGATCGATCCCTGTGTCGAAGACATTCCCTTTACAACCGCTCATGTTACATTCTACGAATTCAATACCGAACAAAGCCAATGGATGTATACTCCTTTTCTGTCATTCTGAACATTAAACGAACTTTAGCTGGAATTTAATTCTGCCCTCAAGAGTCGCAAAGATGTTGAGGGATCGCTCTTCGTCATCAAGAGGAAAACACAGCCGCGTTTCCAGTTTGTTGTCATGAATAGGCGTAATACTAAATGGTTTCAATATGTCACGCCCAATCCTTATGGTGAGAGCAGTCGACCATTTCTACGACGCGATTAATTTTCTTGCATCGCAAGTGGCACATACTCAGCTTCGACCACGAGAAAACTGATCATCTGGAATTTACACAGATTGACGCTTGAGGAATTTATGCAGTCAGCTCACTTGATCAGCTCAGCTAAGGATGCTCCACGTCAATTTGACTCAGCCTCACGATGAATCGATCAATCTTCACGCTGTCACTTATAAGTGAAAACGCTGCGGCGTGATTCCTGGCACGGATACTCCGACATGAAGAAGTCCCATCAGGCTTCGTTGACTTGGATTCCAGGTTGGCAATCCACATAACTCTAATTTACCCTCGCGAGTATTGACGAGAGAGAAAAAGAACATTATTGCCCACAACAGACAGAGCATCAAGTTGAAATTTTCGACATCTACTTGGCCATGGACATGCGGTATTTTCCAGCGTGAAAGCAGACGGAACAGTGGAATGCTCCTCGCCTTCTTCTACGCTGCACTCGCCAGCGGTAAGACCATAATCGCCAGAATTATGCTGTGTTCCCCCTCTTACTTCAAATCAAATCAAAAGACGACTGATTTAGGTTGCAGATCTATCAAATTGATTAAGACGGCCTAATACGCAGCCTTGATTGACAAAGTCATACATAGCTGAAGAGCTTCCTTTCTCCTTGGCCTATATGCCCAGCAATCTCGGTTACTTGAGACAGCCTTCATAGATCTATTTTGACCCTAAAACAATCCTTCAACAGATCTGTTGTCACTTATAGCTCCTCGGCCTCCTCTCCGACGTTGATTTGAGAAGACTTCTTCATGCTGAAGGTTAGGGCAC
Source organism: Pinus albicaulis (assembly GCA_034641835.2). Classification (NCBI taxonomy): domain Eukaryota; kingdom Viridiplantae; phylum Streptophyta; class Pinopsida; order Pinales; family Pinaceae; genus Pinus; species Pinus albicaulis. The sequence goes on along the minus strand of CM076583.1, from coordinate 1,235,271,547 downwards.
AAAACAGCCCTAAATCTGCCCACGCTATCACCTGCTGTGGTGGTATGGCCTGCGGCCTACCACACAGCCTTACGTCACCCTTATTTGCTTTTAGGGCTTTGTCTTCACCTCAGCTCTGATACCATGTTAATTTCTGCATATGTTCTATGCCATTTCAGATTAGGGCACACAATACTGAAGGAGATAGAACATACTAATAGATCGATGGAAGACAAGTCAAAACAGAGATTGAATGGTGGCGTTACGGCGATCAGCAGGATGCTTCTACCAGCAAAGTCTGTAACAGGTCATTCAGCCAAGAGTGTCACACATAACCCCAGAACAACCCAAACAAAGAACAGTCCATAGATACACAACTCCAACGCTATCTAGAGAGAGAGAATTCCTCACACACAAAAGTGTGTCCAAATGAACTCTAAGTCTCTCCAATATATAGGCATCTTTGGGGTGTGTGACACGCACTTTAAGACATTTAAGTCTATTATATTCCAGGCCGACCTAGCACATAAGTGAAATAAATTCAAAGTCCATGTTCTGCTCATCCGATCGAGATGATCTTTAGATCAATCTTACACCTCTCTGAAAGAGGAATCCAATAAAAATATTGCGATCGTCATCTGAGCAGCACAACTCAGAGTTTGGACCTAGTTGTCCAATTTTAACAAAGGGAAAGAGGAAGGCTCCCTCCGGCGGAAATGATCAACCGTTCAAAAGGTCAAGAAACTCCAAGTATGAGGAATCAAATGTTGTTGATAAAAGAAATGAATACATTCTTGTATCTGTCGTCTCTGTTGCATCTCCACCCGACACTATGGATGTCTGGTTGATAGATAGTGGTGCCTCAAGGCACATCACTGGGTTCAAGGAAGCACTCTCTGATATGGTTGAGAAGGATACCAATCTGGAAATTATCCTTTGAGATAATGCCACATATCCCGTGAAAGGGACAGGGACTATGACCCTCCACTTGTCTCAAGGTCAAGTCCTCCGCTTGCAGGATGTAATCTATGTACCTAATTTGAAGAAGAACCTTCTGTCAATATCGACCATGGAAGACAAAGGTTTCAATGTGGCATTCACTGATGGAAAGGTGCGCATGTGGAAGAAGAACTTCAAGGAAGCTATCACGATTGGGTTTAGAGTTGATACACTCTACCAGGTTGGAGGAAGTCCACTGGGAGCGATGACATGTGATACTATCCGATAGACTAAACTATGGCACCGGAGGTTTGGACACCTTCACTACAAGGCCCTTCCCGAAGCAAGGAAGGTGGTGACAGGGATGCCCAAGTTTTCAAATAATCATGAAGGTGTATGTAAATGTTGTGCCAAAGGAAAGCATACAAGGGGACCTTTCCCCTCAAGTGTCACAAAGACATCTGATGTCTTGCAATTGATCCATTCTGATCTATCTGTTATGTTGCCCATGACATTCTTGGGAGTATGTTCTTATTATATGACGTTCATAGATGACTTCTCTTGCAAAACCTGGATATACTTCTTAAAGAAGGATGAGGCTTTCATGTGGTTTCGTACCTTCAAAGCCTTGGTGGAAAATATGACAGGGAAGAAGATCAAGATTTTGAGAACCGATAATGGCACTAAATATGAGACAAACGAGTTCAAGGACTTTTGCAGAGAAGCTGGCATCAAGAGGGAGACCACAACTGTCTATACTCCTGAGCAGAATGGCATTGCTAAACGAAAGAACAGGACCATTGTGGAAGCTGCCCGTGCCATGCTATGTGACCAGGGTCTACCGAAGTTTCTATGGGGAGAAGCTGCGAACACTGCTGTGTACATACAAAACCGATGCCCGCATTCCGCTCTGGACTCCAAAACTCCCGAAGAGGTTTTTTCTTGTAAGAAACCTGATGTCTCACATTTTAGAGTTTTTGGATGTCTTGTTTATTTTCATGTGTCGAAAGAGAAGAGGAGCAAGCTAGATGCTTCTGGGAAGAAAGGAATGTTTGTGGGCAACAATGAAACTTCGAAGGCCTATAGAGTCTATGTGCCTGGTCAAAGGGAAGTGGAGATATGCCACGATGTCACTTTTGACGAAGATGCTTCCCTGAAGAAAGTAGTCAATCTTTCGAGATCCCAGGAAGATCATGAAGCAAGGCCTGGAAATCAAGAAGAAACGAAGGATGAGACGATGCTTGATGTTGGAGGACCGATGGACCCGATCGATCCACCTCCTTCACTGGGGAAGAGACCATCATGGCTCAGGGACATCCTTGAGGATGCCGAGGGTCATATGGCCCCAAGGGGGACATTCTGTGAAAGCAAGAAGCTGAGTAGATACCATGGGTATCTAGCAACCATGAGTACTATTGTACAATCTGAGCCTGGATCTTTTGAGGAAGCCGTAAAGCATTAAGTCTGGAAGGATGCTATGCACGAAGAGTATGAGTCCATAATGAAGAATGATGTCTGGGATGTGGTTCCAAGACCGAAGGACAAAGCAGTTGTCACCTCGAAATGGTTCTACAAGATCAAGCATGGATCTGATGGAAGTGCTGAAAAGTTCAAGGCAAGGTTCGTTGCCCATGGCTTATCTCAAAAGGAAGGCATAGACTATGATGACATATTTGCACCTGTGGCCCGATATACCACCATTCGATCTATTATAGCCCTTGCTGCTATGCAAGGATGGAGTCTCCATCAGATGGATGTGAAGACCGCATTTTTGCATGGTGCGATAAAGGAAGAAGTATATGTGGAGCAACCTCTGGGGTTCAAAGTCCAGGATCGAGACACCCATGTCTGCAGGTTGAAGAAAGCCCTCTATGGGTTGAAGCAAGCACCTAGAGCTTGGTACGAGAGGATAGATAGCTATTTGATGAAGCTGGGCTTCACTCGTAGTAATGCTGATCCGAACCTGTACTTCAAGGTTGACAGGGAGAAGCCTCTCATTCTGGTGCTGTATGTGGATGACCTCTTCCTAACAGGTGCTGACTCTCTCATTCATCAGTGCAAGAGGGAGCTTGCTACTGAGTTTGAGATGAAGGACCTAGGACTGATGCACTATTTCCTAGGCCTGGAGGTCTGGCAAAGACTTGGCGAGATTTTCCTTTCTCAAGGAAAATACATTGTGAAGCTTCTGGAAAGATTTGGTATGGTGGACTGCAAGTCCGTGTCGACACCGATGGAGCTCAACTTTAAGAAGTTGAGCGGCAGCGCTGTTGGGCCCGTGTTATCAAATCCTACCGAGTATCGTCAACTCGTAGGGGCCCTGATGTTCTTAGTGAACACCCAACTAGATATATGTTTTGCAGTGAACACTTTGAGTCAACAGATGGTTGAGCCTAATCACTTTCACTGGGTTGGTGCCAAGAATCTTCTAAGATATCTTTGGGGCACAATAAACCATGGGTTGAGATACATTGCCGGGAGCGTGACACTCCTTGGATATACTAATGCCGATTGGGTTGGCAGTGTGGTGGATCGTAAGAGCACATCGGGATGCTGCTTCAATCTTGGTTCTGCTTCGATATCATGGATGAGCAGGAAGCAGAAGTCGGTGGCTTTGAGCACCGCGGAGGCCTAATACATTGCAGCGAGTATGGCCTGTTGTGAAGCAGTTTGATTGCGAAAGCTCTTTAGTGAGCTGTTCGGACATGTGCTAGATACCACCGTGATACTTTGTGATAACCAGAGTGGGATTCGCTTGTCTGAGAATCCCGTATTCCACAATCGATCCAAGCATATTGATATCAGGTACCACTTTATCCGGGATATGGTACAGCGAGGCACCGTAAGGCTCGATCATATAGGAACTGATGAGCAGGTCGCGGATATTCTCACTAAGTCCCTGGGGAAGGTAGAGTTCCTAACCTTCCGTGAGAGTCTTGGTATCGTGGAACGACCCTATGATGTGGGTCCTGTTGGACGATGAGTTCTGGGAGCTCTAGGGGGCTTTGGGGATAGCTTCTCGGAGCTATAAGCACTCACGGGGCTAGGCTTGCCAAACCTTGTGGTGCTTCTGCCCCACCATTATGACGTTTGAGTTAGTTCACCTCTCATTATCTGTGCCCCGTATGCATCCTACCCATTAAGTTCAAGGCTCATGGGAAGTACCTCTCATTTGGCGAGTGAGGTGGGAAAAGCTAGAGACTAGTAGCAAAGACTGATGGACGTGTCAGAGATTGCCATACTCTCTATCTAGGATGGCACGATCCAACCACTTGATCTGGGATCAAGTATAGTGAGGTTTCGGACCTCAAACTGACTTCGGGTCAGGTAAACCAACTTCGGGTTGGTATGAGACTCTTTGTGAGTCCTATAGAGGTTTTGGACCTCTGGGCTGAATCTGTCAGTCGGGAATGATGTCTTTGTGACTGACCCACTTCTGTTCTGAAATAAAGAGAGGCCAGCAAAGCAAGTTACGGCGGGATGACGCACGATGTTTGATTGCACAGGTGGATGGAGTTCTCCCTAGTTGACAGGGAGTGTTAAATTGGACAACTAGGTCCAAACTCCATGTTGTGATGCGCAGATGAAGACACCAATATTTTTATTGGGTTCCTCTTTCGGAGAGGTGCAAGATTGATCTAAAGATCATCTTGATCCGATAGTATTCTTTTTATTTATTTTCTGAATTTATTTTTAATACTTTCAAAATATGTGCAGTCGACCTTGGGTTTACACCCCAGCAAATGAAATGTGTCACACCCTCAATGATTGATATAAATAGAGTCAATGTTGGAGGACATTTCACTCATCTCATCCTCACACATTCTCTCTCCTCTTCTGATTGGTTCGAGCTCCTTGGAGGCAGTTTTCTGTTCACACGTGGGAAAGAAGGACGAAGATATTTCTGTTGCAGCTAGGGTTTCCACCGCAGGTTTGACCAACGTTGACTTTGGTCAACGCATGGTCAAAAGGAGCTGAATTTTGGCAAAAACTTCGATTTATGGAGTCCGTACATTTTGGCACAAGAACCGAGGTCAAAGGTTGACCATAGATCGAGTCACATTGACTTTTACTTGCGTTGACTTTTTTGGGCATCGTTGACTTTTATAGGGTTGACTTTGAGTTGACCGTTTGGCTGTTTTGAGGGTTGTTGTGACACATGCTGGGCTGGCTGACCAAGGAGACTTTGCTAGTTGAAGCATGCTGTTGACCGCTGTAACGCACCAACAAATATATATTTTTCTGGCTTGTCTTCTGTTGATCCACTGGTATGTTCTATCAACATTTTACTTAATGATTTATGTGGTTGCTGTCTAGTATTGAAGAGAAAGTAAAGTTGCATCAAGCATAGAACCTCTACATAATTTTTCAGGTCCCTAATCTACCAGCCTTAACTGATGTGCTTCCTTTTGTTCCTTACCTTGTCCTTCACTATACTTCTCCTTGGTCTTCTTCTTGTACTCAAGATACACAAGGCCGTGCTCTCTTCTTTGTTGTGGTAACGCAATATGTACTCCTTATATATAGACCCAAAACCAAGGCTTAAAAAACCCCTCCAAGCCAATAAAAGGGGGTCTCCCCTCTCATTTGCCTCACACATCTCAGTTGGAGTTTTTGTGAGCTTCATTGTGAGCTTGGAAAGTGTTGAGTTTTTGTTGGAGTAATGGAACAATAGAGAGTTTGAGCTGAGTAGTAGCCACCATGTCTCCAAAAACCAAGGATACTGCATGGGCTCATTGTGATATGATTGATGGCAAAATGATCTGCAAATATTGCCAAAAATCTTTTGAAGGAGGGGGGCAACACTCGGCTGGATGTAAAACCATGTAGAGCACCAAATGAAGTAATAGGGCATATTAGGGCAGAATATCTTCAAAATTTTTAGACTCAAGTCACTCAACCAACGAAGAAGTTTGTGACTCAAGCAGTTGCAAAGATTGAGAGTCGAGACTCAACCAACTGAGTTTGATCATGATGAGAAGTTTCAAGTGATAATGTTTATCACTAATATCGTATATGTAGACTTGTAGTAGGCCAGTGGCCCCATAGCTTGTAGGCTTTGTTTTTGGACGCTAGAGGCCATTTAGAGCCTCATTTATTATATATTTTGTTGCTAATATGTATTGCACTTGGTGCCATTTAGATATATTCACCTTTACATGGTATATATATGAGCAAACTTTGCATATTTTTTCTGTATTAGTTTGGAGTCATTGTTTTAAATCTTAAAAATAGTTTTTTTCATTAAAAATTTATTATTTCATGCATTTTTTTAAAACTGGTTCATTGAGATCTAACCAGTCCTAGTTTGAAACCCATATATTAGGTGGATCGGTCCGGTCACTCGTTTCGATTTTGAATACTATGGTCCTATCTTAGGATTCTTGCCCGTGAATCCTTCGGTGTCTTATCCTCCAGAATTCGAAGTGGGTTCCTTTTCTACAAAATCCACAAAAAACATCGAAAAACTCTGATCATGGATCATGGCCTTCACTGCACTGATGATAGACCTGTTCTTCCTCTCCGCAATGCCATTATGTGGCGGGTTGTAAGCCACTATCTTCTGCCTCTTGATCCTTTCCTCCTTGTAGAAATCAATGAACTCATTAGAGGTGTATTCACCCTTGTTGTTTGTCCTCAACAGCTTGATCTTTTTTCTTGTCATGTTTTCCACCTGAGTTTTGAAAGCTCTGAAATGATTGAAGACCTCACCCTTGGTCTTCATGAAGTAGATCCAACTCTTCCTGGAGAAGTCATCAATTAAGGTGATAGTAAGTTGCGCCCTTTACTGAAGATACTAGCATATGTCTTGCTAAATCGTAATGGATCAGATCCAAAAATGCTTCTGGATCTAGTCTCGTTACTAGGGAATGATGCCTTGACATTCTTGCCAAGTGAACACACTTTGCACGCCCCCTGCTGGACCAGATTGAAGTCTAGAAGCCTAGTGACCATCTTTCTTTGTAATGGTAGAGCTTTGTGATGAGGATGCCCCATCCTCCTATGCCAAAGCTCACACTTTCTCTCACTAGTGTGCACTAGTTCCTGAGCAGGCTGACTATGAAGTCTATATAGGCTCCCCACCTAGACTCCAATCCTCACTACAGTCTCTAGACTGGCTCCCTCTAGGCAGATGAACACTTGATCCCTCTAGAAGTTAACCTCATAACCTGTGTCTTTGATGATTGAAATGGACAAAAAGTTCTTCTCTAGGCTAAGTACATAGAGTACCTCCCACGCATCAGAGGACTCTCGTGACTCAAGTTGGAACTGAACTGTCCCTTGTTCCCTCACTGCATACTTTGCATCATTGCCAAGCTCAATCTGGATCCCCAAGTCATCCTCTGCAAAACTACTGAATAGCTCTCTAGCCTCTGTCATGTGTCGGGAGGCACCACTATCCAAGTACCAGGCGCTTCTAGCAATAGTGCTGGTAGAAAGGCAAGACACAAGTGAAAAGTCACTTTGGAACTTGGAAGCAAGCTCGCTCAACTGTCTCTGCTATTGCTGCAACTGTCTGCGACTTCCCCTTGCCCTTCTTCCTCTGTGGACACTGAGAAGCAAAGTGGCCATTCTTATGGCAGATATAAGTATATAACATTTGATCTTTGCTCATATCTCTCTTCTGCCCGGATTGCTGTCTCTCTCCCTGACTGTCACTCTCCTTGATGGAAACTTTCCCTTTGGTCTTCTTTGTCTTGCTGACCTGGGCTAAGTTTTCATTTGCAGCTCCTCTTCTTTGCTTGTTGGTCTTGGGCTCTTTATGAGTCTCCTCTTGGATGCAGTCATTCTAGAGTCTCTCCCACTTGGGAAGATGCTCCTAGGCACATATGCCAATGATGAATGGTTCCCAAGTCTTGGTGAACCCATTCGGAGCAGCATTCACTAGTGCTGCATCCAATACAACTTCTCCAATAGCTGCAAGCTGGTCACAAATCTATGTGATCCTCATAAGGTAGTTGGTCACATAGTCGGAGGGGTTCATTCTAAACTCTCCGAGCTTAGTTTTGAGAAGCATTTTCCAACTCATGTTATCACTTTGAAAAAACGATACCATGGCATCAAACATCTCCTTAGATCTGGTCTTTTTAGCAAACATGATGAATTAGATGATCCTTAATAGCTTCAAGGAACACCCTTTGTGCCTTTATGCCCTTCTTATCCCTTGCTGCTTGCACTGTAGGGTGTTCTACTGCTGGTGTTTGTGTGCTCCCTAAGGTTTGCATTGGAGCTAGAGGAGGGTTGGACATGACTTCCCACAAGTCTTGTTCCTTCAAGATCACTGAGATTCTTTCCTTCCATGGCAAGAAATTCGAAACCCCATCAAGTTGATCCTCTACTTTCACATTGGTTACTGACATGGCTGTTCTGAGATCTGTCTCTCAAACTTGCTGAAGTAACCTGAAAAACAATAGATCTGCTTTTCTCTCAGAGAAACAACACTGATACCATTTTAAATTATCCTAAAACCAACTGAGCAACCAGATCATATCTAGTTACTTGTTGGAATTATTAACTCTTGCATGCAGCGGAAGATGAGAAAAAAAATCACACACTGCACAATTATTTCTTCTCTTCTAGATCAGTTCATCATTTAAAATTATTTTCAGAACTTACAAGAGCTCCCTTAGACAGGGAAAATGGCTCTGAGAAATTAATCAAATGAACAACAAACCTGAAAATTTCAGTCTGCACAGAAACCAAGGCAACCTGCCCCCAATCTAAACAGATTCCCGACAGCCATATGGAATCCATACAGACAGTTGTCCGACATGCTCTGGTGGGATTTATGGCTGCTTTATTCCTTGCTGCTGTCTGGCTGCCTGTCCTTGCTGAATACTGGTTGCCTTCTCCTTGCTAAACTACTGCTGAAATTCTCACCAATGGCTGAAAATCAGATCTTTGATTTTCTCCTTCACTCACGTGACTTGTGAAACGAATGCTCTCTGTGTGTCTTTGTCCTTTGCCCTCTTCTTTTATAACTTTGACATGAGCCAAAAACCTAATCTTCAACAGTTAAGATCTAATTGTGAGATCTATGACTCTTTTTTAATTAAACCATTAAGACCCACTTTAGTCACTTATTAATTAAAAAACGTTCATTTTATTAATTAATTAATAAAATTAGCTAGAAAAAACATAGGATACATTTAATGACAATTTCTATAAGTAGACACCCTCATGGAAGTACATGTATGAGCTACAAACACTAACAGAGGTTGGAAGTTGTGGTGCTAGGCATCACCGCCTTTTTAGTTTTTTCTTTCTTCTCTATGTCATCAAGAAAACCATTTACAATTTTTTTTTTTTTGTTAAATCCTTTGACTGACTTATGCTGCAATAATGATCCCAATCATTATAAGTTCAACAATTACTTGTTCTCACTTGCATGGTTCATCAGTCAAAGATTCAGAACACTCTTTCATCTTTATATCATCAATGGAGATGTTCAAGTGTAAAATTTTTTACAATAAAATGCTTCTTTTAACTATTAATATATACACGATTGCACATGGCATTTTATACAAAATGAGAAAGAGGCTGCTTATGCAGCCACCACAAACATGGTCAAAGTTGGGCAGGTTTCTAGCAGAAATGCCCAGAAACAAAACTCAGCTTCTTGGGCACATGAGAGGCAATACATGTGTTAATAAAAGCACACATAACATTAAACAGAGTCCCTGCCAACATGTCTCAGGCACAAGATATTGAATAACTTTGTATACTCACTTACACACTTGAGCGTTGTAAATTGTCCCAACCATAAGAATTTGACAACTACCTATCTTAACTCTTTTGAAAATTTCAAAGTTGCCAATGATTTTTTTTGTCTCAATGAACACAGAATACATTGAATCATGATTCATGTTGTATCTAACGCTGTTCATTCCAGGTGTGGCATACAATTGTCATGTAACCTGTGTATCTAAAAATCTTCTTTAATACAAACCAATCTATTTGCCCATCTTAATAGCATACATGTAATTTTTGTCTTTTACATATGGTAAATGGTATTCTGTTGCATGTTGTTTATCAATTCTGGTCAAACATTTTTTTGCCTACCATTCCTATGGCTCCACATTGTTTTATATATAGAAACTTGGATCTGTATTCTCACAATCTTTTCCCTCATCTCTTCTCTCAAATTTTTCTTGTTAAGCCTAGTTCTTCTTACACCACTGTGCTTGTTGTTGGTGACCTTTTATTTGACCCCTTTCATTGCTTATGTTGGTTACATTGAGCTCTGGTTTTATTGTTTCATACTGACATGAAATGAACTGTTGTGATTGATGAAATTTAAATTCAGGGAAGATAATCTTGGGGAGCTAACTTAATTTTGTGCTTGCGCAATTTGAGAACATACATGATGAAACAACTGAAATAATATGATTGGACTGCCCTATATGAAGAGACTGGAACCAACACAAGCAGCACAAATCTTAGAAGTACAATGATTGACTTGTGTACTTAAACATGTACTTTGACAGGGAAAGTGCTATTTACAATGAGAAAGACAACTCTAGGGCTTTGATGTTATTTTTGGGATTGTAGAAAACTCAGCAAAATTTATCATTTTTGTTAAGGTTGTGTGATGTTTTATGTTATAATCAAAAGTCATCATGCCTGTATATTTAAAGTTCTTTCAGTCTAGAGCATCTCCTTGCCTCATCATCCTGCACATCCCTCTATCAAAATTAATGTGTAGGAAAGTTAACTCCAACGAGATTAATGTTTTGTAGGATACAAGTGACAAGAAGTGCTTCAAAAGCATATGTTTTTTTTATTCTTTTAATTTTTATAACCAAAACAGTTATGATTTGTATTAGAAAGTTGTTGCAGCTGTAGTGTTCAGTGTAGTAATACAAAAGAGATACTGTCATATGGTTCATAATTCGACATATGATCAGAATAACTATATTATAAAAGTCTGATGTGTTAATTTCCTGATACTAGATCTGATTTCCCAAGCAATTTTTATGACCCAGAAATTTAATTAACCCATTGAATTATTTTATGAAATTGCTAAATAAAAATACACTGATATTTTAACTATAAAATGGGTAGTAGAAGCACTAGTAGATAAACGGACACACAGCTGAGAACAGAACCCCTCCAATTTATCCTTCACTTTTATTTCTCAGAATAAATAAGGCTATAGTCTATCTGTTATACATTTTGGAGATTTTACGGCATATTTTTTTGTCTAATTTGCCCAGAATCCATCAGAGATTTGTTGGAATCACAAGTTTGAGTTGGGAACTCTGCACAATCCGAGTGCTCCCAGGGTTTTAAAAATTTTTAGGGTGTTGAATCCATATATGCAGTCAAAAACCCATTTTAAATAACAAAGATCAAGATTTGACCAAAATCATTTTCACCGAATTCTGGCCAAAAACTCCAAAATGTATAATGGTTATGTAACGACCCATTCCCAAGTTGTACCCAAAACGATATTAGCGTGTGAACGATATAGGCATTTGATAGCTACACCTGCCTATACCGCCCACATCGCACTAGTACACCTACCTACTAAGATCAAGATTACATAGATTGGGAACTTAATATTAAGATTTCAGATTTATATTAAGTTCAACTAAGTATAAATTATGAAAAGAGGTAATAAAAGAAATGAAATAATTAAGTTAAATCCTTAAGTTAAAAATGAGTATGCAATATTAAAGATTAATATTAAAAGAACTTAAATAAAGTCCCAAGCTCTATAAATAAAATAACTATATAATCCCACCTTCCTAAATGTATATTCGTACTCACCTTAAATGTGGATCACCCACCATAAAAACATTTAATATGAAAATAAAGTTGGATAAGGCCTCGGGAGGCTAGAGGCGGTAGAGGAAGATTGTTTAAATTATATTCCAATCCAAATTTAATGAAAAGTATACCACCATAAATGCAGAAAATATCACCATTAATAAAGGGAAGACCTCGGGGAAGTATGAGGCGGTGGAGGGAGCTTATTTAAGGGAGGTGATATGGAGGAGAAAGGGGGATGTTTTTGGGAGCAAAGGAAAGGAATTCTGCTGAAGATTGTGAGATTGAATTGCCTGGGAGCCTCTGTTCTTCTTGGAAATCTGGGCACGGGGCAGAGGAGACATCCTCTGGGTCTGGGATTGTTCCCGGATTGGCTGGGAGGACTTGGTTGCTTCGGTGAACTATTTAACTATCCACAGCATCACACAGCATCAACATCACTGGGAGGAGAGCCATCATCAAAATCATTAACTGCGTTCCAGGTATTTCTTTTAGGTATTTAATTGTTTCTCAATTAAATTTCATCGCAAATTTTCATCGAAATACCTTCCTGCTGAATATATTTTGTTTGCAATTAAATCTCTGTGTGTGGAACCTTACATTTCATTGAAATATGTTACTGCTGAATATATACTTAGATTAATATATGTCTGAAATTAAATGACTGTGTTTTGGGAACCTTACAGGTTAGATGATGCCATAAATAAGGGCTTCTGTTGGAATCATGATTGCCATTACACCAAAACCTGCAGGTGTTGGTAAATAGACGCATCGCTAGAGTTAACAGATCCACGAGAGGTGGTTAAACACATGTTGCGAAACACACGGGGAGTGCTGGTTTATCCATTGTCCAACAATCTCCCCCCAGTGCGAGCTGGGTGTGATTCGAACTCGATACCGTTGGCTCTGATACCACTTGTTGGAATCACAATTGCCATTACACCAAAACCAGCAGGTGTTATTAAACAAATGCATCACTAGAGTTAACTGTAGAAATTTCTGAATCTTATATCTTATGCATAAATTATTATTGTTAATCCGGTTAAGCTCCTCCTACTTAGATAAGCTATCAACTGAATAAATTCAAGTTAACATCGAAGCAAAACACATAGCATATCTCTACCAATTCAGATCTAGAATAAACACATGCACACATTGACAAAGTGACACAGTTATTTCTGGACAAACTGTCACCGGAAAAACCCAATGTGGGAAAACCGGTCTCTGGCTACTAGAGGGTTCTATTATTAAGAATATTTCTGAATACACAACTTTGGGTTCTAGATCTGGAAAACCCTATAGAGAAAACTCTAGATCTATAGCTCCTGGCTGATCTAGGGCCACAAATACTAACTGATCCACACCCTCAAACGGGATTTATAGAACTCAGGAAGATCTAGGCCTAGAAACCCCAGTGCTGCCCTTGAAATCCACTACGTTAGCCTCTGAAGCCTCTGAAAGCTTCTCCGTCAGCCTTGGATGGCTTCCATACCCTCAGCGCTGCTCCTAGAAGGGACTGCGTTACCCCAGAATGGGTGACGCAATCATTGCGCTGCCCCTAAGGGTCTCTGCGCAACCCCTGAAGGGTTTCCTAAAAATGACGCTATCCCTGTTGCTGTTGCCTTCCTCTGCGCTATTCTTGAGTTGATCTCTTCTCCGCCTTTTGTGTATTCTAGACCCTGGGATCAGATCATCCCCTTGGTCTAAATTCCCCTCTCTGCAACTGAAACACTTATGAGTATTGTTAGCAACCCCGCCCTAGAATCTCAGCTTAGCTTCAGTGCTCTGCCTCTGTATGTCTTTACAAATGACCCCAAGCCTTTCCTTTATACTTTTCTCGTTGACAAATCAACAACCATGATCAAATCTCGAATTAATGGCTAAGATTACAATAAAGCTTGATCCATGTGACTTAGGACAATTTCATCACATGTTTAATTAAATTCACTTTAATTATTTTATTTTTCTAAGTTTTAACTTAGGAAATACATCAAAATAATTAATTAATTTAATATCTCCTAAACTAGATGAAATTTCCCAAATCCATTTCTGGGTCTTGTAGATCAGGTGAAATCTAGTCCTTCCTCAAAATTTGGGACCTAGAGCACAACTGATGCTACCCCAAATACACAAAATCTCAACTTTAACCGATCCACAAGAGGCGGTTAAGCGCATGTTGCGAAACACACGAGGGGTGTTGGTTTATCCAATGTCCTACATGCTTCCTTATAGAGAAAATGGCCCACAAAGAAATATAGATTTTTTATAGGAAATGAAACCTGGAAAACTCGGCTTCCGGAAAATTTGATCTGCACCTTTTTGCCGACTCCTTTTCACTTGTGTAGCCCTCCAAAAGTTGACCTCCACTCACATGTGTGGCTTTGGCTTTCCTAAGCCCTCGCACGTGCAACCTGTGTGCTGAGCCTCTTGCATGTGCGACATTCCTTTTGCACTCCTCGGAGATGATCTCATGCACACTTGCGGCCCTCTGTAAAATTCTGTTGCTTAGGCACTTGTACGACGTCTGCCTCCGTTGTGTTCCCTTATCCGGAATTTCAGCTGCAAACTTTTTCTTCACTTTAGCCTTGAGTCTCTCACTCCTCACTTGAGAAAATATCTCTCGCAAATCTACAAATCACTTGTAATTCTTGTGTCTTCCTCCTTCCCTTGGGATGTCTTTAGAATTCTTCATTGAGCTAGATCTCAAACTCCAATCTCCAAAGTGATAGATGGCTAGGGCTAAATTGTAACCCACTTGAGATCAACAGTTGAAATTAGATCTAGATCACTAAAGTGAATAATTCACTTTTCATTAGAAAACCTTAGTCCAATAGTCAACATTAATCAATTAATTAATGTGCTTTTCTCAAGTTAGATTTAGGAAAAAAGATCATAATAGATATTAGATACTTACTCAACATGAGCAAGCTCCTAGGAAGGTTTTCGATGACTCAAGCATGCTTGATACTATGCATAAGTACCTGTTTGCCACTACAAACATTAACATGATGCAGAAAAGATAATGCTATCCTTCGTGGAGGATTTCAAAAAGTTCCTAATAGTATAAAATTTGAATAAGATACCTAAGACCAATATTGTTTTGTATAAAATAAATAAAATTGAGACTATTGGAAAACATGCTTTCTGTGTGCTTCGTCCTGGCCAATATTGGCGGCCTGCAATTCTTGGTTTTACACATCCATGTCTTCCAACATTTGGTGGACTGTTTCCACTTCTTTTGGCTTGCCTCGAACATAACCCGAAGACATTCTGAGGTTGGAAGCTGCTTACTGTGAAACCTTCTCTAAATTACAGACCATATTCTGGAGCAAGGACCATTCTGCTTCTAATCCTTGAATTTGTCTCTTTTGCTGAAGAAGAGTTTCCATTAGCACTGCATTTTGAGTATTGTAGATTTGTTCTTAGCCATGAAATTTGGTTGTAACAGAAAAAATTGAAGTCCTATTTCCATTGACAAATTCCTCGTGTGTGCAGCTCCCGGTAAATTTCATGAATTTTCCAGATTTGATTCTCATATTTTTAGGGCTATTCATGTTCCTATGATTCCAGGTGTGCCCAACCTGAATTACCAGAATCAGACCAACCAGATGTAGCCGAGTTATGGATTCCAACCAGCCTACTCAAAATTTAAATGTCCAATATCAAAACAACCGAAAGTCAAGAGAATAAGGTTATCATTAGCCTTACCAGACTTTCACAGAACAACACAGAAAATCCCAGGACAGTGGCAGATAAACAAAAATGATACCCATCCAATTCCTTTCCAGTCCCAAGGATTGGAAAGCAAGTGCAAGATATCATCAAGAATCCATTCCAAATCCAAGTCAGTTTCACATAGACAGATTGAGAGTGTGAAACTACTGCGGGAAAAGTGCCCATAGCATTGTGCTCTCAACTGTATTCTATATCCGACCCTCTGCAAAGCAACGAGGAGAATGTGCATTCATAGTTGGACTTCATAGAAAACCTATCGTATAGGGTGGGATGCTAACTCCCCATTTTTTGAGTGCTCATTCATTCAATTGGGAGGCTATATTGGTGTGGCTGTTTGCCTAGCTATTATGTTGTCCCAATGCATGATAACACTTCACATTTTCAATGCGAAGAGCTTCTTTTTGAATTCATCATAATGCAATGATCCTGACAAGTTTCCAATTGGATGGGGTGTTCAAGCTGTTTATGAGTTTGATAACTATAGAAGAATCCCCAATGACAATTGTATTCTTGGCGCAGCTTGAGTCCAGGATTTTTAGCCCTTGGTGTAGTGCTTGTTGAGAAATGAGGGCGTTTAATTCAATTTCTCTTTCATGATATTTACTTGTGAACTTGATATGCTTCTTTACTTAGATCTTATCTTCGTTAACTTATTATGTCTTTCATCAAGTCAATTATCAAAACACAAGAGATGTTGGAAATATTGTCATTGATGGCAAAGGAATTGGCAAAGACAGGAACAACACCTAAACTATCCATAAGGCAAAAGAGACAGAAAGGTAGCAGAGGCAGCAGATGAGACAGAGCAATAGAGTTGAATTAGGGGTTTAATACTGTTTGCAAAGGAGATGACAAAAGGGAGAGCTGCTAGGAAGAGACAAGGTAATAGATTGAAGGACAAATTGAATATCTGGCTAAGATTTGTATATGTTAATGAAGAACTGTGGAATTGTGTTAAGTATGAGTAAATCTGGAATATATATGACCTGTGTGATCAATTTCATAATGGGCAGAGGATACCTACGGTGCCCGGAGAAGAATGAAATCATTGTTAAGGATATGTGTATTATATGTGTATTGACTGATGTAATTCTTATGTGGAATCCCCTGAATCTCTGTATGAGTCTCTGCGAATGGAGTTAAAAGTGAAACCCTGTTGAGGAATCATGGTGGTAGGATTCGAATTCCAGGATGAGACCTTCTTGTAATGAAGATCTGGCTTAGTTTGATATTTGCAGTCGTGGAACTACTTGGTTGAATATATAGGGGGCTCTCGAGGCATTCAGTGTATCCATTGAAGAACTTAATGGTGGCAGAGATATGATGTTTTTGAATGTACAAGTAGAAGCGGAACTGTGACAGGATAGAACTTCGAAATGGAAGGTTGACATGTTATATATATCATAGCAGATTTGAGGAATGACATTGAATTATCACGAGTTAATGTCTGTAAGGAAATCCCGTCAGAAGAGAACTACATTTGTTCGTTGGTTATTAGAAATCCTGCCAAAGATAGACTAGAGTTATAGCGCAAACCCAGACTAACCCTTTGGAATCATGAACGGAACCTTGAGCGAAGGGCGAAACCACGAAGGAGGAACAGTGAAGGCGGTTTATGGTTTTCATTGCACTGCCTTCACCGGGCAAGCGGTATTCAAGAGGTGGGGAGCGATTCCATAAAACGGGTGACACGCATCCCTGTACGATTCTACAAAACCACTTTTTACTGTGCGTCATCGCGCGTTATAGTTCGACCTAGGACGCCTAGTGATATCGTTGAGCATCGTTGATCTGGGAAGGGTTCATCGGACGATCGTCATTTGTTGAAGGTGCGCAAATATTAACACAGGTACGACGGGCCATCGCACGTTAACGATCGGTATCGGAGGTCAAGCGATATGCATATACGCCGTTGATCTGGAAGCTTGCTAATCTAACGGTGATCGGACGCTGGACTTGCGCGGAGTTTACCTATGGTACCATGCGCGTATTTGATTGGCTATTGACTATATTTGTGGGCCCGGGGTCAAAGTTTTACCATATTATTTGGAAGGGTTAAAATGCGAAGGGTTAACTTTAATCCTAAAGTTCTGTTCAAAATTGTAAATATATTTATTTATCAATTTCTTCAAATTGATAAATAAAAATTAAAAGGAGATCAAAAAGCCCCGTGGGATAAACTAAAAGGAATACTGTCAGAAGAATACCATTAGCGGTTCGTGGTTGTGACTCATGGTTTTAATAAAGGGAAAACTATATAAGGAGAAGAAAAATAAAGAACGATGTGTGCATTGCAAAGGTGGTGAATAAAATTTCTCAAAAGAATATCTGTATGGGCGAGCTCTGTTCTTAACTGATAAATCCAACACTACGATGCACCCATGAATATAATGATCTGACGATGATGAATCTCTGGTTTGAATGACGATCGAAATCATGAAGAACTGGTGTGAGTATACAGAAAATACATAAATCTGGTGACCGGCAAGGTATGTCGTATGGAAACTGGTGGATCCTGTATGAAAATTGATGAAACGTGGTCCGTAGTGGTGCTGAGGGTCGAAGCCTTCAGAAAGGGGGTTGTAGCTCCCTTCCAGTGGTAGCTGGTAAACGAGAGCAGGGGGTAGTAGCTCCCTTCCAGGAGAGGCTGGTAAACGAGAGAAGGTTGTAGCCTTCTGCAGGTGGATGCCTGCGTGCTGGTATAAGTCTGCACCAGCATATATTGTAAGAAGTTTTCTCTATAATAAATATTGAAGACTGAGATTACAACAACGGTGGTTTTCTCTCGAATTGGGTTTCCACCTTAAATCCTGGTGTTCATATGTGTTGTTTATGTTTGATGGTTTGTTCTGTTATTTCTGTTCATGCTTAATGATGCAATGCTCTAAGTAATGACATAATAAGATATCTGGACATATATATTGGATGCTAAGTGAAAGAAAAGAAATCGTTCAGCCCTAAACACTGATTCACCCCTCCCCTCTCAGTATTTTTCCCAACAAGAGACACAAATTTTAGGCTCTTCAAGCCAGGGCCAAAACCTCTCCCTCTTGGAGAGGAAAACCCGATAATCATTCTTTTTATAGATCATCAATTGACGAGTACCATCACCATGGCCTAGACCCTTGACACCAATATGCCTCCAAGACCCTTGTCACTGCTCTTCTTTGGCTTCACTATGTTGATCCTCCTTCCTGCACTATACTACACCAACACTAGGGAGACTCGGTCCCTAGTCTAGCAGCCCGAACTGATGTGTTTCCTTTCTAACCTGTCCCTCACTAGACTTCTCCTCGACCTTCTTCTTGTACTTCAAGATACACAAGACCGTGATCTCTTATTGTAATGACCCAACTCGAGTTATAGGGAACATATAAATATTAGCATGCATATGAGACCTGCATATGATAGCTACATATGCATGTATCATGTCTATTGCACTAGTATATGCACTAATCAATTATGAAAAGTCTTAGTGTAGGGTAATGAGTGAATTATTGAAGTATTGAGTAAATACCTAAATATAATGAATGTAGTGTGACGTAAAAGTTACACCTACCACTATCATAATATAACTAATATTTTGTTCAAAGGAAAGTAATAGCATTGACTTATGCAAATAAAATATGATATTTTAATAAAATCAAAGATATTTAATAATAAATCCAAGATATTTCAGGAATCCAAGATATTTTTTAAATAATGATATTTAATAAATCCAAGATATTTTAGGAATCCAAGATATTTATGAAATAATAATATTTAATATAAACTCTAAGATATTTTAATAAATATCTTGAAAAGATATTTGACTAAGATATTTATTAAAGGAGGATATTTTAATAAATATCTTGAAAGGGGATTTGTGTATAAAAGGAGGGGGGAGGGGACTTGATGGGCATGGGTCAGTGAGGTGGGAAAACTGTCCTGGAAGCTGTCAGAGGAGTTCTAATTATGGGAGACATGAACAGTGAGTTCTAACATAGTCATAGAGTGATCTTGATTGTTATTGGAGTTTTGGGCACGGGGGCCAGAAGACTTGTCTTTTGGATCTGGGGATCGGAGAGGTTGACCCCAGATAGGCTGGGAGGAAAATGGCGGTTTGGTAACGGGAGCAGGAGCCATGACGGGTTAGGAACATCTTCAAACACGGTTCCAGGTAAGTATTAAATAGTGAATTTATATATATTCTGCTTCAAAAATCCCACTCTAGATTGTATAGTATAAATTTTGTTAATGATTGTTAATTCTGAAACTTAGGGCATTACACATGGTATCAGAGCACAGTTTCAGACTCTGTGGATCTGAGGGTATTTTAATCATTTCTTTGGGTTTCCAAGCTTGTATTGTCTCCACTCCTCATATATATATATATATATATATATATATATATATATATATATGCACACGGTTCTAGACATACAATACTAAGAATAAAAACATGTCGAGGAAGTCTTTTGAATACTAAGTATTTCTGAGAAGTCGCTAGAAGTAATATGTATCTTGTGCATAAACCGAAGTCAATGGTAATTAGTTTTGTGGCTCATTCCTTTAAGAGAAGTCTGAAGTCTGCAATAGATTACCTGTACAAGTAGATCGAACCTATGGTGTCCCCTGTAGCTGAAGTCCGAATCTAGGATAAATTTTGTGACAGAATTGAGTTGGGTAATGAATCCTACGGTGTACTAGTTAAATTCGAATTAAAAACAAGAATTTTAATGGGAAAATGTTGTAAAATTCATTCATTATGGGCATAATGCCTTTACAGAAAGCCATATGTTGTAAAATTCATTCATTATTGGCATAATGCCTTTACAGAAAGCCATATGTTGTCTGCTTTATATAATCATAATAAATCTTGTATACCGAGTAAAAAAAAATAAATTAAAGCAGTGACCAGTGTCGAGAGATGGATCATCTCTACGACTATAAATCTTGGAGGTAGACTTCATTTGTAAAAAAAAAAGGGCCACTGCCCCTACCAAAGAAGCTATGATGCCTACGACCTCATTCCCGTTCCTTTCATTATTAAGCCTTTAAAAGGAAGAACTATGCAGGTATAAAAAATAGGACCCTCTAAATTCTCATTTCCAATTGCTAGCTCTCTACTAAACCTATTCAAAGATTCCATGACAGTAGATCTATCTCTCTAAATGAGTTTGGAGACTCTCTCGTGCATTTACTTGTGTTAGAATATTCTGTATAGAGATCAAAATCTTTTGGGACTCTGAAGATAGGGATGAACCACTGTGATGCCTTGCTTGAAAGATTACAGTACTTGTTTTGAATGACCGAAATCATCATGCATAAAATTGGTGTGACAAGTTTCATGCCCAGACATTCGCATTTGTATGGTATCTCAAGATCAATGTGGATCAACGAATAACATTGTTTTAAGGTCTAACCAAATTCAAATTGTTTTGTGAAGATCTCATTAATCGTTGTAGACCCGTGAAAAAAATCATGACTAGCCAATCAATGACATGCTAGCTCATTTATAGTGACGTCTTCACTAGTATTATATTTACATTTGAGGGAAGTAAAGCCGACTTGACTGAACAATCTAAGCCAACTGCACTAGTTAGTGATTCAAAATCTTTGCATGGTGGAAGCCGCATTGAAAAGACTGTAGCATCAGTTTATTGCTTTCAAAGGACCCTAGCGTGAATACGTATGTAACTTCAGCTCAGGTTAAGCCAACTCGTGCAGTCCTAGATGAATCGTATTGAAGTGATTACAGCTTCAGATGATGGTCTCTTATGATATATTTTTTTTTGATACGTATTCATCTGCTTCAACAACATTGCATACAGTAAGGACAAAGTGCATCATTTACTTCACAATAGATTTTCATCATTCTATCGTCCTCGTAGCTGTAAGGGATTCAAGCTTAATTATTACATCAGTTTGAAGTTGTAGGGTTTTGAAAACAGTCATTTCAAAGAATTAGATATTTGTAGATCCGTGGCTGAAGCAAGCATTTGGAGCTTATTCCTTGAGGCTTATCTAAGAATTTAAGGTTGATTGGTGATGTCCTAATCAGATGCTCAGTATACTAAACCGAGACACGTCTGTGGACATACTTGTAATGCCCTCTTGACGCCTCCCCTCTTTCTGATCAACATTGCGTCCAGCAGCGGCCATGACGTCGAGGACGAGACAGAGAGCAAGAGGGAATGGAAGAGCGAGGAAGAAGAGGGAACGAAAGAGTGAGGAAGGGAAGGCAAGAGTGACAGCCGCGGGGAGGACATCGTGACGTGTCGAAGGGCGATCGCCGATGATGGACAGGTAGTTGGAGACCGTAACGGAGGATGCCATTGATTTTGATGCCTTACACATGCCTCTGCTTCGATGCACAACGTCGCGGAAACTGCGAGCGTGGAGGCCCAGAAGAGGGCCATGGAGGCCGCTCGGCTGAGGAAGGAGGCTAAACAGGCCATCCTCAGAGCGCTCAATGTAGCCATGGAGGAAGAGTCCAAAGCGCGTGCAACGCCAATGACAACGCTGTCTGTTGTATGTCAGAAAGAGAGAACATTCTAATAAAGCAAAGAGACTAACGCCGATAACAGACTGATCGAAATTGAGTATTAGGGCCATGTCATCCATGAGCAAGGAGATACGACCGCCTTCAACTTGAAAAGTCACTAGCATGCACGGTTGGTGTGTCGATGAAAACAATCGAGAAGCCTCTAAACCACCTACAACATAGAATAAGAGGAAGAACAAAAATTAAGACTAAATGCATTGATTGATGGATATGAGATTCTGGCATATATATATATTATAATATTTGATTTGAATTGAGTTAAAAAAAGTAAAAAGAAAAAAAGATAATAATATATATATATATATATATATATATATATATATATATATATATATATATATTTGATTTGAATTGATTAAAAAAAATAAAATAATAATAAAATAAGTAAATAAAATAATAAGTGACAGTTGCTAGGCACATATTTTCAAATAGTGGTTTCCCCATATCTATGGTGACGTTTATATATATGTTGCAAAGGGGTGATACAATATATGTCTTATCCGAGGTTGTAAAGAGTTACGCGAAGCTAGGACCCCAACACCATGCCGTCTATGCGTTGTAGGGCCTTACACATGGGTCGACTCATGACACAATGAATATAATTAAATATATACCTACTTTATAATAACTCTTTTGTTTAGAAATATGAGTAACTTCATCGCTCTAAAGTTTTCGAATCAATTTTTTATAATCTAGTAATCTTTCCATAAGACTTTAGAGCAGGGTCGAAAACAAGTTTACCTCTGCCGTCTAATCAGTGAGGCAGGGAGTCCTAAAGCAATACATATGGATGATCAGAAATAAAAAATATAAAAAAATAAATAATAATAATAATAATAATAATAATAATCATAATAATAATAGTTCTTTATCTTAAGTCAACTCAGAAAGAAATCCTAGGGGATTCATATGAGTAGGGTGCTAATATTTCAAGGAAAACTTACAAACCATTCTTACCATATGCTTAGTAGTGTCAGCTATAGCACTTAAAGCGATACTTTCAAAAGAAAATAAATGAACCTCTAAAAACCAAAATAAATGTATACATAATTAGAAAGGTTAGGAATATATACCTTTTAAGGGTTTACTTGTTAGATTTGTAATCCATATGGGCTGACGCGCATGTGAGCATTTGAGTTTAGGGACAATTATCTGCAGAGTATTTTATTTTTGGGTACTTAATAATTTATATATAGGTCACTAAGAAAAGTCCCTATAAGGGTACTTGACTTCACCTAAAGCATGCAAACATGTGGAAGTTATTACTAGTTTAAGTACCATGATGTTCTTCAAACATGTTGTGACTGGTATAACTTAGTAGTAGATAGTTTATTGTTTACATTACACAACCCCTTTGAACTAGTGTGTATGTTTGGATTAAAGAGTTATGCTCGGCGCCATCCCTAACCGAACACAAACTTTAAGTTTGATGTTAGTTTTCTAGTCTTATGACATAGTTTAAACTTGTAGGAAGTTTCTAGAGTTCCGGCTGTGGGCATGATAACCCTCGCAGTCTAGCTGGCAACCATCTGATGGTGAAAACTTAGGGTTGTATCCTGGATGGTTGATTTGGACTGTGAAGTGAACAAAGTTCCCTCTCAAGTTAAACACTCCAGAAGACTTGGAATATCAAAATATCCATTGAGGATACAAATATTATATTAAAAATGTATGATGAATGAGTTGATTTGAATGTTACAAATGAGGCCTGCTTATATACCTAGGCAGGTGCCTCTTCACGAAAGGTCATGTTTCAGTTAGACATGCCCTTTCAACTTAATTACTAATTAACTAATTAATCATTATTTATATTATTTTATTCATTACATTGCCTTCCTCCTCAAAAAGCTTTGTCCTCAAAGCTTGTTGATGAAAAGGCTTGATCTCTTTTTCTACTACACATGTCTTCTCGCCTCGGGACAATCATCTTTGTCGATAGAAGTTGATATGATCCTCTAAGTGACAAACAAAGCTGTCGCACTGAGAATGGATCAGACCATCTTAAATCAATCTTCTGTGGAATCTTACAACGACTTGAAACTTGTGATGAATTATCACATGAGTGGATTGCATTGACATTAGTATTCTTCAAAACGTCAACTTGTTGTTTATGTTCTGAATACATAACTTGGTTGAGTTGTCTGCCCCTGTGATTTGGATGTCGATAGGGAACTTTTTTTTTGGTTTGAATTTCCCTTATTAGGTGTGTGGCAACTTTTTGATTTTCTTTTGGTGAGGATGTTGTTGAGTTAGTTACAGAACCTTCACTTGGAATGTTCATCGTCTGAGCTACAACATCTAAGTTTGTATTTTCTACAACTTGCTTGTCTTCTTCTTGAGTTGTGACATTTACTGGATTCGTTTTTTCTTCAACTTGAATTTCTACATTTGAAGGTTTCGACGATTCCTTTTCGACAAGTTGTTGCACCTTGTTTTTCTAATGACTTCTTGTCTTTCTTTAGCTTCTTAATTTGCGTTAGTAATTTTTCATTGTGGTCCTTAAGGCAAACAACTTCTTCATTTTTGTTAGTGGTGATCTTGTCAATTTCCTTTTGCATATTTTGTATCACCTTTTTACCTTCTTGAAAAATCACTCTTGAAATTTCTTGTATGTCTTTAGGTGTAACTGAATTTGGTTTCAAGTTAACGTCCTGTAGCGTTATTTTCTTCTTTTTGTAGGAGAATGTTAAAAACTTCTTTTTCGTATTTAGGATAAGTTAATTTAGGGTTTCCATCAATGGTGAACCCAACACAATATCACTATTATAAAAAATGTAAGGCTTTCACGGTAAATTGAGAGATAAAAGTATAATCCCCAATATTTAGTTGTAGACTTTTTATGTCGTATTTTTTTTTTGTCAAATAAGTCTAATTTTTCGTTTATATTTGACTCCGAAATCACCAACTGGTTTGCAATTTTGGGATTTATATAATATTTTTCTTCGACGGGTGATATAGCAATAGTGACATCTTTTCCCGTGAGGGTTCCTTTAATTTTAAATAGTACTTTAGCGTCGGCCGGTAAGGTTTTTAAAAATATTTTTTCCTTCAATTCTGAATTAAATGCCATTTTGCTTGCGTCGAGATGAACTTCGGGTTTTAAAAATGACCCTTCCTAATATTTATAATAAAATATTATTATTTTCCTTTTAATAAACCCTCAAAGCTTAATTATTCTTTCAAATATCTATTACTGAATTGTTTACTATTCCCTCCAATATTTGGTATTAAATCCTTTAGGAATTCTCTTTTTTCTAATCTTTATATATATATTTTTTATTTTTTATTTTTAAAGCTAAACTTGAGGTTTAAGAATAACCCTTTTTAATATATATATATATATATATATATATATATATATATATATATATAACTTATCTCCTTTTTAATCCTCTTTTGATTTTATTACCCCCCTTTTTGTTTCCTAAATATTTTTATGTTATGAACAGACACTGTGTAATCGTACGACCCTGTCACACATCACAAAATTCTTTTGATTTGTATATTTAATGCGGCTCAATCAAATCCAACTTTTTGCTGAATGACAGAACAAGAATTCTAGCACAAACAGAAATCTACGAAGGAAGTTCTATCCATATCAGCAGAAGTGAAGCACGATTTTTTTATACTGAAGAAATCGAATCTCCAAAAGGGTTTCCGAGGTGTCAGTACAAATCGAACGCTAGTCCTGAAGCAAGTCTGTTTTGATTGCTCAACGAGGAAGGAACCTAAATCATAGTGGCATCATCACCAAATTCTGGGCACGACTAAGGTCCTGTTCTGGAGCAAGCGAAACTCAGTAGCTTAATTCGTGACTTGTGACGTGAAGTTGGAAGTCTATGGTAATTTGAACTCGGACCTGTGGGTGTAAGGGAGTCCCGAAGCTAGTAGCACTTGAGAAGATGCAATTATACAAAATAACGAAGTTTGGAGAAGGTTAATTGGACATTCACGGTGGCGGTAGGGTTACAACAACGAATGTCGTTGTGCAGGACTTTTGCTGGAGAACCATTGCGACTTATGCCGGAGAACCACCGTCTTGTGTTACGACAACCACCGCCTTATGCACGACTTTTGCCGGAGAACTTTTGGCGGGTGTCGTCGGTCAGGGGTGGTCGTTGTAGATTGTTCGACCACTGCTTACGATCGCTAAGTCAATATATATATATATATATATATATATATATATATATATATATATATATATATTTTTTTTTTTTTAATTTATTTATTTAAAAATTCTAATTATTATTATTATTATTATTTTTAATTTCTTCAAATTTTTATATAAATTCTTCAAAAATGGCCAAGGGCCTCTGACGAAATCAGCAAATGGAGAAACTCCAAAAGTGTATCGAAACGCTTCAACTGCAACAATGTTGACAAATTTTACGGTCAAAGACCTGGATCGGAGAGCGTAGGTCTGTGCAACGGTGAGCGGCCAGAGGATCGATTGCTCTGATACCAAATGAAGCAAACAAAGTTCCTTCTCAAGTTAAATACTCCAGAAGACTTGGAATATCAGAATATCCATTGAGGATACAAATATTATATTAAAAATGTATGATGAATGAGTTGATTTGAATGTTACAAATGAGGCTTGCTTAAAGGTCATGTCTCATTTAGACATGCCCTTTCAACCTAATTACTAATTAATCATTATTTATATTATTTTATTCATTATAGACTAGGAAGTTACAATGGTAACAGACTCCCTCTTCCCCTCACGCCGCTTCGGTCCATTCGAACCCTAACTCTCCAGAGAATGGAGCTCTGCAATCTTCACCACAGGTTCTGGTAAGATTTTGATTTCTGAGTCTCCTGGAGGTTCCAACATAGTTTTTGTTTTCAAAGCAATCTTTAGCCAATAGTTTGAGGTAAAATAGTTTTTTGTATTCGTGTGAAAGTATGAGGTTTTGACAGGAAGTTTCTATGGACATGATATGTACTATCAAGTCTTGTCGTTTTGGCATTTCAAATTTGATTATAATTTCATTTAATAAACTGTGAAGGTGCAAACTGCCATCAGAGTTTCAAGAAGTTGAGGTGGAACCAATTCTTAAAGAGGCGTTATCAGACTCTACAGAGCTGTGGCTTATTCAGATGCCTTTAGCACAAGCATGTTTTCTTTATACATTACATCACATTATTGCTGCAGTTATTTTTGTGTCATTCTTTTTTCACATCAGTTGTTGTACCCTCACTTGTTGGTCTTTAGGTATTTTAACATTGCAGATTACATGTGCATAATTGACTCTGAAGATGAATTTAAATTATTTCTAAGCAGTTTTGTAATGGATCTCTTGCAGTTCGAACCTGCGGACTTTGCTGGAAAACAATTATCACTTAAATTGACTAAAGAAGATGGTTGGATCGGGTGTTTGGAGAACTACCATGGTAAGATGTGGTTGTAATTGTGGCACCGATTTTGAATTGCTAGTTTATTTTACTTTTTAATATGCCAGTCATGCACAATAATAGATCTCTGTTAGAAAACCAAATTCATTCTCATTTGTCAGACTATAATTGCATTAAAAAGGGTGTAACAATTATAGTTTTCTGATAATTGCATGTCTTCAGCAAATTCAAATGTATATACTCTTGGTAGTCGGAACCTGATGGTGGTATCATGACATGCTATAGTTTTCTTTTTTCAAACTATGCTTGATTCCATTTTTCTTGTGGTGGACTTGGGTTCTGACCAAACAAATGAATTAATGCAGAGGGTCTGTAAAATGTCTGAATGATGCCATTTTAAGAAAACTAGTTGATGCTTGGAAATTGGACTTTTAAAAATTAAAATCTGAACTTTTAGAATGTTAATGAATATTTTTGCGAGCCGACATAGCACACTTTCACTAAATTGGAGGTAGCATACAAAATTCACCAGCTTTCCCTGCAGCTGGTTCGATGGCACTTCCTCAGTCTATAGTATCTAAAACAAGCCAACCTAATCTAGATTATAACTAAATGGACCTTCAACATAGATACAATTTATTGATACAAAACCTTGGTTAACCCTTTTTCCAACTTCAAACTAAAAATAATGTAAACAAAAGGTGGGAATCTCGCAGGAAAGAGAGACTGCATTGTTGTGAACTCCACTAAACAACAAGAGGAAGATTACTGAGGTGACAGTGGCAATCCTTCCTCATTGTTTCTATAGGGTCTGGCCCTTGTCTTGTGAGTCCCCTCACAAGGCTTGCTAGATTTTGTGACCACAGTACTGAACTGGTTGAGTCAAGCGTTGACTCAGCTTGTAGAGATTATGAATTCTTGTTGAAACTAATATTTGCACGGCAGGTTTACACAAGCAGCTTTAAATTTGGAACAACCAGAGACTGGTTTACACAGGCAGCAGCTTAGCAGCAGCTTTATAAATGAATTTTTTTTTTTAATGGGCCTGTAAGGTCGTAAGAGGGTTTGAAGTTTGAACTCACCTCTGATACCATATGTAGAGACCTTGGTTGTTAATTTCTTAAATTTTACACTTAATTTCAGGGAATTTCAGAGTTTTTGCTGGAGGGAAAGACTTAGCTAAATCAACTAACAGGGAATCACTGCTGCTTCTAAAAATTATTCCAAGTTTTTACACTTATTAAGACAACTGTTACAAACTATCATTCTTCCCCTGAATACAATTTAAGACATCATTTCCATGAATACATCTAAGCATATATAAACATAAATCAGTAGTAATACGATTTCATGCAGTTCAGAAATGAAATTTCAATTTTAGCTACATGGGAAATACCTGGAATGCAGCAGATGATTTAATGGTGGCACTCCTCAGGCACTCCTCCTGTGATGCTGTTCATTCTGTCCACGGCATCACGGGAGAGGTGCGGAATCTCTGTGTCTGTTTTTGTGCATTCCAGGTATTTCCCATGTAGCTAAAATTGAAATTTCATTTCTGAACTGCATGAAATCATATTACTACTGATTTATGTTTATATATGCTTAGATGTATTCATGGAAATGATGTCTTAAATTGTATTCAGGGGAAGAATGATCGTTTGTAACAGTTGTCTTAATTAAGTGTAAAAACTTGGAATAATTTTTAGAAGCAACAGTGATTCCCTGTTAGTTGATTTAGCTAAGTCTTTCCCTCCAGCAAAAACTCTGAAATTCCCTGAAATTAAGTGTAAAATTTAAGAAATTAACAACCAAGGTCTCTACACAGCTGGTTCGGCACCAAAATGGTCACCCAGTTGATTCATAGGCTGTTTTGATATCGGTGAAGGTTGACTCGGATGAGTTGACTAAGTTAGAGTCAACTAGCGTTGACTTATCTGGTTAGGTACCAAACCCATCACTTGAGCTGATTCATAGGCCAAGTCGATATGGGCAAAGGTTGACTTGGCCACGAGTCCAAGTCGACTCTGCGCAAGTTTGAAAACTTTGAATAAAACATCTGCAGAAGTGGGTAGGTTATCATATCTTTATCTGGATAATTATTGTCCTTATTCTTTGACATCTATCACTACAATTGCTTTGGGGCAAAACAATTCAAAGTTGGGTCACTGTTATGATACCTGAAGATTACTGTGTTGTTCCATCCACAAAAAGGAAATGCCAAAAATGAGTGAATAAATATATGAAAAAGGCTAGTTTGTTTTAGGAGCTAACAAGGGAGGTTAGTTGAATAAAATTACTTCAGAAAATGAGCTTTTAAGGTGTCTAGATTAAATTACTTTGTCCCACATGTAAAAGGTCATATGCCTAAAGTGGGAAAGTATCTGCAAATATGTCTTCATGCCTTCGAGTAATGTGTGTTAGGGCTTCGAGGGATCTTGTGATTTTGTTTCAAGTCTAAGCTTGGTAACCATACCTTGCTTGAAGATTGTTGGCTAAGCATGGTGGTCATATCTTCTCAGTGCGGAGTTGGCGTCCAAATTTTCCTCAAGGATATTTCCTGCTCTATTACTGTTGCTGTTGTTTGAGTCACTGTTCTAGTAATTTGCAGTCTACAGTTGTTCTGCATAATGAGTTAACTGATACAATTCTTATATATTGGCACTATTACTAGTATTGCTTTTGTGCTAAGTTGCACGAAACGGGGAAACGGAAACGATTTTCCGAAACGCGACCTCCCCAAATTTTGGAAACGGGGAAACGCAATATATATATATATATATATATATATATATATGTTATAATTTAAATTTATATTAGAATTTATGACATTTAAGAAATGTTATGTGAAATCATAAAACACACATGATAAATTCAGAGCATAAACTATTACAAGTTACAAGACATTTACTCATGAATGATCATTGATAACGGACACATAATAAAAACAGCAATATCGAAATATCCAAAACCAGCCTTTATTATATATCAAAATCTCAAAATCAGCCTTTATTATATATATGAGGCTGCAAGTACAATAAAGACTATGAGGCTGCAAGTACAATAAAAACTATGAGCATGTCAAGTTAAGGTTTTGTTTGAGTGATGGGTACATTTTTAGTAGGGTCATGATAGAAGAGTTTGACAACCAATGTCACTAACATCAAGGTACATAGAGGGATTGGTGCTCTTGATTAAATACGAGTTCCATACCCTGATACATGAGAAAATTTGATGGAAACATTGCAATCACCCAATCCTGAAATCCTGAAAAACTGATAAGTCTGCTGGATTTTGAATGAGATCTAAAATTCTACTTTCTCCATATGAAATCCAATGAGGTCGGAATCACTTTCAAACATCTTGAGTCATTTCATGGTAATGTTAAAAATTTAAGTAAAAGTGACATTCGTCACTTTTACTTTTAGAATTTAACATTACCATGAATTGCATATAAATACTAGGGCCATAGGCTTGATCATTAGAAGCGAGAGTCTTTTTACAAGTTGTCAGAGCCATCTAGATGCAACAAAAGACACTTTCCACAATTAAAAAAATAATAAAACACACGAACCCCGAAAAAAAGTTAAAACGACGGAAATGCACCTGTACGGCCTGGAAATGCGTTTCTGTCCGTACTGGGCACGTTTCCCCACAAGAAACGGCCCAGTATGGACGGAAACGCGTTTCTAGGCCGTACGGTACAGGGAAACGCGTTTCCGTTTCGCTTCAGGGCGGAAACGGACCCATACCCTACATTTCCTGCAACTTAGCTTCTGTGTTCTTCCTTGCATCTTTCTACAAGTATCATAGTAATTACTGTCAAACTTACTGCTTTCAATGCCCTATTATTTTCACATCATATATCAGTTTTGAGATTTTCAAATTGTAGTGAGTTTCAGTGAGTTAGCATATTATAAGTCCAATTAGGCTCATAGAGGTCACTTTTAAGCTCTATGGATGTCATTAGGCCAACCTGCCATCCACAACATGAAACTAGTTTTTTTATTGTGCTTCATAAAATTTGATTAAATAAAAGCTGTATATTTTGGAGATCTATACACAAGGCCCCTAATAGAGAAGAAAGAAGACAGATTCTCAAATGTGGGGGAGCAGAAACAGACAAATCCTCTTTTAGCGGGCTCAGAGAACCAAATATAGAACATCCCTTCAGGATCTTTCATGGGCATTATGCAAGCGATCAGTATGAGCCTGGCCCACAAAACAAAGAACCACTTACTACTGCGATAAATCCATTGTTAAGAAGAATGCTTGCATGTGCACAAATGGGCCACAACCAATGAGAGTCTCGAGAATGCTTGAGACGAATTTTGTTGTCAAGTTTCAACCAAACTTGTTGCATCACAGCACAACTGTTAAGTGTCTAGAAGCAAATTTTGCTTTGATAGAATTTAAATTGCAGCAAATATTATTTCAACTCGTGTCCTGGAGATTATTAGATTTCATGCTGTTATTTCCAGGACATGACCTTGAGGTTCACACTCCTAAATATTAAATTTTAATCATATTAGAGATTTAAAAAAAAATCAAATCAACATAGTTAATAGCTCAGTATCAATTTCTGTTGACAGTTATCTAGTAACCAATATAATGTTAGGTACCTTTTCAACTTGATCGTGTTTACTTGGTAGGCAACAAGGAAATGATTTCACGCTCTTAATATTAATTATATGAGATTTTTTTTTTCAAATCAAATCAATATAGTTAATACGTCAGTATCATTTCTGTTCATAACCATCTAGTAACCATTAGAATGTTAGGTACTTTTTCAACTTGATTGTGGTTACTTGCTAGCCAAAAATGGAAATGGTAACCTGTTAATGCAGTGGTCACCATGGAGTGTATATTTTCAACATTGATAATCCATAATAGATCTCCGTTGATCTTCAAGTAATCCTACAGGGTACAATAATAGATCTATAAGTAATATGTGATCGTCTTTGACATCATTTGGTGGGATAACCTCCCATCCCATCAGAATAGTTTATAAGTTCAATTGATCTGATCTCAAGATTCCGGTCCCTTTGAAAAGTGTCAAAAGAATGTAAAATCTCATCCCCCGACCAAGAGGGCAAAGGGGCTGAAGGGTCGTGTTTTGATGCCATTTCTTGCACTACTGCCATTTCTTGGTTCTCTGAGAATCAAGATGTAGTCATCTTTTGTCCCTATATTGGATGCCCATAACAGCAATCTAGAACCCTAGTTATTTCATGACAAATACCACATGAAAGTCTTGATCTTTCATGGTCAGTGAAATAACATTTATTATCCTTGTGTGACTAGGTTTGGTGATTAAAATTGTGTCATTGTTAGCACAAGGCCAGCTCCAGAAATTCCAGTCCATTGATCCATTTGATGAAGACGTCCCTGTCATTTGCAAGTAGGAGATAACACGTTCTTTATGGGATCAGAATAGTAAATGGAAGAGTTGTTGTTACTAGTTAGATTCAGGAGGAAGCTTCCAGTTTAGCTTGTGATCGAATTCCTTTGTCTTTGTTACTTATCCTTCAACTTTGTTCAACTCTTCTAGCTAAACATTAAGCTGTTTTTCTTTCCTACTATGTTTCTTTTGAATCGATACCTTCATTTCCCCATATAGCTGGAAGAGCTGCCCAAATTTTTCTGTAACAACCCATTCCCGAGTTATACACAATGATATTAGTGTGTGTACAATATATGCATTTGATAGCTACAACTGCCTATCTCGCACACATCGCACTAGTACACCTACCCACTAATATCAAGATTACATAAATTGGGAACTTAATATTAAGATTTCAGATTTATATTAAGTTCAACTAAGTATAAATTTTATGAAAAGAACTAATAAAAGAAAATGATATAATAAAGTTAACTCCTTAAGTTAAAAATGAGTATGCAAATATTAAAGATTAATATTAAAAGTACTTAAATATAAAGTCCTATGCTCTATAATAAAACAACTATATAATCCCACCTCCATAAATATATTCTTACCCCCATTAATATGGATCACCTCACCATAAAAACATTTAATATCAACATTAAGATGGATAAGGCCTCGAGAGGTTAGAAACGGTGGAGGAAGGTTGATTAAATAATATTCCTATCCAAATATAATGAAAAGTATACCACCATAAATACATATAATATCACCATTAATAAGGATAAGACCTCGGGAAGTAAGAGGCGGTGGAGGGAGATTGTTTAAGGGAGGAGATATGGAGGAGAAGGCATGTTTTTTTGGGGGAGAAAAGAAACGAATTCTGCGTAAGTTAGAGAAATTGTCTGGGACTCTGGGTTCTTGGAAATCTGGGCACGGGGGCAGAGGAGACATCCTCTGGGTTTGGGATTGTTCCTGGATTGGCTGGGAGGATTTGATTGTCTCAGTAATCTGTTCACAGCATCACAAGGAGAAACCACCATTAAGTAATCAGCTCTATTCCAGGTATTTTTCTATGTATAGACTAGTTCTTTATGTGTTAATTTTGAGAACATGTTCTATGCCATTTCAGATTAGGGCACAATGCTGAAGAAGATAGAACATACTAATAGATCGATAGAAGACAAGCCAAAACAAAGATAAGAAATGGTGGCGTTACGACGATCAGCATGATGCTTCTACCAGCAAAGTCTCCAATAGGTCATTCAGCCAAACGTGTCACACATATCCCTAGAACAACCCAAACAAAGAATACACAGTTCCAATGCCTTCAAGAGAGAGAGAATTCCTCCACACCAATGTATATCAAATGAACTCTAAGTCTCTCCAGTATATAGGAATCTTTGGGGGTGTGTGACACGTCCTTTAAGACATTTAAGTCAATATTTTATTCCAGGCCGACCTAGCACATAAGTGGAATAAATTCAAAGTACATGTTCTGCTCATCCGATCGAGATGATCTTTAGATCAATCTTACACCTCTCCGAAAGAGGAATCTAATAAAAATATCGGAATCTTCATCTGAGCATCACAACATGGAGTTTGGACCTAGTTGTCCAATTTTAACACTCCCTCTCAACTAGGGAGAACTCCATCCATCAGTGCAATCAAACATCGTGCGTCATCCCGCCGTAACTTGCTTTGCTGGCCTCTTTATTTCAGAACAGAAGTGGGTCCGTCACAAAGACATCATCCCCCGGCTGACATATTCAGCCCAGAGGTTCGAAACCTCTATCAGACTCACAAAGAGTCTCCAACCAACCCGAAGTTGGTTCATCGTCCGAGGAGTCGGGCGGTCCAGGATTCTCACTAGACTTGATCCCAGATCAAGTGGTTGGGCCGTGCCATCCTAGATAGAGAGTACGGCAATCTCTGATGCGTCCATCAGTCTTTGCTAATAGTCTCTAACTTTTCCACACCTCATTGGCCAAATGAGAGGTACTTCCCATGAGCCCTGAACTCAATGGGTAGGATGCATACGGGGCAAGATAATGAGAGGTAAACCAACTCAATAATCATAACGGTGGGGTCCAAGCACACCAACAAGGTTCGGCAAGCCTAGCCTTGTGGTTGCTCATAGCTCCGAGAAGCTGTCCCCAAAGCCCCCCAGAGCTCCCAGAGCTCTTCGTCCAACAGGACCCTCAGAATAGGATCATTCCACGATACCAAGATTCTCACGGAAGGTTATGAACATGACCTTCCCCAATGGCATTGTGAGAATATTTGCGACCTTCTCATCAGTTCCTATATGATCGAGCCTTACGGCGCCTCGTACTGGATAAGTGGTGCCAGCCATCAACATGCTTGGATCAATCGTGTAACCCGAGATTCTATGACAAATGAATCCCCCTCTAGTTATCACAAGGGATAACGGTGGCATCTAGCACATGCTCGAACAACTCTCAGAAGAGCTTTCACAACCAAGTGACTTCCGCAGCCCGAGGCCATACATGTTACAATGTGTGGCCTCAGCCCCGGTGCTTCCAGGCTCACAGGCTTTAGATTGCCAAGAGCGAGATCTACATGAGAAGTAGCATCCAGATGTGCTCTTGCGATTCACCACACTGCCAGCCCAATCGGCATCAGTATATCCATGGAGTGTCATACTCCCGGCAGTGTATCTCAGCCCATGGTCTATCGTGCCTCAGAGATATCTCAAGAGTTTCTTGGCACCAACCTAGTGAATGTTATGATCAACCATGTGTTGACTCAAAGTGTTCACTGCACAACATACGTCCGAACAGGTGTTCATTAAGAACATCAGGGTCCCTATGAGTTGACGATACTCAGTAGGACGAGCCCAGCAACGCTTCCACTCAACTTCTTAAAGTTGAGTTCCATGGACTTACAGTCCATCATACCAGAAACTTCATAATGTATTTTCCTTGAGAAAGGAAAATCTCGCCAGGTCTCTGCTAGACCTTCAGGCCTAGACATTCGTCCTAGGTCCTTCATCTCGAACTCAGCAGTAAGCTCCCTCTTGCACTGATGAATGAGAGGGTCAACACCTATCAGGAAGAAGTCATCCACATACAACACCAGAGTGAGAGGCTTCTTTCTATTAACCTTGCAGTGAAGGTTCAGATCAGCAATACTACGAGTGAAGCCCAGCTTCATCAGGTGGCTATCTATCCTCTCGTACCAAGCTCAGGGTGCTTGTTTAAGCTCATAGAGGGCTTTCTTCAACCTGCAGACATGGGTGTCCCGATCCTGGACTTCCAACCCCAGAGGTTGCTCCACATATATCTCTTCCTTTATCGCACCATGCAGAGATCCGGTCTTCACATCATCTGATGAAGACTCCATCCTTGCATAACAGCAAGGGCTATAATAGATCGAATGGTGGTGTATCGGGCCACAGGTGCAAATATGTCATCATAATCTATGCCTTCCTTTTGAGAGAAGCCACGAGCAACGAATCTTGCCTTGAACTTTTCAGCACTTCCATCAGATCAATACTTGATCTTGTAGAACCATTTCGAGGTGACAACTGCTTTGTCCTATGGTCTTGGAACCACATCCCAGACATCATTCTTCATAATGGACTCATACTCTTCCAGACTTGATGCTTTACGACTTCCTCAAAGGATCCAAGCTTAGATTGTACAATAGTACTCATGGCTGTTAGATACCCTGGTATTTATATGGCTTCTTGGTTTTCCTTCGGAATTTCCCCCTCTGAAGCCATATGTCCCTGAGCCATGAGGATCTTCTTTCGTCCAACAAAGGTATCCGCTCAGGAGCATATACAGATATATTCTCCTTCTTAATGCCAGCTTCTCTTTTGAGAGAAGAAAAAAAGCATCTATTTTTAAATGAGGGCATCTCAAACACCAGCTTGGAAGGGAGTCTTATTCTCCCACAGTCAAAACCAACCAAGACCATAGGGTTTTGCTGAAGACTCCAACAACGTGACTGAAAGCTGCAAAAACTTCTTAGTTCACACTTAATCATTATGCTCCAATGTGAGACTGATATAGTTGCATGCTTACTGCTACATAGGTTTCTATCTATGTCACTATCCAACAGGGAGAATATACCAACAAGCCTCAGCTTATGTTAGAAGTCCTTACAGCAACTACCTGTTATTCTGAGGAGATTTGCTGTAGCTTCCTCAAGCAACCTTCGAAGACTGCATCTTACTGAACTAGGGATCCAATCTGCCTTTTATTCTGCACTTGAGGTGTTCATCTACAACATCTGACATTGCATTTTGGTTCCAGATCTGCCCATTTGCAGTGAATGGTTGACTGATCTAAGGCTCCAAGGCTTCAGATCTCAGTTTTGTAATTTGTCATCTGGTCAAGACACTTTCTAGGGTCATCTAGTCAAAACAATTTCTTGGTCTTCACTTGAAATCCTGTCTATACCATATGCACAGATCTGGGAATTATTGTGATTGGTCTGCGTCCAAATTTAGCTTGTATCTATGGCCGCCTCAGACGTGTAGCCAACCCAGGATTAGTGAGCACACAGTTAAAAACATATGTGATAACCACTTGCAATCTTGTGAAGGATCCAACAAGAAAGACACGGCGACCTCCATGTGGCCAAACAAAGCGTGTGGGTACTAAAACTGAGGGTATAACTCCTCCTGATGAGCCCTGTTCGCCTCCTGCCGGGAACATTTGTTCTGCCTTCCTGTTAAACTTGCATAAAAGTCAAATGTCCAGCACACAGATACCTCAATGCTATCTTGTTCCTGATAGCATTCTGTGTAATTTCACCAGAAACCGCTTCTCAAAGTGGACCCCGCAAAATAAAAAAACCGATGAGTAGCCACAGAAAGGAAATAATAAAGCCGAAAGAAGGTCCCAGGATCGGGATACAGAATAAATGTTTTACACGGAAAGCTCAAAGTCAAGGGTGCAAATTCTGTGCTGTGTAATAAATTAAGGCGCTGAGCTCAGCGTATTTTGTGCAAAATAAGCAGCTCAGCACACTAAAGAAAAGCTTCAACAGGGCTCCTGTTTACCCCATACTTCAATTAATATACAATATCCAGCTTAAGCCAAAGCCTGGTAGATTTTCAACAAACCTTTATATAATCAAATCATTCTCCACCAATACATGAATAAATATACAAAATTTAACCCTAAATTCATCCTCTGTTCACAAAACCAACAATGCTATACTTTGCAGCTCCAATTTCTGGACAAAAAGGGAGAAAAATAGAAATCCTTGGTTTGAATAATTAAGATCCTTTAAAATCCAGTAAAGATCATCAAAATCCATCAATCTTTTTTGCAATATTCGAGCTGCAGCCACGAATCCAAACAAAGAAAGGGAATATGGAAACTGTCCATCCGCAACAGAATGGGTGGACTTCGAAGCTCCCGCGGAGTTACTCCCAAACCCTCGTTGCACTGCAGGTTTGATTTTGAATGACGGTTGATGCTCTTATGTTTGAGTCTGAGGGTATTATTCCCTGAGCTCTTCCTTCTCGGCCTAGCTGTGATGTCTTAATGCCCTGCATGCACGTCTGTCCCGAGAAACAACAGCCAGCAACAGTCGCGTTTATTTTGCCGAGGTTCCTACGATGAATTTACCATCACGGACATTTAAAAAAAACTTGCTTCAGATGACGTGGAAATTGATAGATTTAATCCCGCATCCGAAATTTCTCCAACTTCTGTTGTTACGACGGTGCCAAAACACCATCCACGGTGAAGATTTTATGGTGGAGATGCGCCTGCCAAAAAACGGGTAGCTTTACTCCTACTCGTCAAAGACAAGGGCGTTGCTGTCACTGATCAATCGGGGCAATCGCTTCAATACGGAATGTCGCAGATCGTAATTATGTCCACACCGGACCCTATGAAGGCCCCGTGGATAGCAGCGATGACAGGCTTCCGACATTTCTCGACAGCAAGGCCACCTGCATGTGCTTTATGTTTTCGCCTTAGCTTTTCTCTCACTCAGCCTTCATCATCGTCGACATGAGAGACAACGATGGATCAATGCTAGAGCAGAAATGGTTGCCGGAGCTTATTTAGACTAATAATCCTGACGGAGGGGTTCTCGTCCAGTGCCGACAGATGTCCAAAACTCCATAAATAAATGGGTGGGTGGCCACCGTATACTTCTTCTCTTGTTTCCGTCGTTTCAACTGTGAGTCATGGAAAACACACTGCAATTCTTGCGATAAAATTTGTAAAAAAAATGCCAAATAGACCACCACGCTGAGCACTCTTCCGGATCTTCCACCTCTATTTCCATTTTCAGTGAACAACAGTCGTCCTTCCGCCTCTATTTCCATTTTCAGTGAACAACAGTCGTCCGGATCTGCCCTTTCTATTTAAATTTTCAATTTTAAATTTGAATAGAATAAAGATCTCAGGTTCAATCGTGGAAAGCTCAGGATTCAGATTAAACAGAGAGAACAGGTCGCTTACGGTTAGGGTTTAGATTTGACAATCTACGGTTGTAGCGTTGAGTTCCTCTTTTCCTCGGCTTAAATGCCTAGCAGCCTCTGCCCTAGAACGGCCCTATGAATCTGACTTTTAGCCTTTAAAACATCTCTTCAACAGATCTGTCCATAGATTGGACTTTGTCTTCCCCTTCGGCTCTAATACCATGTTAATTTGAGAACATGTTCTATGCCATTTCAGATTAGGGCACAATGCTGAAGAAGATAGAACATACTAATAGATCGATAGAAGACGAGCCAAAACAGAGATAAGAAATGGTGGCGTTACAGCGGTCAGCAGGATGCTTCTACCAGCAAAGTCTCCAATAGGTCATTCAGCCAAACATGTCACACATAACCCTAGAACAACCCAAACAAAGATTACACAGTTCCAATGCCTTCAAGAGAGAGAGAATTCCTCCACACCAATGTATATCAAATGAACTCTAAGTCTCTCCAATATATAGGAATCTTTGGGGGTGTGTGACACGTCCTTTAAGACATTTAAGTCAATATTTTATTCCAGGCCGACCTAGCACATAAGTGGAATAAATTCAAAGTACATGTTCTGCTCATCCGATCGAGATGATCTTTAGATCAATCTTACACCTCTCCGAAAGAGGAATCCAATAAAAATATTGCAATCGTCATCTGAGCAGCACAACCCGGAGTTTGGACCTAGTTGTCCAATTTTAACATTATGAAACATTAAAACTTCACTGCTGATCTTCATTTAATCATATTACTGCTGAAATATATACATATATGCTTAGATTTTATTCTGAAAAGGATGTCTTAGATTTATTCAGGGAAAGGATGATAGCTGTAGCAGGGTTTTAAAACTGTTAGTCGAATTAACACTAAGTCTTCTAAGTCTACCTCTAGCAAAACTCAGAAATAGAGTGGAAAATTTAGGAAACTGTCAAAGAGGGTTCTTACATTTTCTCTGTAGGTAACTTCTGTTGTATATAAATGTTTGTTGCTTATACTCATTAGATTGTCTCCTTGGCATATTTGTGTGACTAGCTTTTTAACATTACTGTAATGATTTTGCATAGAGTAGAGTTAGAAATATTTTATGTGCCCCTTTACGCTGGCATGCACAATTGATTACTTTCTCTTTGAAATCTCTCATGTTGTTTCTTTGTGTAAGCAGGTAAGTCATATGCTATGTTTGGTCTAGGAAAGTGGGGAACAGAACGTTTTTCTTTTGTGCCTAGCTCCTCAAAATCTATGGGTGGTGAGAATAATTGATCCCTTGAAGTTTTAGTTCCCGAGTTCTTGTTCTTTATTTGATTTCATACCTTAGTTTGATAATTTAATAGTGAGCTTAATGGCAAGAATTCTGAGTGAGAAGGTTTGAAGCTATTTATCTACCTGATGCCTTTTTCCTGCAAAGTATAAATGAATCGCTATTGTATATATGTATTATTCAATTTTATTGATTCTAACAAGGGCTGTACTTTTTTTTCAATAAAGCAAAGAAAAGAGTGCAGAGCAAACCATCCACAATGAGGTGATTGTTATAATGTTAAATTGCTCTGTTTTTTGGTGGATGCAGTTCGAAAGATTACCCGCCATATTTGCCTATTGAAATCCACTAATGAAAATGGTGATGCGTTCAGAGTAGCAGATAGCTCAGTTAGCTTTTCAGCTTCCCAGATTCAAGACTCTCAAAGTGAATGTTTATATTATCCTTAATTTCAGTTGCTGTCATGATTATGTTATATTTGAGGCTAGTTTATGACAATCAGATAGGGTATCTGCTTCTTGTTATTTAGCTATGCCATTTAGTGCAACTTACCAGATAAACTTTGAATCCCTGTTCCAGGAGAGGGCATTTCTCATAACCAGGGAACATCATTGGGAAGTACTGGGTATAGAAGTTCACATGTGGAAAGTGGAATCTCTTTTGAAGGTGAGGAGCCTTTGACCAAGGGTCGAAAAATGTCCCTGAAAGAAGGCTAGATGGAACTCCAACTGCTTCATATTCAAAAAGCTTAGAAGAAAGTGGGGCTTATGATTCTAGTGACCCAGAATGTCATAGCCCTAGAGCCAGTGAGTACACAGAGGATACTTTTATTGGAGGCAAAAAGAAAAAACTAAAACCAGAGAGTCCCAAAAAGTAGTAGTGACAAACTTAATAGTCTTAAAGCATGTTCATGGTATAATACCAGATTCTAAAGGATGCATTTTTTATAACTAATGGCTCCTTTATTGAGAAAAGGAATTTCAGAGCAACAGTTTTTCCTTCAGAGGCCTACATAGTCTGAAACTTGAATCGTATGTCTCCTTGTCACCTATTCTTTCAATGTATTTTTTGTCGGAGCAGAAGTTTTATGAAATGCCCTTACTCCCAAATTTTGACAGCATTTTGAGAATCTGTTTTTTTTACGCCTGCAGGTTGCTCATTTTATCTTTAGCTCTTGTAATTGGTGTGCTATAGAAACTGGTACAGTTGTACAATGTTAACTAATCTGGTATGCAAATAAGTAATGAAAACAATATTGAGCAATATGTTTATTTTTTTATTTTTTATTTTTACTGAAGTACGGATTCCATTTTCCTCGAGGTAAAATGGTTAAACATGATGTGCTGCAATTTTAGTAAGGAAAACGATCTCAATGCATAAATAGTAAGGATGCATCATTGCCCGGAGTTAGCTGTTAAAACTAGCCGTTATTTAGTTAATTAGTTAGAAAATTAAAATATTTTTAATTATTTAATTAATTAGTTAGAAAATTAAAAGTAAAAGTTTTTTAATTAATTTAATCAATTAGTTAGAAAATCAAAAGTTTTTAATTATTTAAAAATATAATAATTTAGGAAAAAAGGGTTAAATTATAAAACCATAAGGGGAGGAGGGGTAACTTATAGTATAGGAGAAAACATAAAAAGATTAAATAATGAATCATATAATAATTTGGTAAAAATAAATAAATAAAAAATAATAATTAATTAATTAGGCCTATCAGTACCATCAAGAATTCTCTCGGATCGGTTAAGGACCTTATAGACCCAAAGGACATGAAAGGTGTTTATTTAGTTCCATTCTCCTGTGGTACTCCCTATATTGGGGAAACTGGTCGATCCATTAGACAAAGAATCCAGGAGCATGCTGCTGACATTAGGCACAATCGATCCCGCATTTCTGCTCTGGCGGAGCGTGCTGGGAAATTGTGTCACCATGTATGCATTGAAGACTCCAAAGTCATCGCTAGGGTGGATCACTTTCATCATAGAACGCTGAGGGAGGCTATTGAAATTGAGAGACATCCTAGAAATCTCAACAGAGATGATGGGTGGAAACTAAGTAAGAGCTGGACGCCAACCCTCTCAAGGCGACTCAGCCCCCTTGCGGTGTTTCCTTTGGTTTTATTCTCCTCCCCCTTTGGTTTTATTCTTTTTTCTGAAGCTATTTTATTATATTACCTCCTTTCTTTTATATATATATATATTACTTGATGTTATATATTTTTTGCCCCCCTCCGCCCTATATAATATTAATTATAAATCTTCAGGCTTTTTATTTTATTGTATATTAGTCCTTTCTTATTTTTTTCTCTTAACTTCTTCATTTTTAATATTATTATTACACTATTATTTACCCCTTCTCCCTTACTTGTTTTATGACTCATTCATTTTGATTAATTAATTATTATTATTATTATTATTTTTTCTAACCAAATTATTATATGATTCATTATTTAATCTTTTTATGTTTTCCCCTATACTATAAGTTACCCCTCCTCCCCTTATGGTTTTATAATTTAACCCTTTTTTCCTTCATTATTATATTTTAAAATAATTAAAAACTTTTAATTTTCTAACTAATTGATTAAATTAATTAAAAAACGTTACTTTTAATTTTCTAACTAATTAATTAAATAATTAAAAATATTTTAATTTTCTCACTAATTAACTTTTTAACGGCTAGTTTTAACAGTTAACTTTGGGCAATGATGGATCCTTACCATTTATGCATTGAGATCATTTTCTTTCTTCGTCTTGTCCTGAGGATGAACCACATTAGATGGTTCGGAACGTCGACCAAATCCTAATGATGTGATTAATCCGAAAGATTTTCTATCTATGTACAATATGGATCACAAAAGTCTTAGATCTAACATTATATGTTCTATTAGCAAGGTA
The DNA here is from genome assembly GCA_034641835.2 of Pinus albicaulis. Classification (NCBI taxonomy): domain Eukaryota; kingdom Viridiplantae; phylum Streptophyta; class Pinopsida; order Pinales; family Pinaceae; genus Pinus; species Pinus albicaulis. Next base: position 1,235,228,218 of record CM076583.1, on the reverse strand, counting down.
TGGTTTTTCCGGTGATTTTTATTTTGTCTCATAAGTTGGTAATTATAATGAAAGAATTCATGAATGCAACTCTGTTTTGATTTTGAATTGGTGAGACTGGGGTTTCGAAGCAAAATGGTGGAAGCAAAATTAGAATTACAAAGCTCACTACAGAAACGATTTTATATTTTTTGCATTCCATGATAATAATATAAGATTGAAGAACAAATTATTATATGCTTGACAATTTCTTTGTTTTTTACTTTCAAAGAAGCTACATGCATAGAAGCTGATTTGATAATTGTTAAAAGTATGGCAAGATGGATCGTATAGTTGTTATGCTCTGTTAAGATTAGAGTTGGGCTTGATTTCTATATGCAAGGGTGAGTTTGATTTATGAATTAAAGAAGAAATATAAATTATGGATACAAAAATCGCTTTAATGATATCATACTACAATTGGGTTGTCTAAGTCCTCCGTACAACCTTAATGTTTTGAGCTCCAATTATCTACTGATTTTGACGACTTCACGTTCTGAATCAGCCTATTTTCTCCTTATCTGAATGGGTAGAGCCACTTTACTGATTGTTGTTACAGAAGTAGTGGGCAGTTTAAATGCATGCGTATTTCAGAATTTTGTATGCATCTTTTACATCTTCACCGAGTTGTGTTAATAACTCTCTCTTTTCATTTGTTGCCGTTTCTTTTAGTTGTGTCTAAACATTTTAGGGACACCGTTTTCTGTGCTTTATGTATTATTGCAAGTGCTCGCATTCCGCACTTTTTTTATTATTGTTGTGCTCTCTTGTGTTCTATAGTTAATGTCTTTCATCCTGGCAGCTATGTTTATACCATGCTAGATATAGGCATGGTGTTATCTTTCACGGTTTCATTATTGAATTACCATTGTCTTTTTTTAATGAACAATATTTTGTTTTTTTTAATGAAATAAAAACAACGTTGTTTCATTGTAAGTCCATGTCATTTGACTCATGCATGTATTTGTACTTTCTCTCGACGTTTTTTTTTTTCCCTTTAATGTTATTCTCATTATCTTAACTCGGAAAGCCTTAGTATTAGTATTGAAGATGATTATGTTTCCCTAAATTAATTAAGTGCATGGTTGATTGAGGTATAGAAATATGTGATGCAATATATCCTGAATATGAATAAAGTGGTTGTCGTGGATATTTATCCACATTCCTAATATTTTTCCAAATAAGTTTTGAAATTAAAGAGGAAGGTAACAACTTAAGTCTTTTATATTTTCCTATTTTCCCAACCATGATAGATCGAACTTTTTTATATTTTCCCAACAATGAAATGTTTGAAAGTTAAGGGGAAGGCGAAAGATCAAGCCTTTTAAATAACAATTAATTAGAAGTGTGTGGACGATCCAATCAAATCCGTAGTCTGTAGGAAACATGGCAACAAAATTAAATGGACCGTACCACTGTGTCCTCCCCGAAAAGTCTTTCGGATTCGTTCCCCGCTTCAACGCACAACTCAATTAATGGAAATTCACTTACAATACACTCTCAATTGTTTTAGAAACTTTAATTAATACCTATTTTCCATTGGACTCTACTCTGCATTCCTCCTTATCCTAATCAATGATGTCTCTACAATCTGATATCTCCTTTGGAAACCGGCAATGAAGGGAACTCCTTCCTGCACCTGGAAACATTTATTCAACGAAAAAATGCACTGTCATTATCATCATTTTCTAGAGGTCGAAACAGGAAAACACGGTGCTCGGGCTCTATACAGAACGGAGTGCAATGCAATGGGTTATCTTCCTCATGTTTTCTGGTCATTGTTGTGTGGGAAGGTGAGGGTGCCCTTGGATGGTTCTTGAGGATTATAGGTTGCTATGTCTTTTTTTTTGCTTGTTAGCATTTTCTTTTCTTTTCAATGTTGTCCCTCCAATCAGTGTTGCGTGAGAGTATGAGGTTGTTGTTGCAGCTTGTCACATGAAGATGTTTCTATGTTGATATAAGTCTCATTGTTAGTGTAGTTCCTCTAGTTGGCATTGTTGAGCCCACTACAAATTTGAGGGTTGGGTTGTTGTTGTTGACAATTGCCTTTAATATTTTTCTTTTGTTCGTTAGGTTTCTTGGGGATAGTTTCCGGTGGTTAATGCTAATTCCTTATCTTGTTTGCTTAGGTTAACAACAATGTTCACTTTTTACATATTGTTTTTAATATCTCCCTCTCTATGCATGTCATGCTTCATTGGTGGGTGCTCTATGGATTGTTGCTTGAATTTACTATTTTTAGAGTCTGAATTATTGCTTGCAATGGTGTTTTTTTGTATATGGAAACAATGTTTTTATCAAATTAATTAATTTTTTTATACATTTATCATCATGTAATTTCTCTACAAGTAATATTAAGTATGTAATCACATATTTTTTTGTTGTAAATAAGTAATTATATTCTCATTGGTCTATTTTGAGGTCTTATTTTTCATTAGATTATTTCACCAAAAATATATAGCTGCATTTAATTCCAAGTAAGAAAATATGCATATTTATGTATAAATTCTAATATTTTTATATGTATAATTAGCTTATTTTTTATACTTATATAAATTCCAACTCATTTTTATATATGGATGGTTGTGACTTAATATAAATGATATTTCAATTTGAATGAAAATTTATTTTTAATACACATTCAAATTTAATGAAGTTTTTCACATAAATGTCTAATCATTCATTCAATAACATTTAATTATATGTATTAATCATGTATAAAAATTTTCGGTGAAAATCACTTTCAAGAAGAATTTGTCAATGTGTTTCACTGAAAATTTTTATACATGATTTGTGGATCACAAAAGCCAAATTCCTAATATATGTATTAATATTCAATTTTATTAGGTTTACAATCTACTGCTTTTCTATTCACTTTAACATTTCCTTGGTCCTATCATGATCCCACTCTTACAAAAGTGTTGAGTGCCAATTGTTTGTCCCTTGTTCCCCATTTTTGGTCTGCACGTTTAACTCTCCGTCGGTACCCACCACCCTCCAATGCCCCACGTTTCATTTCTCATTTTTATTTTTGTTTTTTTTCCTTAAACCACAAGCAAACATGGTTTTTAATTGTCGTTTCCAAGGTTGGTGGGTAATGGTTGATTGCTCCCCAAAGGCAATAGAGTTTAGGGACATTGAATTTTTTTTCAGCCCCGAGTAGCATAATAAGATAACTATGTGGAAGAATATGATAATTATATTGATCCAGTCCCTTGAATGTGGTGGGATCTTAATGATGGTTATAACCCTTGTTATTATTTCGCTAGATATGATCGTGGCATAATTGTCGGTCTTGATGATGGTCATATTCCCAATTTTTCCTTTGATTTTGATTAGATGCTCTTGTGTGGATGAAATTCGACAACTTTACAATCTAATGTTTAAGTAATTTTTTTGATCTATATTCTAAAGGCAAAAATGTTATAATTTTATTTATGAAAAACTAATCTACATTTTTCATATCTTCTCACGACATGTCAATTAATTGTTAGAAGGAATACACAAGTTTAGACCTTTATATTAACATTTGAAGAGTTTCTATAAACACGAAATTTAATATTTAATAATATTATTTATTAGAGTTTTTATAAGCCGAGGATTCAATATAATGTATATTATTATGACTTGAAAATAAATATAATCTAATCCAACCGTGCCGCCAACTGAGAAGGGTTCACAATGCCCGTGCGAGGTCTCCTCCTTTGTTTCCACTTTTCTGTAGTTTGAAAAAAGTTGTTAATTGCTTTCGAAATTTCCGTAAAATGGGAGAGGTATCTCCTGTGTTTCCACGTTTCAGCAGTTTGAGAAAAGCTATTAATTGCCTTCGAAATTTCCATTCACCCTCCTAAAAGGGATTTTAAACTATGAAGTATAAAAATTATAAATATCACCTGTGTTAAAAAGGGATTATAAACGGATTTGCTAATACTCCTTTTAGAGTAGAAATTAAATTTTACCAATACTCCCAACTTGGGAAATTTTAAATTTAAATTTCATAATGCGCGTATATACACAGCTAAATTTAACTATTGTCGAGAAATTGGATGAAACCCACAACACTAAAATAAATATTGTTTTAAAATCTTAGCAAATAGGATCGATTCACTAAACTAAACATAAGATTACAAATTCTAGGAGGTAAAGCATATAATTTTGCTTTTGGAGGTGATGTCAACGATGTAACTTGGATTTTTTTTCCCAAATTTAGGTATATATATGCTTTTGGCAATTTGATGATTAAATTCTTGCACTTTTATTTATTGTAAAATTTTATATTTATTGTTCTTCTGTCACATAGGTTACACATTTGCTCTTTTCATGAAGGTCTTTGAAAATAAATATAATCTAATCCATCCATGCCGCCAACTGAGAAGTGTTCACAATGCCAGTGCGAGGTCTCCTTCTTTGTTTCCACTTTTCTGCAGTTTGAGAAAAGTTGTTAATTGCTTTCGAAATTTCCGTAAAATGGGAGAGGTGTCTCTTGTGTTTCCACGTTTCAGCAGTTTGAGAAAAGCTATTAATTGCCTTCGAAATTAAGTTCACCCTCAGAATTGGGTTAAAAGGGATTTTAAACTATGAAGAATAAAAATTATAAATATCACCTATGTTAAAAAGGGATTATAAACGGATTTACTGATACTCCTTTTAGAGTGCGAAATTAAATTTTACCAATACTCCCAACTTGGGAAATTTTAAATTTAAATTTCATAATGCGCATATATACACAATTAAATTTAACTATTGTTGATAAATTCGATGAAACCCACAATACCAAAATAAATATTGTTTTAAAATCTTGAGAGATAAGATCGATTCACTAAACATAAGATTACAAATTCTAGGAGATAGGAACATTCTAAAAAACAAAAAAAAAACAAACAAGAGGTAAAGCATATAATTTTTCTTTTGGAGGTGATGTGAATGATGTAGCTTGAATTTTTTTTCTTTCAAATTTAGGTATATATATGCTTTTGGCAATTTGATGATTGAATTCTTGCACTTAAAATTTTATATTTATTGTTCTTCTGTTACATAGGTTACACATTTGCTCCTTTCATGAAGGTATTTGCATTGTTTATTCTTCTCTTTTGCTTCGGAGGTGACGTGAACTTAGTTCATGTTTTATTAGAACTGTTCCCTCAAACCGGCCTGGATCGATGCACTGCAGTTTCATCAGGGACCAATCCAACAACTGGAAAAAAAAGGCTTTGCCAACCACCACTCCCCATCAAAGTGTGTCTCTTTTTAGGATGTTTGGCGATGCACTGATCTCACAACTTAAAAATTGGGTTGCTTTTAATCTTTCATTACCTGACAGCTTTCTTCAGTTTTTCAACGATTTAAATATCAGATGGAAGCATTGGTTGAATCCATTCATCATGATAACACACACATCAAATTCTTATTGAAGCAAACATCAGACTCTTAGAGATGGTCGATAAGTATTTAATGAGAGCAAAACATTGGACTCTCAAAGATGGTGAATAATTAATTGAAGTTCAAATAATTTTTTTTTTCTCTAAGGGGAAAAATTGTAATCTTATTTATAGAAAATGAAATTACATTTTCATATGCCTCAAGGCATTCAAAACTAAAGGTTTTAGAACCAGAGAGAGCAAAGGCTTTGCATACCAATCTTAACACTAGTGAGTTATATAAAAAAAGGTAGCTGTTGACTTAAAAGGCCATTAATTATATATTTCAGTATCAAGTTTTAGATAGTGTCCACTGTCAGTTTCTGAGCCTCATTTTGAAAAACATATTGCTGTTCCATAAAAGTAAAAAATATACAAAGTTACATCATTCGATAAGTAGCTTTGCAATCTGTCCACTAGTAGAAAAAAAATTACATCCATTGTGGATGGGGGAGCTCAAATATGTGCTCATTTTGAAATATGGAGATGTTCCAAGTACTGCTCTCCATTCCCAATGTATCTTTTGAGATTGCCATCCACTAACTTGTTCTTATCTTTGTATATATGAAATAAAGCAGTGTGTGAGAAATGTCGTTTGTTTTTTTAATCATAAAAAAAATGTCTATAAAATATTTTTTTCCAGGTAATTCTTTCTTTCTAAATCTACTGCATAACCACAAAGAATCCTTACAAGTTAGAAATTGTGTAACACCATATTGTTTCCTGTTCAATGCTAACGTTGAAAGTGTTCCTCCCAAGTCCCTACTGGAGGATTTCCTTGAGATACACCAAGTATACCAAAGGAATATTCATATTGATGATTTTTTTTGCGCCTTTTTTTCCCTTATACCCGAGGAGAAGCATTTAGGGTATATTAAGAGATTGAATTGGACATTCCAGGGCTAGCATCTTCTATCTTTCCTGAAGCAAGCCATATTCTCCACACTATATGGGAGTATTTCAAATAATGTATGCACTTGATTACAATATAATGTTTTTAAAAATCTATCAGACATTGTTGGAATTTTTGGTTATTCCGGAACAACAAAGAGGAAACAAAATTCCTCTTCTAACACAGAGATAGCAATAAAAAATACGTGGACAAAGAGATGGATTACAACACTATTTCATTTCAAACTATAAGCTGTTACAAAATGAAACTTTCTTCAGAACTATAGTTATGGATTACAATGCAAAAATTGCTTTCTTGGTTGCAACAAAACACAGCGCTTTGGCATACACTGTCTCTCTCTATTTTGCCTTCACTTCTACGCACATAGTTTTGCAGTCTCACTGCTCTTGGCATATTACACACAGTAATACACTGTCGTTGTCTAATACATTGGTTATATATGTTGTAAATATTCATATTTACAATATATATATATATATATATATATATATATATATATATATAGCCTAAGTTTTAATACAAAATATATCGCGGTGCATAAAACAATGAAACATTAAACCTAAGGTCTAAAACCTCATTACATCGTGGACTTCAAACATATTACAAAATGTTTCAATGTGTTATCGGATCCATTTGAGCGCCTGCTAACTCGGCATCAAACAATGTGATAGTGCTCTCATTGGTTGGAGGCTTGATGCGTTGGCGGAGGTGGGCCAGGCCTTATCGCAAGGTTTCGGGCCTGTGGTGACATCAGCACCAAACTATGTGATACACATATGATTGGTTGACGACTTTGACGTGGAGCAGTGGTGGGGTATGGCTCATCGCGCGGGTTTGAATGAGTGGTGACGCAAGCCTCAGGGCTATGTGATAGAGCATTGATTGGTTGAGAGGTTAGGTGACGTGGAGTCGTGGGTCCACACAAATGAGTGGGCCATTTCAAATCAAAACAAATGCGCGAGGAATAAGACGGTTGGTGGAGCGTTAATGTAGGTAGGTGTTGTGGGTTAAATGGCGGGATGGCGTGGTTTAACCACAACTTGTCAATACAGAATCGGGCTACGACCTTTAAACAACATTTTGGACTTGCAGGGATTTAGACCAAGGAATGAATGCACAGTTGAGTGCCAAACTTAAACTAGAAATTTCCTGCTGCCTTCCCTCCTTTAGATTTCCATCAAACTTGAAGTTTCGCCCTCCTTGCCATAGTTTGCAGTTGGAATTAATTTCCAACACTCCCTCTTAATTACAACTTCTGTTTTCTTGCATACCCAGACATTTCCTCAGATAATTAAAACTTTTCTGCCCCAATGGTTTTGTTAATATATCAGCAAACTGCTCTTCCGTTCTGTACTGTTGCAAAACAATTTCTCCATTTTTCACTAACTCTCTGATGTAGTGATACTTTGCATCAATGTGTTTTGTTTTCTTATGAAACACTGAAATCTTGGATAAAGCTATTGTTGAGATATTATCACAATAAAATGTTGTGCCTTTTATCTGTTCATGACACAAACTTCTTAACATTCTCCTCATCCATATTGCTTGACATGCTACTACTGTAACTGCCACATACTCTGCCTCTGCTATTGATAAAGCCACAATTGGCTATTTTTTAGAAGCCCATGAAATGGCTCTTGATCCCATATGAAAAATATATCCAGAGGTGTTTTTCCTGTCATCTATACTTCCACCCAATCACTGTCGGTATATCTAATCAATTCAAAATTTTCTGAAGTGGTGCATAAAATTTCATACCTTTTTGTTCCTTTCACATACCTTAGAATTCTTTTTGTTGCTTGCCAATGTGCTTCCTTTGGCCTTTCCATAAATCTGGAAATTAAACTTACAACATGCATAATATCTGGCCTAGTTGCAGTCAAGTACATAAGGCTACCAACTATGCTCTTATATAAACTTGGACCAAAATCCTTGCTGCTGTCTTCATTGCTTAACTTCAATCCCATCACTGTAGGAGTAATTGCTGCTTTGAAATATTGCATGTTAAATCTTTCCAAAACTTCTTTCACATATTTAGCTTGAGAAATAAAAATCTTATTTTCATTTTGCTCTACTTCTATTCCCAAGAAGTATCTTAGCAATCCCATATCAATCATCTCAAATTCATCCTTCATGATTGTTTTAAAATTCTCAATGAGGTAAGCATCATTATCTGTGAATATGACATTATCAACATATAAAACAACAATGAGCATCTTACCATCCTTTTCTTTGATGTATAATGTGGGTTTTCCTTCACATTTTTCAAACTCATTTTCTAGTAGATAGGCATCTATCCTACTGTACCATGCTCTTGGTGCTTGTTTCATCCCATACAAAACTTTCAACTTGCATACTTTGTGCTCTTGGCCTTCTTTCTCATATCCGAGAGGTTCTTCAACATATACCTCTTCCATCAATACTCCATTCAGGAATGTTGATTTTACATCTATTTGGTAAACTTTCCACTTATGTTGTGTTGCCATGGACAACACTGCTCTCACTGTTTCCATTCTTGAAACTGGTGCAAAAGTTTCTTCATAATTGATTCCATGTTGCTGTTTGTAGCCTTTGACAACAAGTCTGGCCTTGTGCCTTTCAATCTTACCTTCAAAATTGCTTTTGGTCTTATAAACCCATTTCACTCCAATTACTTCTTTGCCTTTTGGGAGATCAACTAATGCCTATGTCTTGTTTTTCTCTATTGCATTTATCTCTTCATCCATGGCATCTATCAATTTCTTATCTTTTACTGCTTCTTCAAAATGAATAGGATATTCTACATGACAATATGATGCAAATAAATAGTTCATACCTTATTCTTGCTCATAAATTTCATTCAGACTTCTAAATCTGGTTCCTCTTTCACTTGCTGAACTTGTGCTTGTAGAAGCACTCAAATCTACTCCTTGTGATGTGCTTGGAGAAGCACTGTCATCACTTCTCAAGGGTATTCTCATACCTGCTTGTGGTGTCCCTTGCTGCCCTTGTGTTGGTGGAGGTGGTGCTGCTAATGAGGGATGTCTTTCAGCCATTTCTTCCTCATCTTCATCATGAGACAAATAACTTTTTACATTCACTGTTTTCTTAATGCTTCTATCCAAAGCTTCTTCTTCAATAAATTGTACATCTCTGCTTATTATAAATTTCTTGGTGGATGGGTTATACAATCTGTATGCTTTTGATTCTTCACTGTATCCAACAAATATGCACTTCTCCCCCTTACTGTCCAACTTCTTCCTTCGCTGATCTGGAATGTGTGCATAAGCCACACAACCAAATACTCTCATGTGGGTCACAAATTGTTTTATGCCACTCCATGATTCTTTCAGAACTCTGTTCATTACACTCTCTGTTGGGCATCTATTCAAGAAATATGCTGCACAATATACAACTTCAGCCCAATATTCATTTGGAAAATGTTTTTCCTTCAACATGTTTCTTACCATATCCATGATGGTTCTATTTTTCCTTTCAGCAACTCCATTTTGCTATGGTGTATACCTTGCTGTAAATTGCTTGTGAATCCCATTTTCTTTGCAAAAATGCAGAAATTATTTGGAGATATATTGTCTTCCTCTATCAGTTCTCAACACTTTAATATGTTCTCTACTTTGATTCTCAACAAGAGTCTTAAAGTGGCAGAATTTCTCAAACACTTCACTCTTCAACTTCAAGAAGTATACCCATGTTTTTATTGTGTAATCATCAATGAAGGTTAGCATATAGTGGCTGCCTGCTAATGATGGTGTTTGCATTGGTCCACACAAATATGAATGGACTATTTATAAGAGTGCCTTTGCCCTTATGCTCTTTCCTGATGGAAAGCTTTCTCTGTGTTGTTTGCCCAAAATACAACCTTCACATAGGCTGTCTGGCTTCTCAATCAATGGTAATCCCTTTACCATTCATTTTCTGTGCAACAAATTCAGACCTCCAAAGTTGAGATGTCCAAATCTCAAGTGCCATAACTAGTTTTCATCATTTTCTTCTCTTTGGTAAGTCTCTTGTGTCACTGCTGCCATTGCAGCTCCTTTCTTCAAATCTGCTCTCATCTTGAGAGGAAACATTCTATTTCTTGTCATCTTCACTTGTGCAATTCTCTATTTGCTTGGTGGTATGTCCATGATGGTACATACATCATCCTCAAAGAACACATTGTAGCCTTTCTGAATGCGCTGTCCAATGCTCAAAAGGTTACACTTCATACCAGGTACATAGTATAAATCTGATATGGTTTTTCTTTCTCCTTTCTTTGTCAATACACTTACTCTGCCTTTTTCCATGACAAAGAATTTACTATCTGTCCCCAATGTTACTTGAGACTTTACATTTTCATCCAACATGGAAAACATAGAAATGTTTCTAGTCATATGGTTGCTACATCTTAAATCTAGAAACCATATATCTTCATTTTTCTCTTCAGCCATATTACATGCTAAAAACAAATTTTCTTGACTGAGATTCTCTTTAGTAAAATTAGCACTGCTTTTATTACCCATGTCACTCTGTTTCTTCCTACATTCATTGGCATAATGCCCATACTTCTTACAGTAATGACATTGGACTTGGGATTTATCATATCTTTGTCCATTTGCTTTATTTTGTAAACCTTGTTGGCTGCTGCCTTGGATTTGATTCTGACTTTGGTTGCTGCCCCTTCCACTAGTACTTGCAGGGCTGTTGCTTCCTCTGTTTTGGCTTCTACCTCTATCTTTTCCTCTGTAGTTTGATTTGCCTTTACCTCTTCCTCTTCCAAAGGACATTTGGGTCTTGAAGGCATGTTTCAAAGATGAGTTTTCCGTTCTGCTCAATCTTTGTTCATGTGTCATCAATGATGCATGAAATTCATCAACAATAAACATTGAGAGATCCTTTGTCTCTTCAATGGTTGTTACTATCACATCAAATCTTGAGGGTAAGCTCCTCAATAATTTCTCCACCATTCTTCTTTCTTCTATTGTCTCTCCATGAGATCTCATTTGGGTAACCAACCCAATCAATAAAGTGAAGAATGAGTCTATTGTATCAGACTCTTTCATGCAAATGACTTCAAAATCTCTTCTCATTAATTGAAGCTTTGCTGTCTTTACCTTCTCCATTCCTTGATAGGTTGTCTGGAGGGTATCCCATGTATCTTTAGAATTCTTTGCTATTGCAATTCTTGGAAATATGCTTTCATGCACTGCCTGATAGAGATAGAAGAGGGCTTTTGAGTCCTTTTTTCTATTACTCTTCAGCAAATCTTTCTCTGCCTATGTCAAGGCATTAAATGCTTGTTCATCTGCTGGTTTTTCTAAACTATCTTCAACTAGCTCCCATAAATCTTGAGAGGCAAACAGGGCTCTCATTGTGATTGCCCAATAGTCATAGTTCTTCCCATTAAACTGTGGGAGTTGAGTATTTCCCATACTCGTGCTTTTGCTGGCTCCTGCCATAGCTAGTTTACAAAACTATGCTAAAAACTTGACTGTGTTTTTTAAATAAACCTTCTCATTGCTGAGAGATAAACTCTGCCTCTAAAAGACTTCCTTCTTACAATTCTTTGGACTGCACTCTTTAAAACAAACACAAAACTCTGTTTTGGTAAATACCTGGCTTTGTTGAACCTTCACACTATTGGAGAAAACTTCAACTAGCTCCTTCTTCTTCCTTTAGCTTCTTCAGCAAATGCTGAGACCCTGGACTAGCTCCGATACCATGTTGGAATTTTTGGTTATTCTGGAACAATAGAGAGGAAACAAAATTCCTCTTCTAACACAGAGATATCAATGAAAATTATGTGGACAAAGAGATAGATTAAAACACTATTTCATTTCAAACTATAAGCTGTTACAAAATGAAACTTTCTTCAGAACAACAGTTTTGGATTACAATGCAAAAATTGCTTTCTTGGCTGCAACAAAACACAACGCTTTGGTATATTAATCGCCTCTCTCTGCCTTTACCTCATCAAGCACGCATTACGCATCGCCCCACACCATCGCTGTGATATTGTTACAAAATACACTGTCGCTATCTAATACAATGGTTATATATTTTTTAAATATTCATATTTACAATATATATATATATATATATATATATATATATATATATATAGCCTAAGTTTTAATACAAAATATATCGTGGCACATAAAAATAAATGAAACATTAAACCTAAGGTCTAAAACCTCATTACATCGCGGACTTCAAACAGATTACAAAACATTTCAATGCGTTATCACATCCATTTGAGCGCCTGCTGACTGGGGATAAAAAAATGCGATATCGCTCTCATTGGTTGGAGGCTTGATGCGCTGGCGGAGGTGGGCCAGGCCTTATCGGAAGGTTTCGAGCCTGTGGTGACATCGACACCAAAATATTAGATATGCATATGATTGGTCGACGACTTTGACGTGGAGCGATGGTGGGGTATGGCTCATTGCGCAGGTTTGAATGAGTGGTGATGCAAACCTCAGGGCTATGTGATAGAGCGTTGATTTGTTGAGAGGTTAGGTGACGTGGGCTCCACACAAATGACGTGGGCCATTTCAAACCAAAACAAATGTGCAGGGAATAAGACGGTTGGTGGAGCGTTAATGCGGGTAGGTGTTGTGGGTTAAATGGCGGGATGGCGTGGTTTAACCACGACTTTTCAATACAGAATCAGGCTACGGCCTTTAAACAAAATTTTGGACTTGCAGGGATTTAGACCAAGGAATGAATGCACGGTTGAGTGCCAAACTTAAACTATAAATTTTTTTGCTGCCTTTCGTCCTTTAGATTTCCATCAAACTTGAAGTTTCATCCTCCTTGCCACAATTTTTAGTTGGAATTAATTTCCAACAGACACTTGAAGATTCCATACATGTGCGATTTTTCTTAGACCTTCAATTTATGAATCTTAGAACTCTTGTTAATGCAACTTCTACCTTGAATCAAAACCACAACATCTTTAAAATATCACTTGAAACATTTGGGTTCGGGGATTAAAACTGCAACATTTTAAAATCATGATATAAAATTTTGGTGCTTTTGCAAACAAAATCTTAAAAAACACAATGAAACTATAAAAAGAAAATATAAGGGAAAAAAACAAAAAAAAGTGAAAACTCAAAAAAAGATTTTAGCCATCAATGGTTACTATATGAAAATGTAGGTTGAGTAGCACAATTATTCAAGGAAAACTATTCTATTTGAAATGATTTCATGGTGGTTTGTAAGAGGGTATATTACCACTCCTAGATGCTGTTATCTATTTGCTGAAGTCAAATGCAAGGAAGACAAGCTCTTAGACATTCAAAAACACTTTTAGGTCGTTGAAGTCAAATGTAAGGAAGACAAGCTCTTAGACATTCAAAAACACTTTTAGGTCTTACTCCAGATTTAAAAGGTGATTTTAGTCTACATCATATCTGCATGAAGGTTAGTATTTCTTTTGGTCAGCTTTAATGTTTTTTTTTATATTTTATATTTTTAAAAATTTTCATTTTTGTTATAATTTACTTGCTTTTAATTTTTTTTATTTTTATTTTTTATTTAACTGTGCCTTCTTTTAATTTAATTTTATATTTCTTACAATGGTTAATAAATTTTGTATTATAAAACATACCAATTATTCTATACCATTATCTAAATTAATCTTTGATGGCTGAAAACCATAAGTTTAAAATTTTTGGATAGATTAGAAAAAGACAATAATGATTAATAACTTTTTGTATTAGAAAACACACCAATTATACTATACTATTATGTAATTTAAACTTCGATGGTTGGAAACCATAAGTTTAAAGAACTAATTGGATGGATTAGAAAAAGGCTATAACTATATGCTGTGTTACAAACGATAGTAATAAAATCACAGTGACAAAACATCCAACTTAAATGAAAATATAAATTATTGATAACTAGGCCTAGACTAAATTTCATATTTGATGGTTTGTTCAAATGCTAAACCATCTTCTGCCATTAGCATCCCCTTCCTTGCATCAATGGTAAGGATAAGCCAACCCATGTTTTGTTCCCATTCTATAACTAAAGGAAGTTGAAATTTCTAGTTACTTGTTGAGGCCATAGAGTGATTGCCATGAGAGGGAATACCTAGGGGACTTGAACCATCTGGATTAGGTACTATTTTACTTTCAAAGGGAGTCCATTTTGGTCATCCACTGACCAATATGCTTACAAACTGAAAAGGTTGTATCCACAAAGTAAGTTTCAATTGTCTTCCTTCATAAACACCCATGAAGGTGTCTACATCCATTTCTCATCTGCGGAGCTCAATAATGTTTTTTATGCATCAATCCTAGTTTTCTTTTAAGGCTTTTTGGGCAAATTTGTTCTCCTATTAGTTCAATCATATGGTCCAAATTTAACCGTGCCTGTGTGGTTTTGTTTTCACATAGTTTGAAATAACACAGTAACTCTTCCATTTTACACATAATGTAATAGCCTCTATGAAAATTGCAATGAGCCATTTTTATAAAGGAACCAATACTGTAGAACAATACACCTTCATTATTGCACACAATGCACTGGCTGCAGTGAAGGGTTTTGACCACACACCAATTGCTTCATGTAGCGGCAAACTAGAGGAAACAACATCTAGGCCTCAAAATAGACCTATACCACAACCAACTATGCAAAATACCCATGGTCAAAAACTACAATGTAAGGATAGAAAATGAGGGGAAATAAATGGGTTTACATTAATCGCCAGGGGCAAAAAAAGCTAAATCAGCCTCTATGAGGTTGGAGGTAGTTGTTGGAAGAAATTGTCATTGATGTCAAAGGGAGAACAGGCCAACACATGTTTGATGATATGCGTGCACAAGTAAGTGAATTTGGATGTAGTAACACTCTAGATTGGTAGACCTTGTCACACCATTTTGTTTGATAAATGGTACGCCTTGTGGGTCATTTGGTTGAGGAAATATTGAAGTTCAAAGATTGATGACCCAAACAAATGGGTTCATGCCCTAAGAATCCCTAGTTTCAAAGGTTCAACATTTCCCCTAGAATAAGGCCTAATTTTTAATTAATATTTCTTCGAATCTGAGTGTCCAAATCAGCCTTGAAAAGAGTTGTTATAAAGAACCAAAATTAATACTCATACAAAGTCTAAAGCCTCCTCTTACAGGTCAACTTTCCTCCTTCAGTTCGGCTCCAAAATAAACGTGCCCTTGCAAAAAATAAATTATTCTTTATTTTTGTTCAAGTTAGCTCCAAAATAGGGCCTCCTTCCAAACCATTTAAAATACCCTAGTCATGGGCATTTAAATTATCAATTTGGCGTGTCCAAGGCATTAATATATGGAGTAGACCAAGTGGAAAACAAGGAGATATCATAGGACAAGAAGGGCAATGATCAAGGATAAATGACAAGAATATTTTTGATCCTTACAATAGACCATGATTCTTGCTAAGATTGTCTTTTAAAGCTGAGATTGGTTTGGTTTTGCTTCTGATTTTCCTTACTCTAATTTGCTAGGGATGAGACTAACTTTTGAACTATTTTATAAGCCATATAAATCAACGTTATGCTTAGAAAAAGCTCTGTGTAGGCCATAGGAAAAAGGATATTTTAGGAAGATTTTCTTAAGTGTCCCCTGAAGTAGACCTAGGCCTATTTTGTGGCTTTTTATTAAGGTAACCAAAGCTATTCCAAGTCTCTTTTTGAGGTTATTCTTAGTCTTTTCTGAGGTAGATCAAAGCGTGTTTTAAGGAAGACTGACGCCTATTCTAAGGCATATACATAGGTAGTTCCGTCGACCTATTTATAGACAACAAATACCTATTTATCAATTTCAGGATACTTCAACTTTGCTTCGTGCAACCATGAACTCATAAAATATATTGTAGCTTCCACATCTTCTGGGTTCCTCTGAGTTAAAGATAGCTGCATAAGATGAGTTAGAAGCAAAAATATAAAAAATAAAATCTATCAAAATTAAGACTAATTAAAGATGGTGCTTCGACAATTGCTTATTTAATGGATTTAAATGCGTCCTTTTAATTATCATTTCATTTTAATATGTCATCCTTTTTTATCATGTCTTGCATCAATTTAACAATTTCAACAAAGATAGGAACAAATCTTTTGACAAAACTTATTTTTCGTAAAAATCTCTATATTTATTTTTTACTATTGGGCAAGGAGATTTGCAAAATTGATTTAACTTGACCGGGAACAATTATTATACCATATTTTGAGATTTCAAAGCCTAAAGGTTTTCTTGCAGTTACAACAAAGATTCTACATCTTTGAAAGATTTGTCTCAAATGTTTGACGTGATCTTTATTCCTAGAATATACTATAATGCCATCTAGGTAAACCACCAATGATCTATTAATCAATCCTTTAAAATCAATATCCATGGCTCTTTGAAAAATGACTCCAACATTGATTAGACCAAATGATATTTTCCTGCAAGCAAGCATTCCTCATTTTGACCTAAAAGTGGTTTTAAGTTGGTCAATAGGTGTAACCAAGATCTAGTTGTAACCAAAAAAACCATTTAGTAAGGAAAACATCTTAAATCTAACAACCGATTGCAGTATTTGTTCCAAAGAAAAAATATTGTACTTATATTTATCAGAGGCTTTGCTTATATTTCTAAAAGCTATATAGATTCTAATATCTCCATTTTTCATTATAACTGTAACAACATTGGTTACTGATGCAGGGGCATTAGACACTAGCCAACAATGTAGGAAATTTTGTCCACATGTTGTGGCTAGGAGGGTTCAAAATCATTCGAATTTGTAACAACAAGGTGTCAACACCTTAGCTGTCTGTTGCATTTAGATCAGTTAGAGTTAGTAGAAGTCGAATAGTTTAGGTTCAGTCCACCTGTCTTGTTTCAGTTATTTGAATAAATTGTAATTAGGCTTTTGATTTACCAAAAACGGTGCTCACAGAGGAACCGAAGAGACACAAAATAATACATATAAATTGTATTCCCCAGATGCATTGGGGAGGAGGATATTTCTGCAATAAAATCTGAGTATTAAGCAATTGCTTTCTGTTGAATAAATCCGGTGCTCGTTGATTATCAAATTGTCTTGAATTGATCCTTGTGAAGGAATTTGCTTAATTGCGAAGTAGTTGAATACTGTTCTGTATAATTGTTACATAGTATTGCTGTGTAATCTCCGCAAGTCTTCTGTCTGTGGTCGTGTGAATAATTCCCCTCTAAATTTCTGAAGTGGAACATAACGATATAGGAAACCAAGAAAAGGATGTATTATGCCCTTAACTTATGTGTCGAGCCACATGCGTGCACTTTGTATTATCGTTGCGAGCTTTGCCTGAAAGCGGAAATTTTCTCACAAGTGAAATCGTCTTGTTTGATGTTAATTGAAAATCCTGCCCTGAGGCTAGACCCTGAGTTTGTGAACCGGAGTGAATAGAAAGGATAGCGTAACCCCGACTTAAACCTTGGCCAATCACTGTTCCAAAACCGATAGTGGATTTGCAAAACCAAACCACCCCTATCGCACCGCCTTTGTGGGGTAACCGGTAATTCAAATTCGGACGCGATTCCATTAGCTCTCTGACACGTGGATTCCATTAGCTGTCTGACACGTGGCCTTGAGCGGTTTGGAAATACCGCCCTCATCGCGTGCCATCGCGCGTTAACTGTTGATCGTGGACTCCACGCGATAGCGACGTGTGCCGTCTGATCGGAGGCAGGCTCATCGAACGGTGATCGCACTCAGAAGTAGCACAGAAGATAACCCCAGGTATGGCGTGTGTATTTAAGTGAACTGCCCAAATCCAGAGTGGCCCTGGCCCAAAGCATATTGAAGTTGCTTTACTGCTTGGTATTGAGTATTAATATAAGTCGAAGTGCTAAATTTAAAAGGTATAAGGTGGAGGACTTAGGATTGTCGTAGAGTTATATTGCGGAATTAAATTCCAGAGATATTTAAAATTGCTATGGTTTTATTAAAGCATTCATTTGCCAATTTCACGAGATCGACAAATAAATAAGATAAGAATAAAAGGGGTTATGGACAGAGTTAATTTAAAGGTCAGCTCTCCTTGGGCTCGGTTTTCAATATTGTTGTT
Source organism: Pinus albicaulis (assembly GCA_034641835.2). Classification (NCBI taxonomy): domain Eukaryota; kingdom Viridiplantae; phylum Streptophyta; class Pinopsida; order Pinales; family Pinaceae; genus Pinus; species Pinus albicaulis. The sequence goes on along the minus strand of CM076583.1, from coordinate 1,235,209,815 downwards.
GTCAATTGTGGTGTCAGAACTGCTTTTGAGATATTTTGCAGGGATTAACATGGCAATCCGAGTTGGTAGAGGTGCTGACAGAAGGAGAGGCAGACCTGTTGCCAATGCAGAAGTGTTGGAGACCTTGCAGAGGTTCGAGGCCATAATGGATGCCATGGAACTAAGACAACCCAGAGATCCTGAAGACATTAGTGAACCTGAATTAGAAGAAGCTGAAGAAAATGCTGAGATTCCTCCTGACATGAGGCTCCTCAGAATTGTTTTGGGGTCTGCAGTTAGGCCCAAGATTGAAGTGTCAAGTTTTGCAGGAGGACTGAATCCAGAAGAGAAGGTGGATTGGATCAATGAAATGAACAAGTGCTTCGACTATGAAGAAGTGAGTGAAGATAAGAAGGTCAAGTTTGCAGTAACAAAGCTGAAGGGACATGCTGCACTTTGGTGGGATGGAGTGCAAGCGGAAAGAAGGAGAGCTGGCAAACATCCTATCAAAAGCTGGACCATAATGACGACTAAGTTAAAAGGTAAATTCTTGCCTAGTGATTATCAGTTAACATTGTTTAGGAAAATGCAGAACCTGAGACAGAGGTTGCTAACAGTAAAGGAATACATAGAAGAAATCTATAGAGTAAGTATAAGGGCTGGGCAGTTTCAGGACACACCAGAGAAGATTGCCAGATATGTGAATGGTCTCAAGCTGGAGATCCAAGATGAAATTGGTCTTCTGTCTCCTAAGACAGTGGAAGAGGCCTACCAGATGGCCTTGAAAGCAGAGGAGAAACTCTTGAGAAAGCAGTCTGCCAAAGGGAGAGGTACTTTCCGTGGAAAGGGAAGTCAGGGTGGTAGAGGAAAGCCTGCTACACCTAAAGATGGAGCTAACAGTAGCTCACCTCAAAATGCATCTACAAAGGGTGATGCAAGAGGTAGAAGGAGTTCTTACAGAGGAAGAGGAGGCAGAGGCAGAGGTAGAGAATTGAGGTGCTATAAATGTCATCAAGTGGGACACAAGCACTATGAGTGCCCAGAGAACATGGGCGCTGGTCCAAGAAATGTTGTTGTTTCCCAGGTTGGAGAAGAGGCATCAATTGAAGAAGAAATTCTACCAGAGAGGGGAGAGTCCTTGGTGGTCAATAAGGTCCTGTTGAAACAAGCCAAAGAGGTCACTGAGCCTGCACAATGGAAGACTTTGTTTAGGAGCATATGAAAAGTCCAGGGGAAATGCTTCCAGCTAGTCATTGATAGTGGCAACACAGATAATCTGGTTTCCACTGAGGTGATAGAGAATTTGAAGCTGAAGACAAGGGAGCATCCAACTCCCTACAGGGTGTCTTGGCTGCATAAGGGGCACCAGCTGATTGTAAAGGAACAGTGTGAGATAGAGCTGCAAATGGGCAACTACAAAGACAAAGTCCTGTGTGATGTGATGCCCATGGATGTGTGTCACATACTGCTGGGTAGACCTTGGCAGTTTGACAACGCAGCAGTGCATGATGGCAAGAAGAACACTTACAAGTTCTTCAAAGATGGGGTACATCATACATTGATACCCATGGAAGAAGGAGAACCATCAAGCAGAGTGGCTGATCCAAAGACCTTGTTGCTGAGCGGGAAGGAGTATCTACAGCAGATTGAAGAAGAAGAGGTAAGATTTGCTCTAGTTTGCAAGCCTAAGGTAGTTCTTACTTCTACAAAGATTTCTGATTTGCCAATAGAAATCCAAGAGATGTTAGACAGTTATTGTGACATTGTTGTGGATGATTTACTGGATGAGCTACCACCTGTGAGAAAGATCAGCCATCAGATAGATTTTATCCCTGGTTCAAATCTGCCAAATAAAGCAGCCTACATAATGACTCCCACAGAAAATAAGGAAATCAGGAAGCAAATACAGGAATTGGTGGGCAAGGGACTGAACATAGAAAGTTTGAGTCCATGTGCAGTACCAGTAGTATTGAGCCCAAAGAAGGATGGAGGCTGGAGGATGTGTACTGATTCCAGAGCAATCAATAAGATAACAATCAGGTACAGATTCCCTTTGCCCAAAGTTGAAGATTTAATGGATTGTTTGAGTGGTGCTAAATATTTTTAAAAGTTAGACTTAAAAAGTGGATATCATCAGATTAGAATAAAGGAGGGTGATGAATGGAAAACTGCCTTTAAAACGAATGAAGGACTGTATGAATGGATGGTAATGCCTTTTGGGTTGTCAAATGCACCTAGTACTTTTATGAGAATTATGAATGAAGTGTTGAAAGAATTCATTGGTAAATTTGTGATAGTGTATCTGGATGATATATTAGTTTTCAACAAAACTAAAGAAGAACATCTAAGGCATCTTAATTATGTCTTGAAGAAGCTGCACCAAGAGAAACTGTTAATAAAATTAAAGAAATGCTCATTCATGAAGGAAGAGCTGGTGTATTTGGGCTTTGTTGTCTCTATAGAAGGATTGAAGATGGACCCAGAAAAGGTCAAGGCAATTGTGGAGTGGCCTTCACCCAGAAATGTTTTTGAGGTAAGAAGTTTCCATGGACTTGCCAGTTTTTACAGGAAGTTTATAAGAAACTTCAGTAAGATTAATGCACCCATCATTGAGACAATAAAGAAGAGAAAACAACCATTTAAATGGACTGCTGAAGCAGAAAGAAACTTTAAAATTTTAAAGCAAAAGATAACTGAAAAGCCTGTTTTGATTCTGCCTAATTTTACTAAACCATTTCAAGTAAAGTGTGATGCCAGTGGAGAGGCCATTGGAGATGTGTTGAGTCAGGATGATAGGCCTATAGCCTATTTCAGTGAAAAGCTGAATGACACCAGAAGGAATTATTCCTCTTATGAGAAGGAATTCTATGCAGTTGTTCAGGAATTGAAAAAGTGGAGGCATTATTTGATGTCCAGAGAATTTGTATTATACTCTAATAACCATGCTTTGCAGTACATTGTACAGCAGCCCAAGTTGAATCATAAGCATGCCAAATGGGTTGAGTATCTCCAAGGTTTTAACTTTGTTTTGAAACATATAAGTGGCCAAGAAAATAAAGTAGCTGATGCTTTGAGTAGGAGGCACATGCTTGTTCAAGAGACCAATTTTGAAGTTGTAGGATTTGATTTTCTCAAAGAACTGTATAAAACAGATTCTGATTTTAAGAAAGCATTTGAAGCATGTTGTAACACTGTTCTAACAAATAGAAGCCAGTGGCTGGATTATTTCTTGTAGGAGGACTTACTATTCAGAAGAAACCAACTATGTGTACCAAAATGTTCCATGAGAGAAAATTTGATCAAGGAGAAGCATATTGGTGGACTTGCTGGGCACTTTGGCGCTGATAAAACTTATGAGCAGCTGAGTCACTTCTATTATTGGCCTAAGATGAGAGCAGAAGTGGAAAAATTTGTGAAGAATTGCAAAATCTGTCAATATGCCAAAGGAAGGAGCCAGAATGCAGGATTGTACACTCCCTTGCCTATTCCAGACAGGCCTTGGGACATGGTGAGTATGGATTTTGTTCTAGGATTTCCCAAGACTCAGAGAGGGAATGATGCAGTCTTTGTTGTAGTGGACAGATTTTCCAAAATGACACATTTTATTCCATGTTATAAGACCAGTGATGCCACCCATGTTGCTAACTTGTTTTTCAAAGAAGTTGTTAGGTTGCATGGGTTGCCCAAGAGTATTGTTTCAGATAGAGACACCAGATTTGTGGGCCATTTTTGGAGGACACTGTGGAAGAAACTTGGTACCAAACTGAGTTTCAGCTCAGCTTATCATCCTCAGACTGATGGACAAACTGAGGTAGTGAATAGAAGTCTGGGAAATTTGTTGAGAAGTCTTGCAGGAGAGCATCCCAAGCAGTGGGATCATATTTTGCCCCAGGCAGAATATGCATATAATGACTCACTAAACAGAAGCACAGGGCAGAGTCCATTCCATATTGTTTATGGAATGCACCCCAGAGGGATATCAGAGTTAAGAAATCTGGGAAAAGTAGAGCTGAGGAGTGCTGATGGTGAGGAATTTGCTTCAGAAATCCTAGCCATACATGAACGAGTGAAACAACAGCTACAAGGCAGAAACATCAAATACAAAGGCAGAGCAGACTTGAGCAGAAGAGAAGTCCATTTTGAAGTAGGAGATCTGGTTTTGGCACACTTGAGAAAGGAGAGATTCCCAAAGAAGCAGTATAACAAACTGAAGTTTAAAAAGATTGGACAATGCAAGATACTTATAAATTTTTCTGCTAATGCTTATGAGATTGAATTTCCTCCTGATGTTGGAATATCTCTCATTTTTAATGTTGCAGATTTGTACAAGTATGAAGATGAAGGTGCAGAAGAAGGACCAACAGACAAAGAATAGATTGAGTGGGCAAAGCAGCTACCCCCAGGACAACCACTGCAACCAGAAAAGACATTGGACAAAAGAGTGTTCAAGAAGACCATAGGACAAGAGTACTTTCAGTACTTAATCAAGTGGAAGGACCAGCTAGAGGAAGATGCCACTTGGATGACTGAAGGAATGTTGTAGAAGATAGGCAGATCAGTGGAAGAACTCATGGATAGGAGTCCATGAAAGGAAATTTCCCTCGGGAGTCTGATGTAGGGGCATTAGACACTAGCCAACAATGTAGGAAATTTTGTCCACATGTTGTGGCTAGGAGGGTTCAAAATCATTCGAATTTGTAACAGCAAGGTGTCAATACCTTAGCTATATGTTGCATTTAGATCAGTTAGAGTTAGTATAAGTCGAATAGTTTAGGTTCAGTCCATCTATCCTGTTTCAGTTATTCGAATAAATTGTAATTAGGCTTTTGATTTACCAAAAACGGTCCTCACAGAGGAACCGAAGAGACACAAAATAATACATATAAATTGTATTCCCCGGATGCATTGGGGAGGAGGAGATTTCTGCAGTAAAATCTGAGTGTTAAGCAATTGCTTCCTATTGAATAAATCCGGTGCTCGTTGATTATCAAATTGACTTGAATTGATCCTTGTGAAGGAATTTGTTTAATTGCGAAGTAGTTGAATACTGTTTTGTATAATTGTTACGTAGTATTGCTTTGTAATCTCCGTAAGTCTTATGTCTGTGGTTGTGTGAATAATTCCCCTCCGAATTTCTGAAGTGGGCCATAACGATATAGGAAACCAAGAAAAGGATGTATTATGCCCTTAACTTATGTGTCGAGCCACATGCGTGCACTCTGTAGTATCATTGCGAGCTTTGCCTGAAAGCGGAAATTCGCTCACAAGTGAAATCGTCTTGTTTGATGTTAATTGAAAATCCTGCCCCAAGGCTAGACCCTGAGTTTGTGAACCGAAGTGAATAGAAAGGATAGCGTAACCCCGAATTAAACCTTGGCCAATCACTGTTCCAAAACCGAGAGTGGATTTGCGAAACCAAACCACCCCTATCGCACTACCTTTGTGGGGTAAGCAGTAATTCCAATTCGAACGCGATTCCATTAGCTGTCTGACACGTGGCCTTGAGCGGTTTGGAAATACTGCCCTCATCGTGTGCCATCGCGCGTTAACTGTCGACCGTGGACTCTGCGCGATAGTGACGTGTACCGTCCGATCGAAGGCAGGCTCATCGAACGGTGATCGCACTCAGAAGTAGCACAGAAGATAACCCCAGGTATGGCGTGTGTATTTAAGTGAAATCCGTCGGTATGGCGTGTGTATTGAAGCGTTTCATTGCCAAGGTTGTCGGATTATTAATATAAGTCAGAAGTGCTAAAGTTAAAAGGTATAAGGTGGCAGACTTAGGACTGTCGTAGAGTTATATTGCGGGGAATTAAAGTCCAGAGATATATTTAAAATTGCTAAGGTCGGATTAAAGCATTCATTTGCCAATTTCATGAGATTGACAAATAAATAAGATAAGAATTAAAGGGGGTTATGGACAGGAGTAGAGACCAGCTCTCCTTGGGGCCTTGATTCAACTTTTTTGCTGTCAGTTACCCACTGTGAATTCCTGGCTAGAAAGATAATTTTGGCTATTAACAATTGATTCAACTCTTCCTTAATTTGCGTTTCGAGTTTGGGGTGTATTTTTCTGAGTTTTTGCTAACCAAACTTGGAGTCTAGTTTTATAGGGATGACATGTTGAATAAATTGTGTGTTATACACTTTGAGATCATCATATGTCCAAGCAAATATATCCTTAATTTTTTTGAATTTTTTTATGAATTTCACTTATTTAGAAGGAGAATAATCAACTCCTAAATTAACATTTTGTGGTTGTTGATTATTTCCCAAAATAATGGCTTCATACTTCGTAGAAGAATTGTGAGTTTCACAATTTGTTCTCATTTGAATCTTTCTTGAAATTCATATAGATTTTCAAGATGTACTATTGATTTTGAGATAATATTTTCTTGTTTATGTTCATTTGAATCTATTGATTCTCATTGATGATGGAACCTCAAAAAATAACCTCAAGTGTGAGAAAATCAATGATTTGATCATCAAAGACCTATGATTTGTGATATTGTTTGGCACCAATGGCCCAAAAAGGATTTCCACAGAAAATTAATTTCACGATTTTTTTTCTATAGGTAGTAATTTGGATGCTACATTTGCCACTAATTCGGCATGTACATTTTGTGAGCGAGGTACATAATTTATTTCAAAATGATAAAATTATGAATTAAATCCAAAACGAATTGTTGATAATTGTTCAGGTGGTTGGAAACATAATGAATTGCTTTATTTACTTGTTTAACAATGATTTCAGAATCACTAATGGCTTTTAATTTCTTGATTTTCATATCAATTGGTTTTTTGAGTCCTAGAATTAAAGTTGCATACTTTGCTATATTTTTGGTAAATTCAAAATCTAATCTACATGTTAGGAAAAATTTAATACCTTTGGTTCTGAAGAATGAATTTGGTGCCTACAACTTTAGTTGATTTAGAATCATCGAAGTATAATGACTAATAGTATGTATTTACATCATTATTTATAGAGAAAGAAACATCATATGTGGAATTACAAGCAGGAATAGTTACAAAATTTAATGTATCAACATGTGATTCAACAATTTGGATCAATTGAACATGATGGGATCATTTGGATCATTAAGATCAGTAACTACGTATTTCATGTTCCCTTTGCTTTCAAATTTAATCATATTAGTCTTCCCTTTCCAATGTAACCAGAGATGTGACTAGTCAGTTGAGAAATAACCATTCAGTTTTTGTGACCAATTTTTGCTTAATAGTAAGCCATATGATTCAAGGATGTCTGCAATTATTACATCTATAACCTTTTTTTTGGATTAGATTCTAGTATGATTAACAACTCCTTAACCCCTCCTCAGAATTTCATTGTAGATCTGTCTAATTCAATGATTTGGGTGGGATTTCTAGGGTTCTAGATTTAATTTCTTAGCCACAAAGACTAGCATGACATTTGATGAGGCACCATAATTGACCATACAATTATGTACATTTTGATTATAAATCTCGAAAGTCAATAGAAAAGGAGGAGTATGTGAAACAAAATTATCTCCAATCAAAGTAGCCCTCATTGTGAGCTACATTTTTGGATGAATAATTATCAATATTTATTGTACGACTATCAATTGTGTTGGCTTCTAAAGATTTAAACAATTTGTTTTTTTGTTGAGTAAGTTTTTATAGTTCATACAAAGAAATATTAGTTGTGGTTCTTCATGTATTTGAATAAATCATATTCTAGAGTTTCAATTTGAATTAGAAGATGCCTTGCCGGTTGGTGTTGTTTTCTTGACATAAGTCTGAGCATTAGGATTTGCAGAGGATGAAGCAGGGCCCTTCTAGTTTGAGCTATATTAATTTCCTCAATTTCATTATCTACGTGTTCATTATTTGTTTCTCATGAAACATCCCATAAGACATTAATGTGAGTTTATTCTTTTTTTGATTCTTCTTCATCAATTTGAGCAAATTCTTCTTCATTACCCATAAACACTTTAAACATATTTATAAAAAAATGGGCAAGTTTTTTTAGAATGTTTAGCGTTGTATGCACTACAGAAATTGTCGTCAGCAACATCTTCAAATTTGATTTCTTCAATGGGAGGTTGATTTTGAGGGGCAAGATTTGTTTAAAAGGTTTCTTGTGTCTCCTATTTGATGGACATTCAATTGAATTGCTTTTAAGATTAGGGATTTCATTTGACATCTTCTTGATCATTCTTTGAAAGTATTTCATGTCAAAAGTGTCTATCATTTTTCTCTTCAGTGGGTTTTGTAGTTGTTTGATTCTTAATAAGAGTTACATGTTTTTTCTCTTCTTTTCTTGTTACAGATAGGACCTGTTTTTCAATTTTTAGAATTTCATATTGGGTTTCAGAAAGAGTGTTTTTTAGTTTCTCTTCTAACAAACATAACAATATTTAATGGTAGAGTTGCAGTGTAACATCCAATCAACAGATCGTCAGTTGGCTTAATACCATATGGAATTCTATTGGATAGTTCAAGTGATAAAGTTGTTGGAGTCTTGTCTTCCCCAAACATCTTCAAAAATTTGGTTTGAAAAGAATCCTAATTTGTGATTGATCTAATTCATATTATAAAGTACAATGTAGAGGGTTTTCTATCAAAATTGTAGGGAAAAAGGAGGCATACAATGTCTTCATGTTCAACACCCATCAAGTTAACAACAAACATGGATTTATTGATATGATCCTCAGTGATTTTCCCATTATCTAGATTAAATTTTTGGTGAAACCTTTCTAGGTGCTTTGGTAGGTCATGCTATGGCCTAAGAACATTATTAGCTCCCAACATTTGCCAAGGTATTGGTGGCATGGTTATGCGTGGACTAGGGGGTTATGATGAAGAATTAGAAGTTGAAGAACGAGTAGGTGGAATATCAAGAGTAAGGGAGGGTCAGAAGCTAAGACTTTTTCTTCAGGACTAGGATCTTTTGGCTCGAGATATGCATGATGAATTTGAGCCTCAAAACACCTATGTCTGGTAGGAATTATAGGAATTTACAAGGTAAGTTCCTTAGATAAAAAACCAAAGGTCACCGCTCACAAACAAATCGCAAATAAATACACCAGTATTATCACGTGGTTAAAACCCTCAAAGAGGGAAACAATCCACGGCCTGAGCCAACACGACCACTTTAGGGAATTTATTAATATAAAAGAAAAGATTACTTATGTTTCTCTCATAAACGGTTACCAGAAAAATGACCCTCCATGCTCTTTAAATAGAGATCATGGACCAATCAGGTGTTAAGCCACGGATCAAGTGTCGTTAATACCAAGGAAAGAGTGAACCATCAGATCACTACAAATCGTGACCGTCATATTATAAGTTACAAATGTACATAGTAAAGAAACACACTTTACCTAACTCTACACTAGACTAAGTTATTCTTAACTATTTCCTATGTGTCGAAATATCCTAACATCCCCCTTAAGAACAACTTGGGATAGGATTGAAGGATTTACAAAGGTGACACAATAGGAGAAGGAAGGAGGCATTAGAGCCTATCCCCCCTTAATGATAACTTTCCTGAACTCCAAGCATGGATCGAAGTTTGGTAAACTTCACTTCTGTGAGAGCCTTTGTAAAGATATCGGCTATTTGACCATTGGTTGGACAATATTGCACTTCAAGAACACGAACATGAATGAGCTTTTTGATGAAGTGTATGTGGAGCTCAATGTGTTTCATACGCTGATGCTGAACTGGATCTTTACATAGCTAAATGGCACTCTGATTATCACACCAAAGTGTAGTTCGATGCTGCTGATGAAGACAAAATTCAAACATGATTTGACAAAGCCACATGGATTCCTTGCTGGCCTCAACTGCACCATGATACTCTGCTTCTGCTGAAGAAAGAGAGATGGCACTTTGTTTCTTACAAGACCATGTAATAGGTCCTGAATTAAGAGTGAATACATATCTTGAAGTAGAATTTCGATCATCAGGGTCACCAGCCCAATCGGAATCAGTGAAACCAATCAACAACGGAGATGCTCCTGCACTGTAATGAATCCCAAACTGAATTGTACCTTGAATATATCGAAGTATTCTTTTAGCTGCTTTTGAGTGACTTTCATGAGGTTGGTGCATAAACCCAGCGATAAGACCAACGACAAAGGAAAGGTCAGGACGAGTACGGGTTAGATACAGAAGTTTACGAACAAGTTGACGGTATAAGATAGCATCAACTTCAGGGGTAGTACAAGTGACTGAAAGCTTGACTCCAGACTGAAAGGGAGAAGGGGCTGGCTTACAGTCTTCCATGTGAAAGTGGTGTAGAATATCACAGGCATACTTGGAATGAGAAATGCGTAATACCTTCTTTGGATTACAAGACTTGAAGACCAAGGAAATAATGCAAGTGTCCTAAGTCTGTCATTTCAAACTTCTTTTTGAGGCTAGACTTGACATGGTTTATATGGTTGGGATCACTACCAGTAATGATAAGATCATCAACATAAAGAAAAAGGACGGTGAAGGACTTACCCACTTTCTTGGTGTAGACAGTTTTGTCAGAATGACACCTAGAAAAGCCATTATCTAATAGAAATCTATCCATTTTGGCATACCAAGGCTGAGGATCTTGTTTGAGACCATAGAGATACTTCCTAATGCGACAAAAAAGGCTAAAGTCATTTTGGATAAAGCCAGGGGGTTGTTCCATGTAGTTTTCTTCATGCAAATCTCCATGTAAGAAGGCAGATTTAACATCCATCTAATGGACTTCCCATTTAATGGAGGCAGCAAGGGAAAGAACAAGGCAGATAGAATTCATTTTGGCAATAGGGGAGAAGGTTTCAGTATAGTCAATGCCTTCAAATTGTGAAAATACTTTAGCAACAAGACGAGCTTTATGTCTATCCACTTTTCCATCTGGTCCAAACTTTGTTTTGTAAACCCATCTGCATCTAACAAGTTTTCTTCCTTTTGGAAGAGGAACAAGATTCCAAGTATCATTAGCCAATAAGGAACGATATTCTTCATTCATAGCTTCATGCCAATCTGGATGACTGGAAGCTTCTTCAAAGGTATCTGGATCAGGATTTTCGGGAACTTGAGACAATAAGGAAGAGGTTCTTTTGAACTGAGAACGTGTACATCGTTGATTTGTAGGGTCACCTGCAAGAGAACCTGCTGCATCCCGAGTAGAGCGGACCCATCTTGGAAGCTGTGGAGCGGAAGGAATATCTTCAAGAGGTGGAGAAGGATTGTCATCTTCGCTGTCATCATCCGAACTAGTAGGAATTTTATTAAAAATATAAGAGAGAGAGAGGTGGCACATATGCCGAATCAGGCTCGCAGGCCAAAGGTGGCACACCCGCTGAACTAGGGTCGCAAGCCGATATATTTTCATCAAATTTTACATCTCTTCTAATGATTCTATTTTTGGATTTTGGTTGAAGAAGTCTATATCCTTTGACATCTTTAGAATATCCAACAAAATGCATTTTTCACTCTTAGGTTCCAAGGCTTTATGTTTTGCATATGGAATATGGGCCCAAGCATCACTTCCAAAAACACAAAAGTGACTTACATCTGGTTTGATTGAGCTCCAAGCTTCTTCTGGAGTTATATTCTTTAAAACCTTAGTAGGAGTGTGATTTACTATGTAATTTTCATAGTTAATGGCTTCTGCCCAAAAATTGAGACCAAGTCCTTTAGATTGAAGCATACAATTAGCCATTTCTTTTAAGGTGCAATTCTTCCGTTCAACTACACCATTTTGTTGTGGAGTATATGGAATAGTATGTTGCAATTGAATGCCATGCTCAGTGCAGAAGTTGATAAATTTAGTGTTAACATATTCTCCTCCATTGTCTGATCTTAACTTAAGAATTTGATGTCCAGATTGTTTCTCAACAAAGGCCTTAAAGGCCAAGAACATGTTAAAAACTTCACTCTTGAGTTTTGGGAAGTATACCCAAGTGCGTCTGGAAAAATCATCAATGAAAGTTAAGAAGTACTTGCAACCAGAGAAAGAAACAACAGGAGGTGGACCACATAAATCACTGTGCACAAGCTACAAAGGGGCTGAAGCATGCCGAGAAGCATGTTTGTCAAAACTATCCCGATGATGTTTTCCGAGAACACATCCGGAGCAAACACCATCTCGGCAAGATACCATAGGAAGACCCGTCACCATATTTTCCTTACATAGAGTTTGAAGAGAGCGATAGTTTAAGTGACCAAATCGCTCATGCCAAAGTTTGCTCACTTCATCATTATGAGCAACAAAAACGGAGGGAAGACATGAAGACCCAAAGTTGTCAAACTTATACTACCTTGTGGAATCATCAGCAATGCCAGTAGCTAAAATATGTCTAGGATCTTTGAGGTCCTTGATTACAACAACATGAGGTGAGAATTCTACTATTTTCCCTTCACCTGAATGAGTTATCTGATAAACAGATAGAAAGTTGCATGAAAAGGTAGGAACACATAGTACATCACTAAATTGACCATTACCTAGATGAATGGTTCCAGATCCTACAACACTAAGAGATCTATCATCACCAACATAAATATGTTTGGTGTTACAATCATTTAAAGAAGAAAAAATGGCTTTATTTTTGGCCATGTGGTAAGAAGCTCCAGAATCAATGAGCCACTCATGAGAATGAGAAGAAGAAGATACATTTAATGCATAACCAGATCTTGATGCTTGACAACCACAAGTAGAAAGTGCCATTCCTGAAGATGAAGGTGAAGAGTGCTCCAAATTGATGTTGTGCTACTTCATTGCTGCTTCTAACGCATCCATCTTCTTAAAACATTTGGACTCTATATGGCCATCACAATTACAAAAGTTGCAATGTCTATCTATCTTCTTCCCTTTGTTTTTATTTGCCTTATCATTTTGGTGAGTTGCTTTTTTAGTTTGCGGCTGAAATTGCTTAGCACCCTTGTTTGATTTAGGACCATACTTTTTAGGATACCGCTTCTTGGGATTCTTTTGATATGGTTGCTGTTGTGCTGCAAAGGCTTCTTAGAAGCATTTCTAGAAGTGATAAGACCAAGGTGTAAGAGTTTTTCTTGTTCTCTTATCAAAGAATCACAAAAGGCATCAAAAGAGGGGTTCTTGTAGGCAGTTCCTGAAGAAATTATGGCTTCTCTAGTGGAATGGAAGGTGGAAAAAAATACAGAGTATGCAAGGCCAAGCTTAGCAAGAATGGAATAGATGAGTCTACCATTGTCCTTTTTGACCTTACAAACTTCTAATAGAAGTCTAAGGGTCTTGAATTTGGACAAAAAATCTTCAATAGAGGAGAAATTATTGGGGTCCAAAGTAAGCAACTCATTTTCAAGCTGCTGGGCCCTGATTTGATTTTGAATACCAAAAACAATATTTAGCTTTTTCAGGGCTTCATTAGGGGTGTCAATTTCAAGGATATGAAATCGAAGATCTTGAGCAATGGACATTCCTATCAACCTTCATGCTTGCTCTTGTTTATTTTCCCATTTAATGACTTTATCATCATCATAAGATTTAGTTTCTTGTCCTGTGGCTATTCTATAAAGCCCTTTAATTCTAAGTAAATCTACCATGTGAGGTAGCCATTGGAAATAATTGGTGCTGTTAAGAATAATCGGACATGCACTTTCCATTTAAAAAAAACTAAAGCTGAAAAGAGCTGAAACCAACTGCTCCAATGGAAAGATCTCGAAAAATTAGGCCGATTAAAAAAAAAGGCTCGAAAAACAGCTTTCGGATGAAGAAGTTATGCCTTTTTGAAAAAACAAGTTGTAGATGCCGAATAGTTACGGAAATAGTTTGAAATTTGATGATGAAGTTCAACTTAAAAAAAAATCCCACCCCTTTACAAAAAAACTTTTTACAAAAGAAGCTTGAGAAAGAGACTTGAACCCAAGACCTCTATTCTCATAAACTAACTTCTCACCAAGTGAGATAGTAAAAGGGTTTTGTAATTGTTTGAAATGAGGAAGGGTTTATTTATTTATTTTATTTTTATTTTTTTAATAGTCTTCGGTGTGCGTGCTTTTCCCTACACAAATATCTGAGCAAAAAAAAAACGAAATGCAAGCCTTACGGTAGAACATTAGATTTTTGGTTAGCCATCTATTTTTTTACTATTTCTGATTTCTCGAGATAGCACGAAGACACGTGGAAAGAGTATATGTAGGAAAAAAAATCCCTTCTTCCTGTTTATGATTTGCCAAGATCGCACACAGCGCAGAGCAAAGAGCATACACAAAGAAGAGGGTATAGATCCAACAAATAAATAAAACCTAAAAATCGAAATAAACAAAGGGAACTGAAATAAACAGAACTATTAACAAATATAACTGCAAAACAGATACTTTATATCTCCAGATCTAAATTGACATAACTTGGGCAACCATAAAGCTTTTCGCATGAAACGAAAGGTGTTCCTCACTGTAATAGACACTCCAGACACAACAGAGCAGTTCTCCAGGCCCAAAAATGTTCAGAAATAGTAGATCTAGAAAACGACAATCGCATGTAGTCAAATCGGCTTCGGATTTAGATCAACAACGGATGCGACCATCAAAATTGCTCCGATACCATGTAGGAATTTACAGGGTAAGTTCCTTAGATCAAAAACCAAAGGTCACCGCTCACAAACATATCACAAATTAGTACACTAGTATTATCACGTGGTTAAAACGCTCGAAGAGGGAAACAGTCCACGGCCTGAGCCAACTCGGCCACTTCAGGCAATTTATTAATATAAAAAAAAGATTACATATGTTTCTCTCATAAACAGTTATTGAACAAATAACCCTTCATGCTCTTTAAATAGAGATCACGGACCAACGGGTGTTAAGCCACAGATCAAGTGTTGTTAATACCGAGGTGAGAGTGAACCGTCGGATCACTACAAATCGTGATCGTCGGATTATAAGTTACAAATATACATAGTATAGAAACACAATTTACCTAACTATACACTAGAATAAGTTATTCTTAACTATTTCCCATGTGTCAGAATATCCTAATAGGAATAGGGTATTTGACCAGTGTCTGACCAAAATTCGTACTTTGAGCTTTGGTTAAAAATCTGAAATGTTTCCTTTAAGGAGGAACAAAGGAAGACTGATAAGTAGCGATAGATTCCAACAATGGTTACAGGATAAGGATAGGTTTTGAAGAAACTCTTTAAGGGATCATTGGTTTCTCAACCCAAGGGTAAATATAGAGGGGTTTTGGGTTATTTTAGAAGTAGTTTCCTCTTTGTGAACACATTGGGTCACTTCTTTAGAATGATTAGGGCTATTTGAATCTAGTGATTCTATGTTGGATACAAGGGGACTTGAGGGAGTGCTTGGACTTGCTAGTGTTGGAGATATATGTGAATGATATTTGATTTTACATGAGGTTCTATGTGTCCTTTACTATAAGAGGCTCTCCTAGCACCAATTGTTGATAGGTGGAATAGTTCTAGCCTATAATGAGGAGTTACCACCTAATTGGGGTCCCAGTTAAACCCTAACTCATTTGTTGCAGTTACACTCAATCGTATAAGCCCTGATTGCCATAACTTAAACTAACTTACACTAACCTACAACAAATATCTAACCTATTACTATTACTACTACTACTATTATTCTAAACTAATTATCCTAAATATCTATTACTAAATATATCTAAATTTAACTCCTACCATGTTGGTGTTTGTAAGACTTGTTGTTACCAATAGGGAGGAGAGAAATAATTGTCGAAATACATGTTTCATAAGAAACTGCAAATGCTTAATGAATAATTCTTTCATGATTGATATGTTTGCAAGAAATATACTCTAATGAAAGAGTGTCAAAGAAATATGAGTTTTGTCATTTTTCATGTTTTATTTTGGAATATTAATTATAAATCTTAAATTTTATTCTAAAACGGATAAACCTAATCTGTATTGCTCGTAAAACTACAACTCAATTTGAAACATGAACATCAAATAGAAACATAATCA
Organism: Pinus albicaulis; assembly: GCA_034641835.2. Classification (NCBI taxonomy): domain Eukaryota; kingdom Viridiplantae; phylum Streptophyta; class Pinopsida; order Pinales; family Pinaceae; genus Pinus; species Pinus albicaulis. The sequence goes on along the minus strand of CM076583.1, from coordinate 1,235,193,880 downwards.
ATTTAAATGAAAAACATAACATAAAATTAAACAAATTAATGAGCACAAAAACTTATTTTAATTATAGAATTAAAATGATTATACTAATATTCATGGAAAGGAAAAATTTCATCGGATCATAATTTCACATTCAACTAAAATCACAGCTGCATATAATAGTATATCATATACAAGATTTTGCTAAACAAAATAGAATTTCTAAAAGGTTCCTTAAGTATTAAAAAATGATCAAAATAGTTGATAGATAATATTAGGTTTCTTCAATACATATTCATCCGATTGACCCTCTCCTCATCAAAGAGAGTCATATATATAGAGTAGTTTTTTTTTTGTAACAAAATATATTGCTTATTGTTTTAAGAAACTATTTACTAAAAATTTAAAATTATTAGTCTAATTGTCATTGATGTCAATATTCATGAGATGATGACCAACAAGCATAACTAAGGCAAGCATGATGAAAGAAAGTCAAAGTAATCAATGAAGAGGCCCTTCATTCTATTTTTGCACTCACAAAGGATCAGTCATATTAAAAATAAATTTTTGATAACATTGAGGCAAAATTATTTCATAAGACCTCCACCATCTGAAAGAACATAATTTTTGCTTTCCAACGAGCTATTACTCAGCCCGAAACTCTTAGCGGTTTGAGAGTTATTGAATTTTTAAATTAATACATAATTTTTGGTCTTGGAGCCGACCTGTTCCAGCCTACCTAAGTCGACCTGCCTATTCAACGCTTGAACTACTATATATAAGTGATCCGGTTTCATTTCTTCATCATCAGTTCGATCACACCAATAAAACAATGAGCTACAGTTTCACATCTCGTGAACTTTCAGGAAGAAGACAAAATTCGGTCAACAATTTTAGAGATACCTATAAGAGAAAAAATTGTTTTGGGCAAATTCTTTTGAGATAGTCTTGTGTCAAGGGTCGTATTTCTTGTAGGCTGCCATCATTACAGTGGATAACTAGCTGTGAATATCCTCAAATCTGGTGCTTCTGTGGCTCGAACCTTCAATACTACACCTCGGATACACTGTAATAGGTTTAGACCTGTCTCATACTCTAATCTGTTTATGGCTCGGTGCAACCTGGAACAGACTTCCTATGGCATGGATTACATTCAGACTAGAGCTATATTTATCTAGGCTCAGGCTATGGTGTGTTCTCTAGGGTCCGACTGTGGTGTAGAAATTTAGATTCTTGACTATGATGAACTATGGTCAGATTGTGGTAAAGGTTGCTTGGACTATGGAGTAAAAGGCTCAGACTATTGTCTCCTATTCTTGGACTGTGGAAGCATCACATTGTTAAACTTGTGAAGGAATCCTTTGTGAATTCGTTTCTTGAACAGTGCCATTGTTGGACAACAATATTCCCTCTTGGACAATGACATAGTTGGATTATAGAATCTCCTCGTGAACTAATATTGCAGCAGTGAAGTCAAATGGTGGACAAGGTACAGTGAAGATATAGTGTAGTCAAAATCAAGAAGTTTTGGAGCTGATTGTACAGTTAAGAATATGTCAAGGACATTCAAGTAAGTACTATTCTCATTCTCTACCAAAAGAATATAAGAGGGATTGGTGTCCTTGGGGTAGGAGCCCCTAAACACAAGGTTGATGCCTTGGAGAAGATAGGGTCGAATCCCTAGAGGTCGGAGCCTCATTAAGTCCAAGTTGGTGCTTGGAAATCATTGTACTCATTCATTTGTAAAAGGATCATTATCCTTCGTTCTATAATAAATTATTCGTTTCTCTATTTTTTGTGTAGAATCTAACTGGTTATAACACAAATTGAAAAGAAATACCGATTCACCCCCCGCTCAGCATTTCCAACAATTGGTATTAGAGCGAACTTCTTCATTATCTGCCTAATAGTTGGAAGAAGGATTGTTAGACACAATGAAGACCATAAAGGTGATAGGGAAGATGCCTATGTTCGATGGAACAGATTTTGGTTTTTGGAAGAATAGGATGTCCTACTATTTAATGTCCCTTGGTCCTGAAGTGTGGCATTCTGTTTTGAATGGGTACAAAGCTCCCTCCACTCTTCCAACTGATCCAGAAGAAAGAAAAGCCTACATTGCTAATGCCAAAGCTCTAAATTCCATCTCTAGTGGAATCTACGATTCTGAATTCACAAAAGTCATGAATTGTGACTCGACCAAAGAAATATGGGATTAGCCGATTGCCCTATATGATGGGGACTCCAAAGTTAAGAAGGCAAAACTTAAAACTCATAGAAGTCAATTCAAAAGTTTGAAAATGGACGACGAAGAAGATATTGCATCATAATTTCTCCGAGTAGTTGAAGTGGTTAATGCTCTTAGAGGGTTAGGAGAAAATGTTGAAGAAGGCACTATTGTTCAAAAAATCCCGAGATCTCTTCCTGACAGATTTGACTCCAAAGTAAGTGTCATATAAGAAATGAAGGACCTAGATACTCTCAAGATGGATGAACTTCATGGAATTCTCATTGCCTATGAGATGAGGAAAGGAATTCCAAATTCCAAAGAAGCTGCATTCAAGGCCTCAAAATCAACAAAAAGAGGAAAAGGATGGAATAAAAACTTCTTCTCCAAACAAGATGAGTCTGATGAAGATGAATTTGTAGTCATCAACAAGAAATCAACTAGAAATATCCCTCATCACAAAGAAAGTGATGATGAATCAGATGAGGAAAATGACTATGTTGGAAGAAAATAAGTGTTATTCATGGCATTCACAAATGATGATGATTTAGAAGTGGAAGACGAAGGAAACATGGATAAATCACTAATAAGTGCCATTGAAGAAAATGAGAATTTACGAAAGAAGATCATTCCTCTCAAAATAGAAAATGAGGAAGCAAAAATAAGGGAAGATTTCTTGAACAATAAGTTAAAAGAGAAGGAAGATACTTGTGAAAAATGTGAAGCTGAAATATTATCTCTGAGAAAGGAATTGGAGCAAGTCAAAAGGAGTTGGAAAAGCTCTCAAGCACTTGATAACATTCTTAATACTCAAAAACCTCAATATGACAAATCTGGAATTGTTTTCAAAGGAGAATCATCAAGTACGAAGAATACTACAAGGAGTTATGCCGACATACTTTCTTGCCATCCAAAAGAAGAAAATTCATCTCGCCAAGAACAAAGGCCCATCTCAAAACCAAGAATTGAAGGAAGAGCAACTCCAAGGAATAATTTTGATTCAAGTTATGGCTATTACAATAGGTACCAAACTATCTTTCTTGGGTATTGTTACTATTGTAAAAACTTTGGTCATCAAGCTAAGCATTGCAAGGCTCATAAGAATGTAGCACCAAGATTGAAAGATCAAACAAACAAACTACATGGTCCTAAAGAACAAGGACAAATAAAAACTTACAATTCTTTTGCTCCTTTGGCTAAGTTTGATCCGACTTGCTCATTATGTAATAATTATGATCATAATGAACAAAATTTCCCTCTCAAAAGAGCAAAAGCTAAAAGCGTAATTTTCAAAACGGATAAATGTGGCCTAGCTCTATGTGCTCATAGTGAAGAAAATCAATGGTTAGTGGATAGTGGATGCTCAAGACATATGACAGGTGACGAAAAGAAGTTTGTCTCATTGAACACGAAAAATGGAAATGTATCCTTTGGAAGTGGATCTGCTAAAATCATTGGAAAAGGAACTTCTACCTTCGTCAATGGACAAGGAAAGTCTCAATATACTTTGCTGGTAGAAGGGCTCAAACACAATCTCTTGAGTGTTAGCCAAATTTGTGACCAAGGACACAATGTTGTCTTTAGTACTAAAAATTGTGAAATAAGAGACTCATCCTCAGGAGAACTTGTGGCAAAAGGAGTAAGAACACTAGATAATGTTTACATTCTCAGCAAAATCCAAAGAGATAAATGTTACTTGAGTTAAACACATGAAAGTTGGTTATGGCACAAGCGATTGGGGCATACAAGTTTTTATAACTTGGTCAATATCAACAAAATTAATGTAGTAAGGGACATTCCAAAGATGTTCAAGCCAAATCAAGTTGTATGCGGCCCATGCCAACACAGAAAGCAAACTAGAACCAATCACAAAACTAAAGAGTTCTCAACATCAAAATCTCTGGAGATCATTCATGCAGATTTATGTGGGCCAACTAGAACTCCAACTCTTCAATGTGAAAGGTATTTTGCTTTATTTGTTGATGACTATACTAGAATGATGTGTGTATATTTCATAAAATATAAATCCGAATCATTTGAATGTTTTAAGAATCTTAAAGCCCTCATTGAAAATGAGAAATATTCTAAGATCAAATGTCTTAGAAATGGATAAAGGAGGATAATTCACCTCAAAATAATTTGATGAATTCTGTAAAGTGCATGGAATTGAAAGAGAACTCTCCGTTGCTAGGACACCCAAGAAAAAATGGGGTAGTTGAAAGAAGGAACCGAACCGTTCAAGAAATGGCAAGGACAATCCTATTAGCAGCTAATTTGCAGCCAAAATTTTGGAGAGAAGCAGTTGGGACAACCGTTTATACCTTAAATTGAACTCAACTAAGACCAAATAATGAAAAGAATCCTTATGAATTATGGAAAGGAAGACCCGCATAAGTAAAATATTTCAGGATTTTTGGAAGCAAATGCTTCATAAAGATCAATGATGATTCATCAGGAGAATTTGATTCTCAAGTTGACGAAGGAATATTTCTTGGATATTCCACTAGGAGCAAAACTTACAAATGTTACAACAGTCGTCAATGAAAAATAGTGAAAAGCATTGATGTGAAGATCGATGAAGCCCTTCGAGAAAAGGAAATTCAAGATCATGAAGTTGAGCCCTTCCTTGAAGAAAGTGAAGAACCCGAAAAAGAAGAAAAAGGATGAAGGACCTGCAAGTGAACCTTCACAAACTACTAAGATCAAATTCCTTCAAAAACATCATACAAAAGAACAATTTATCAGGAATATAGATGAAGGAATTCAAACTCAAAGAAGAATGACAAACACTCCAAGAAAATATGATGTTGCTCTCTTATCTCTAATAAAACCTGATTTTTTTTTTCAAGCAAGTAAAGATCCTCATTGGATAAAGGCCATGGAAGAAGAAATGTCTCAAATCGAAAAGAATGAGACTTGGGAGCTAGTACCTCATCAAGAAGATAAAAATATAATTGGAACAAAATGGGTATTAAAAAATAATATGAATGAGGATGGAAAAATGATCAGAAATAAAGCTAGACATGTTTGCAAAGGATACTCACAAATTGAAGGAATTGATTTTGAAGAAACTTTTGCTCCAGTAGCTCGTTTGGAAGCTATAAGAAATTTTTTGGCATTTACTTTCTCAAAAGGATTCAAGGTCTATTTTATGGATGCAATATCAACATTTTTGAATGGAGACCTCAAGGAAGAAGTCTACATGGAGCAACCAGAAGGATTTGATCTAGCTGAAGAGAAAGACTCTGTATGCAAGTTGAGAAAGGCCTTGTATGGATCGAAACAAGCCCCTGGAGCTTGGTATGAAAAGTTGGATCACTATTTGCAACAAGAAGGTTTCAAAAATGGAGTAGCAGGAAGCAATCTCTACATGAATATAGACAAGGATAATTTTTGATCACTCTTGTATACGTTGATGATCTAATCTTTGCCATCAATGACGATGGGATAAGCCATGAATTTGCTTTAAATATGTCCAAAAGATTCAAAATGTCAATGATTGGTGAGTTATATTATTTTCTTGGGCTACACATATCTCAAACCATTGCAGGCATGTTTATATCTCAAATAAAATATCTTAAAGACATTCTCAAGAGATATGGGATGGAAGATTGTGCCCCTATGAGCACACCAATGACCACATATTGTAAATTAAGCAAAGATGATGATTCCCCTCTCATCGATGCAACTCTTTATAGGTCAATTATTGGAGCTCTTCTATACTTAACTGCCACAAGACCAGACATTATGCAAGCAGTTGGAATGGTGGCAAGATTTCAATCAAGTCCTAAATAGTCTCATCTAGCAGTTGTGAAGAGAATACTTATATATTTGAAAGGAACTACTGATTTTTATCTTTGGTATCCCAAGAGCTCAACTCTTACTGTAACATCTTAATCCGATGATGATTGGGTTGGAAGCGTGGATGATCGAAAAAGTACTAGTGGAAATGCATTCTTCATGGGAGATTGTCTTGTATCTTGGCTCAGCAAAAAGCAATCATCTATATCTCTTTCTACAGTTGAAGCCGAATACATAGTTGTCACTGATTGTTGTACACAAATACTATGGATGAAGGAAGCCTTGAAGTATGTCAACATAGAAACTAAGCAACCAATCACTATTTTTTGCGACAACACTAGCGCCATCAGTTATTCAAAGAATCCGGTGATGCACTCAAAGACCAGCATATTCCAATCAGATATCATTTTCTTCGAGAACAAGTTGTTGAACAAAATATCAAGTTAGAATACGTTAATACAAAGGAGCAGGTTGCAAATATCTTTACAAACCCCTTCCTCAAGAAGCATTTGAATATCTTCGTCAAAAGATGGGGGTAATTGCTCTTGCATCATATTAAAACTAGCAGCATGTTGGGGGGAGCATCATGATAGGGGGAGCAGCATGACAGGGGGAGCATATTGGCACCCCGTTTGCTATTGATGTCAAATGGGGAGAGAAGAAAAATATTGCCATCCAATGATAAAGGGGGAGATTGTTAGTCTAATTGTCATTGATGTCAATATCCATGAGATGATGATCAACAAGCATAATGAAGGCAAGCATGACAAAGCAAAGTCAAAGGAATCAATGAAGAGGTCATTCATTCTATTTTTTCACTCACAAAGGATCTGTCACATTAAAAATAATTTTCTAATAACATTGAGGCAAAATTATTTCATAAGACCTCCACCATCGGAAAGAGCATAATTTTAGCTTTCAAACGAGCTATTACTCAGCCTGAAACACCAAGCAGTTTGAGATTTATTGATTTTTCAAATTAATACATAATTTCTGGTCTTGGAGCCGACCTGTTCCAGCCTACCTAAGTCAGCCTGCCTGTTCAACGCTTGAACTAATATATAATTGATCCGGTTTCATTTCTTCTTCATCAGTTCGATCACACCAATAAAACAACGAGCTACAAGTTCACGTCTCGTGAACTTTCAAGAAGAAGACATAGAATTCGGTCAACAATTTCAGAGATACCTATAGGAGACTGAGGAGCAAGAAAAAATTGTTTTGGGCAAATTTTTTTGAGACAATATTATGTCAAGGGTCATATTTATTGCAGGTTGCCATCATTACAGTGGAGACCTAGTTGTGAATACCCTCAAATCTAGTGCTCCTGTGGCTCGAACCTTCAATGCTACACCTCAGATACACTGTAATAGGTTCGGACCTGCCTCATACTCGAATCTGTTTATGGCTCGGTGAAACCTGGAACAGACTTTTTGTGGCACGAATTACACTTAGACCAGAACTATATTTCTCTAGGGTCGGACTGTGGTGTGTTATCTAGGGTTAGACTGTGGTGTAGAAATTCAAATTCTTGAATATGATGAACTGTGGTCGGACTGTGGTAAAGGTTGTTCAGACTACGGAGTAAAAGGCTTAGACTATTGTCTCCTAATCTCGGACTATGGCAACATCACATTGTTAAACTTGTGAAGGACTCCTTTGTGAATTCGTTCCTTGAACAATGCCATTGTTGGACAAAAATATTCCCTCATGGACAGTGAAATAGTTGGATTACAGAATCTCCTCGAGAACTAATATTGAAACAATGAAGTCAAATGGTGGACAAGGTACAATGAAGATATAGTGTAGTCAAAATCAAGAAGTTTTGGAGCTGATTGTACAATAAAGAATATGCCAAGGACATTCAAGTAAGTACTATTCTCATTCTCTATCAAAAGAATATAAGAGTGATTGGTGTCCTTGGGGTGGGAGCCCCTAAACCCAAGGTTGGTGCCTTGGAGAAGATAGGGTCGAAGCCTTAGAGGTCGGAGCCTCATTAAGTCCAAGTTGGTGCTTGGCAATAATTGTACTCATTCATTTGTAAAAGGATCATTATCCTTCCTTCTATAATAAATTATTCATTTCTTTATTTTTTGTGTAGAATCTAACTGGTTATAATAACAATTGAAAATAAATACTGATTCACCCCCCTCTCAGTATTTCCAACAAAAATGAGAAAATAACATTATGTATAACAAATCTGTTGAACAGATGAAATGATCTTTGAAATCATGTTTCGAAATTAAAAGTCCCTCTACAGGGAATGTTTTTGACTATGCCCGAATCGACTATCAATTAGATTTTTCATTGAACATAATTGAATTTGTTTCTATTTCCAAGGGATTGGTCTTGATCCTTCTCTGTTTTCCCAACAATTTTTGTTTAAAGGCAATGTATGATATCCTTAGGCTTGCCTCATTTTCCCATTTTACCTACATAGACAAATTTGGCATTTATAAAAACTCTAAATATTAAAATAATACTAGAAATAAGGAATTATTGCAACAAAAATACCTAAACAACCTAAATTGAGCGAAAACCTTACTCTGAAACTGATAATGACTCACTTAAATATCACAATTTACCAAAGGCTAGAGGTATTCCAAGGATTCACAAGGTAACAATATATTCTCATTAAATTGTTTATCAATGACCAATGAATGGTTTAGAAGAATTCAATCTAGATATCTGAGGTTGGAGGATGTGTTCATGCGTAGATGACTTCACTAGCTCAAAGACTAGATTTGAGGGTTTAACTTTGATCCATGTCTAAATAAGGACTAAGACCATTTTTGATTAATGTTAAAATAGTTTACATCCCATGTGGGAAACTCAACTGGTGATCGTTCTATTATGAAATATTGTGTAAACCATGAGATTAAAGGTTCAAATCCATCACAGTTCAAATCAATAAAAAAATGTTAAACTAGTTTACAAGTTTCATTATGTTATTTTCTTATTTGGGCATCTGAGGTTTGGGAGGTGCAATAGGTAGCAATTTTTGACACCTAATATTTGGGATTAGGGAATTTGTGTAAAATAGTGAAAATAGAAAATAAGGAGAATAGGAAATGAAGAGACACTGGGAGATGAAGCCTAAGAGTCTCTCCCTCCATGTATATATTCATGACCAATATTAATGCAATACACAATAATCCATTTGAGGAGTTACCTCTTGGCCTAGCATGGTATCACAGCCAACTCCCAAAATTAGCCTTTCTTTGTAACTCCCTTCTGCCATTTTTGCAGTCTTCTCCATTTATGTAGTCTGCCGGGAATGGTTCTTCCCTTATGCCTATTGAGGTACCATTCACTTCTGTTACATGACTATTCTTGTATAAATATTTATTATGTGCTATGAGTATTCAATAATCCTTTTTGTCGGTGTGGAATTCAGGCGAAATTGTTGAGATGGTTTGTGATTTTTTTTTTTTAATTGCTAAGCATTGGGATAGACTAGTGTAAGGTGTTCTCTCTCATTGTGCAGTGGACTCCTATAGCATTTTCTGGGTCATTTTGGTGCAATATTACAGGCTTTGGTTTGTGAATTTTGTAGTTTGTATACCAGGTTTTCAAGTTCGACTATTGGCATACAAGAAGTGCATTTGTTTTTCCACCAGAGCAACATTTTTTTCCACCAGAAGTATAATTTTTTTTTACAGTACACATATTTTAATGCATTCACAAGATTATTCTAGAGGAAGAGGTGGCTGAAGAGGAAGAAGAAGAAGGAATTTTAAAAGTAGGGGGGAAGACAATTCGAATAAGAAAAGTCTGATCTTCATTGCATACGTTGCAATAGAGATGGAAAAAATTTAGTAGGAAAGAATTGAAGCCAAAGGTAAAATCCATGACAAAGAGAAAGGTAAAGCACCTGAATCCGCTCATTATGTTGTGGCACATTGCAATATTGGAGTAAATGAAGGATTGTTCAATGCTTCACTTGCTTCATGGAAATATGGTTGGTTGCTTGATTCAAGAGCAACTTGCCACATGACTTTTAGGAGATATTTTTTTGGAGAATTCACTGAAAATGTTGATGGAGAAATATATTTTGCAGATAAGTCAAAACTCAAGCCATCAAGGCTTGGCACCATCAGGCTCAAATTTCCTGGTCTTCCAGACTTTCTTCTACATGATGTTCTATACCTCCCGGGGTTGAGGAGAAACTTTCTGTATTTGGTCCACATCCTCCAACAAGGATACTCGATTTTTATATTTGATAACAAGTTTGAGGTCTGAAAAGCATCATATCACTCACTTGTCATGACGGGAAAGAAGAAGAAAGACTTCTGAAGCTGCAAAGTACCTCTGCTCGTGCTCAAAACTTCTCATACAATTCTAATTATGATGAAGGTACATTTCCATCAAGTATTTTATGGCATGCTAGATTTGGACACTTGAATTATGACAACCTTCGTATGTTGAATAAAAGTGGTGTTATTGGTTTACCTACAATTCCTAGGAAACTTAAGTAATGTGATGCTTGTATTCTAGGAAAGCATAGAAAACAATGTTTTCATGATTCTCATTCCAGAGCACATAAAAAAATTGAACAAATTCATTTAGATTTATGTGGCCCAATGCCTGTTCCTTATGTAAATGGAAATAAATATATGATGACATTTATTGATGACTACACTAGAATGTGTTGGGTTTATTTATTGAAGAGCAAATATGATGCTTTTCAAACATTCAAGAAATTTCATGTATGGATTGAAAATGATGCACAATCTCATATTGGCTCTATTCGCACTGATAATGGAAAAGAATACACTTCAAATGAATTTGAAAACTATTTTTGCCAGCATGAGATCAAACATCAAACAACTGTGCCTTATAATTCCCAACATAACGGAGTAGCTGAAAGAATGAACAAGACAATCTTAAATATGGTACGTTCCATGATGTTTTTGAAGAATGTTAAACTGATGTTTTGCGCTGATGCAATCATTAGAGGAAATCTCAGCCTAAAAGTGCCCATGAAATTTTCATGTCATAATATGTAAACCAATCAAAATGCTTTAAATTAAAAAAGAGGCAGATGCAAAAATTTTGGAGGGAAAATAAGAAAAAACAATTTTTTTTTTAATTGTATTTTTGGCTTATCTCCTTATAGGTTTACTCAAATTTCGAGTTTAGACACACATTAGATGCAGGATTAAATTCCACATCCAACGAATACCCATTATGCATACTTTTGAGAAGACCCACCTTGATAAAAATTGCAGATACATTAAAAAAGCGTGTTTCAACACGCTTTTTAATATATCTGCAATTTTTATCAATGTTGGTACACGCTTTTTAATGTAACTGCAATTTTTATCAATGTGGGTCTTCTCAAAAGTATGCATAATGGGTACTCGTTGGATGTGAAATTTAATTTTGCATCTAATGAGTGTATAAACTCAAAATTTGAGTAAACCTATAAGGAGATAAAACAAAAATACAATTAAAAAAATAGTTTTCTTGTTTTCCCTCCAAAACTCTTATTTTATTGTTTTAACTATTATTTTATTATTTTTCCTTAGGAGGTCACTTTTAGGATCAAATTTCCTGTAATGTCTATGTGCAGTTTATATAAAAAATAGGTGTCCATCTAATGCTATTAGAAACAAGACTCCTTATGAAATGTGGTATGGCCACATTCCTTTGGTAAAACATCTCATGGTCTTTGGTTCCACCTATTATGCATTAATACCTAAGGAACAAAGATACAAACTTGGTGCAAGGAGTTGTAAGTGTATCTTCTTGGGGATTACAAATACCTCCAAATCATACCGTCTCTATGATGAAGTTAATAAGAAGTTTGTAGTATCTAAAGATGTCATCTTTCTTGAATCTTCCAAGGCTGACAATGTTGTTGAGTGAAAACTTGATCGCTTGGATAGATTCAGACATGCAAAGTCATTTCAAGAATTTGATAATCAAATTTCACATCGTGAAGGGGGGATTCCTATACTAGATCAATATGTGGAATCTTCTTTTGAAACACTCTCTCCCCCACATGAAGCTCCAACCACTGATGAGACTTTGAGTGATGCGATTGACAAAATTGGGAGACTAAATCTTATTTCAACCCCAACTCAGTCAAATGAGCAGTCTGGGCCATCTCAGAAAGGTCCTCCAAAATGGATGATAAAGACAGTTGAAAGTGTTTGTCCTGATGAGGTTGGAAAGACAAGAACAAGAAGTACAACCAGAAAAAATGGAGGTGATGTAGATGATTCCGATTCACCTGTTGATATGGATGTTTCTTATAATTGTGAATTGAATTTGTCTACAGATTTTGAACCAACTTCCTTCAAAAAAGTCACTTCTCATGATGAATTGAAAGAATATGATGCCTTGATAAAGAATGGCACCTGGAAGCTTGTTGATCCTCCATTGGGAAACAAACCAATTGGCTGCAAGTGAGTCTACAAGAACACATACAAAGATGATGGCTCACTTGAAAAACACAAAGCCAGGCTTGTGGCAAAAGGTTTTTTAGAGAAAGAAGGGGTTGACTATGAGGATACTTTTTCCCCCACAACAAAATGCGCTGCCATTCAGACACTCTTTTCCTTGGCAGCTCAAAACGGTTGGAAATTCCATCAAATGGATGTAAAATCTGCTTTCTTGAATGGAGATCTGAAAGAAAATGTTTTTATGTCCCAGCTAGAAGGATTTGTTGTGAAGGGCCAAGAACACAAAGTATGCAAGCTTGTGAAATCCTTGTATGGCATCAAACAAGCACCGCAAGCCTGATATGAGAAGTTAACTAAGCATATTTTGAAACTCAACTTCAAACATTATGACCTTGATGATGCAACTTTGTTTGTTAAGAAAGTTCTCAAAAAAGATGTATATCTTGTGGTCTATGTAGATGATCTTTTGATGACAGGGAACAATGAGAGCTACATTGCATCCATAAAGAAGGAATTCAGGAAATGTTCATTAGGGGAATTTCGAGGTCTAAAATGGGCCTCCTAAGAAAAATGTACAACCAAAATAAACTTTATAAGAACCAATAGGATTAAAGATGATGATGTCAACCATGGGGGATGATTCACCATTTTTGGAATAAAAAAGTTAAAAGAATAAAAAATAATAAAACTACTTTTTCAACTCGTATTTTCAACTTATCTCCCTAAGTTTTTACTCAAATTTTGAGCAGGAGTACTCGTTGGATGCAAAATTTAATTTCTCATCCAAGGAGTACCCATGTTGCATACTTACGATGAACCAATCACGTTTTTTCATGTATTTCTCATTTTCCGTGTAGGAGGGTTCATCGAAAGTATGCAACATGGGTACTCCTTGGATGAGAAATTAAATTTTGCATTGAACGAGTGTTTCTGCTCGAAATTTGAGTAAAATCTTAGGGAGATAAGTTCAAAATACGAGTTGAAAAAATAGTTTTATTATTTTATTCTTTGTTCCCTCTAAAATTTGATGATGTAATCTAATATTCTTTTATTATTTCCACTATTATTTTATAGTTTCCTTAGGAGGCCCATTTTAGACCTCAAAATTTCCCTAATGTTGAAATGACTGACTTGGGATATGTTCACTACTATATTGGTATTGAAGTAACTCAACATCCAAAGTTTATATTCCTCTCTTAGAAGAATTACATTGGAGATATGTTAAACATGTTTGGAATGGGTGAGTGCAATCCTTTGGCTACTCCAATGGAACAGAACTTGAAGCTCACATCCATTGAAGGAAAATAATTTGAGGATGCAACAAAGTATATACAACTTGTAGGAAGTCTCAACTACCATACTACTACTAGACCAAACATTTCATTTGATGTTGTAATCCTCTCCAGGTTTATGCAAAAGCCTTGTGAGGGACATTGGTCTGTTGCAAAAAGAGTTCTAAAGTACTTGAAGGGGACTCAAGACTTTGGACTCAAGTATACACAGGTGGGAGACTTCAGCTTGATTGGATACTTTGATTCAGACTTTGATGGATGCAAAGAAACTGGGGTATTTACTTCAGGTTATGCTATGAGTTTTGGATCAGGAGTCGTCTCTTGGAGATAACACAAACAATCAATTCCAGTAGATTCCACAACTGAGGCAGCATATGTGGCAACAACTGAAGCAAAAAAGGAAATTGTGCGGCTTAGGAAAATTCTGGAATATTTGCAGGAGAAACAAATGCATTCGACTTCTCTCATGATTGAAAACACTTCTGCAATAAAGTTGGCAAAGAACCCAAAGTTCCATGATCGAACGAAGCACATCAATACACAATACCATCTGATTCAACGTCATGTTGAGGCCAAGGCAATCCTTCTACGCCATTGTTCTACAAATGAGCAAATTGTAGACATCTTCACCAAAGCGCTTGGAAGAGAAAAGTTCGAAAGATTCAGAATGATGCTTGGACTCATCGACATCCCTTCAGATTAAGAGGGGGGAATACACATGATCAATCTTAATGCAATACACAATCATCCATTTGAGGAGTTACTTCCTGGCCTGACAACAATCATCTAGTGTAGCCAAGTACTGGATTTTTTGTTGATTAACTCCTAATCATGATGAACCTATCTAATTAACCTAATTCAATAATTATGTAAACTTAATACGAATTTAGACCATTTGTAAGTGCACGGTATGTAAAGCATTATTGCTCAAAGGAGAGACTGGATGGGCAGATTCATAATTAAGTGTTAATAAATTGTAATTAAGATTTACACTCATTTATTAATCAACAAACTATGAATTAACAAGATATTCGATCATTTAAGGGTGCGGGAGTGCAAAGCATTTTAGTCATTGTGCAACCTCAGATGGGTGGATATCCAACATAATTCAAAGCTTGTTGAAAACTAATGCACTAAGTAAAGGAATATGATCGTTTAAACATGCACATTTGGGTATCTAGGGTCGAAAAATAGATCACACAGAGTAACTAGGCAAATACGAATGTACGGATTGACAGGGATGAAGTCCAATTTTTTCACAAAAACTCTTAACACAAGCCTTTATAAAATCAAAGAAAATTGGGAATTTCATACAAAAGCATTAAAAAAAGACATGAATACTTATCATAATAAAATTAAAAAGTCAAATAATTTTTTAAATAGGGTTTCTAAGCTCGATAACAAAAGGTAAGGCTACTTTTCCCTCTTTTATTTGGAATGGAAATAATGCAAGTACAAAGGATAATGAACTCTCTATGGAGTTAATTGAGACGTGTGGCTCATGGGATGCTACATAACACAAACCCCTTTGTTATGACATCTCACTCCCACTCCCAATTTGTTTTGCTTTATTGTGGAATAAGATAAAATAAAAATGAATGGAACCCCTTTTCCTCCTAGTGGCCCAATTATAACATAGCCTAATAGCCAAGCAAGGGTTAAGTTTGACTCCTTCAACTCTCAACTATAGTTACAAATTTTACCCTTATAGAGTCTTATTCATAGTATTCACATGGCCATCTCCTTTTCCATGAGTGTTGGGGGATGACATGGCATCCTCTTGAATTATGGTGGACAAACGTAGAAGTTCAACTTTCAGGTGACATACCTTTTGCATACGAACTTCAATTGTTGTATTTCTTGCATTGTTGGAAAGGTATCTGAGTGTAGAATAATCTTGTGGGGTTTGACACAAGTAAGAGTTTTTGGAGCCAAAAATGTATTCATTTAACGTCTCAAACTTCCTTCGAAAGGTTTAAGACTCCAATTCTCCAAATCGAGACTTTCCAGTAAAAATGACCTTGTAAGATGATTCCACCAATTTTTTCACTCTAAAAGCATCAAGATAGATGAAAAATAATGTAGTGATCCAATATAGTTCATACCTACCCATTTTGGGAGGCTTTTGGTCCCAAAAATGTTTTACTGAATGAGGTGAGGAAAAATTTTCTCTACCTTTTTCCTGGAGTAACATTTAGCCTTTCTTAAAATACATCCTTTTGTCCCAATCTACCAAAGGTCATTTTTCCCTTGTCTTGTACTTATAGACCTCTTCTACAACAATGTATCCTCTATCAACTTTACCTAAACATCTAGAGTGTCCTCTATGGAAAGTAGGACCTACTCATCTACCTGATCCGACATGGAAGGCTCATAAAGTTTGATATTTTCCACATTTACCACTCAGTTAATGCACAAGTATGCGGGTAGACTAAGTCTATATGCATTATCTCCCACCATTTACAATATCTTGAAATGACCATATCACAAAGCCTTGATTTTCTTACTAGGACCCTGTAACCTCTCCTTGTTCAACTATAACCATGCTCTATCTGCCACTCTAAATGACCTCTTTATCTTGTGTTCATCATGTCTAACCTCGTATTTTTCCTATGAATTCTTCAATGCATCATGTACTAGTAAATGGATCTCCTTGATATTATCAACATTTTTTATGCCCATAAAGCATCCCCTATGAGATCACCCCTCACTCCTTGCTTCCTATAGGAAACATCCAAAGGTGAAGGTGGAAAATATTCAAAAAAAGTTTCAAATGGGGACTTACGGGTAGAAGTGTGCACTGATTTGTTATAAGAGTGTTGTATATATACCATATTTTCCATCCTATGTCTTTGGATGCTTCTGATTGTAATTCCTCAAAACCTGCACCAAATTCTTTTTGACTACTTCTATTTTCCTATTTGTCTATGGATGGAATGCTACAAACCTCTTCAATTTCATGTCCATATTTTCCCACAATGTAGTTGAAAATTCATTGAGAAATCTGGTGTCCTTGTCTGAAACAATGCTCCTTCATATCCCAAGGTGCACCCATACTTGTTCAAAGAACATGTTTACGACTTCTTTCTCCTTGATGGTCCTTTTATAGGGCATGAAAATGCAAATATTGCTCATTCTGTCAAATACCATAAATAGGTAATCATGTCCCTTCTTGGTTGTTGCAAAATCTCTCACAAAGTCCATGGAAATGCTTGCCCAAGGATGAGTTGGTACAAGTAAGGGATGGTATAAACCTTATTTCCTATTACTAGTCTTGCTGGTACAACAAAGTATACATCCTCTAATGAACCTAGCTACATCTTCTTATATCTTGGGCCAATACACATACCTCTACAAATTGGAAATTTCCTTCGAAGATGGAAAAACCCTACAACATTGGAGGCGTGAGCCTCTCTAATAAGCTATAGTCACTCACTTTTAGGAACACACAACTTGTCTAGCATGTAGAGTAATCCATTATGGATATGGTAGTCAACTGTGCTTCCACCATCATCCACATGACTCTAGCCTTGTAGTTATTAATACACCTCCTTGAAGTCCTCATCCTATGTATATGCCTCTTTGTATGCATCATGGGTGAAAGGATCCATGTGCATAAGAGCTCCCAAAGCTATGATTTTTGATGTAGGTGATATTAAAATCATATCGACCAACTTGTTTGTGTTGCCCTTCTTTTACTTGATCACTAAATGAAACTGTTAGACAACCCCATTCAATTGTATTGTATGTTTTGCTGTAACTTACTTTGGGCCTATAGGTACTATAGCGACTGTTGATTTGTGTGGATGACTATCTCCTTTCACAACAGATAATGTTTCCACTTCTTCTTCCCCTTGGAAGCTTCCAATTGTTTCTTTTCCTTTGAATAATTTGACTGCCCATTCTTTTGGCCCATGTTTTCTAGTTATTATGCCTATACACAAGCCTCATCCATTTTTGTAGGTTTGACTAGCATCACTTGCTTTCAAATATTGCTGTGTAGACCCCGCAGATACTTGAGGATAAAATTTGGGTTATTGGGAGAGATAAGAAACATTGTTTCCATCTTCCTAAATCCTATGGTGTACTCCAGTACATGCTACCCCTATCTCTACCTAAAGTAATGTGACCAGATCCCATTGGTCCTCCACATACCCAATGGGGTATGATTAGAACTTTATGAGAATTTTAAAATCCTCCCACCTAGTTACTAGAGGATATCCTTTCAGTCTAAGGGTTTCCACAAGGCTTTCCCACTAGGTCAAGGCATGGCCCTTTAATTTCAAATGAGCAAATGAAATTTTATGTTCCTCATCTATGTGGTGAACACTAAAATAAACCTCTAATTGTTGCAACCAATGATCTAATTTCAAAGAATTGATGTCATTTGTATACAACTTGATGTCCACATTTTCTTCCATATTTAAGAGGGACTGTGAATGGTCCATGACACTCGAACCCAACTACACTTTTTGGGTTCTTTCTTAGACTCCTTCTCTAGTCCTTCCTGATTCCCCAATTTTCCCTCTGACCTGACCTCTGAGTTGGAACCTCCATCTTCTTTAAACAACTCGAGCTTACTAGTTAGGGTCACCACCTGGAGGGTCACACTACAATTTATATTTGAGACTTTTTCTTCTAGCCGCACAAATATTTCCTCCATTGGATCTCAATGGCTATTATGAAAATATTCACTAGCCATTATTGAGGTTTTACAACTTCCTGCTCATACTATTTCCTTGATACCTTGAAAGTTACCACAAATACTTGAATAAACTTACTCTGATACTAATATGATTTGTAATATGCCATGGATATTCTACTAGATAGTTTGTCACAACAAATCTATTAAAGTAAACCAAAATATATACTATGAAGGGTTAATTTCTTTAGATTGTAGATATGTATGAATTTTTTTGTTGTTTCTACTTCCAATAGGTAAAATGTGAAAAATAGAAAATAATGAAATGTAAGCACATACCAATAAAAAAGAACACCATAAAACCTAGCTGGAAGGTGAGGCTTCTTTGCTCTCTTTTATCTAGAATGAAAGTATTGCAAGTACAAAGGATAAGGCTCCACGAAGTTACATGAGACTTGTGGCCCATGGGATACTACAGAACTAAAACCCAATTGTTATGTTCTCTCATTCCCACTCCCAAGTTTTTTCTGCTTTACTACGGAAAAAGGTACAAGCAAAATGAAAGGAACCCCCTTTCCTCCTCATGATAATCATAGCCCGATAGCTAACTAGGGGTGATGTTTGATTCCTTCAACTCTCAACTACATCTACAAATTTGACCTTTCTAGAGTCTTCTTCACATTATTCACGTGTCTATATCCTTTTTCATGAGTAATTGGGGTTGACGAGGCATCCTTTTGAATCATGGTGGACAAATACAAAGGTCAAATTTCGGTGGCATAAATTTTGCATACATACTCAGTTTGGCGTATTGCTTGTACTATTGGAAGGCTATTTGAGCCTAGGAAAATGTTAGGGGGTATGACACAAACTATACTTTTTGTATGCTAAAATATTTCTTTTAATGCCTCAAACTACCTTCGGAAGGTTTTAGATTCCAATTCTCCAAATTGGAACATGTTGGTAAAAATGACCTCTTAAGTTGATTCCTCCAATTTTTCCACTATGAAAACAACGAGATGAATTCAAAATAATATAATGATCCAATATAGATAAACAATTTTAAGTTTGAAAAAAGGGGATTCTACTAGTAGCACCACTTGTCAATTTAATGGTTGATTTTAAGATTTTTGTTCCAACTGCACTGATGGTTAAGGCCGTGGTTTCAAACAAGTTACATTTTAACTGGTAATATCACCTTTTTATTTGGGGCTTGATTTTAATGTTTTTTTAGCAACATTATGAGGATTTAAGGCCATGGCTGCAAAACACTAATTTTATTCCCCAACAAAAGGGGCACTACTATTGGCATTTAGAAATAGGGGTAAAAATTTCCAATAAATTTGAAATTTAAGAAAACAAGAACAATGGAGGGTTCTGATTTGGGAGGGAACTATGTTTTGCTCATATTGAGTTCATACATCTGGGGTAGATACAAATCCATTGAAGAAAATGGGATCAATTTACTCTATTAAGACAACAATTATAATACATGGCATATTAGATTTGAGAGAGAGAGAGAGAGAGGCAGTAAGCATGAAAACATCCTTCTTGCAACCATTGACAAATCCTGTACATGGGGGTTTCAAATACAAAATATCAAACCTTGTTTCAAAGATAGGCTTGTTGAGAAAGTAATTTTGAAAATTTTTACAAGGTAAAAAACGATCATCTCTCCCTGAGCTTGATCATCAATACTTCTATGAAAGATTCTAAATTAATATTTACTCATAATTTGTGCATATATTTCTCCCATGTAAGAAAGCAATTCCATAATCTTTTCCTTCCCCAAAATTCTTTTCTTTACAATGTTGACCATATTGATTAAGTCAAAGGTGACCCTTTAGGTGCATTCAATCATCAACATTGTTGTGTCTTCTAAACAATAAAAATTGAGGGTTTGTCCTTTGTTTAGAGTTTCTTCTACGTCTCTTGGTTTATTTATCCATGTAGGTGTTAGAAAGTCAGAAAGGAAGAAATATTTTCTTATGTTGATAATTATTTGTGTTATTTTTGTATTCTTATTATCTTCTTTTCATCAAGTAATCATCAAATCAAAACATGAAGATCCATGGCACAAGATCTACGCACTCAACAAGGGATAAAACCCATCTCTAGGGGAAAACTGTGAAATTTTTTGAAAGTTACTTTATGCAGAAATATACTGTTAGATCTGGTTATACTTCTCCTACTTAAACAAGTTATTAACGCTGAAATATTCATATTAACATCGAAGTAAACACATAACAGACTTTCACCGATTCAGATCTAAAATAGAAAAGTACATGCACATATAAACAAAGTGACACACAAGATTTTCTGGACAACTGTCCCTGGAAAAACCCAAAGCGGGAAAACCGATCTTCTGGCTACTGGAGGGTTTATATTATTAAGTAGTTTTTGAATACAACAACTCTGGGCACCTTACTAGTTAACCAGACAGAGAAAAAGATAGATATGCAGTTAACCTGTTGTTCTGAGACCAAAACCTTGATTGATCCACACCGTCAAATGGGATTTACAGGAGGACTCAGCCAAATTCTGGCCCTAGAAACCCCAGTGCTGCCCCTGAAGTCCTTGCGTCAGCCTAGTCAGCCTCTGCGCTGGCCTGGAGAGGACTGCGTAACCCCAAAATTGGTGACGCAGACCCTACGCTGCCTTAGAAGGGTCTCTACGTAACCCTGGAGGGTCCCTTGCTGCCCAACGCTACCCTAGAAGGGCCTGTGTAGCTGAAGCTGCTCTCTGCGCTACGTAACTGCTGCTACTGCCTCCGCTTCTCTGTGTTGCCTCTGCTTGCTGCTCTCTGCCTCTTGCTGATTCTTGGCATTGGGATCAAACCATCCCCTTTTCCAATACTACTCCTCTCTACAGCTGAAACACTTCTCGAAATTCTTAGCTAACCACGCCCTAGAATTCCAGCTTAGTCTCAGTGCTCTACCTCCTTATGTGTCCTCCAACTGACCCCAAGCCTTTCCTTTATACTTTTATCGTTGGGAAACCAACGACCATGATCATATCTTGAATCGATGGCTAATATTAAAAGAAAACTTGATCCGTGTGACTTAAGACAATTCCATCACATGTTTTAATTAATTACCTTTAATAATTTAATTTTCCTAAGTTAGACTTATGAACCTTAATTAAAATTATTAATTAATTAATTATCTCCCAAACCGGATGGAATTTCCCAAATCCTTTTCTGGGTCTTGGAGATCTGATGTACTCTAGTTCCTCCACAAAGTTTGGGAGCTAGAGCACATCCGATGCTACCCAAACACACAAAATCTCAACACTCGCTCTTAGTGAGGAATGTGCTCTTGTACAACTCTGCTTCACCCTGAAGCTCTGCACTTATCTCTGGTGTGGGTCTCTGCACTGATGCTAGACCAACTTCCCTTCATCACTGTGCTACTACTGCCATTCTGTACTAGTGCCCATGACGCTGCCACCACCACTGCTACATTTGTAATGCAGCTCCTCAATCTGTTGCATCGTGCTGCCACCTACTGCACTGCATCTTCAGTTGCTGAGAGAAACAACTGAATCTCCAACCCAATATTTGACAGACAAGTCAATTGGGCTACATCCTCATCACTGAAGCTCCATAGGCTGCTGATCTGTGCTGACATTTGGAGGATGATGCACAACTACAACTCTTCACTGCGTAACCAGACTCTCTCTGCACTGCTGAAGTCACATCAACCCCTTGTGTTGAAATCTCTCACGTTGTTGCTATGCTGTGCTGTCCTCCTGAAGCCTCCATGCTGCTGCAACTCTGCTATGCGCTGCTGAAGTCACATCAAACCCTACGCTGCTGCTGCATCTGCACTGCGCTGGTCCCTTTAGCCTTCAGCTCCGCCTTTGCTTCATCCGTGATTCTCTGCACCAACTACTCCACTTGTCCCACTACTGTCTTAAGGCTCCTGTAGCTCAGATGTGATCCAAGAGATGAGCTGCTCAAGGATCCAACCCCCATTCTGTAGCTGCTCTACAGATCCATGTCGCCCCACTTTCGTGGTTCGTGAGCGTTCATGGTTGCGTCATCTTCTGACCCATCATTCGCCACAACAACCTTGAAAGTAGAAGCTTCCTTGTCCTTCTTCTTCTGTGGACAATTCTTGGTGAAATGTCCTAGTTCGTTGCACTGGAAACACTTGATCTTGGATGGATCACAATTCTTCTTCCCTTGCTGCCTCTTTGATGCTAAGGCTGCATCTTCTTCCTCTTCCTTCTTCACCTTATTGGATCCCGTGCTGTATTGTCTCTTGGTGAATCGACGGAGTTCTTCTTGACAAAGGATTGCCCACATATTGTCCCAATCGGGAAGGTCCGCTCTGCCCAAGACACTTTGGACATAAGTTTCCCACTCTTTTGTGACCGCATTGAGTGCGGTCCTTACCATCACATCATCCTCCACCTTTGCTCCCATGGCAGATAACTGATCTCTGATCGACTGTAGTCTGAAAGGAAGGGCTCTATTTCTTCTTCCTTGGTCATCATGAATGACCGCAACTGACTCTCCAGAAGCATTCTCCTCTGGACGCCCTTCATAAAGCGCTGTTAAGGCTTTCCACATCTCATAAGTTGTTTTCTTTTCAGCTATGTGTGGAACAATATGATCCTTAACCCCATCCATTATGAAATGTTTGGGATGTGCCGCAACTTACTTATGCTTCTTCAGGAGATCCACAACGATCAACGTGGCCAGGACTTTTTCTGCATTGTCTCTTAGACCGTATGCCTCCATGACTACCAGGATTCTGGCCTTCCAGACTATAAAGTTGGACAAACCATCCAACCTATCCTAATCACATAGTTCGTGAGGTGCCATCTGCTCAGATCTACTCTGTCGGAACTTCCTCTCCCCGCTTCTCTACTGAAGCTCGGATCTAGGGTCCTTGGCGAAAAGGCACCCTCTGCTCCCTCTGGGAACTGATTTCCTCTCTTGGAAATCCGCCAAAACAACAACGAAACAACTATCTTCGATCCTTTGATCGATCTACAGATTTCTTTGGCTAGAAACCCTCAGAGAAGATGATCTCCTCCTGCTCTTTGTCACTAGTGCTTAGGCTAAATTCTGAATCTTCAGAAATTTAACCCCACCAACACCTTCTGAAGTTCTGCAACACTTTTTCGGCACTTCTGAATCAGCATGGCTTCAAATCTGTGTCACCCTAGCTAGCATCTACGTGAACAGACAATCCCAATATCTAAAACTCATCAATGTCTCCATTGTAGACAATACAAGTCATTGCACCCATTAAGGTTTAACGTTAGATCACAAATAAACAAGTCAAGCAAAATGGGGCATTACATACTTCTCCTCTTCGGACAACTTTGAATTTCAGTTTCTATGAAAACAAGAATGGATACTCGAGATGCATAAGAGTTGTGTCCTCTCAAATAGTTGAACTGAGACTAGAAGGGTCCTATTGGAACTTGACCATATCCACTAGGCGACACTTGAGATGTTGAGTGCGATGGTCCAATATGCATATGGGTTCTACTCTCAAAACCTTCTTAGCATTGTCTTTGCACAATAAGTACGTGGGCCTATGTGGACCCTGT
The DNA here is from genome assembly GCA_034641835.2 of Pinus albicaulis. Classification (NCBI taxonomy): domain Eukaryota; kingdom Viridiplantae; phylum Streptophyta; class Pinopsida; order Pinales; family Pinaceae; genus Pinus; species Pinus albicaulis. The sequence continues at coordinate 1,235,169,967 of CM076583.1, read as the reverse complement.
GTAGGGCTGCGTCACTCTGACCTATGCGTGGCTCCGCTCCTTCTGAAACTGCGTTGTCCCTTCAGATCTGGCTTTCTGCTGCTGCTGCTGCTCTCTTTGTTGCTTTCCATAGCAAGGATTCTTCAGTCTTCTGCTGGTGACTCTGCTAGATCTGTAATCGCTCTGATACCATGTGAAAATTTCTTAAAGTTACTTTATGCAGAAATCTACTGTTAGATCTGGTTATACTTCTCCTACTTAAACAGGTTATTAATGCTGAAATATTCAAATTAACATCGAAGTAAACACATAACAACCTTTCACCGATTCAGATCTAAAACATAAAAGTACATGCACACATAGACAAAGTGACACACAAGATTTTCTGGACAATTGTCCTCGGAAAAACCCAATGCGGGAAAACTGATCTTCTGGCTGCTGGAGGGTTTATATTATTAAGTAGTTTCTGAATACAACAAATCTGGGCACCTTACTGGTTAACCCGACGGAGAAAAAGATAGATCTGCAGCTAACCTGTTGCTCTGAGACCAAAACCTTGACTGATCTACACCCTTAAACGAGATTTACAAGACTCAGCGAAATTCTGGCCTTAGAAACGCCAGTGCTGCCCCTGAAGCCCCTGCGTCAGTCTAGTCAGTCGTTGCGCTGGCCTATAGAGGGTTGCATAACCCCAGAATGGGTGACACAGACCCTACATTGCCCTAGAAGGGTCTCTGCGTAACCTTGGAGGGTCCCCTGCTGCCCAACACTGCCCTAGAAGGCCCTGCATAGCTAAAGCTTCTCTCTGCATCTTGCTGATTCTTGGCACTGGGATCAAACCATCCCCTTTGCCAATACTACCCCTCTCTGTAGCTGAAACACTTCTGGAAATTCTTAGCTAACTATGCCCTAGAATTCTAGCTTAGTCTTAATGCTCTGCCTCCGTGTGTGTCCTCCAACTGACCCCAAGCCTTTCCTTTATACTTTTTTCGTTGGGAAACCAATGACCATGATCAGATCTTAATTGGTGGCTAAGATTAAAAGAAAGTTTGATCCGTGTGACTTAAGATAATTCCATCACATGTTTTAATTAATTACCTTTAATAATTTAATTTTCTTAAGTTAGACTTAGGGTCCTTAATTAAAATTATTAATTAATTAATTATCTCCCAAACTAGATGGAATTTCCCAAATCCTTTTTTGGGTCTTGGAGATTTGATGTACTCTAGTCCCTCCACAAAGTTTGGGAGCTAGAGCACCTCCGATGCTACCCAAACACTCAAAATCTCAACACTCCCTCTTAGCGAGGAATGTGCTCTAGTACAACTCTGCTTCACCTCAAAAGTAAAAGCTTCCTTGCCCTTCTTCTTCTGTGGAAAATTGCTGGCGAAATGTCCTAGTTCGCCGCACCGGAAACACTTGATCTTGGATAGATCACGCTTCTTCTTCCCTTGCTGCCTATTTGATGCCAAGGTTGCATCTTCTTCCTCTTCCTTCTTCATGTTATTGGATCCTGTGTTGTACTGCCTCTTGGTGAATCGGCGGAGTTCTTCTTGACGAAGGATTGCCCACATATTGTCCTAGTCCGGAAGGTCTGCTCTACCCAAGACACTTTGGACAAAGGTTTCCCACTCTTCTGTGAATGCATTGAGTGCAGTCCTTACCATCACATCATCCTCCACCTTTGCTCCCATGGTAGAAAACTGATCGCTGATCGACTGTAGTCTGAAAAGGAAGGGCTCTATTTCTTCTCCCTTGGTCATCATGAATGACCACAACTGATTCTCCAGAAGCATTCTCCTCTGGACGGACTTCCCTTCATAAAGGGCTGTTAAGGCTTTCCACATCTCATGAGCTGTTTTATTTTTAGCTATGTGTGGAACAATATGATCCTTAACCTTATCCATTATGAAATGTTTGGCATGTGTTGCAGCTTTCTCATGCTTCTTCAAGAGATCCACAATGGTCGGCGTGGCCAAGACTTTTTTTGCATGGTCTCTTAGACCGTATGCCTCCATGACTACCGAGATTCTGGCCTTCCAGACTGCAAAGTTGGACAGGCCATCCAACCTATCCTGATCACGTAGTCTGTGAGGTGCCATCTGCTCATATGTACTATGTCGGAAATTCCTCTTCCCACTTCACTACTGAAGCTCGGATCTAGGGTCCTTGGCGAAAATGCACCCTCTGCTCCCTCTAACAACTGATTTCCTCTCTTGGAAATCCGCCAAAACAACAACGAAAAAACTCTCTTCGATCCTCTGATCGATCTGCAGATTTCTTTGGCTAGAAACCCTTTGAGAAGCTGATCTTCTCTCGCTCTTTGTCACTAGTGCTTAGGCTAAATTCTGAATCTTTAGAAATTTAACCCCACCAACACCTTTTGAAGTTCTGCAACACTTTTCTAGCACTTATGAATCGGCACGGCTTTAGATTTGCGCTACCCTAGCTAGCCTCTGCGTGAGCAGAAAATCCCAACGTTGTCTTTGTGTTGCCTCTGCGCAGTAAGTGCGTGGAGACTGTGTAGGACTGTTTAACTCTGACCTCTACGTGGCTCTACTCCTTCTGAAACTACGCTGTCCCTTCAGATTTGGTTTTCTGCTGCTGCCGCTGCTCTCTTTACTGCTTTCTGTAGCAAGGATGCTTTAGTCTTTTGTTGGTGACCCTGCTAGATCTGCAATCGCTCTGATACCATGTTAAAATTTTTGAAAGTTACTTTATGCAGAAATCTACTGTTAGATCTGGTTATACTTCTCCTACTTAAACAAGTTATTAATGGTGAAATATCCAGATTAACATCGAAGCAAACACATAACAAACTTTCACCGTTTCAGATCTAAAATAGAAAAGTGCATGCACACATAGACAAAGTGACACACAAGATTTTATGGACAACTGTCCCCGAAAAAACCCAATGCGGGAAAACGAGTCTTCTGGCTGCTGGAGGGTTTATATTATTAAGTAGTTTTTGAATACATCAAATCTGGGCACCTTATTGGTTAACCCGACAGAGAAAAAGATAGATTTGCAGCTAACCTGTTGTTTTGAGACCAAAACCTTGACTGATCCACACCCTCAAACGAGATTTACAAGACTCAGCGAAATTCTGTCCCTAGAAAACCCAGCGCTGCCTCTGAAGCCCCTACGTTAGCGTAGTTAGCCTCTATGCTGGCCTGGAGAGGGCTGCGTAACCCTATAATGGGTGACATAGACCCTACGCTGCCCTAGAAGGGTCTTTGCATAACCCTAGAGGGTCCCCTGCTGCCTAGCGCTGCCTTAGAAGGGCCTGTGTAACTGAAGTTGCTCTCTGCGCTGCACAACTGCTGCGTAACTACTGCTGCTGCCTCTGCTTCTCTGTGCTACCTCTGGTTGCTACTCTCTGCCTCTTGCTGATTCTTGGCACTGGGATCAGACCATCCCATTTCCAATACCACCCCTCTCTATAGCTGAAACGCTTTTGGAAATTCTTAGCTAACCATGCCCTATAATTCTAGCTTAGTCTCAGTGCTCTGCTTCCGTTTGTGTCCTCCAACTAACCCCAAGCCTTTCCTTTATACTTTTCTCGTTGGGAAACCAACGACCATGATCAGATCTTGAATCGATGGCTAAGATTAAAAGAAAGCTTGATTTGTGTGACTTAAGACAATTCCATCACATGTTTTAATTAATTACCTTTAATAATTTATTTTTCCTAAGTTAGACTTAAGGTCCTTAACTAAAATAATTAAATAATTAATTATCTCCCAAACTAGATGGAATTTCCCAAATCCTTTTCTGGGTCTTGGAGATTTGATGTACTCTAGTCCCTCCACAAAGTTTGGGAGCCAGAGCACATCCAATGCTACTAAAACACTCAAAATCTCAACAAAAATGCAATCAAACTCTTCCACTAATCAATTTGAGATAGACCAAGACCTTAGACCTGACCAAAAGACCTTCCTCCTCCACCAAGTCAACCTTCCAATATTATTCAACAACCTTTAGTAGTCTCTTCCTGTCCAACAACTACAACCCAACAACAACCGAGAATTTTGGCCCTTAGCAACTCCAAAATTTCAGCCCAACTACTCCAGAATTTTGACCTAACTACAATACTACAATTTTCGACGCTTCTAGGAACCCCACAACTTTGCATGTGTGAGACAAAGAAAGAGAAAATTTGACTTCTTATGCTTGATAAAAACTTCCTTCTCCTTCGTTGGTGTTTCCTTCCTCTTCCTTGAATTTCACACACTTTTCTGCCTCCAACAACTGCAGATCGAACTTCTTGTGGATATGCTCCAAATGAGGTCAAGTTGCTGCCTTTATATAATAGATTTTGCCCCTCAATTAGGTCGACTTGTTCAAGTTGAGGCCGGCTTGGTGGAGGAGGCCTAAATGACCTATTTTACATAAAAATAAATTTCTTTCTTGATTGATAAAGCACAAGAAGGGTCTGTTACATTATGATATGGACAAAGACACTTGACATAATCCCTAGAAGCCTACAATGGAGGCTTTGACCTAAAAAAATTTGACCCAAGCATGAAACCCATGCTTTAATAAGTCAATTTCTTTTATAATAAAATTCCTTTTTCTTTCTTTTGACAAATACATTACATCATGACTGAAAATACAATTATGAAGACCAATACTAGTTATATTTTTCAACACTAAGCACATGTATTTGTCCCTATTACATGGTTATATAAATCCCAATGTTACCATATAACCCCAATATGTTCTCTTGACATGCCATTAGTTTCTTGGCAACATCAATCAAATGCCAATGAGGAAAAATGATAACAACACTTCTCATAATGTTGAGTTTTTTCTCATAATGTATAATCTTAGAACCAAACCCGAATGAGGGATCCATTCTCTTGGATTCATTTGTCAATGGTTCAAGGGATGTTTAAGGTTTGATATATACTGTCTCAACATGGAGAAAGGCCTTTATTCTTGGCATTACAAAAGGAATTTTGATGGGGAACATACTCATAAACATTGTTATGGTTTAAGAGAGATAAATATAACAAACAAGTAACAAAAATTCAAACCATGTAGACCATGATTTACCTGGAAAACCCTAATTGGGGAAAAACCAACGAACAATAGATCTATTATTATCCTTGGCTAAAACATAGCCAAGTGGGTCAACAACCCGAGCTTTCACCACTCAACCAGAGCTCAATACAATGGAGAATGCACAAGCCTTTTAACGACTTCAACTGCATGTAATACCATGATCTTATTACCATGGGTCACCAATACTGGGTGCCAAAAATCCACAACTGTTGACACAACCTCAACTCCATCACATGGTCAAGTTTATCAAACAATCCTCCCTTTAAACTTGACTTTGGGTTTTCCTTGGCCAAATATAGACAAACCACCCAAGTGAGTTAGGCACCACTCACTTCCAGGCCCTACAGTCATCATCAGGGTATTTGAGAATTTCACATGTTGTCCTAGCTCAACATGCTTTATCATACTATCACATGTGTCCCCATATCACCTAAGTGGACATTTAGACTTTACCAGTGATTTACTGGGGCAAGCATGCCTTATCATTGTGAAAATTCTACTGCCGTATCGTGGTCTACTTCTCCTACTTGATTTAAATTATACAAGTTATCTTCAGAAATTAGATTAAGAAAATACTGAAGTAAACACAACTAACAGTCTACACATGCAAATCATTTACCAAATACTACGCTCATTCAAACAAAGTGACACATGGATTTTTGGACATAAGTCCCTGGAAAAACCCAAAGCGGGAAAACCAGTGCAACATATATGAAGGTTTATTTTATTAAGTAGATTCTGAGTACAATAAATCTGGGTTTCAGATTTGGAAAACCCGACAAAGAATAAAATAAATCTACAACTAACCTATTGTTCCAAGACCAAATATCTGACTGATCCATACCCTCAAACGAGATTTACAAGACTCAGCCCAGATCTGGTCCTAGACACCCCAACACTGACCCTGAAGCCCCGCGTCAGCCCTGCTAGGCTCTGTGTGCCACTGCGCTGCCCAGAGAGGGTGACGCAGGCCTTACGCTGGCCCTGGAGACCCTCTGCGTAATTCTGAAACCCTCTAGAGTTGCAGCGCTGCCCTTTCCTTGGCCTGCGTAGCGGCTGCGCAGCTATTGCTGCTGCTCTCTGCTCCTCTGTGCTGTCCTTGTTTGCTGCTTCTCTGCCTCTTACTGACTCTTGGCTCCGAGATTAGATCATCCCCTCAGCCAATACTACCCCTCACTGTAGAGAACTCTGGAAATTCTTAGGAAACCCTGACCTAGAATTCCAGATCGGTCTCTCAGTTCTGCAACTGTGTGTGTGTCTCCAACTGACCCTCAAGCCTCTCTATACTTTTTCGATGATCTCATCAGTGATCGAGATTAAAATACTCATCAACGGTTGATATTAAAAGATTGCTTGATCTGTGTCTTTCAGAACATTTCAACACGTGTTAATTAATTCACTTTAATTATTTAATTTTCCTAAGTTTAAACTTAGGAAATACATTAAAAAAATTAATTATTTGAATAACTTGAACACCAGCTGAAATTTCACAAAACATTTTCTGGGTTTTGGAGTTCAAATGTGTCTTAGCCCCTCCACAAAATTTCAGGGCTAGAGCACACTCGATGCTAGGCCGACTATAAAAAATCTCAACAATCATTTCTTACGGTCGTATGCCCATTTACATGAATTTTTTTTTAACTCCATTAATATATATATTTTTAATTGTTATTGCTATCCCGGGTTTAAGCCAACATTCTCTCATTCCACATTCTTTTCCACACCAAGATTCAAGCATGCTATTCCTCTTGAAATTTTGTATGACCCCCGCGCCACCCTCCCCGCCCCCACACAAACACACACACACACACACACACACACACATATATATAATTTTCACTTTTCATATGAAGCCCACATCGCCATTAAAATAATAACCCATCACTCCCAAGAATATGGTAAATGATAAAAAATGTCAAATTTACATGCAAGCCATATACCTTTGTAACCCTCATGGTTACCACCGACTTCATGCTCATTGCATGATGAGCCGAGCCCTTCTCTGACGCCCTTTTCTGACAATCTGATCTTTGCACAAAAATTTGTGTGTGCAACATTCTTCTAGGTACGAGCTTCTTTCTTGTTACAAAAGCCCCCACACAAACATTGATCCACATAAATGGTTTGAGTGACATTCTCTACGTTAAACCTCATGGAGTCAACTCACTACAATTTATTTCAAAGTTTAGTTTATTCAACAACTTCATCAAATTTAGGCATCATGGGCTAATGGAACACATGACTCGGCCTATGCTTTCTTCATTATTATGCTGCACTTCCAAAAACATAATAACTCTCTGCCACAACCACGTCTAATCTCGTGCGACTCTCTGTTGTTGAATCCATGACAATCTCATCCTCTGCCTTCCTCATTTGGAGCAGCCCTTGATTCCCTAACCTGGGTTGGAGAAATGAGATTCAATGGCAGTTTTCCACTTTGAAGCCACTGCTCCTGGTTTGTCTCTCATAGTAGTGATGGTGTCCAAAAACCAATGAGTTGCCATTGTCATAATTTCTGAGCAGGTCAATTGGATTCTGTGTGGCCATTACACTTGCAAATTATACTTGACAAGCCTACAATCCTAATGGAAAAGCCGTAAAGAATTTTTTTTACAAGCTATAAATCTGGTGCCCTTGAAGCTTCATTGACGATTGCAATATTTATAAATCTGCCACCCTTGGAGCTTCACTGACGATTGTAATATTTATAAATCTACCACCCTTGAAGCCTCATCGATGATTGCAATATTTCGTCATGGTTGTTGTTATTATCTTTCGCCACCGCAAAGTTTTTTCCTTCCCATCGCAGACTTCAAAGTTTCACAACCATAGATATTTCAATAACACTCTTCCACAAACCCCTATCATAGTTTCCCCAATATTGTCAGCATCCACTAAGACTTGCCGAGGCAATCAAGTCCGATTTGCCCACGTAGTTTCCTTTTCCTCTTTTTGCAGTTAGGGTTCACACATCTGCAGCGGTTTGAAGTCTCCATGCTGTCTCCATGTGTTAGATTTTTTTTCTCTTTGTGCAATCACATTGTGGTCCCTACGCTGTGATCCAACTTTTTCTCTGAAACATCACCGTGGCTTCAGGGACTTGGTCTCAAATCCCTTTTCACTGTTGGCACCATAAAACAATGAATGGGATCACACCAATCCCATGCACGAGCATCATGCTCCTCATTGAACCATTGCTCAACCGACCCTATTGGTTTGTCATTGAGCCATTGCTTCAACCATTGGTGCTACCTATACAAAGCCCATTTATGGGGATAGTCTATCTATAGGAATAATTCCATGAGAAGGAATAGCCAACACTTACATGATTTTCTCACCACGCTCTGATACCACTTGTTAGGGTTCAAGAGAAATAAATATAACAAACAAGTAACAAGCATTCAATCCATGTACACCATGATTTACCTGAAAAAACCCAATTGGGGAAGAACCAACCAACAATAGATCTATTATTTTCCTTGGCTAAAACACATCCAAGCCGACCCACAACCTGAGCTTTCACCGCTTAACCATGGCTCAATACAAAGGAGAATGCACAAGAATTTTAACAACTTCAACTGCATGTAATACCATGAGCTTATTACCATGGGTCACCAATACCGGGTGCTCAAAAACCACAACTGTTAACCATCACTGTTGACACAACCTCAACTCCATCGCAAGGTCAAGTTGTTAATTTTGGCAACTAGGTCCAAACTCCATGTTGCACTGGTCATATGGCAACGGTCATATTTTTGTTGGATTCCTCTTTCGGAGAGGTGCAAGATTGATCTAAAGATCATCTTAATCGGATGAGAAGAACATTGATTTTGAATTTATTTTCCACATGTGCAAGGTCGGCCAAATTTATCCCACATGCCTAAGAGATGTGTCACACACCCTCATTGATGAATATAAATTGGAGAGACTTGGAGGTCATTTTCTCACCATATCATCACACATTCTCTCATTATCATCTAATTGGTTCGATAGCCTTTGGAGGCCTTTTTTTCCTCACACGTGTGGAGTGAAGTTGCTGTTTTCTGTGCTGATCTGTTTAGGGCCTTTCTGTTGCAACGTTGACCAAAGTTGACTGTGGTCAACCCTTGGTCGTTTGACCTCAATCTTTTGCAAAATTTTTGATTTTAAGCCATACAACTGGGCAGTAAAATCGAGGAATTCCGGGTTGTTTGACCGAAGCCCTAGTTTGTTGCGTTGACTTTTCTGAAGCTGCCTGCGTTGATTTTTCTGCACTGTCTCTGGTTTGACTTGCGTTGACTTGTGATGAGCTATCTTTGAGGGCTGTGGGTGTGACACATGAAAGTGATGGCTGACCGAGAAAGACTTTGGAAGTTGAAGCATCTTGCTGACCGCCGTAACGCCACAATATCTCATATCTTTGATGGACAAAAGGAATTGTAAATCTGATCTATATTTGGCTTGTCTTCTATTGATCTATTATTGTGTTTTATCAGCATTTTACTTTCAAGTTTATGTGATTGCTATTTTGTATTGGGCCTAAGAAAGATTGAAGTAAAAGTGCATCAAGCATAGAACACCTTGGTTATCTAAATTTAAAATGGTTTTAGAGCTGATGTGAAGACAAAGTCCAAGAGTCCAATCTGGTGTTAGGAGGTATCTCTGAAGGAAGAAATCCTGTCAAGGACAAATGGCCTCCTCAACCTACAAGGGTTTCAACGCTGATGATAAATTGACTGATAAGTCTGATTATCATGCATGGAAGATGTCCTTGGATTTGGCGCTAGAAGATCAAGATGTCATGGACTATGTACAAGGGAATATTCAAGAGCCTCCATCAAATGCAACTACTGCCATGAAGGCGAAGTATAAAAAAGGGGAAATCAAAGAAAAAATGATTATCCGGGATTCTATTCATAAGCACTTGGTTGCTTACATTTCTGAGTTGAAGACATCTAAGGAGATGTATGATAAGTCGGTGAGCATGTTCAGGGCTAGCAATGCTAATCAAATCCTCTTCTTCAAGAATCAATTGAAGAATATCAAGAAGGGTAAGGATGAATCTATTGAATCCTACTTTATGAGGCTCATTGAAATCAGGAATAACCTCCTAGCTATTGGGGAAGCAATATCTAATCGAGAGATGGTTCTTATTGCACCTAGAGGTTTCCCCCGTGATTGGCATGTATTCAATACCACTATTCTCAATAATAATGTGATTCCTGATTTTGATGAAATATTGACAAGATGCACTCAAGAGGCAACAAGAATGATGGTGTATGCCTCTAATGGTAATGTTAGTGACCCTACTGCCTTCGCCGCTCATGCAAAGAAGAAGAACCATGGTGGCCCGAGAAATCAAAACCATGGTACACTTGTAACAAGACTGGTCACTACGCAAGAGAGTGCCCTAATAGAAGGGACTCTCCCAGTGATGATGACAACAATAACTCGAGAAGGAATGGCAGGAACAATAGGTTCCAAGGAAAAAGGAAGGCTCCCTCTGATCGTAATGGAAATGGGCAACCTTTCAAGAGGTCAAGAAATTCCAGGTATGACGAGTCTAATATTGTTGATAATAAGAGAAATGATTTTATTCTTGTATCTGCCCTCTTTGCTGCAACTCAACTTGACACCCTGGATGTTTGGTTAATTGATAGTGGTGCTTCAAGACACCTCACTGGTTATAAAGAAGCACTTTCTGATTTGGTTGAGAAGGATACTAATCTGGAAATTATCCTTGGAGATAATGCCACCTATCCCGTGAAAGGGGCAGGGACTGTGACCCTCCATTTATCTCAAGGTCAAGTCATTCGATTACAAGATGTGTTGTATGTACCTGATTTGAAGAAGAACCTTGTGTCCATTTCAGCAATGGAAGACAAAGGGTTCAAGGTGGCATTCGTTGATGGAAATGTACTTATCTGGAAGAATAACTTCAAGGAAGCTCTTTCTATTGGTTTTAGAGTTGATACACTCTACCAGGTTGGAGGAAGGCCACTGGAGGCTATGACATGTGATACAACTCTTCAAACAGAGTTATGGCACCAGAGATTTGCACACCTTCATTACAAAGCCCTTCCCGAAGCAAGGAAGGTGGTGACATGGATGCCCAAATTGAGAGATGATCATGAAGGTATATTTTAGGGTTGTGCCGACGGGAAGCATACAAGGGGACCATTCCCCTCAGGTGTCACAAAGACAGTTGATATCTTGCAGTTGATACATTCTGACTTATTTGGTATGCTGCCCATGACATCCTTGGGAGGATGTTCCTATTACATGACTTTTACAGATTACTTCTCCCGCAAGACCTGGATATATTTTTTGAAGAAGAAAGACGAAGCATTCAAATGGTTTCGTACCTTCAAGGCCTTGGTGGAAAATCAAACCAAGAAGAAAATCAAAGCTTTGAGGACCGACAATGGGACCGAGTATGAGTCAAATGAGTTTAATGACTTTTGTTGAGAAGCTAGCATTAAGAGGGAGACCACAACTGTGTATAGTCTTGAGCAAAATGGTGTTGCTGAAAGAAAGAACATGACCATTGTGGAAGTTGCCCCGCCATGCTATGTGACCAAGGTCTTTCGAAGTTTCTATGGGGAGAAGCTGCGAACACTGCTGTGTATGTTCAAAACAGATGCCTGCATTTCGCTCTGGACTCCAAAACTCCCGAAAAAGTCTTCTCTGGTAAGAAACCTGATGTTTCTCATTTTAGAGTTTTCGGTTGTCCTGTTTACTTTCATGTGCCGAAAAAAAGAGAAGTAAGCTGGATGTTTCTCGAAAGAAGGGAGTGTTTATGGGCTACAGTGAAACTTCAAAGGCATATAGAATCTATGTGCTTGGTCAAAGAGAAGTGGAGATATGCCACGATGTCACCTTCGATGAAGATGCTGCCCTCAAGAAAGTAAGAAATCTTCCTAGCTCCAAGGAAGATAGAGAAGTTGGAAGAGTCGAAGGATGACCTGATGACCGATGTTGAAGGACCTATGGATCCCATTGATTCACCTCCTTCAAATAAGAGAAGAGCCTCATGGCTTAGGGATACTCTCAAAGATGCCGAGAGACATATTGCCCCAAGGGGGACATTCTGTGAAAGCAAGAAGCCGAAGGGATACCAAGGGTATCTAGCAGCCATGAGTATGATAGTACAATCTGAGCCTGGAACATTTGAAGAAACTGTAAAGCATAAAGTTTGGAAGGATGCTATGCACGAAGAATATGAGTCCATTATGAAGAATGATGTTTGGGAAGTGGTCCCAAGACCGTAGGATAAATCTGTTGTCACCTCGAAATGGCTCTATAAGATCAAGCATGGATCTGATGGAAGTGCTAAAAAGTACAAGGCAAGATTCGTTGCTCGAGGCTTCTCTAAAAAAGAAGGCATAGATTATGATGATATATTTGCCCCTGTGGCTTGCTATACCACCATTCGATCTATTATTGCCCTTGTTGCTATGCAAGGATGGAGTCTACATCAAATGGATGTGAAGATTGCTTTTCTGCATGGATCTATAAAGGAAGAGGTGTATGTGAAGCAACCTTTGGGGTTCGAAGTCCGAGATAGAGATACCCATGTATGCAGGTTGAAGAAAGACATCAATGGGTTGAAGCAAGCCCCCAGGGCTTGGAACGAGAGGATAGATAACTACTTGATGAAGCTGGGCTTCACTCGAAGTAATGCCGATCCGAACCTTTATTTTAAGGTTGATAGAGAAAGGCCTCTCATTTTGGTTCTCTATGTGGACGATCTCTTCCTGAGAGGTGCTGACCCTCTCATTCATTAGTGTAAGAGGGAGCTAGCTTCCGAGTTTGAGATGAAAAACCTAGGACTAATGCACTACTTCCTAGGCTTGGAGGTTTGGCAGAGACCAGGTGAGATTTTCCTTTCTCAAGGAAAATATGTTGTGAAGCTGCTGGAGAGATTTGGTATGGTGGAATGTAACTCTGTGTCGACACCGATGGAACTCAACTTTAAGAAGTTGGGTGGAAACGCTGCTGGGCCCGTGTTAGCAAATCCTACCGAGTATCGACAACTCGTAGGGTCCCTGATGTTCTGAGTGAACTCCTGTCCAGACATATGTTTTGCTGTGAATACTTTGAGTCAACATATGGTTGAACCTCATCTCATTCACTGGATTGGTGCCAAGAATCTGTTGAGATATCTTTGGGGCACAATCAACCATGGGCTGAGATACACTGCAGGGAGTTTGAGACTCCATGGATATACTGATGCTGATTGGGCTGGCAGTGTGGTGGATCGCAAGAGCACATCTGGATGATGCTTCACCTTAGGTTCTGCTTCGATATCTTGGATGAGCAGGAAGCAGAGGTTGGTGGCTTTGAGCACCGTTGAGGCCGAATACATTGCAACGAGTATGGCCTGTTGTGAAGCTGTTTGGTTGCGAAAGCTCTTCAGTGAGCTGTTCGAGCATGTGCTAGATACCAGCGTTATCCTTTGTGATAACCAGAGTGGGATTTGTCTCTCTGAGAATCTCGTGTTCCACGATCGATCCAAGCATATTGATATCATGTACCACTTTATCTAGGATATGGTACAACGAGGCGCCGTAAGGCTCGATCATATAGGAAGTGATGAGCAGGTCGCGGATATTCTCACGAAGCCCCTAGGGAAGGTCAAGTTCCTAATCTTCAGTGAGAAGCTTGGAATCGTGGAAAGACCCTATTTTGAGGGTCCTGCTTGAGTTGGACTATGAGCTCCAGGAGCTCGAGGGGGCTTGGGGATAGCTTCTTGGAGCTATAAGCACTCACGGGGCTAGGCTTGCCGAACCTTGTGGTGGTTCTTCCCCACCGTTATGATATTGAGTTGGTTCGCCTCTCTTTGATCTGTGCCTTGTACGCATCCTACCCATGGAGTTTTAGTCTCATGGGAAGTACCTCTCATTTGGCCAATGAGGTGGGAAATGTGGATAGAGACCATAGCAAGACCGATGGACGCATTGGAGATTGTCGTACTCTCTATGTCTAAGATGGCATGTGTCCAACACCTTGATCTGGGATCAAGTATGATGAGGTTTTATCTTCTAAACTGACTTCGGGTCAGTAAACTAACTTCGGGTTAGTATGAGACTCTTTTGAGTCAGAGAGAGGTTTTTACCTCTAAGCTGACCCAAAGTCAGCTGTGTGTGATGTCTTTGTGACTCACCTTTTGTTCTGAAATAAAGAGCCAACAAAGCAAGTTACGGCGGGATGACACACGATGTTTGGTTTGGTACATGATGGATGACACTTGTGGACAGATGGAGTTCTCCCTAGTTGAGAGGGAGTGTTAATTTTGGGCAACTAGGTCCAAACTCCATGTTGCACTGCTCATATGACGATGGTCATATTTTTGTTGGATTCCTCTTTCGGAGAGGTGCAAGATTGGTCTAAAGATCATCTTGATTGGATGAGCAAAACATTGATTTTGAATTTATTTTTCACATGTGCAAGGTCGGCCAGATTTATCCCATATGCCTAAGAGATGTGTCACACACCCTCATTGATGAATGTAAATTGGAGAGACTTGGAGGTCATTTTCTCATCATATCATCACACATTCTCCCATTGTGATCTGATTGGTTCGATAGCCTTTGGAGGCCTTTTTCCCTCACATGTGTGGTGCAAAGCTGCTGTTTTCTGTGCTGATCTGTTTAGGGCTGTTTTGCTGCAGCATTGACCAGCATTGACCATGGTCAACTCTTGGTTGTTTGACCTCAATCTTCTGCAGAAATTCCGATTTTAGGAGGCTGTACAACTGGGCACTAAAATCAAGGAATTCTTGGCTGTTTGACTGAAGCCCTAGTTTGATGCATTGACTTGTGATGAGCTGTCTTTGAAGGCTGTGGGTGTGACACATGAAAGTGTTGGCTGACCAAGAAAGACTTTGCTGGTTGAAGCATCTTGCTGACTACCATAACGCCACAATATCTCATATCTTTGTTGGACAAAAGGAATTGTAAACCTGATCTATATTTGGCTTGTCTTCTATTGATCTATTATTGTGTTCTATCAGCGTTTTACTTTCAAGTTTATGTGATTGCTAATTTGTATTAGGCCTAAGAAAGATTGAAGTAAAATTGCATCAAGCATAGAACACCATGGTTATCTAAATTAACACAAGTTTATCTAACAAACACGAGGGGCAAGTTCATAGCCATTAGAGAAAACCATAACATAGCATTAAGAGATGTAAGTGGAAAAATGCTCATTAAATATAGAGGACATGGCAACAATCACTAGACTACTGGGGTGGAGCTTTTATTATGAATTGTATGGAGCAATTATGAGATTAGTGAGGCTTTTATTTTAATGTTCCATCTAATTTTAATTGAGATACTTGGTTTTCACCAGAGCTGTTTTAATCCTTTTGCACATTGCAGTGGCAATAGTAATTATCCGCCTCTATTTTAAAATGCTGAATATGCACATTAAAAATTTCAGATCCATGTTAGAAGACTTCTTACAAAAAGTAAGTAGGTAACAAAAATGAAATCAGAATTTGTTTCTCAAATCTGAAAAAATAACAGTTCGAATATATAAAACAATATAGATGAATCGTTACCACCAAAATGTCAAGCATTGAATGCCACCAAGGAAGGGGTTCCATTAAAAATGTCATACTGGTGACTGCTACAATAAACAGAGTGTTTTCCTGTGTTTCCAGAAGTGGTAGAATAACTGACGCTACATTTCAATTGGCATTCATAATTGTTCCACCTGATGGGCTATAGAACATTCCCTTCCATTCCAGGGAATTCTAAGGAGTGGAAGATATAAGAGAGGGAAATACTACAACATCCTCTTTCAGAATAAGCAGGATAATTTGCTGTCTAGCTCACCATTTTGGCTATATTGGCTACATATGGAATAATTTATGAGTATTTACAGACCAAATTTTTTTGAATATACATTTAGGTGTTTTAAGACCTTAACAGTTTGACAAATCCAAACAGTGGGATGCAAGAAGCCTGTACATGTGATGACACAGTACAAGAATACAGCAGAAGCTTTTCGCTAAGGAAATTTCTTACGAAACCATACCATGTGAATCTATAACGTCCTTCCTGCCTAAGCTTCAAAATTTAGTCACAAATCTCTGATGAGCAAAGCACATCTACATTATTCTTCCCTTTTCCAGATCATACTGAAAACACATTATGATGCCAGAATGATTCCATACGAGGCTCTGTAAGATCAAGTGATTCTCCCTCTAATGATCTGCGAGCTGGATTATCTGTAGTCGATGAAGAGAAACTTTTCAAATAATCTGAAGCTGACCACGAAGACATTCCGTTTGAAATATCGAGTTTTGGCTCTTCTTGGGAAGCTAGAATTTCCTCGAGCCCCAAAAGTATGGTGTGCCTTTCTGTCCATTTCTGAGAACAACACATTTTCTGAATTTCAGGTTCAAAGGTTGAGCCACTCATCACATTCCCTGTATGAACTTGTTTTGATGGCATTACATTTTCATCCAAGTCGAGGTACTCTTCCCTACTGAAGTTGTAGTTACAGAAATCAGGATTCCATGACATAGAAAAGGGGATCTGCACACAGAGACATTATAATTTAATATAAATTAGAAAGGAGGAACAATGGGCATCTTGAAGTAGTTTCTGTTTGATAGAGAAGGTATAACATGATTACAGACTCCCTGAAACAAATCAAAATAAATGCAATTTAGTCAATGATCATTCAATTGCAAAAGGGAACACTTCAACTACAAAAGTGTGTCTTTTCCTCAATGCGTTTTGTTACCTTTGAGGTTCTCACTTGGTGTAAAAGTCCCTAAGCACAAGTTGTGAGACCCCAAGGGCAACTTAGACAAGCTACCCAATGTCACCATAGTAGCCTTGCCATTCTCTATTTAGGCTCTATGAACTCTAGCCTAAGGGGGAATCTCTATGGTTGACTAAGTTCAAGATGTCGTAAATAAAGTGGGAGAAAAGGAACTTAGAAAACTTAAATATTTTTGGTGATTGTGATTTCTATATTTTTTGGTGGTGATGAAAGGTAAGACTAGTGCCTTATTTTGTTTGGGCTATGGGGTCAAGCATACAACTTTAGAAAACTATTCTTATGAAGGATTAGGAGTTGGTTGACAATCAAATTCGTGTAACAACAACAACCCTAATTTAACAACTAAAGATCATAAATTTGAAAGAGTAGACGGTCTATGAAAACATCCACTTTCAAGACAACTCGAGGGTGTCTCTGTCTAATGATTCTAACTTATGCAATAACTCTACCAATGTCAAAAGCATAAATTTTCTCAATTTAAGACAAAGGAAACAAATTAGATATGTACTAGGATATATCAAACATAACCTCTTCCAGTGTAGCAAGATTGCTGTAATATTCTGAATAGGAAATAAACAGAAATACAAAGCAACATAAACAAAAACTACAACTAATAGAGAGACACCATGAAAATCACTGCAAACATTTCGGAAAAGCTGAGCCATTTTATTATAAATCTGGAAATAGGGAATGAGTACAAGAAGGCCATCAGAATGATGGCACCTTGGCTTGCTCAAGGCAAGCTGAAATAACTCTCCAAAGCCTGCTATGGATAGCTGCTTCTCCTCTAGACTGCGTAACTCCCCGAGTTGCTACTGCTGCTGAAAAATGCTGCTTCTGGCTGGAATGGAGCTGCTCTTTGGGGCTGTTCCCTTGCTCAAAAAATTATGAAACTCCAGCTATGAACTCTCCTCCAAAAACCCGGAAAAACCCAGGAAGAAATTTTGGAAAGGCTGACCTCGGAATCTGACCCCCTTGGGAAAATTACGCACTCTTGGTGAGTACACTGGCCTCTGAATTGAATGGCTGGAAATGCTGGCCTCAATCTGCTCCAAAAGACAACTTGTGAAGGGTTGAAACTACTGGAGATCCCTCACTCCTGAAGCTCCCTCCAAAACTGCGTAACCTCTGTGAGAGATTGCGTTGCCTAAAGACTGCTTAACTCCTAGATGGATAGCTTTACGTGATCTGCTCTTAAAACTCAAGGTAAAGCTCCTCACCTGAGCGGGCACTCGAAGTCCCCCGAGGCTGACGTTGGGATCTCTGCTCGGAGACATCCGTGTGTTGAACAACACTTGCAGACTTAGCTAAACAGCGTAAGTGTGCTCAATATCTGTTAGACAGAAATTCTGAAGATGCATAATAGAATGAATGAGAAGCTAGGCCCTCATTCCCTTTTATGCTTGAGACCCTAACATTCCCTTGGGCCCCACTGTGCTACACTGTCCTCCTTTGCTATGCTGCCACTGGGCTGCTTGGCCCATGCTGCCTCTGCACTGTCACTTGGTCCCCCTGAGCCCCACATTGAAATTATAATGTTGGCTAAGTGACTTTAGGGAGTTTATTTCTCCTAAGTTGGG
Source organism: Pinus albicaulis (assembly GCA_034641835.2). NCBI lineage: Eukaryota > Viridiplantae > Streptophyta > Pinopsida > Pinales > Pinaceae > Pinus > Pinus albicaulis. The sequence continues at coordinate 1,235,151,563 of CM076583.1, read as the reverse complement.
TTATGGGTCCCAACACCCTTTTATTTATGGCTGAACATTAGAAAAGCAAAATCCGAGCAAAATTTAATATTGCCAATCAGCTGCTGCTAATTGGGAATATTATAGTCCTCCCCGCCAAAATGTTGCTTGTCCTCAAGCAACCGCAAAGATGGATGCTGCAAGATCTTCTCACTCTCCCAAGTGGCATCCTCATCCGGAAGATTCCTCCATCTCACCAAACACTCCTTGACTGTTCTGCTCCGTAGTTGTCTCTCCCGGGTGTCAAAAATGGCTTCTAGCTGTAACACCAAATGCCCCTCATCATCCGTAGGTGGAAGCTCCTCTATTGCAATCGCCTGCTGCCCCAAAGCCTTCTTCAGGCATGATACATGGAAAATGTTATGTATCCTACTCCCTGTCGGCAACTCCAAATCATAAGCAACCTCTCCTACCCGATGGATCACCCTGTAAGGTCCATAGAAGCGGGGCTTAAGCTTCTCGGCCCCCTTCTACTTTAGCATAGATTGCTTGTAAGGTTGAAGTCGGAGGTAGACCAAGCCACCTACCTCAAACTGTCTCTCTACCCGCCCTCTATCTGCATACAACTTTTGCTGGTTCTGTGCTGTGGAGTATATCTTGGCTCTCTTGGATCCAGTCCTTGGCCCTAGGCGCCTTGTTAGCTCCAAACATAACATCAGCAAAAGTCAGAGCATGATATCCATACAAAGCATAAAATGAGGACATACCGATAGACATGTGGAAAGTAGTGTTGTAGCAGTATTCTCCCAGGTGAAGCCAATGTAGCCATGCCTTTTGCTGCCCTGTGACATAGTTCCGCAAGTAGCCTTTCGCCACTTGTTCACTATCTTCGTCTGCCCATTTGTCTGAGGGTGATAGCTGGTACTAGGAGTTAACTTTGTACCCACCAAACAAAAGAGCTCCTGCCAAAATCCGCCCATGAAATGACTGTCCTTGTCACTGACTATGGTCTTAGGAAGACCATGTAATCTAAAAACATCATGGAAAAATAGCTCGACCACCTGTGCAGTTGTGTACCGTGCTAATATGGCGAAGAAATGGGCATACTTTGTTAGTCGATCAACAACCACAAAGATGCAATCCTTGCCCTGCATTGCGGGCAACCTAGTAATGAAATCCATAGAGATGCCTTCCCACTTTCCTTCTGGAATGGGAAATGACTGTAGTAATCCGGCTGGGTGGCTCATCTCCCCCTTGTTCCTTTGACACACTTCGCACTCCATGACATGCCAGAGTACGTCCTCCTTGAGGCTTCTCCAAGAGAACCTCTCCCTGATGGCCCTCTAGGACTTTGTGAATCCCTGGTGGCCTAATAGCGGAGAATCGTGGGATGCATGCAATATCTTCTCCTTGAGCTGGGAATCCCCAATCAAGAAGATCCCGTCTCGGTAATAGATGACCTTATCCATCAACCTGTACTTGTCATCTGAAATCTGGCCGTCCAGTACCTCACAAGCAAAACGGTCCTTGGAGTACTCCAACAGCTGAGCCTTCCAGTCTGCATCTAGGCTCATCAAGGATAGAGCTGCTGGTTTGTGTGACAAAGCATCTGCCACCACATTGTTCTTCCCTTGGACGTATTTAATGTCAAAGTCATAGGCTTGAATCTTACTGACCCACTTCTGCTGCCTCTCTTGCAACTGCTTCTGCTCAAGAAAAAACCGGAGGCTGTTGTGATCAGTCCTCACTGGAAACCTGTTGCCTACTAGATACTGTTGAAACTTGGCCAATGCATGCATAATGGCCAACATCTCCTTGTCGTATATCGGATACAACCTCTCTATAGGGTGGTCCCCCTGCATCAACACCGCGCCTACTCCCTCCCCCGAAGCATCACACTCGAGAATGAAGGGCTGCGTGAAGTCCGGCAAAGCCAATATCGGACAACTGCTCATCACCTCTTTGAGCCTGTCAAAAGCCCTCTGCGCAGTATCAGTCCAGCCAAGTGCCCCCTTCTTGGTGAGATCTGCGAGGGGTGCAGCAAGTTGGGAAAATCCCTTGACAAATTTCTGGTAGTAGGTGCAGATGCCTACAAACCACTGGAGCTCTGTCACATTCTTCGGTTCCAGCTAATTCCGGATGGTTCGGATCTTCTCCTCATGGACTCTCACTCCGTCCACACCAATGTTATGCCCCAAGTAGAGCATCTTTGTCAACCCAAACTCGCACTTGGAGAGCTTAGCATAGAAATGTTGTTCCTCCAAAATACGGAGGACATCGTCAATTTGCTGCAAGTGCTCCTCCCAAGTGCAGTTGTATATGAGGATATCATCAAAGAACACCAACACAAACTTCCTCAACTGACCATGGAAGATGTGGTTCATGCAAGACTGAATGATGGCTGATGTGTTGGCTAGCCCGAAGGGCATCACCAAAAACTCGAAGTGGTCATAGTGGCACCTGAATGCAGTCTTGGGGACATCTTGGTCCCTCACCTTGATCTGATGGTACCCCGACCTCATATCGATCTTGGAGGAGAACTTCGATCCCCTCAGCTCATCCATCAACTCGTCAATCCTGGGGATGAGGTATCGGTTCTTCATGGTCTTTTTGTTGAGTGCCCTGTAGTCGATGCACATCCGCAATGTACCATCCTTCTTCACCAGAACAACAGAAGAAGCAAACGGGCTAGTAATGGGTCAGATGTGTCCTAGTGCTAAGAGCTCATGAATAGCTCTTTCAATCTCATCCCTGTAGGCCTTGGGGTGCCTATAGGGGGTAGTGATCACTGCTTGGATCCCCTGCTCCAACTCGATAGTATGCTCAAAACCTCGGTCCTGCGGCTACCCCGGTGGTATGTCCCCAAAAACCGTGGAGTATCTGTCCAATATCGACTACACATCGGGGTGTACTGACTGCCCTATGGCTCCTGCCTCCGAAATACACAGTTCTATTGCCCACTCTATGTCCCCCTTTTGGAAGTCTGCTTCCATCCGATGTGCTGAAACTGTCAGCAGAGGTATGTGTGCATGCCTCTAATCATCACATGCTTCCCACTCTTCTTGTCTGTCCACTCCATCTCCAGTGTCTCCCAATCTGTGGTGACCTTACCTAGCGTAATCAGCCACTGCACTCCCCATACCACATTGGTATCTGGGATGTCAACCACAAAAAAGTGGTCTGTCATTGTGTACGTCCCCATGGTCACTGCCAATGCTAGAACATACCTCATACATTGCATGGTTCTAGCACCCGAAACCAACACTGAGAAGTCATCAAAGCTCTCTGTCAGTATGCCCCTCCTCTCAACTAGCTGGGCATCAATGAAGTTATGAGTGGCCCCGCTATCTACCAAAACTGAAACATGCTGTCCTTGGACGGTGCCTAAGACACGCAGTGTCAAATACTTTGGAACTCCTCACAGAGATGCAAGGACTCCTCCCGTGGGTGCAAACGCTGCCCCTCCTGCTCTTGGGGGAGGTGGTGGTGGATGATCTCCTCTCTATGCCTCAATGCTGGCCTCTCCCTCTATCTCCTCATAAGCATCTTCTTCTCCCTCACTATCGGAGAAGACCTCGATGTAATGTGCCTTCCTTGCAGCACATCGATGACCCGGTGCCCATGGCTCCTGGCATGTGAAGCATAGCTTCCTCCATCTCAAGTCTCTCTGGGTGTCATCGTCCAAAGGCCCTCGGCCCTGGTTCCCCTTCAGCATTGGAACTCTCGTGTCTTTCCCCTTTGGCTAAAATGCCGGTCTTTGGGGAAATGGAGCTCTAGTCCTTGGCAAAGCATCCTGCAAGTCCCTTGTCCTCCTGATTGTGTCCTGAAGTGTAGCAGGCATATTGGACCTGACTAACCCATGCAGAGGTTCTGCCAACCAATCAATAAACATGTAAATCCTCCTGGCTGCAGACAAGTCTAGCACCATCACTGAAAGTCCCAAGAACTCATAAATGTAAATTTATGGGTTCCTGGTCTGTTTGAGCTTGGTCAACTCGACAAAATTATCTTTTGGATCCTTCCGGTCAAACCTCTCCACCAATCTCCGGGCGAACTCTGCATACACTTGTGGAAATTTTTGAATCTTTATACTTTATGCAGAAATTATTACTGTTAATCTGGTAATGCTCCTCCTACTTAGACAAGTTATTAACTGAATAAATTCAAGTTAAAATCGAAGCAAAACACATAACAGATCTCCACCAATTCAGATCTAGAACATGGTTCACCCACACATAGACAAAGTGACAGTTATTTTAGGCAAAGTAACAAAAATCGCGATGTTATCGCGATTTTTTGAAAAAATCGCGAGTTTTTCAAGTGGCCGATTTAATCGGCGATTTTTTGAACGATTTTTTGAAAAAATCGTCATCGCGATAAAATCGCGATTTTTACGAAAAAATCGCAATTTTTTTGGTAAAAACCGTGGGCCCATCAAACAGCGACCCTATAAGTTCAAAAATCGATTTTTTTTTGGGTCATTTTTGCAGCCCTCTCATTTTCCTGACACAACCTGTTGGCAGTTCATGGTAATGTTAAATTCTTAAAGTAAAAGTGATATTTCCTTTATTTTTCATTTTCATACTTTTACTTAAATTTTTAACATTACCATGAAATGACTCAGGATGTTTAAGAGTGGTTTCAACCTCATTGGATTTCATATGGAGAAACTAGAATTTTAGATTTCACTCAAAATTCAGCAGACTTAATGGTTTTCAGGGTTTCATGGTTTGGGGATTTGCATTGTTTCCATTTGATTCTATTATGTGTAAGGTATGAGATTGGCATTTGATCAAGAGTATGAAGTCCTTTAAGAACCTTGATGTTGGTGGCATTGATTGTTGAACTTTGTTGATGTTGGTGGTATTGATTGTTGAACTCCCCTACTGTGGCTTTAACAAGAATGTACCCTTCACTCAAAGGAAAACAACTGGTTAGGCATGTTAATCTTTTTCTACCGCATTTTAAGGTTGAGCAATCCAAGTCTGAAGACTTTGAGCTAGATGATGTTTATGTATCTCTTGTTGATGATCCCATTTCTAGTAGCGATGAATCAATGATGAGTTTCATGAGGAGGAGGAGGATGAGCAACAATAGGAGGAGGAGGTGACACCACCTACCCCTGCTACTGGTAGAGGACGTGGTCTACCTCCTTTAACTCCTAGTGCTTCAGGATCTGGAGCACAACAGAGTCCATTGCCAGCCCCGCCAACTTCTTCGTCTAGAGGGAAAGCTGTTACATTTTCTCGCAAGAGGGGCAAAGGAAATCAGTAGTATAGGTTATTTGGTGCATTCCTTTGTATATAACATTATGACTCATGATATGAGATATATTATTATATTTTTTGTTGATATTTTGAGGTTGAGTTGAGACTTAGGACTTAGTATTCAGGACAGGGTTCAGTTTTATGTGTGATGTAGCACTAGACATGATATTACATATCTTATATATTAGTTTTTTTTTCATATTTATGTGTCAATGCATTTATTTTATGCTGTAGATGCTTTAGATATTAAAAAAATTGAAAAAAAATGAATATTTTTGTATGTGCCGATTTTTTCCCGATTTTCCCGATTTTTTCCCGATTTTTACGATTTTTTCCGATTTTTTCCCCTCGGCGATTTTATCCCGATCACGATTTTTGTTACTTTGATTTTAGGACAAATAGTCCCCGAAAAAACCCAATGCGGGAAAACCGGTCTCTGGCTGCTGGAGGGTTTTATTATTAAGAATTTTCTGAATACAAGAACCCTGGGTTCTAGATTTGGAAAACCCGACAAAGATATACTAGATTTACAGCTCACTGGCTAATCTAGGGCCAAAATAATGACTGATCCACACCCTCAAATGGGATTTACAGAACTCAGCCAAGATTAGGGCCTAGAAACCCCAGCGCAGCCCCTGGAAGCCTCTGCATCAGCCTCTGAAGCTCCTCCAAACCTCAATGCTACTCCGGAAGGGATTGCGTTACCCCAGACTGGGTGACGCAGTCTCTACGCTGCCCCTTAGGGTCTCTGCGTAACCCTCTGAGGGTTTCCTGCTGAAAATCACGCTGTCCTTGGAGGGATTGCGCTGTCCTTGTTGCTGCAGCTTCCCCTCTCCTCTGCGCTGTCCTTGAGCTGATCTCTGCCTCTTGTGTATGCTAGACCCTGGGATCAGATCATCCCCTTGGCCTAAATTCCCCTCTCTGCAGCTGAAACACTTCTGAGTATTCTTAGCAATCCCTGCCCTAGAATCTCAACTTAGCTTTAGTGCTTTGCCTTTGTGTGTCTTTTCAAATGACCCCAAGCCTTTCCTTTATACTTTTCTCGTTGGGAAACCAACGACCATGATCAAATCTTGAATCAATGGCTAAGATTAAAAGAAAGCTTGATTCGTGTGACTTAAGACAATTTCATCACATGTTTAATTAAATTCACTTTAATTATTTAAGTTCCCTAAGTTTTAACTCAGGAAATACATTAAAATAATTAATTAATTTAATATCTCCTAAACTAGATGAAATTTCCCAAATCAATTTCTGGGTCTTGTAGATCAAGTGTACTCTAGTACCTCGACAAGATTTGGGAGCCAGAGCACAACTGATGCTACCCCAAATACACAAAATCTCAACACTCCCTCTTAGCATCAAAGGTGTGCTCTAGCAATACATCACACTATGCATTACATGACTTTGAGTACTGGTTTTGTGTTGTTGAAGCTTGGCCTGTTGCCACTCAACTCTGCACTGCTGCTGCCATTCTGTACTGCTGCCCATGACTCCACCATTGCCACTGCAACCTTTGTAGTACAACTCCCTCTCAATATGCTGCATCTGTGCTGCTCATAGCATTGCCACTGCTACTTTGCTGCACTACAATTTCAGTTGTTGAGAGAAACAACTGAATCTCCTTCCCAATCTTTGACAGACAAGTCAGATGGGCTACATCCTCATCACTGAAGCTCCATAGGCTACAGATCTGTGTTGGCATCTAAAGAACGATGCACAACTACAACTCTGCCTGCGTAATTAGACTCCCTTTGCACTACTGAAGTCACATCAGCTCCTTGTGCTGAAATCTATCATGTTGCTGCTGCACTGCGTTGTCCCTTTGAAGCCTTCTGCGTTGTTGCAATTCTGCACTGCGTAAGCAGCTCTGCTCTGTGCTGTTGAAGTCACATCAGCCTCTGCGCTGTTGCTGCTTCTACGCTGCTCCTGCTTTGCTCTGCGTTGCTCCTTCCAGTCTTCAGATTTGCCTCTGCCTGCTTCATCTGTGATCTATGCACCCACTGCTCCACTTATCCCGCTACTATCTTAAGGCTGCCGTAGCTTGCATGTGATCCAAGAGATGAGCTACTCAAGGATCTCGCCTTCTTTTATGTAGCTCCTCTACATGTCCATGTCACCCCATCTCCGTGGTTCATGAGCACTCGTGGCTGCATCATCTCTTGACCCATCATCTGCCACAACTGCTTTGGAAGAAGACGCTTCCTTGTCCCTTTTCTTCTTAGGACAATTGCTGGCAAAATGTCCCATTTCACCACACTGGAAGCATTTGATCTTTGAAAGATCATTCTTCTTCTTTGGCTGCTTCTTTGATGCCAAGGCTGCATCTTCCTCATCTTCCTTCTTCACTTTGTTCAATCCATGGCTGTGCTACCTCTTGGTGAATTTGTGGAGTTCTTTTTGACGCAGAATTGACCACAAGCTGTCCCAATCTGGGAGGTCCGCTCTGCCCAAGATACTTTGGACAAAGGTTTCCCACTCATCTGTGACTACATTGAGGGCACTCCTAACTATCACAACATCTTCCAATGTTACACCCGTTGCAGTCAGCTGATCTCTGAATGACTGCAATCTGAAGAGAAAATGTTCCATGTCTTCACCCTTGGTCATCATGAATGACCTCATTTGAGTCTCCAACAACATTTTTCTTTGGACAGATTTTCCCTCATATAGGGAAGTCAAGGCCTTCCACATCTCGTTAGTTGTCTTCTTCTCAGCTACATGTGGTACAATATGGTCCTTGATACCATCCATAATCAACCGCTTGGCATGCCCAGCAGCCTCCTTATGCTTCCGAAGGAGATCCGGATTTGTCGGTGTGGCCAGAGTTTCTCTGCATGGTCTCTAAAATTGTTAGCCTCAAGGTATATCAGGATCATTGCCTTCCAAACTAAAAAGTTTGAGAGGCCATCCAGCCTATCCTGATCACGCAGTCCATGATGAGCCATCTACTCAGAATGTCTCGAAACTTCCTTTTCTCTTTGCTAGAGAAATGGATCTAAGGCCCTTGGTGAAACAGGCACCTTCTGCTCCCTCTGGCAGCTGATTTCCCTCCTTGGAAATCTACCAAATCAACTATGATTCAACTTCTTCTTTGATCCTTTGATCAAACTGCAAGTTTCCTTTGGCTAGAAACTCTCTGAGACGCTGATCTCCTCTTGCTCTTTGTCACTTGTGTTAAGGCTAAAAATCTGAAAACTTCAGAAATTTAACCCCACCATCACCTTCTGAATTTCTGCAGCTTTTCTGTAGTCTTTTCTGGATTTGACAGATTCAGATCTGAATCACACTGGCTGGCTTCAGACCAATCCAACACTGTTTCTGAGCTGCCTCTGCGCAGTAATTGCGTGGGCTTACTAGGAGACAATGCTAGACAACGTCACCCTTTCCTTTACATGGATTTGCCTCTGAAAACTGCGTTGTCCCTTCAGATCTGCATTTTTGCTATTTTTCCGGCTGCTTCCTGCAGTTAGAACCTTCAGTCTCTTGCTGGTGACCCTCCTAAATCTGCAATTGCTCTGATACCATGTGGAAATTTCTAAATATTTATACTTTATGCAGAAATTATTACTGTTAATCTCGTAATGCTCCTCTTACTTAGACAAGTTATTAACTGAATAAATTCAAGTTAAAATCGAAGCAAAACACATAACAGATCTCCACCAATTTAGATCTAGAACATGGTTCATGCACACATAGACAACGTGACAGTTATTTCTAGACAAATAGTCCCTGGAAAAATCCAATGCGGGAAAACCGGTCTCTGGCTACTGGAGGGTTTTATTGTTAAGAATTTTCTAAATACAACAAGCCTGGGTTATAGATCTGGAAAACCCGACAGAGATATACAAGATTTACAGCTCACTAGCTGATCTAGGGCCAAAATAAAGACTGATCCACACCCTCAAATGGGATTTACAGAACTCAGCCAAGATTAAGGCCTAGAAAACCCAACGCAACCCCTGAAAGCCTCTGTGTCAGCCTCTGAAGCTCCTCTAACCTTCAGCACTGCTCCGGAAGGGACTGCGTTACTCCAGACTGCTTGACGCAGTCTCTACGCTGCCCCTTAGGGTCTCTGTGTAACCCTTCGAGGGTTTCCAGCTGAAAATCACGCTATCCTTGCTGCTGCAGCTTCCCTTCTCCTCTGCACTGTCCTTGAGTTGATCTCTGCCTCTTGTGTATTCTAGACCCCGAGATCAGATCATCCCCTTGGCCTAAATTCCCCTCTTTGCAGCTGAAACACTTCTGAGTATTCTTAGCAAACCCTGCCCTAGAATCTCAGCTTAGCTTCAGTGCTCTACCTCTGTGTCTTTTCAAATGACGCCAAGCCTTTCCCTTATACTTTTCTCGTTGGGAAACAAATGACCATGATCAGATCTTGAATCAATGGCTAAGATTAAAAGAAAGCTTTATCCGTGTGACTTAAGACAATTTCATCACATGTTTAATTAAATTCATTTTAATTATTTAAGTTCCCTAAGTTTTAACTTAGGAAATACATTAAAATAATTAATTAATTTAATCTCCTAAACTAGATGAAATTTCCCAAATCAATTTCTGGGTCTTGTAGATCAAGTGTACTCTAGTCCCTCCACAAGATTTGGGAGTTAGAGCACAACTAATGCTACCCCAAATACACAAAATCTCAACAATGCTGTCACTGCTGAGTGACCCAGCGTGGCCATCCCATGGAACCACTAGTCATGGGCTTCCCCCTCAAGGTGCAGCGCTGCCACCTTGATGGCCTCCACCTCTGCAATCTGGTTTAGCTGAAAATAAATGTCCAGCTTTTCTACCCAAGCTTTTGCTAAACATTTCGATGACTCGTCATATGTTGGCAGGAAAAATTTGCCCATGGTACGTTGCAGCTCACCTCCCTGCGTGTACCCACCTCCTCTGTTCTGGTTGCGGGGTCTGTTGTTGTTCTTTAGCTGGAAAAAATCGTGGAAAGAGAGAGCTTCACCAAACTCTCGCCCGAATGACTGATACTCTACAAAATAATCCTCGTAATGAGCCATCTCCGGCCCCTGGGGTCCTCCCGTTCCCATACCTGCAGTCAAGAATGTGGGCATAGTGGAACGTGGGGGAGTGCATAGCACCACCTGCTACACTGTGTTCTGCTCCTGCGTGTGATGAGAAGTGTCAGACCCTTCTCCGATGTGAAATCCCCTTGGGGTTTCACGCTGTTTGTTCTCCCCAGCAATCTTCTGACCCATCTCCTCTATTTTCATGGAGAGTTCCTGTACAAACTTCAAGAGGAGATTTCCGAACTCCTTCTCGTCAGCTACTTCTTTTGCCATAGGTGCTTCCTCCTCTGCGTCCTTTACTGGAATGCAGTCTCTCTCACCAAATGTGGGCTCGAGCCTCCGCTCTCTACTCTTGTACCGCTGCTTCCGGTAGGTGATGTATTCTTTGTCTCCGAGTGTTATAGACTGATTTGCTCCACAGGCTCAGCCAAGTCTATGAGCTCTGATACCATTGTAATATTCCGAATAGGAAATAAACAACAATACAAAGCAACATAAAAAAAAACTACAACTAATAGAGAGACACCATGAAAATCATTGCAAACATTTCAGAAAAGTTGAGCCATTTTATTATAAATCTAGAAATAGGGAATGAGTACAAGAAGGTGATCAGAATGATGGCACCTTGGCTTGCTCAAGGCAAGCTGAAATAACTCTCCAACCCTGCTATGGCAACCGCTTCTCCTCTGGACTGCGTAACTCCCTGAGTTGCTGGAAAACGCTGCTTCTAACTGGAATGGAGTTGCTCTTTGGGGCTGTTCCCTTGCTCAGAAAATTATGAAACTCCGGCTATGAACTACCCTCGAAAAATCCAGAAAAACCCAGGAAAGAATTCTGGAAAAGCTGACCCCAGAATCTGACCCCCTTGGGAAACTTATGCACTCCTGGTGAGTACGCTGGCCTCTGAACTGAATGGCTGTAAATGTTGGCCTCAATCTGCTCCAAAAGACAATTTGTGAAGGGTTGATCCCCTCATACTTCTCCGGACTGAAACTACTGAAGATCCCTCACTCCTGGAGTTGCCCTCCTCCAAAACTGCGTAACCTCTGTGAGAGACTGAGTAACTCTTGGATGGATAACTCTGCATGATCTACTCTGAAAATGTGAAAAATCCTAGATCCGGATTCCTACTGCAACAAATCTGAATTACTTCTTCTATTATGTCTATAATTATTTCATTACAGTGAAATATCAAAGTTATTTCTGAAGCAGTCTACACAAATAATGCTGCAGAAAAAATCTAAGTGCTGAAACAATCTGAACAAAATACAATGAAAAACATCCACATTGACACAGTTATTTTGGACTAAGTCCCCAGAAAAAACCAACTTGGGAAAACCGATGTAGCAGATCTGAGGGTTTGTATTATTAAGCAACATAATCTTGAATACAACTAGGGTGCCAACATTCGGCAAACCCTTCAGAGAAATCTAGACAATCTGGTGAATAATGTGAGATATACCTCACTCTGCAAGTCTCCGGTTGATCTGACAGCGTTAGTGAGGCCCTCACTGCCTTTGCGTGATTACCTACGCTGGAACTGCGTAAGCCTGCGTGGGCAAGCTTGAGGAATTGCGTCATCCCTCTCTGCAATTGATCTGGCTGATCTGAAACTGGAATTTGGCCCTCTTGGCTCAGAAACCCCAACCTCTAGCTATCTTCGGACTGACTCGAAGAGACACTGCGCTGTTTTTGCGTGATTTCCCTCAGGGTCTGCGTCACCTCTTTAGAAAACTGCGCTGTCTCTCTCTGCGTCACCTCTGCCTCTCTCTAAAATGCACTCCTGGTCCTCCTGACCAGTGTCTGCTTCTGCCCCTCACCCTCCTTATATTCTTCTGTTGAACCTTCAACGACCAAGATTAAAACATAATCAAGGGCTAAGATTAACTTGGAGGTGATCCATGACTTTATCTAGAAGATTCACACTTAGTTTAATTAATACCCTTTAATTGATCAGTTTCCCTAAATTTAGACTTAGGAAAACATTCAAAAACGATTAATTATTTTAATTAAACCATCTCTAAGAGGAATTTTCCAAAACCATTTGTGGGTTTTATGGAATACATGTGTCCTAGACTATATACAAAATGACAAGGCTAGGAAACATCCGATGCTACCATAAATCAACACTCCCTCTTAGTAAGGAAAGTGCTCTAGCAAAACAACTCAATGTGCTGCTCTGACTTCTGGAACATTTGCAGTTGTGCTATTGATGCTGCTCACCAACATTACACAAGAAAAAATGCTATAACTGTACTACTGTTGAAACGCTGTTGCCAACTGCCACTGTACTGCAACTTCCTCTGAATTTTGCAACCATGCTACTGCACTGCGTGAGCACTACTCTGCATTGCGCTGCCCCTCTGTGCACTGCGCTGCTGCTGCTAATTTGTTGCTCAACTACTGCTGTTGCTGCACTGCTGCTTCAGAAAAACATCTGAAATTTGAACAAGAAAATCTGCAACTGAAAATAAGACTGATTGCTGCTAGCTTCGGCACTAGTTCTCTGAAAAATACTACGCTGCTGCTGCTCAACTGCTGATGCTACTGCTCCCTCTTTGCGTTGATCAGGCTCTAGTATTGCTAGCCATTGCACTGTCTTCTCATCTTCCATTGCAATTGTCTTTAGACTGTCGTAGCTCACATGTGATCCAAGAGTTCAGAAATACTCAAGGATCCCACCTCCTTGTAGATTCTGGATCTACATAGCACAACCTTTTTCTGCCTCAATCTTGGTAGCTCCTGCTTGTGGATCTTCCTTTCCCTCTTTATCCTTTTTCTTAAGAGGACACTGTGTGGCATAATGTCCCATTTCCCCACACCGGAAGCACTTGATCTTAGATAAATCTTTCTTCTTTTGTTTCTGTTGCCCTTTTGATGCAAGGGCAGTGTTATCTTCTTCCTCCTTCTTGACCTTTGAACTGCTACTGCCATCCTCCAAGTGGATTTTGAGGAGATCTCTCCTCAACTCTTCTTGCTGTAAGGCTGCCCACATCGCTTCCCATCCTGGAAGTCTTTCTTTGCCCAATATACATTGGACAAAGACTTGATAGTCTTCTGAAACATAATTCAGGGTGAGCCTTACTAGCTCTGAGTCTCTAGGAGCAGATCCTATTGCAGACAGTTGATATTGGTTTTCCTGAATCCAAGACAAGGAGTCAAAACGCTCTCCCTTCTTCATCCTGATATTTTGCATCTTCTTTTCAAGATACATCTTTCGTTGCTCAGAAGATCCTTGGTATAGCTTTTCTGGCCCTACCCACATCTCCCTAGCTGTGGTCCTTGCTACTATGTGGGGTACGATAGGATCCTTCACTCCATCTAGGATCAATCGCTTGGATCTTGCCATATTCTTCTTGAATTACCTTAGGTGTGCTACATCAAGAGGTTCTGCAACTGCGCTGTCTATGAATGAGGGCCTTCAGATCATGCTCATCAAGGAGAAACTCAATCCTTGATTTCGAAATAACATAATTGGAGGCACCCTGCAATCTATCTTGGTCACGCAGTCCATTGCTGACCATCTCCTCAACTTGTCGAAATCTTCCTCTAACCCTCTACTCAGCTACACTTACGCACTCCTTGAGGAATAAGTCACTGCTTCTGCTGTTGCATGGGAAAAAGCTGAGTTTCTTTGAGTAAGAAACCCTCTGAGGTCAAGAAATCCCCAGCGATATTTTTCAGAAATTTTCTCACTCTTATGCACCAGCTCTTACTGTTGTGCAGTAATTGCGTCCTTCAGCTACGCTGCCTCTTCTGCAACTGAAAAAGCTTACCCCTCTATCAACTCTCTCAGAGGGAGCCTTTTTTGCGCTAGAATGCCCTCCTGGCCTGGACAACATAATTTCTAGGAGGGTTTGCTGCTGCTTACGTAGATCCCAGACTCTTCAGCGCTGATCTGTTGGTTCACTTATGTTTCACTTGCACTTCATCTTGAATAAGCTCTGATACCATGTGAAAAATCATAGCTCCAGATTCCTACTGCAACAAATCTGAATTACTTCTTCTATTATGTCTCATAATTATTTCATTACAGTGAAATATCAAAGTAATTTCTGAAGCAGTCTACACAAATAATGCTGCGGAATAAATCTAAGTGTTGAAACAATCTGAACAAAATACAATGAATAACATTCACATTGACACAGTTATTTTGGACTAAGTCCCCAGAAAAAACCAACTTGGGAAAACCGATGCAGCAGATCTGAGGGTTTGTATTATTAAGCAGCAGAACCTTGAATACAACTAGGGTGCCAACATCTAGCAAGCTCTTCAGAGGAATCTAGACAATCTGGTGAATAATGTGAGATATACCTCACTCTGCAAGTCTCTGGCTGATCTGACAACGTTAGTGAAGCCCTCACTTCCTTTGCGTGATTACCTACACTGGAACTGCGTAAGCCTGTGTGGGCAAGCTTAAGGAACTGCGTCACCCCTCTCTGCAACTGATTTGGCTGATCTGAAACTGGATTTTGGCCCTCCTGGCTCAGAAAACCCCAGCCTCTAGCTATCTCCAAACTGACTCCAAAAGACACTGCGTTGTTTCTGCGTGATTTCCTGCAGGGTCTGCGTCACCTCTTTAGAAAATTGCGCTGTCTCTCTCGGCGTCACATCTGCCTCTCTCTGAAATGCACTCCTGGTCCTCCTGACCAGTCTCTGCTTCTACCCCTCACCCTCCTTATATTCTTCTGTTGAACCTTCAACGGCCAAGATTAAAACATAATCAAGGGCTAAGATTAACTTGGAGGTGATCCATGACTTTATCTAGAAGATTCACACTTAGTTTAAATAAATACCCTTTAATTAATCAGTTTCCCTAAGTTTAGACTTAGGAAAACATTAAAAAACGATTAATTATTTTAATTAAACCATCTCTAAGTGGAATTTTCCAAAACCAGTTCTGGGTTTTATGGAATACATGTGTCGTAACCTATATACAAAATTACAAGGCTAGAGCACATCCAATGCTACCATAAATCAACACTCTCTCTTAGCGAAGAAAGTGCTCTAGCAAAACAACTCAATGTGCTGCTCTAAATTCTGGAACATTCGCTGCTGTGCTGTTGATACTGCTCACCAACACTGCACAAGAAAAAATGCTGCAACTATATTGCTGCTGCCAATTGCCACTGTACTGCAACTCCCTTTGAATTCTGCAACCATGCTGCTGCACTGCGTGAGCACTACTCTGCATTGCGCTGCCCCTCTGTGCACTGCGCTGTTGCCGCTAATCTGCTACTCAACTACTGTTGCTGCTTCAGAAAAACAACCGAAATATGAATAAGAAAATCTGCAACTGAAAATAAGACTGGCTGCTGCTAGCTTCTACACTAGTTCTCTGAAAAATACTGTGCTGTTGCTGCTGCTCAACTGTTGATGCTGCTGCTCCCTCTCTGCGCTGATCAGGCTCTAGTACTGCTAGCCACTACACTGGCTTCTCATCTTCCGCTACAATTGTCTTTAGGAAGTCGTAGCTCACATGTGATCCAAGAGTTCGGAAATACTCAAGGATCTTGCCTCCTTGTAGATTCTGGAACTACAAATCCAAGTCAGCTCACTTTTCTCCTTTCGGAATGTGAGCTAACATAGCACAATCTTTTTCTGCCTCAATCTTGGCAGCACCTGCTTGTGGATCTTCCTTTCCCTCTTTATGCTTTTTCTTAAGAGGAAACTGTGTGGCATAATGTCCCATTTCACCACACCAGAAGCACTTGATCTTGGACAAATCTTTCTTCTTCTGCTTCTGTTGCCCTTTTGATTCAAGGGTAGTGTTATCTTCTTCCTCCTTCTTGACCTTTGAACTACTATTGCCATCCTCCAAGTGGATTTTGAGATCTCTCCTCAACTCTTCTTGCTGTAAGGCTGCCCACATCGCTTCCCATCCTGGAAGTCTTTCTCTGCCCAGTATACTTTGGACAAAGACCTGATAGTCCTCTGAAACATAATTCAGAGTGAGCCTTACTAGCTCTGAGTCTCTAGGAGCAGATCCTACTGCAGACAATTGATCTTGGTTTTCCTGAATCCGAGAAAAGGAGTCAAAACGCTCTCCCTTCTTCATCCTGATATTCTGCATCTTCTCCTCAAGGTACATCTTCCGCTGCTTGGAAGATCCTTGGTATAGCTTTTCCGGCCCTACCCACATCTCCTTAGCAGTGGTCTTTGCTACTATGTGGGGTACGATAGGATCCTTCACTCCATCTAGGATCAATCGCTTGGCTCTTGCCATATTCTTCTTGAACTGCCTCAGGTGTGCTGCATCAAGAGGTTCTGCAACTGCGCTGTCTATGAGGGCCTTCAGATCATGCTCATCAAGGAGAAACTCAATCCTTGATTTCTAAATAACATAATTGGAGGCACCCTGCAATCTATCTTGGTCACGCAGTCCATTGTTGGCCATCTCCTCAACTTGTCGAAATCTTCCTCTAACCCTCTGCTCAGTTAGACTTACACACTCCTTGAGGAGTAAGTCACTGCTTCTGCTGCTGTACGGGAAAAAGCTGAGTTTCTTTGAGTAAGAAACCCTTTGAGGTCAAGAAATCCACAACTGTGTTTTTCAGAAATTTTCTGACTCTTAAGCACCAACTCTTACTGTTGTGCATTAACTGTGTCCTTCAGCTACGCTGATTTGCTACACTACCTCTTCTGCAACTGAAAAAGCTTACCCCTCTGTCAACTCTCTCAGAGGGAGCCTTTTCTGCACTGGAATGCCCTCCTGGCCTGGACAACATAACTTCTAGGAGGGTTTGATGCTGCTTACGCAGATCCCAGACTCTTCAACGCTGATCTGCTGGTTCACTTGTGTTTCACCTGCACTTCAGCTTGAATAAGCTTTGATACCATGTGAAAAATCCTACATCCAGATTCCTACTGCAACAAATTTGAATTACTTCTTCTATTATGTCTCACAATTATTTCATTACAGTGAAATATTAAAGTAATTTCTGAAGCAGTCTACACAAATAATGCTGTGAAATAAATCTAAGTGCTGAAACAATTTGAACAAAATACTATGAAAAACATCCACATTGACACAGTTATTTTGGACTAAGTCCCTGGAAAAAACCAACATGGGAAAACCAATGCAGCAAATCTGAGGGTTTGTATTATTAAGCAGCAGAATCTTGAATGCAACTAGGGTGCCAACATCCGACAAACCCTTCAGAGAAATCTAGACAATCTGGTGAATAATGTGAGATATACCTCACTCTGCAAGTCTCCGACTGATCTAACAACATTAGTGAAGCCCTCACTGCCTCTGTGTGATTACCTACGCAGGAACTGCGTAAGCCTGCGTGGGCAAACTTGAGGAACTGCGTCACCCCTCTTTGCAATTGATCTAGCTGATCTGAAACTGGATTTTGGCCCTCGCGGCTCAGAAACCCTAGCCTCTAGCTATCTCCGGACTGACTCCAAGAGACACTGCACTGTTTCTGCGTGATTTCCTGCAGGGTCTGCGTCACCTCTTTAGAAAACAACGCCCTCTCTCTCTGCGTCACCTCTGCCTCTCTCTGAAATGCACTCCTAGTCCTCTTGACTAGTCTCTGCTTCTGCCCCTCACCCTCCCTATATTCTTATGTTGAACCTTCAACAGCCAAGATTAAAACATAATCAAGGGCCAACATTAACTTGGAGGTGATCCATGACTTTATCTAGAAGATTCACACTTAGTTTAATTAATACCCTTTAATTAATCAGTTTCCCTAAGTTTAGACTTAGGAAAACATTAAAAAACGATTAATTATTTTAATTAAACCATCTCTAAGTGGAATTTTGCAAAACCATTTCTGGGTTTTATGGAATACATGTGTTCTAGCCTATATACAAAATTACAAGGCTAGAGCACATCTGATGCTACCATAAATCAACACTCCCTCTTAGCGAGGAAAGTGCTCTAGCAAAATAACTCAATGTGCTGCTCTGACTTCTGGAACATCTGCTGCTGTGCTGTTGATGCTGCTCACCAACACTGCACAAGAAAAAATGCTGCAATTGTACTGCTGCTGACTCTGCATGCTGCTGCCAATTGCCACTGTACTGTAACTCCCTCTGAATTCTGCAACCATGCTACTGCATTGCGTGAGCACTACTCTGCACTACGCTGCCCCTCTGTGCACTGTGCTGCTGCTCCACTACTGCGATTGCTGCACTGCTGCGTCAAAAAAACATCCAAAATTTGAACAAGAAAATCTGCAACTGAAAATAAGACTGATTGCTGCTAGATTCTGCACTAGTTCTCTGAAAAATACAATGCTGTTGCTGCTCTGCATTGCACTGCATTGGTGTGCACTGCGGTACTGCTGCTCAACTGCTGATGCTGCTGCTCCCTCTCTACACTGATCAGGCTCTAGTACTGCTAGCCACTGCACTGCCTTCTCATCTTTCGCTGCAATTGTCTTTAGGCAGTCGTAGCTCACATGTGATCCAAGAGTTCGGAAATACTCAAGGATCCCGCCTCCTTGTAGATTCTGGATCTACAAATCCAAGTCAACCCACTTTTCTCCTTTCGGAATGTGAGCTAACATAGCACAATCTTTTTCTGCCTCAATCTTGTCAGCTCCTGCTTGTGGATCTTCCTTTCCCTCTTTATCCTTTTTCTTAAGAGGACACTATGTGACATAATGTCCCATTACCCCACACCGGAAGCACTTGATCTTGGACAAATCTTTCTTCTTCTGCTTCTGTTGCCCTTTTGATGCAAGCACAATGTTATCTTCTTCCTCCTTCTTGACCTTTGAACTGCTACTGCCATCCTCCAAGTGGATTTTGAGGAGATCTCTCCTCAACTCTTCTTGCTGTAAGGCTGCCCACATCGCTTCCCATCCTGGAAATCTTTCTCTGCCCAGTATACTTTGGAAAAAGACCTAATAGTCCTCTGAAACAAAATTCAAAGTGAGCCTTACTAGCACTAAATCTCTAGGAGCAGATCCTACTGCAGACAGTTGATCTCGGTTTTCCTGAATCCAAGACAAGGAGTCAAAATGCTCTCCCTTCTTCATCCTGATATTCTGCATCTTCTATTCAAGGTACATCTTCTGCTGCTCAGAAGATCCTTGGTATAGCTTTTCCAGTCCTACCCACATCTCCCTAGCCGTGGTCTTTGCTGCTATGTGGGGTACAATAGGATCCTTCACTCCATCTAGGATCAATCGCTTGGCTCTTGCCATATTCTTCTTGAATTGCCTCAGGTGTGCTGCATCGAGAGGTTCTGCAATTGCGCTGTCTATGAGGGCCTTCAGATCATGCTCATCAAGGAGAAACTCAATCCTTGATTTCCAAATAACATAATTGGAGGCACCCTGCAATCTATCTTGGTCACACAGTCCATTGCTGGCCATCTCCTCAACTTGTTGAAATCTTCCTTTGACCCTCTGCTCAGCTAGACTTACGCACTCCTTGAGGAGTAAGTCACTGCTTTTGCTGCTGCACGGGAAAAACTGAGTTTCTTTGAGTAAGAAACCCTCCGAGGTCAAGAAATTCCCATCTATGTTTTTCAGAAATTTTCTGACGCTTATGCACCAACTCTTACTGTTGTGCAGTAACTGCGTCCTTTAGCTACGCTGCCTCTTCTACAACTGAAAAAGCTTACCCCTCTGTCAACTCTCTGAGAGGGAGCCTTTTCTTCGCTGGAATGCCCTCCTGGCCTGGACAACATAACTTCTAGGAGGGTCTGATGCTGCTTACGTAGATCCCAGACACTTCAACGCTGATCTGCTGGTTCACTTGTGTTTCACCTGCACTTCAGCTTGAATAAGCTCTGATACCATGTGAAAAATCCTACATCCGGATTCCTACTGCAACAAATCTGAATTACTTCTTCTATTATGTCTCATAATTATTTCATTACAGTGAAATATCAAAGTAATTTCTGAAGCCGTCTACACAAATAATGCTGTGAAATAAATCTAAGTGCTGAAACAATCTGAACAAACAGTTATTTTGGACTAAGTCCCCGGAAAAAACCAACTTGGGAAAACCGATACAGTGGATCTGAGGGTTTGTATTATTAAGCAGCAAAATCTTGAATACAACTAGGGTGCTAACATCCGGCAAACCCATCAGAGGAATCTAGACAATCTGGTGAATAATGTGAGATATACCTCACTCTGCAAGCGTTAGTGAATCCCTCACTGCCTCTGCGTGATTACCTACGCTGGAACTGCGTAAGCCTGCGTGGGCAATCTTGAGGAACTACGTCACCCCTCTTTGCAACTGATCTGAAACTGGATTTGACCCTCCTGGCTCAGAAACCCCAGTGTCTAGCTATCTCCGGACTAACTCCAAGAGACACTACACTGTTTCTGCGTGATTTCCTGCAGGGTTTGCGTCACCTTTTTAAAAAACTGCGTTGTCTCTCTCTGCGTCGCCTCTACCTCTCTCTGAAATGCACTCCTGGTCCTCCAGACCAGTCTCTTCTTCTGCCCCTCTCTGGATCTGATCACTGAATCACAATCACTTAACAAACCCTACCCTAGTGATTTGATTCTTGATCAAAAGCTGTGTCTCCTCACACAAATTTGAAAATGCTCAATCGCTCAAGTGTTTCAATGTATTTTCCATAGGTCCCTCACCTTCCTTATATTCTTTTGTTGAACCTTCAACGGCCAAGATTAAAACATAATCAAGGGCCAAGATTAACTTGGAGGTGATTGATGACTTTATCTAGAAGATTCACACTTAGCTTAATTAATACCCTTTAATTAATTAGTTTCCCTAAGTTTAGACTTAGGAAAACATTAAAAAATGATTAATTATTTTAATTAAACCATTTCTAAGTGGAATTTTCCAAAACCATTTCTGGGTTTTATGGAATACATGTGTCCAAGCCTAGATACAAAATTACAAGGTTAAACCACATCTGATGGTACCATAAATCAACAGAAAACTCAAGGTAAAGCTCCTCACCTGAGCGGGCACTCGAAGTTCCCCGACGCTGAGGTTGGGATCTCCGCTCGGAGACACCTGTGTGTTGAACAACACTTGCAGACTTAGCTAAACAATGTAAGTGTGCTCGATATCTGTTAGAAAGAAATTCTGAAGATGCATAATAGAATGAATGAGAAGCTAGTCCCTCACTCCCTTTTATGCTTGAGACCCTAACATTCCCTTGGGCCCCACTGCGCTGCGTTGTCCTCCTTTGCCACGCTGCCTTGCCTACTCTGCGCTGTCCTGGCCCATGCTGCCACTAGGCTACCTGGCCCACGCTGTCCCTCTCCCTGCGCTGTCACTTGGTCCCCCTAGGCCCCAAGCTGAAATTATAATGTTGGCTAAGTGACTTTAGGGAGTTTATTTTTCCTAAGTTGGGCTATGGGTCCCAACACCCTTTTATTTATGGCTGAACATTACAAAAGCAAAATCTGAGCTAAATTTAATATTGCCAATTAGCTTTTGCTAATTGGGGATATTACAATTGCTCCTCTATAGCCCTAGAGTTGACTTTGGCATCCACAAATTTGCAACATTAGCTACCAATAATGCACCAAAAACAATTTTCCTCACATTCAACAAAATTGCAAAACTATCCCACAATAGCTTAGACAAAGATAGAAGCAATTATTCCAAATCTTGGTAGCACTTTCAACTCACAACTTACAAATAGAACGCAAACCCCTATATATGTTTCAACTCTTTCATTTTACAACAAAACAAGTATTTGTTTTTCAAGATCCATTTTTCCTCTAAGGAATAATTATAAAGTCACCCTCTCAACAACTTCCTTACTAAAGGTAGCAATGAGTTGTTGAGATCCACATTTTTCTCTAAGAATATATAATAAAATATCCAAAGAAAACAATCATTGAGATCCACATTTTTATCTAAGAATATACAATAAAATATTCAAAGAAAACAACAAGTAACTCACTCCAGTACACAAGTCAAACAATAGTAAAATAACGTGGTTACTTAGTAGCCATCTCCAAGAACAAACCTAGAGAGTAGGGCACCTTCCTTAGAGCTAGAGGGCGGGGCACCTTATTTAGAAGAGGGATTGACCATATAACCAAGTTCAAAAATAGTAAACGACTTGCCATAAATGTGCCCTTCAAGAGAAAGATCTCAGTGTGAACCAAATCTCAAGATAGTGGGTTGTCTCAACAAGATAGCATGGGAATGTGTGCAAAACAACCTCCTCGTGGAAATCCTCATCATGAAAAAAAGTGCAAAAAGGCATCAAAAGATGGAGCGCTCAAGGGGAGTGTGCCACAAGTCATCCAAGCTCAAGCTCCAAAGTGTGCCTACCTTCAAAATATGTGCAATGGACCCTCCAAATGGTACGTGTGGCTTCAAAATGTAACAATTCTCTATAAATCAAGAGAAGTTGAGTGGATTTCATAGGAGGTTGACTAGCATAGAATAGACACCATGAACTAAGTGTTAGATCAACACAAACCACATTATCCTCGACATACATGGAATGACTTGTCTCTAATGATAGAATAATTTCAATCCACGAGAAATGGCTCCACATCTGTTCAAGTAACGGAGTGCTCTATGAAAGTGAAGTACACATCCATCATAAAGTGCAACCTCAACATCAAAATAGAACAATGTAACCGAGCACTCTGGTAATGGAGTACAATTGTGTAGCAAGGAGTGGTTTGACGCCTCTAACCATAGCATGTGAACTTGAAGAATCATGAAATGGTGCAACACTCTATAAAAGTGATTGTCTATCTAATCAAACATCACCATAGGATCATGATAAACACCTCAAACCTTAGGGATATCTCACCACGAGGTACAATGTCATCAACCCTCATCCATAGGTTGAAACTTGAAAGCACCTGAACCATATGTAAAATACCAATTGACATGCTATTGTTCATCAAAATTGAGGCATATCCACTAAATAAAGAGATATCAACATGCAAGAAACTTGAGACAAATATCCCACAATGCCCAATGCACAAGCTAAAAAGCTGAAGGCATAGTCACAATGCCCTAGGCAATGTCACAACATAATGTAAGGGTCACAAGGAGAAAGGAAAATGGCTTCTCAAAATCTCATGGAAATGTATGCCAAGTTGTTATAAACACATCCTTGTATCAAGGAGACCTCAAAATACATGCCATGAGGCTCAATCTCCAAGGATACCATCATCAAACTATGTGCCAAACAAAGGATAAGTGGAATGCTCCTCAACAATCATGGTCTAATTGTTATCAAGTGCCAAAACCATGCCAAGTCAACAAGCTCAAGAATCTGCATGAGATCTATGTAGCAATGGGTGAGCGTCCTAGTCCACATCATTATAAAGCATTCTAGGTGACGAACCAAGGCACATAAACAAGCATGCTCATGGCATAAGCCTCCAACCAGGTCAACATGGGTCAAATAACCATCGGGAGGACTAGGAGTATATAAAATACACATCAAAGAGGGAATAGCTTCACTAATAGTTATAGCCAAGATCACGAGAGAGTGCTCCAAGTGTCAAAAATCTCCATGTAAGCTTGGGCACTCCTCCACAAGAGTCATACCCCACATACAATATCAATGCAATACCATGATGCCAAGATGCAAGTATCATCACCAAATAAGCTGATTCATCCAAAAAAAGACATGCAAATAAATGGGCCATCACTCATGACTATCCAAGATATTCTCAAGCATCCCTTCCAAGCAAGATGTGAAGGTGCATACCCCGTAATCCATCCAAAACAAAGTAGGTGTCATGCTGAAAATCATATCTTGTGATGAAAATCACAAGAGTTATCCTCGTGACATATGGGGGATAACATGTTTTACAAGACTGTTTTTTTGTTTCATATGGGAAAAAATGAATGATTGGGCAAAGATGTACAAAACACATGTTAAAATGTGCAACTACGGCCAAATTCCACCTTGGGAAACTCAATTGAAGAAGCTGATTATTGGATTGAATTCCTCTTTTTGAGAGGACCAAAATTGACCTAAATATCACTAAATCGGATTGTGTGATCATTAAAGGCATTTATACATATTGATTTTAAAAAGATTTTTCTCCTACAACTAGGGTATTCATTTGAAGTTCAACTGTGTTTTGAAGAAGATTATACATATAGCAGCATTTGAAACATATTTTGAAAGGCAGTTCAAAATTATAGACCTAGGGTCTAGCCTTTAGGAAAAGCTACTGGCAGAGAAAGGAGTCTTTCTTGTACCATATAACAGTGAGAAATGGAAAGCTAATCCCTAAAGATCCTTGTTGATCATTGGCAACATCAAAGATAGTATTTCTACGAGTCATAATCAGAAGGAAGTCTTTAAGCAGACAAAATTTCAAAAGCTAAGAAAGAATATGGTGATAAAGGTTGCAATATGAGCAACTTTGGAAGTTTCCTCTTTTGAGAGCAAGTACATGGCATCTTGGAGTAGGCCCTTGCAACAACCCTTAGGATCATGAAGGGCAGAGGTATGTAAACCCTAAGGTATGTATAGTATATGTTATTTCTGTCTAAGGGTCTGAATGATAGAGGATTAGGTGTTTATATGATAGAAGGGTTTGCTAGTTTTGATAACCCTAGATGGTTCATGAGAAACCCAAACCAAATGAAAACCCTAACCCTATTTTGCTAGTTCCCTCGTGAAAACCCTATCTCATGATTTCTAGGGTTTGTGAAGAATCTAGGGCATATATGATAACGCCTTATAATGATTGATGAGGACAATTAATTGATTTTTAGGTCTAGGGTTTGTATTTAAAAACCCTAGGATTCCATCCTCCATTGTTGCATGGAAACCCTAGATTGTTATTTTGATCTCATGCTTTTATTATCACATATTGTGCTTGGTAGTGCTTGTCAATGATCATTGCAAGTGCCTCATGAAGAAATCATTGGAAGGAGGGAACTAAGAGGACCATGTTTTTGGTTGGATCATTGGGCACTTTGATATGTAAAGCCATGATTTTATGAAGAATGGTCATATACATACATATGCTTGTATGAGAAGGACCTCCTTATAATGGATTGGGTAGTTTGATGCATTGGTTACAGTCATCTAGCAATAAAGAGATAAAGCAGCTGGTTTTGGATAAACCAATGGGAGGATTTCTTCACCTTGGTTGAAGAAGGACCATGATGATTCTTCAGAGTTTTTCTCTTTTATTTGAAGCAAGCTTCCTAGAATTTTACTGATACAGTTGCCGCATAGCACATTGTTGAAGGTTAGATGACCACCAACTAAGGTAAGTCTTCAGAGGGAGATATAGAATCCCTGGCAGAATGGCTTCATGACTCTTCTTGCCGGATGATTATTACAAGAAGGAAGACCATGTCAAAGGATGTTGATGAAGGCAAGACATGACAACAGATTATGATCTTATGACTATGATGATGATTCAATATATCCCTGTTACCTGAGAAGCTACATGGAAACTATATGATTATGATTGGATGACTTTGGCACATGGACCAAAGGATTAATGATAGGAAAGGTAGCAGGTTGCAAATAGCTCGATGGTTATATTTAGGGCAAGGTCATTTTCCCGATATTTAGAGGGAGGTATGGTTGAGCTATGATGATTGGTTTGTGAAGATGTAGCTATTTATGATATCTGTCTAACAGATCACGATCCTATCATTTATCAATGTAAGAGGGAGTTGACTTTTAAAGTCAAGATGAAAGACCTAGCCTTGATGCACTAATTCCTAAGCTTAAATGTTTGATAAAATGGAAAAGTTGATGATCTGGATATAGACAACTTGTGGGGGCCCTGGTGTTCTTGTTAAACACCCGATCAAACATTTGGCTTGCTACGAAGACTCTGAGACAATTTATGGTTAAGCCTCATATATTGGATAGCTGCTTATTGAGATATCTTTGTGATACAATTAATTAACTATGGTCTGAGGTACAATGCCAAGAATCTAGGATTCCATGGATATTCCAATGTTGGCTGGGTTGGCAGTGTGTGTTGAAATATGTAACTAGGTTCGGTCTTCATAATGACATATGTAATCATGATTTTATGTATTTAATGAAAAGAGAAAAATAAATTTATTATTATTGTTCTTCAAGCATGGGCTTCATGCTCAAGAGAAATTTATTTTATAGGTCAAGCTCCCATTGAGAGCTTCTAGGGCTTATGAGTCATTGTCATGTATGAAAGACCCAATTGGGCATGTTACATGTTGTAAAAAGAATTTATTTGCGTCAAATTCAAGTCAAAGAACCCTCCAAGACCAAGTCATAATGCAAAGAACAAGTCGGCCTACGCAAACATCAAGTCAACCTAGAGATATTTACAAGTCGGCCTAAAACATGGATGAGAATCCTATATAAAGAAGTCTTCGACCTCATTTTGGAGGACACAACACACTCACTCAAGTTCGATGATAAAGAAGAGAAAAAGTACGAAGTAGAAGAGGACGAAAGAAGAAAAGAAAGACGAGGTTTTTGGGTTTATTTTGGGCTACTTCTCTCCACACGTGCGAAGAAATTAGAACTTCAATCTAATGCAGAGAAGCCAAGTTGCAGTACCATTAAAGAGTCAAGTATTGGTGTCAATAAGGACTGTTTTTGGAGGACTTGAGTTCTCTAGGAGGAAGAAGAAGGCCTAGCGAAGGAGAAGAAGGGCTAAATCTGCCCTATTCCTATCACACGTGTCAAAGTTGCAGTCAACTGCAGGAGGCTGAGAGTTTTAGAAAGAGAGGTCGAGAATTTCAGGCTAGTATTGCAGGGCTGAAGGTTAAGGACAAAGAAGACATTGCAGCAACATCAAGAAGAGGTTGACTTTGACTTGATCAGAAAGAGGCAAGGTTTGACTTGGTCTTGGAGGAGTTTATGGTCGAGGGTCTAGGTCTTGGAATTCGTCAATTGAAGATTCTATAAGAAGAAGAATTCTTGTTGGTTTTCCTCTCAAAGTGGTTGAGATTTGTAGCTTGGGAGGTACTCCAATATTTGAGGATCGAGGGCTTGGAGGAAGGAGCCCTACAAGTGGCCTTGTGGACTTGAAACAAGCATAAGGTTTTGCACCCAAAGTTGTTGGGCCAAAACCGTGACAAGATTTTGACTTGTGATGGATGGGGATAATAGAGGACTCCGAGAGTAACCAGATGCATAAAAAATCATCAAAATCCGAGTTGTTAATCTTGAGATATGAATTTTTGAAGTTTGTATGTGGGTTTTTGCACCATAATACAAGTCAGACTTGTTGTTGGAGAGCCCAAGAGTGGGCTAGACATTGCACATGAGACATGTATAAATAAGACTTGTTTGGAGGTCATTTAGACACATCTCAAGTGCATTTACATCATAGAGGAGCTCTGAAATAAGGGTGCGGATCTGAGGAAAGGACGCAAGTAGCTGGAGCACGACTTAGGTGTTGGACAACCTCTGTTTTAGGGTGCAGATTCTCTATGGAAGAAGGTTGCAGGCCTGAGGCAGTCACCAAGAGCTTAAGGAACGTGTCATGGCTAGATTTAAGGGCAGATTTCCTTGCCAGATCAGGTTGCATTTCTGAGGTGAGTTAGAGTGGTATTGTGCATGGTTTTGGGTTGTATATCTCTGTTTACAAGGCCGCAGTAAGGGAATGCTACAACAATAGTTGGGAGGTGAAGTTTAGAGGGCCAAGAGGCCTAGAAAGGCCCTCCTAACTAGGCTGCAGTCTTCTATAAGGATAGCGAGGGAAAACAAGGGTATTCTTTTAGTGTATTGGGCTTGTTTATAGTGTTGGAGCGGGCAGATTGCTTTAGGTTTGTGTTGATTGTTGTAGCGAGCTTTGTGGAGGTGCCCAAGTCCTACAACATCACCTTGGATACCTAGGAACCTTTAGCTGAAGTAAGCGACCTATTTAGAGAAGATTAGAGCACTAGTGTAGGGCTGTTGGTGTGCCCTAACCAGACTGGTACACGCACAAAATCCTGGGCAAGAGGGCAACAACAGGGAGTTGCAGATGGTCTCTTGGTGATGGTTGGATGCTAAGTAGATGAGTGTCTTAGGAGAGGACAGTTTGAGCAATGAGAAGTATGTTGGTAGCCAAGAGGAAGAGTTTCCTAGGTGGTTGGATGCCCTAACTAGAGTGCAGATGCTATAAGAAGGATTGGTCATTCGTGGTTTTTTAGAGGGCAGTATGAGAGTGGACCAAGTGTGGACAATGGATTGGGCATTTATGGTC
Organism: Pinus albicaulis; assembly: GCA_034641835.2. NCBI lineage: Eukaryota > Viridiplantae > Streptophyta > Pinopsida > Pinales > Pinaceae > Pinus > Pinus albicaulis. The sequence continues at coordinate 1,235,123,213 of CM076583.1, read as the reverse complement.
TGTTGGAGGGCAGTGCGATAGTGTCGAAGTTGGAGGACGGTGTGCACCATCTTCATGGATTTAGGTGGTTGCTAGAGTGGTAGTTGTTGAGCTCAAGGGTTTGATTAGCCAGGAGCAGTTTGAGTAGCCATAGACTTATGGTGCGAAGAACAACATCTACAACAGAAGATGGCAATCCTCCTAGCCCGTGTTCATTGTGGGAGATGGAATTCTTGGTGACAGGTGGCAACCCTCCATGCCCTATGTTAGTCTTCATTGGAGCAGCGCAAGAAGACTATAGTGGGCTAAAGTACCTGAGTAGCTGAGGAGCAGCAATGGGCAGTTGTGAGTTGTTCACAAATCTGTGAACAACTCAACAGGAGTCTCGATGTGTTGATGCGTTGATGGACGAATGATCAACGAGAGAGCAGATTGGAGAGCCGAGGTTCAATGGCTAGATGGACTTGGATCGTTGATAGAGGCAGTGTTGCAGAGCGAGAGCCGAAGGATCGGGCAAGCACAAGGTACAATCGAGGGGAGCTGTGAAGTTGACTACATCAGCCAGATGGTCAAAGTATCTTGTTGAGGGTAGATTGGTTGTTGATGGATTGACACCTATGTTGCACAGGTTTTCGAACCCGGGGGTGGGGTTCTTGAACCCAAGTCCCGGATTCGGGTACGTGTGCTTCTGAGAAGAACCCAGAAGAACCGGGTTCTCCAAAAAAAATAATTGGTTCTTCTGTGAAGAACCTTGTGAAGAACCGGGTTCTCCAAAAAAAAAAAAAATTGGGTTCTTCTGCCTTAATAGGTACGGAGAACCCCGAGGATGGGTACTTAGAACCCAAAAATCGAGTTCTTTGGGTTCTCAATCACTGATTTTGACTAAATTTTTTTATAATTTTTTTGATTGAAATTAAAAAATTTAAATTAAATTTTAATAAATATTAAGTTTTAACAAAATTACAAATTAAAATGTTGAATTAAAAAAATTAAAATTTTTAATTATTGAAATCAAAATGTAAATCGTAAATACTAAGTCTAAACCTAAACTAAGTTCTCACTTCACATCATTTCATTGAGTTCATTCGTTCGACGCAGGGATGAGAGGCCGAGGTATCCATTCGACAAAGAGGCGCAGGTATTACGATGATAGAGGCATTCATTCACGCAGGGATAGAGGACGCAATATACAGGGAAAAAGGCATTCATTCACGCAATACAAGTAGAGGGAGGCGACAGAGGACGGGAGGGAGGTATGCATGCAGAGGACGAGAGGGAGAAAACGGAGGCGTTAGAGGGAGGTATTCACGCCTTCTGTGAATTGTTATAACTCATATTCAATAGAAAAAAATCTTTGTTTAAGAAATGACATCAACATATAAACTGCACACTTAGATGGTAGATGTTTATAGTTTAAAAAATGCGAAAATTTGATGCTTACTGCCATGAATGAGGAAGTGTGAGATATCTCAAAAATGGGCATGGAGAGTTTGAATTGGATATTTAAATTAAAGTACAATTCCACTCCATTTGAAGCCTACTTATTACTTTGAGAAAACTTAAAAGAAATATGGTAAATCATAAAATCCTATGAACAAAGAACCAACTAAGGCTTGCCTCAATTCTTTCAGCAAATTCAGAAATTTACCCTTTTATAAGATCCATAAAACTTGACCCAAGCCCAACTATGAGGATCATAAAAAACATCAAACTTTTTTATAACTACTAAGTAGTACTTGTATTACCGTTACAGAGAGGAATTAAAACTTTAAATCATAAATATTTTAATTTTCTTGTTTAAAGTTGAAAAATATACAAATTCATATATATTATAAATTATAATTTATAAATTTATAAGCTATAAAATATAATATTATTATATTTATATATTATATATATCAAATTATCAATTATAAATTATAATATACCCCCGACGAACCCATTCACCCTGTTTCAAAAAATGACGTACTCGTCTCCGTCCCTGAACCCACGTTTCCTGGCAACATAGATTGACACCAAGCAACAATTTTGTATTTTGTATCAGTGAATGTATGAGGGTCATTATTCCTGGTACAAGAGCCCTAGACTGTTGTATTATTTAAGTTGATTAATATAACGAAGTTGGTTTATTGTACAAAATTTTGTAAAAAGTTGTGTATATGTTACCACTCAAACCAATAGGGGACCTAAAGGGGGTTCCTAAGAGGGCAAATGTTAGGTTAAGGGCAATGATAGAGACTTAGCCCACTTTCACCATAGCTAAGTCTCCCTTCTCTTTACGGACTTTCACCGATGGAAGGAGACCCTATGATTTAGGAAGTCAGTTATAAAGAATCGATCAATGAATAGGTGTGAACTGACCTTAAAGACCCTTTCCCTAGGATAGAATGAAGAATGGAACTTGCTTGTCTTTTAAGCAAGGAACTTGATTTTCTAGGGAGAGGGAATGAGGATTGGAAGGTTGAGGTAGAAGTTCTCAATCCCTAAAATCCCTTGGGGAACTTGGATTCCCGAGTAGTCCTTGATAAATAGGCTTTGGTGAAGAATGGGACCACACGAGGCCAAGTGGACCCAAGGTTAGGGGATGGATTTTGGCAACCAATGATGTTCTTAACTTGGCCAAGGTGAGGGGAAAGGATCAAACAAGAATATTCACCCAAAGATGTCAAATTGATCTAGTTAGGTACTAGCCTTTGAAACACTAGGGCAAGAATTGATCCTAGAGCTAGGGTTTGTGGTATCCAGAGATTCCACTGTTGGATTTGCTTCAAATTTAGAGGAGACCTAGGGGACCCACCAACGCAGTTGTATCTAGGAGATCGAAGTTTTCCTGTGGCCAGTTTCCTGGACAATTGATGCCCTAGGTGACCCAATGAGGCTAGACCTAGGAAAAAAGGGAAAAGGGTGAAAAAGAGGGTTAAAATGATCACCCTTTGTGGGACCAGTGCCTGATTTCACTTGGGGATATGGAGTCAAGGAGAGTAATGAAGACAAATTTTGTTTCTCGCTCAAGGAGGCTCCAAAAGTCAAATTCATCCAATGTTAGAGAAAAGAGAAGAAAAGTGACTTTTAAGCATTTATACTTCATACAAATGGTGCATGCTTATCAAGATAACATGATCTGTAGGAAATTTCATTCATCCAACATGGCCCATAGATTGAATAAGCTAAATAGACACATAATTCCACATTAAATACATGTAGCAAAAGAAAAATAGCGTTAAATTCACACTTTCAATGTTAGAGAGTATATCCAACCAGCATCACATTTGCAATATAAGAAGCTCCAAGATGGAAAGAACCCAATCCATACATCAAAATTCATCATCATCCAAAAAATATCCTCCCCGAGGGGGTGCAGGGGGGACTTGTCCCCCCCGCAGCAAGTCCCCCCCGCAGGGGTTCGGGGGGGCCGATCCCCCTTGACTGGGGGGTCCGGGGGCCAGGGTTCCCCCGACGGGGGTTTCGGGGGCAGCGCCCCCGAAGCTAAAAACATATGTAAAATTGCCTTGTAAAATATTGTAGTTTCGTAGTCAATCTGGGCTGTTCATTAAGCGGATGATCTGACGGTAGAAGTTATATTTAATGTAGGGTTTTTTGCCCTAGAAGTCAACCCTTCATTTTGTATGAGGGTATTGTATTGCAGCTGTGTATTGCATGTGTATTTTGGGCGAGAAACAGAAAGGGGGATTGTGAGAGAGAGTAGAGGATATTATAGCAGATCTGTTGTAGGTTGTGTCTCTTCATCTCGCTGGATAATAGAAAGGAAGGACTGGCTGTTCGGGGTGGACGTAGCCCAAATTGGGTGAACCACGTATATCTGTGTCTCTCTTGTTTTATATGTTTTCTGTGTTTGTGTTTACGCATATTTTATGTGTTCCATTGCTCTGTCATATGTAATTTTCTAACAGTTTGGATCATTCACCAATCGACCTTGAAGAGATAGATCTGCAAACTACAAATGCCGCAGATTGGGTCCAATTAGAGGAGGCTTCGCTTTTAAGCCTACATGACTTGGAGAACTTTGAGAGTCAAGCAAGCGAAGAAGTGGGAGGAATCACTTCTAGTTCTCACTCTTAGAGCCTTAGACTCTTAGTTACTGGCTTTTTACTAATTAGTATGCAGTATTTTGTAAACTTTTAGAAGCAAATGCTTCTGGATCTATGTAGTCACTAGTTAGGAGTTAGGACTCAGTACTTTGGATCATGTTTGGACTCATAACATATATGATATACTTATTCATTCATAGTATTTTGGACATATATTGATATTATGCATTGTTTGGACATGGCTTTATTGAATATCAATGAAATATGTTTTTTTAATTCAATATATTTGTATATCATTATTTATTGAATTCACCGATTTTTTCCCGATCTGATTAAAACTCTTCGCTCTTTTGCCTCGCCGATTTATTGCCGATTCTGAGTCTAGTAACATTGTTACAAACTTTAATACAACAAACATAGGGCTCCTGCACCAGCGATCATGACCCTTACAATTAGCACTGATCCAAGAACAACTAGGGCTTGATGTCAACAACTTATGAATATCAAACTGCTATTGAACAAAGTACACTTGACTTACTTGCTGAAGGAGCACTCAACTCAGCCCTTTCATTCCATGTACTTTGAACACTTTTGGCAGGTCCTTTGCCACCTCTTCTGCTGCTCACAAGACTTCTGCAACTTCAGAATGATTGCGTCTTCAGCTGCTCAAACTTCCACTATCAATCTTCTAGCTGCTTCTAGAATGACTGAACATAGGCTCACAGATGTGTTCTCTAACAACCCTCTTGCTCCACCAAGAAGTCTACTCTTAGGGTCTTCATAATTCTTACCTCTTATCACTGATATGCCCACTTGCATTCACTAAACTAGGGCATTAACAAACAGCCCTCTTATCACTGATTTGCCAAACCCAAATCACTGAACTAAGGCATCATCCAAACTTCCTTCTAACAATGACAAATCAGCTCCTACGTCATTGTTCTTTAAGGTCTTCAAACTGCACTCTTATCAGTCCTCTAGCTGTCCCTTGGATGACTGAACTTCGGGTTTATAACCAGCCCTCTTAACAGTGACAAATCTGCTCGTTGTTCACTGTACTAGGGCACACTATTCTGCCCTCTTACAATCCCTTAACTCCTTATAAGGTGATTGAACTAGGTCTTACACAAGCTGCCCACACATCTGCAATTTGTCTCCTCAAATTACAGAACTTAGGGCTTCTTCAAAACTCAGCCACTAACAGTCCCTTTTCTCCACAAGGTTCACTGTTCGTATGCTGCCAAGACCTCAATGTAGGACAGACTTAGCTCCTCCACTTCAACACTTCACTACCCTTGATTCTACTCCACGTCAGCCCTCCTTTCAACACAATACATCAGCCGTCTTTTCTGTCCAATTACATGCACTTCTGTTTCCTCTTGAGACAGATTTTGGCCTCACTGGAGTTCAGGACATGCACAGAACTTATGTACAGACCAGCAGCCCTAATCACAGAGATGTATCACATTAAAATCTCCTCTTTTAGGGGCTTGGCCCTTCCCTTCAACACAGAAACAAAACGCACTAGACACTGAGTTCAGGACAAAGATACATGGGCTGATTATCCACGGAAATAGCCCTATTTAGGGCACAAACCTTGACACAGAAAGAGACATCAGAACTGCACAACAGCTCTTCCTTAAGGAGCACGAATATCACAGAGAATTGAGTCCTCTTCACCTGGGAAAACTCGGCCTGCTAACCACAGAAAAAGCACACGCACTAGCTCTTCATGAGATCTGTGCCCTATCCTCTTGAGGTAATTTGCTCTTTCTCTAGGGCGGAAACACTTGAGAGATGTGCTTCATAGGATGTCCTCAACGAGCTCAATTCTACTCCTTTTTCTAGTGTTCTATGGTGGTTTCAAATTCCACCAAGGGTCACGCCTCTTCGTCAAAGCCGACCCAAGAAATTTGCTTAAACACCAATTTCTCAAGGAGTAAAAATTCTTTTTGTTTGACTTTTACCACACCATTGAAGCCCTAGGAGCCCCTTATCCCTGTTGATTTCTGGTAGCATCAGATGTGCTTCAAGTCTCAAATTTTGCAGGGAGGCTTAGACACATGTATTCCAAAGAACCCAGAAAGCGTTTTGGGAAATTCCACCTTGATTGTGTTTTATTAAAATAATTAATTATTTTTAATGGGACTCTAAGTTTAAACTTAGGAAATTAAAATAATTAAAAGGCATTAATAAAACAGGATGTGAATCTTCTAGAAAAAAATGGAGATCAAGTCAAATTAATCTAAGCCGTTGATTAGCGATTTAATCTTCGCCGTTGAAGTCTCAACAAGAAGATTATAAGGACTTGATGGGGCATTTGGAAATTACACCGTCCGAGTCTAGAGATCGAATTTCTTTAGTGAGCAGTGCTCAGGGAGAAGATTGATTGAGTTGATTCTTGCAGAGAGGGGCAGAGATAATTTTTCCGGTTGGAGATTTTCTTGATCCAGAGAGTACAAGGCAGGGAGGGGAGGGCAAAGAACAGTTTGGAGAGACAACGCAGAGGCAACCACGCAAAGCTTTAGAGGGAGTCCGTCTTTTTGTTGGGGAATAGTTAGGATCTAGTGTCGGAGTTGGCGTGTGAGACCGGGAGGCCAGAGGGCTAAAGTTTCCAGCTAGCAGAGAGATCAGAGGAGGTGCAGCGCAGTCCATATAGCAGTGTCTGCGTAGGTGTGACGCAGTATTGCACAAAGACATCACAGAGCAATGCCGAATCTTCCAATGATAGAGTGAGATCATCTCACTAGCCTTTTGTTCCGTTAGATCTTTGTATAGGATTTCCAGTCAGGGCATACGTAGAATTGTACTTAGAAATTACTGCTTAATAATATCAAACACTCAGCTACTGCACCAGTTTTCCCGCATTGGGTTTTTCCGGGGACTTAGTTCAAAAACAACGGTGTCGTGTGTGTTATTTCTTTTCTTGCTCAGATCTTGTTTCTACATATAATTTCCGCAGTTTATTTTAGTGAGGGTTGCAGTGTGATGTATTCAGTATTTGCCGTAGTTAAACTGCAAATAAATTGTTAAGTAAAAGTTAACAGTTAGGTGAATATTTTCCAGTTGCTGCAATAGGATTCCAAATCTAGAAATTTTCACATGGTATCAAAGAGCTTGTATAGCTGTGCAGGAGAAGCAAGAGAGCAGATTGGGAGAATTTAGTGTTGAAGAAGTGGGAGATCAAATCGTTGCATAGGCAGCAGATCGAATCCCTAAGGGATTGTGTAGTCCAGGCCAGGAGGACTAGATTCATCGGGAAAATCTCTCTCTGAGTGAGACGACAAAGAGGTAAGATTTCCAGATTCGTGATTTGTCAGCGACAGAGGGAGCAACACAGAGCAAATATCCGTGGGACGTAGTTTTCTGCATCATTTTGTTGGGCAGAAAAGTGCCAAAAGGAAGAAGCATACAGAGGGATTTCTGACCTTAGGGAATTTCTTGCCCAAGAAATTCTAATTTCCCGTGCAAAAGCAACAAGATCGTGATTTATTTGGCTGACTCCATGAGGGAGTGCGTAGATCCAGTTGCGCACAGGGTTAGAGGTAGCAATTTGACATCTGGTTGGGTGAGATGGAAGCCACTAGGCTGCGTGATTAGGATCGGTTGGAGGGTGCTTCCAACTATGTAATCTAGAAGGCAAGGATCTCCTCCCTTTTGGATGAGCATGAGCTCAAGGCCTTCATCGACAGTGTAGTAGCTAAACCTGTGTATGTAGATCCATTGAAAGCATTCAAGAAGAACATGGAAAAAGCCAAACGGTTGATCCTCGACGGAGTGAGGGATCACACTGTCTCACATATTTCTAGCAAAGGGACTGCCAAGAAGATGTGGGATGCATTGGCCACGCTATACCAGGGGTCTTCCGAACAGTGGAAGATGTTCATGGAGGAAAAGATGCGGTCTACTAAGATGTAGAAAGGAGAACGCATAGACCCGTTCCTTGCGAAGCTTCAGGAGGTTCGAGATCAACTGGCAGTTGTAGGGTCAACGCCTTAGGCCATGAAGATGGTCAGACTGGCTCTGAATTCCATTTCCGAAGAATGGTAAGCTTTTTCCAGAGTATCCTGGGTAGAGAGAAGTTTCCAGACTGGGAAGGAATGTGGGCAACTATTCAATAGGAAGAGATGAGGAGAGATTTACTCAAGTGCAAGCTTGATGGAAGCAGCAACAGTGGGACAAAACTCAAGAAGGATGAGAATGCAAGCAGCAATAGTGGGACAAAGCTCAAGGAGGATGAGAATGCAACCCTTGCATCAAAGGGGCAGCAGGAGCAGTGGAGTCGGAAAAAGGACGTCTCAAAGATCAAATGCTTCTGGTGTGGCGAGATTGGACATTATGCTACATAATGTCCTCTCAATAAGAAGGACAAGGATGAGAAGCATGATCCGCAGGCTGCAACTGCGAGGATCGAGGAGGAAGATCTCGCGATGATTGCCCACATATCTCCAGGGGAGAATTAGGGTGATCTAGAATTGTAGTTCGAGAGAACGACAACTGGGCAGGATCCTTGAGGAGTCCACCTCGTGGATTATTACCTTGATATTAGGGCCCAAATCAGAAGTAGCAGGATGGACAAGTCTTAGTTGGTGCATAGTGCAAAAGTGACAGCACAGTGGATCGTGAGCGCCAGAATTTGAGCAGCGTAGAGCAGAGTTGGCAGCAGTGCAGGAAGGCACAACGCAAAGGCAACAACAGCGCAGTAGCTTCAGAGGGTCAGTGCAAAGACTAGCAACAGTCAGATCTTCAATACCATATGCATCATGCTGAACACTTAGTTCATAAACTGGATGCTTTTCTGTTGCAATAAGCAACAGAGTTGTAGTGTAGTAGTAGTTGGCAGCAGTACGTAGGGTCAACAACAACATAAATGCAGCAATGCAGTGTTGGTGGGCAACAGTCTCAGACATGAGCAGTGCAGAGGGAGATGTTACAGAGGCAGGGTGATACTTCAACAAGATGTATTGCTAGAGCACATTACTCGCTAAGAGGGAGTATTGATTTCTGGTAGCATCCGATGTTCTCTAAGTCTCAAATTTTGCAGGGAGGCTTAGACACATGTATTCCAAAGAACCCAAAAAGCTTTTTGGAAAATTTCACTCAGATTGTGTTTTATTAAAATAATTAATTATTTTTAATGGGACCCTAAGTTTAAACTTAGGAAATTAAAATAATTAAAAGGTGTGAATCTTCTAGAAAAAAAATGAAGATCAAGACAAATTAATCTTAGCCGTTGATTAGCGATTTAATCTCGGCCGTTGAAGTCTCATCGAGAAGGTTATAAGGACTTCATGGAGCATTTGGAAATTATACCGTCAGAGTCTAGAGATAAAATTTCAGTAGTGAGCAGTGATCAGGGAGAAGATCGATCGAGTTGATTCTTGCAGAGAGGGGCAAAGATAATTTTTCCGGTTGGAGATCTTCCCTGATCTAGAGAGTACAAGACAGAGGGCAAAGAGCAGTCTGGAGAGGCAGCACAAAGCCAACCATGCAGAGGCTGCACAGAGCTTCAGAGGGAGTCCGTATTTCTGCTGGGGAATAGTTAGGATCCAGTTCTGGAGCCGGGGTGTGAGACCAGAAGGCCAGAGGGTTGAAGTTTCCATCTAGTAGAGAGATCATAGGTGTAGCACAATCCCAACAGTAGTGACGCAATGACTGCGTAGGTGTGACGTAGTATTGCGCAGAGGCTCATCTCCAATGTAAATCAGTGCCAGATCTCACCAGCCTTTTGTTCAGTTAGATATCTATATAGGATTGCCAGTCAGGGCATTCGAAGAATTGTACTAAAAAATTACTGCTTAATAATATCAAACCCTCAGCTGCTACACCGATTTTCCTACATTGGGTTTTTCCGGGGACTTAGTCCAAAAACAACGGTGTCGTGCGTGTTATTTCTTTTCTTGCTCAAATCATGTTTCTGTATTTAATTTCCATAGTTTATTTTAGTGAGGGTTGCAGTGTGATGTATTCAGTATTTGCTATAGTTAAACTGCAAATAAATTGTTAAGTAAAAGTTAACAGTTAGGTGAATATTTTCCAGTTGCGGCAATAGGATTCCAGATCTGGGAATTTTGACAAGCCATTCAAGGGTGCCCCTCATGCATCCAATGATTAAAATATTATTTTTTCCACTTGGTTTCGTGTCCACAACTTGTGAAATTTTGATTACTGTTGCAATTTTTGGTTATTATTCTCCTATCTTTTCAAATTATTTGCCAACTACAATTAACTTGTGGCAAATACCAAATAAAACACAACTGCAACTTCACGAAAAATAAATATGAGAATTGAGAAATATATATGCACACAAACAAATATAGAACACCAGTGTTTTCAGACAAATGTCCTTGGAAAAACCTCGAAGGAAAAACTAGTTTGTAGATGAGGGTTTTATTATTAAAATTCTTCAGCGATTTGAGAGTACATAAATCTACTTGCATGACACTGGCAAAGCTCTAGAAAATTTTCTCCACTATTCCAACTAGCAAATCGAACTGGAAACACTAAGTTTCCTCTTCAAATATCAACTCGGCCTCCTCTAGCAAACTCACACCCTCTGCCTGCAGCTTGCACTGGATCATGCAACTCGCATTGGCTTCTGAGAATGATTTCAAAAATTCGTTCCAACGAATATATTGCCTACATATGTCCTCTAAATATATTTGCACCTCCTCCGAGAATTATTTAGCCAATTGGAAATGAAATTTAATGCTCCAACAATCCACACTGGGTCAACTGGCTATTCGCATTGCTTGATCAACCGTCTTTTTTGCAGATAAATTCAGATTTTCTCTGACTCTGAGAATACTGGAAATGTTCTCACAAAATATTCATGCTGAAACCCTTCTGCTAGTGTTCCTGCGTTGCCTCTGTGCCCTTACTCTCACTGCAATTTGTGTCTTCTTCGTGCTCTCCAAATGACCCATTGACTTCCTCTTATAATCTCTCATTGACGAATCAACGATCATGATCTAATCACAATTGATGGCTAAGATCATCTTGTCCCCATCAAGTGAATTTTCTGAATGTCTTGAGAGGAAAATCAATTTACCCCAATTAATACTGATTAATTAAGCTATTTCCCTCAGTTAGACTAAGCAAAACTTAATTAACTGCTTAATTACATTTAATCAAGGCCTTTTCTCGTGAAACCAATTCTAGGTATTGGATAAAATGTGTTCCATAGCCTCATAGACACATTCTAAGACCAGAACACCTATTCGAGCTACACCAACTAACACTCCCTCTTAGCGAGGAAGGTGTTCTGCATAAAACACAACTTTTCTTTGAAGAAGATGAACCTCGTCTTCCCTAAAGCCTTTGCCAGAATATTTGCTACCTGCTCATTTGTAGGCATATATTGTAGCTGGACTATCCTGGGTTGCACACAATCCTGATGAAGTGGTATCTGATGTCTATATGTTTGGACCTGTTGTGAAACATCAGATTCTTAGACAACCTGATGCAACTTTGATTGTTGCAGTGTATCACCTTCGTTTCTATCCTCTAACCAAACAAGGCTACTAGCAGCTTCCGAAGCCATATGGCCTCGCATGTAGCCATGCTCACTGCTATGTACTCTACCTCAGCTGAACTCAATGCCATGGACTTCTTCTTCTTGCTGTACCAAGAAACAAATCCTGATCCCATGCTGAAGCAACACCCTTAAGTGCTTTTTTGATCCACTATGGTACTTTCCCAGTCTACATCAACATAGCCCACCAATCTGACACAATCGCCTCGAGCATACCTGATCCCATACTCGACTATGCCATGCAAATAACTTAGCACATGTTTAGCTGCTATCCATGCACTCTCTTTGCCTCCACCATGAATTAACTCAAAGAGTTAACTAAATAGGATATGTCTTGCCAGGTGTTGAATAGATACATGAGAGAGCCTATCAACTGCCTGTACAAGGTGGGGTCCACATCATTTTCCCTAGATGCATCTATCTTCCTCTAATTGCTGATCATGGGTGTAGACATGTCTCTGCAATCCTCCACCCCGAATCTCCTCAGGAACTCTATGCAGTATCTACCTTGGCCAAGAAAGATCTCTTCATCTATCTGCCATACCTCTATTCCTAGAAAATAGTGCATTAACCCCAAATTCTTCATCTCGAACTCTGCTGCAAGGTCCCTTTTGCACTCCCGATGAGCCCTAGTGAACCTATCAAGAACAAGTCGTCCACATATAGGACAAGAATGAATACATCTCTTCCAACCACAAAGTAGTAGAGGTTACTGTCTGCCTCACTCTTCACAAAGCCCATGCCCTGTAAGTATCTGTCGATGCACTCATACCATGCCCTGGGAGCCTGCTTAAGATCGTACAACGCTCTCTTCAATATGCACATGTGGGTCTTTCTCTCTCAAGTTCACATGTGTGGATAGTTTCTCTCTCTCCTGGTTCGCAGATTTTCTGGGCAGTTTTGTTGTAGGGGGTTGGAATTCTAGGAAATTGCAGGGGCCAAAATTTCTGGGTCTTTGGGAAAAATAAGGAGGCCGAAATTCGGCCTAGGGTAGATTAGAAGGCATCGTGTTGGATCATATTAGAAGGCTTGAATTGGAGGGAGAAGACCAAGTTTGACCATAGATTTGTTGAAGGTCAATTTGACCTAGTTGTACACTAGAGGTCTAGGTGTGTCTCTTGTTGAACTGAACAATTTCTCTATTGAAAAGGGTTGATGGGTTTCCTTAGGATAAACCTTGTGCTCTCTTTGTGCATTGAGATCTCAATTGTTCTATTGTTCTTATATGGTTGAATTTCTGGAGTATAATTAAAAGAGGATTAACATCATTTGAGGTAATTATTAGTTTTCAAAATATTGTGGTCGTATCTATTGTACTTTAAAAATCAATAGGGAGCAAAACACTCTAAGAATCGAGCTCTGAAGTACTATAGTAATAGCGGGGCAACCTTCTTGCACAGTAAAACTAACAAAGATACCTTTGTATCCTGAATTGAAAAAAGAGGAAGATTGTAGAAGACCAATGAGTTCACCAAAATAATTCACAAACCACATAATCAATTGTCATGTCAGAATAGGGGTAGAGTGCAATTAGATCTGTTTGGTACAATTGTATTCGATAAGAGAAGTTAAGCTACAAAATCCATCTGACTTGTGAATTGGTTGAGAGAGAAATACTTGACTTTATTCAGTACCATCACTATTATATGCAACCAGGTCTATTGGTGTAGGAGTAGTTGTGAATTGGAATGTGAACTATTGATTGTTCAAACTATTGTTTAGCTACATTGTTATGTACTCTATATCATCTTTGTTGGATTTGAAAAGAAATATTGTGGAATTTATCTTGTAATATTGTAGCCTTAAGGGAAAAAATACCTAAGGGACATTACATGTTGGTTGTGTACTCGTTCCTTTATTTTACCTTGGTGGTTATCATTTGCCCCTAGTCCAGTGTGACTTTCCTTAGGGTTTTTCTTTCACTGCATAGGTGGGGCACAAATAGGGGACTCTGATGATGGTGGCATTCCATGTTATTCATACTTAACACTTGTCATCATTCCCCTTATATCATTATTCCATCTTTTGATTGGTTGTTGTTAGTTTCTTGCACTAGTTCCCTGTTGGCCTTGTCCTATGCGGAGAAGGGGTTGGAAATACTTGAGGTTGATGCAACTGTAAGAAAACAAAAAGCACAAGCCAAAAGTAAAAATGCAAAAGAATGGCAAGGGATGTAAAGCAATCAAAAGGTGTTAATTTTGGGCAACTAGGTCCAAACTCCATGTTGTGATGCTCATATGACGATGCCAATATTTTTATTGGATTCCTCTTTCGGAGAGGTGCAAGATTGATCTAAAGATCATCTTGATCAGATGAGCAGAACATTTATTTTGAATTTATTCCACTTATGTGCAAGGTCGGCCAGAATTGTAATGTAGGCTTGGAGCCCCAACACATGTGTCACACACCCTCACAAATGGATATATATTGGTCAACGTTGGAGGTCATTTTCACCATCACTCATCACACATTTCTCTCTTGCATCTGATTGGTTTGATCTCACATTTGGAGGCTTCTCTTCACTCACACGTGGGAAAACAACAGCTAAGGTTTTTTGATCTGACCTAAGGTTTCAGCGTAGATTTGACCAGCGTTGACTTTGGTCAATGCTTGGTCAACTTAACCTCAAACTCTCGCAAAACTTCGATCTCTTCAGTCTGCATTTTTTGGAACAAAAATCGAGGTTGGACGTTGACCTTTGACCGTGATGCGTTGATCATTGATTGGACAACGTTGAAGTTTTTTGACTTTGGGTTGACTTTTGTGGAGCTATCTTGAGGGTTGTGTGGCACTTCTGGTTGGCTGACCGTGAGGAGACTTTGCTGGTTGAAGCATCGCCATAACGCACCACAACACATATATTTTGCTGATCAAGTTAAGTGTATTTTTAGCTTGTCTTTCGTCGATCTATTGGTATGTTCTATCAACAGTTTACTTTCATGTTTATGTGATTGCTATCGGGTTTAAAGTAAAGTTGCATCAAGCATAGAACATCTACGAAAATTTACATGGTATCAGAGCTAAGGTGAAGACAAAGCCCAAGTTTGTATTGAGAGCAATCACAGAAGAAGTAGTATTTGTCAAGGACTCATTGGTACCTCAAATTATAATGGCTTCAAAGCTGATGACAAGTTCACTGGCAAGTCTGAATTTCATGCTTGGAAGATGTCTTTGGATCTGATCTTGGAAGACCAAGATGTCATGGACTATGTGCAGGGTAAAATCCAAGAGCCTCCATCATCTGCACCTGCTGCCACCAAGACGAAGTATAAGAAAGGGGAAATCAAAGCAAAGCTGAGCATCCGGGATTCCATCCATAAGAGTCTGGTTGCCTACATCTCTGAGCTGGGCACATCTAAGGAGATGTATGATAAGTTGGTCAATATGTTTAGGGCTAACAATGCAAATCAAGTTCTTTTCTTTAAGAACCAATTGAAGAATCTCAAGAAAGGCAAGGATGAATTCATTCAATCCTATTTTCTGAAGTTGACTGAAATCAGGAATAATCTTCTTGCCATTGGGGAAACAATAGCTGATCGAGAAATGGTTCTAACCGCCCTTGGAGGTCTCCCCTTTGAATGGCATGTATTCATTACTACCATTCTCATTAATAATGTGATTCTTGATTTTGATGAAGTATTGTCAAGATGCACTCAAGAGGAAACAAGAATGATGGAATATGAAAATGAAGGTAATGCTGCCTTCACCGCTCATGCTAAGAAGAAGAACAATGGTGGTCTGAGGAACCATGGAAGAGCTAGGGTCAAAGGAAAGAAAGGAAGATGTTACACATGTAACAAGACTGGCCATTATGCTAGAGAATGCCCTAATAGAAGGAATTTTCCCGGGGATGATGATAACAACAACAACATGAGGAACGACAATCAAAGGAACAACAGGTTCAAAGGAAAGAGGAAGGCTCCATCTGGTCGCAATGGAAATGGGCAACCTTTCAAAAGGTCAAGAAATTCCAGGTATAAGGAATCTAGCGTTGTTGATGATAAGAAAAATGAATTCATTCTTGTATCTCCCCTCTCTGCTGCATCTCCACCCAACACCATGGATGTCTGGTTGATTGATAGTGGTGCTTCAAGGCACCTCACTAGGTTTAAAGAAGCGCTTTCTGATTTGATTGTGAAGGATACGAATCTGAAAATTATCCTTGGAGATAATGCCACCTATCCCGTCAAAGGGACAGGGACTATGATCCTCCATCTATCTCAAGGTCAAGTCCTTCACTTGCAAGATGTAATCTATGTACTTGATTTGAAGAAGAACCTTGTGTATATTTTGGCCATGGAAGACAAAGGTTTCAAGGTGGCATTCGTCGATGGAAAGGTACACATATGGAAGAAGAGTCTCAAGAAAGCTCTTATGATTGGGTTTAGAGTTGATACACTCTACCAAGTTGGAGGAAGTCCATTGGGAGCTGTTGACCACACTTTGTCAACTACCCCATAGCAGTACACCCCCAGTTTTTCAAATGGGATTCTTCATGTTCGACGTGGTTGCGCCATTCAGATTCCATCATTAGTCATCAGTCGACAGTTTTTATAAATGATGTAAACCCATTCTGCATGTTATAATGTAAATGATCTAAGTAGGACCGTCAATGTATGTAACCACCTAAGTAAGCCTAGTATGTTGTTGATGATTTCCATCCTAGGAGGTTTTTTGTCTCACTGATTCACGTAAGTGATCGGCAGAGTTTTTCCCTCCAGCCTCACCCCAAAGCTAGGGTGGATTTTATCATCAGCATGCTAAGTGAGTCCTAGTGTTTTTATCGAGTCCTTGTAAAAGTAGTTTGAGCTACTTGGTCTACTAGATCATGTTTTGAGTCGCAGAATTGGGTATTTATTTGAGGGTCTATACGAATGGGTATTCCCCTTTCATGTATGTAAATGTATTATCTCATGTAAAAGAGGGTTGGAAAAATAATTATAATCCCCTCTTAGTCAATTAATTAAATTTTCTGGTCAATTAATTAATAAAATCTTAAACCAGAAATTTAATTAATTTAAGGTCCTAAGTCAGGATTAAATCTTTAAAGGAAAAATTTGTGGGTCCTTGGACAGATTTAGAGTGCTTCCAGCCAAGGAAGATGATAATTTATAATGATGGAATCTTGGTCTTGTATGGAGTCAAGGTCAGGATTTGGAAAATTAATCTCAAAACAATATTATTAATTAAAATTGAATTAAATGAGGAATTTGTTTGCTCTCAAATGGAGAATTTCAATCATCCTTACTAGAAAGATAATACAATTTTTTTAGATTTTGAGATTATTTTGACGAGAATCATCCAAACTAGCCGTTAGAGATCTTGTCCTATAAATTTAGAGGTCTTTCTCATTCTTGAGTCATCCGATCTCAGGATCGTGCACTTGTTCTTAGAAGCTCTTGTAAATTTTTGAGGAATAAAGCATAAAGACTTTGGGGTTACAAATCTGGATGTTTCTTCTCAGATCTATGTGGTGAATTGTCTCTAAACTCTGCTACTTTGTTTCTTGTATTTTATGGTTGATGGCCTTCATGGATTAATCTGCATACAGGTATCTTGTGCAGTTTTCTGGGTTTATAAAATAACATTCTGATTTTTCTGCAAAGGTCTCATGTTGTTTTTTTAAATCTCTATTGATCTAAGATTCTGGATTTTGTATAGCAGAAATTTTTTGTTTTTGCAATCACATCAAAGGTTCTTCAAAGACCATCAATTTCAAAAAACATAAATCTGATAAGCTCTTTATTTGTTAAATTCTAGGTCTATCTTACGATATTTGTGATTTTTCAGGGTTTCAAAGGCTTGTGCCTCTCATTCAAAAATTTTAATTTCTAAACTGTGCTAAAATAAATTCAAATCTGACCATGAGGGTTTTAAATCTGTAAAGTAGTTGTAAATTTGTAAATTTTCTTTTAGGACTGAAAGGATTTAATCGTTTCTTGGTGTGTATCTTCAGATCTGGCTGGTCTCTTGTAGGTTCAGGGTTCAAATCGGAAATTTTTTTAGATCTAAGGCAGATCTAGCCTCCAAAGGCCAGAGCAGACCTCAAAACCCCACTGTGGGCAAATCTGGGCGTTATTGATTCAAAAAATTTTGAAAATCTGAAAAGAAATTTAAATTGCTGGACGTGTACTGGGTTTATTTGCTGTCTTTTTTTGCTACCTCGCTGCCCATATCAATGCTCTCCCTCCATTTTTCATCTGCAATCCATTCCTCATTACTTCCTATACAGATCCGTACGCTGGCCATAAGGATTTTCCCAGTTCGTTTCTCCGCAGCCTCTTCATTCTTCACGCTGCCATAGACCCATCGTCCCTTTTTTTTTTCTGCCGTCCCCTCTTCTCATCAACCTGCACACGCCATACAAAGAGGATTCATGCAACGTTGAACCTGTGTTTCAAATTTCTGCGCGGATTTCTTAGATCTTGCCTTGCCATCTCTGTCGATCCTCACGTTTTCACGAGCCCGTAACATCCCATTTAACCCATCGATCTTTTGTCTCCGCGACATTCCATGCCATTGTCCCTCAGCGTTCATTTATTTCTGCCGTCTGGCTCGCGTCCAATCCTGAGCTTCTCCACGCTAAGCCTCGTCCTTATTTGCGTCGATCATTACTCTTCCCCACCGTCCGCTCCATCGACCTACAGCAAACAACAAAACGAATGTGAACCCTTTACGAATATGTTTCAAATTTCTGTGCGTTGGTTCCATTTCGTCTTCTCGCTGTCCGTCGTGCCCTAACCTGCAAAAAGACAATCACACATTAAAAATACAGTTACATATATGCGTTTTGAGGTCGGATTAGTTTTAGTTTTAACTTCTAGTCGTAGACTCTAGTTTTAGGTTCTGTTGTATTTAATTTTTTTTTATATATACATCATCGTGTTAATCATAGAGTCGTTTTTAGATTTGTTTAGACTTAGAAATATTTTAGAATTAGTTTAAATTTTGTTTTAAGATAAAAAAATAAAATATAAAATTCCAAAAATATTTTAAATTTTGTTTTTTTTAGAGTTTAGTTAGATTTTAATTAGATTAGTTTTCTTTGGATTTACCTTTTTTTTAGTTTGATTTTGTTTTTAGTTTTGATTTAGTTTTAAGTTTGATTTTAGCTTTAGTTTTGTATAAATTTAGATTTCTTAATTTGAAAATCTTACAAAAATAATAAAAAACTATAAAAATTCTCAAAAAATTTCTCTTTTATGGTCAAATGAGCTTTGAAATTTTATCTTAAGAGTGACTATATAAAATCTTTGATTTGTCTGGAATCGAAATTAATTGAAACATTTTAAATCCTGGCATTTTCATCGTATTGTTTCATGGTTGTAGTGTCTTTCATTGAATATCATTGTGATCAATCGTGTTTTAATAAGTAGCAGTTAATCATCACTTGTTTATAATTGCATAACGGGATCTTGTTTGACTCCATAAGGCACTGGTCTTAAACGTGCAATCTAATTTAGATCTGTGGAATCTCGTTCATTTTATCAAGTATTTGATGTCTTAGCTGTGTCTCTTGGATTCTTGTCGTTCATTTCTGATAGGGTCTACCTCCCTTAGCTTGCAAGGAGACAGCTTAAATAGAGGGATTGGGGATAAAGGTGACAACCCCCAATCTGAGCCGTTGTCGCGGTGCCTTGACAATCTGTGCGACAACAGGAGCTATGACATGTGATACTATTCGTCAAACCGAACTATGGCACCGAAGGTTTGGACACCTTCATTACAAAGCCCTTCCCGAAGCAAGGAAGGTGGTGACAGGGATGCTCGATTTCAAAAATGACCATGAAGGTGTATGTTAGGGTTGTGCCGAAGGAAAGCATACAATGGGACCTTTCCCCTGAAGTGTCACAAAGACATCTGATGTCTTGCAATTGATACATTATGATCTGTCTGGTATGCTGCCCGTGACATCTTTGGGAGGATGTTCTTATTACATGGCGTTTATAGATGACTTCTCCCATAAGACCTGGATATACTTCTTGAAGAAGATGAAGCATTCATGTGGTTTCGTACTTTCAAAGCCTCGATGGAAAATCAAACAGGGAAGAAGATCAAGATTTTGAGGACCGATAATGGCACTGAATATGAGACGAACGAGTTCAATAACTTTTGCAGAGAAGCTAGCATTAAGAGGGAGACCACAACCGTGTATACTCCTGAGAAAAATGGCGTTGCTGAAAGAAAGAACAGGACCATTGTGGAAGTTGCTCGTGCCATGCTATGTGACCAAGGTCTTCCGAAGTTTCTATGGGGAGAAGTTGTGAACACTGCTGTGTACATACAAAATCGATGCCCGCATTCCACTTTGGATTCCAAAACTCCCGAAGAGGTCTTCTCTGGTAAGAAACCTGATGTTTATCATTTTAGAGTTTTTGATTGTCTTGTTTATTTTCATGTGCCAAAAGAGAAGAGAAGCAAGCTGGATGCTTTTGGGAAGAAGAGAATGTTTGTGGGTTACAGTGAAACTTCGAAGGCTTATAGAGTCTATGTGCCTAGTCAAAGAGAAGTGGAGATATGCCACGATGTTACCTTTGATGAAGATGCTTCCCTCAGGAAAGTGATAAATCTTTCGAGCTTTGAGGAAGATCATGATGCAAGATCTAGAAATCAGGAAGAACCGAAGGATGAGATGATGCCCGATGTTGAAGGACCGACGGACCCTATTGATCCACCTCCTTCAATGAAGAGAAGACCCGCATGGCTCCAGGATACTCTTGAAGATGCCGAGAGACATATGGCCCCAAGAAGGACATTCCGTGAAAGCAGGAAGCTGAATAGATACCAAGGGTATCTAGCAGCCATGAGTACAATCGTACAATCTGAGCTTGGATCATTTGAAGAAGCCGTAAAGTATCAAGTCTGGAAGGATGCTATGCACGAAGAGTACGAGTCCATTATGAAGAATGATGTCTGGGATGTGGTTCCGAGACCGGAGGACAAAGCTGTTGTCACTTCGAAATGGCTCTATAAGGTCAAGCATGGATCAGATGGTAGTGCTGAAAAAGTTCAAGGCAAGATTCGTTGCCCGAGGCTTCTCTCAAAAGGAAGGCGTAGACTATGATGATATATTTGCACCTATGGCCCGATATACCACCATCCGATCTATTATTGCCCTTGCTACTATGCAAGGATGGAATCTTCATTAGATGGATGTGAAGACCGCTTTTCTGCATGGTTCGATAAAGGAAGAGGTGTATGTGGAGCAACCTCTGGGGTTCAAAGTCCAAGATAGAGATGCCCATGTATGCAGGTTGAAGAAAGCCCTCTATGGGTTGAAGCAAGCCCCCAGGGCTTGGTACGAGAGGATAGATAGCTACTTGATGAAGCTGGGCTTCACTCGTAGTAATGCTGATCCGAACCTTTATTTCAAGGTTGATAGAGAAAAGCCTCTCATTCTAGTTCTCTATGTGGATGATCTCTTTCTGACAGGTGCTGACCCTCTCATTCATCAGTGTAAGAGGGAGCTCGCTTCTGAGTTCGAGATGAAGGACCTAGGACTGATGCATTACTTCCTAGGCTTAGAGGTCTGGCAGAGACCTGTCGAGATTTTCCTCTCTCAAGGAAAATACATTGTGAAGCTGCTGGAAAGATTTGGAATGGTGGACTGAAAGTCCGTGTTGACACTGATGGAGCTCAACTTTAAGAAGTTGAGTGGAAACGCTACTGGGCCTGTGCTAGCAAATTCTACCGAGTATCGTCAACTCGTAGGGGCCCTGATGTTCTTAGTGAACACCCGTTCGGACGTATGTTTTGCAGTGAACACTTTGAGTCAACACATGGTTGATCCTCATCACATTCATTGGGTTGGTGCCAAGAATTTGTTGAGATATTTTCGGGGCACGATAAACCATGGGCTGAGATACACTGCCGGGAGTTTGAGACTCCGTGGATATACTGATGCTGATTGGGCTGGTAGTTTGGTGGATCGCAAGGGCACATCTGGATGCGCTTCACACTTGGGTCTGCTTCGATATCTTGGATGAGTAGAAAGAAAAAGTAGGTGGCTTTGAGCACCGTTGAGGCCGAATACATTGCTGCGAGTATGGCTTGTTGTGAAGCTGTTTGGTTGCGAAAGCTCTTCAATGATCTGTTCAGGCATGTGCTAGATACCACCCTTATCCTTTGTGATAACAAGAGTGGGATTCGTTTGTCAGAGAATCCCGTGTTCCACGATCAATCCAAGCATATTGATATCAGGTACCAGTTTATCTGGGATATGGTATAGCGAGGCGCCGTAAGGCTCGATCATATAAGAATTGATGAGTAGGTCGCGGATATTCTCACAAAGCCCTTGGGGAAGGTCAAGTTCCTAACCTTCCGTGAGAATCTTGGAATTGTGGAACGACCCTATGTTGAGGGTCCTGTTGGACGATGAGCTCTGGGAGCTCCGGGGAGCTTTGGGGATAGCTTCTTAGAGCTATAAGCAACCACAGGGCTAGACTTGCCGAACCTTGTTGGTGCGCTTCTGCCCCACCGTTATGATATTTAGTTGGTTCACCTCTCTTTGATCTGTGCCCCGTATGCATCGTACCCATGGAGCCCCAGACTCATGGGAAGTAGCTCTCATCTTGGCCAATGAGATGGGAAAAGCTAGAGACCAATAGCAAGATCGATGGACGCATCGAAGATTGCCGTACTCTGTATGTCTAGGATAGAACGTGTCCAACCACTTGATCTGGGATCAAGTCTAGTGAGGTTTCGGACCTCCAATTGACTTCGGGTCAGTTAAACCAACTTCGGGTTGGTATGAGATTCCTTTGAGTCCTATAGAGGTTTCGAACCTCTGAGCTAAATTTGTCAGCTGGGAGTGATGTCTTTGTGACTCACCTTTTGTTCTGAAATAAAGAAGCCAACAAAGAAAGTTATGGCGGGATGACGCATGATGTTTGGAGGGCACATGTGGATGGAAATCTCCCTAGTTGAGAGGGAGTGTTAATTTTGGGCAACTAGGTCCAACCTCCATGTTGTGATGCTTAGATGACGATGCCAATATTTTTATTGGATTCCTCTTTCGGAGAGGTGCAAGATCAATCTAAAGATCATCTTGATTTGATGAGAAGAACATTTATTTTGAATTTATTCCACTTATGTGCAAGGTTGGCTAGAATTGTAATGTAGGCTTGGAGCCCCAACAAACGTGTCACACACCGCACAGATGGATATATATTGGTCAACGTTGGAGGTCATTTTCACCATCACTCATCACACATTTCTCTCTTGCATCTGATTGGTTCGATCTCACATTTGGAGGCTTCTCTTCACTCACACGTGGGAAAACAACAACTAGGGTTTTTTGATCTGACCTAAGGTTTCAACGCAGATTTGACCAACGTTGACTTTGGTCAATGCTTGATCAACTTGACCTCAAACTCTCCCAAAACTTCGATCTTTGTAGTCTGCAATTTTTGGCACAAAAACCAAGGTTGGACGTTGACCTTTCACCGTGCTGCGTTGACCATTGACTGGACAACGTTGACTTTTGTTGACTTTGGGTTGACTTTTGTGGAGCTGTCTTGAGGGTTGTGTGACACTTCTGGTTGGCTGACCATAAGGAGTCTTTGCTGGTTGAAGCATCCTGTTGACCGCCGTAATGCACCACAACACATATATTTTGCTGATCAAGTTAAGTGTATTTTTAGCTTGTCTTCCGTCGATCTATTGGTATTTTCTATCAACATTTTACTTTCATGTTTATGTGATTGCTATCGGGTTTAAAGTAAAGTTGCATCAAGCATAGAACATCTATGAAAATTTACAAAAGGAAGTTATAGATTGAGCTCTACCCGCTCTTATATAGCCACTTATCCCTGAGAGTGTCCATGTATATCACACTTATCAAAGTAAAAGAAACTCTCAAAGAATATCCTGACCTTGATGAAGCAATAAATTTCCCATCATTTAAGGGGGATTATATCATCATTATTGCATGATAGATCAATTAGACTTGTTAAACAAGCCAAATCAAATGAAGCAAAAGGAAAATAAGGGGGCTTGGAAAAACAAAGGCGAGAGAAGGTAACTCAAGCAGCTAAGCACTCCCTTTGTAGAGGCACTCATGGATGATGGATGATGACAGTTTCATGAAGTGAACCCCAAGCCATAACACATATCACCTGTACCTAGTGTTTGAAAGGGTTGGCCTAGGAATTTCTCATCCCCTTAGGGTTGAAAGCACCTAATAGGGTCACATGATAACCCTCACATACTTAAGTATGGTAACCTATATGCAATCATAAGCTAGTAAGACATTTGAAGGTGATACTTTTGTGAAGTCCTTTGATGGCTTTGACATTGAATGCGGGTCACCTTGATGCTCTTATGGTTCGTATACCCATGATGTTGAACTCACTTGATTCCATTGAGTATGTGCTAGATTCTTCTAAGTGTAGATAATATGATGCTTCTCTAGCATTTCAAAGATGATGTCCAACCACTTTGATGATGACATAGAGCACTTTGATAGAGGAAGTAGGCACCTTTTGATGGACGTTGACCTTGAGGTCGACCGAGCACAATTGATGTGACCCTCCCTTAGCTTTAGGACCTTGGACATTTATGATCTAGGCTTGGACAATGATTTAGAGATTACGTGTACCTAGGACATGGCAAGAAACCCTTAGGCTAGCATCGTACCCTCTTGATGGATGTTGCTCTTCTATTGATGATGATGACTTCGGAGTCCAAACCACTTTGTAGGGGGATTTTACACCTTCTACCATAGTGACATCATGCCCTAACATGATGGCGCCAACCTTATGCTGCATTTGACGATGACATGGGATTTCCAGAGGATGATGTTCGACTTGAGAGGGTTTTCTTTGGTGATGAGGCACCATTTTGATGAGGAAACATAACTTATGGGATGAAACAAATCCCTTGGGTCATCCCTTGCTCCTTTTCATGGAAATACATGCCTTTTTGGATGATCACATCACCCTTGGAGGCTTTTCTACTCACACCTATTGGTTTATTGAGGCTTAATTATCATGTTATTAGATTGTTTTGGCTATCTTTGAGGGCTGGTTTGATGAACTATCCACCTTGTATCATGGATAACTTTTAGGGGATTTTAGAGAAAATTAGAGATAAACTGACTTGGTTACCCTCATCTATATAAGGATTCAATTTGTCCCTCGGATTGATTGTCACACTTGGATCATATATAAACTTGATTAGTGATTCTTCTCTCTTGTGTGATATTGAGGCCTAGTGGAGTGACTTCTTTTGGGTGGATTTGTGATGTGATGTGATCTCCTTTCATGGATGCTTATGGTGAATCTTGGATGTTGCATGGTGAAGTCAGTTTATCTGCTTTATCTTGGTATTATGTTCCATGGGATTAATGTGTTAAAATTTCAAAGCTGAAATCCTATTGCAGCAACTGGTATTGATTTTTCTAACTGATAAATTAATTATTCAATTTATTGCTACAACAACATCGAATTAAACACACCGCAACCTTCACAAATAAAAAATGTGGAAACAAATAGCACTGGAAATTGAGAAAATACTAGCACACACATAAAAAGATGGCACCGTTATTTTTGGACAATTGTCCCTGGAAAAACCCAACTTGGGAAAACCGGTGTTGTAGTGAGGGGTTTTATTATTATGCAGTAGTAAAAATATGAGTACAATCTATGGATGCCCAACTGGCGATCCAATCAGCAAGTATCTGACAAAAATAATTAGAGAGAAAAAATCTCACCCCATAAGCAATCCCGACACTGGCTTCTCTAGAAAACTAGCCATCCAAACCCCAACGTAAGCCCTTCTGCGCTGCCTCTCACACGTGTGCCTCAAATCTGCTTCTAAGCAAGCCGTCTAGCCTGCCTCTGCTACTGGAAGTGACTCTCCAGTGTTCTGGTATACTTTTACAGCCTCTAGAAATTGAATTGACCCCCTCCTCAGCTAAATCAAACTACACTGCTTCAGCTACTGCGCAGTCTCTGTGCTGCTTCAATGTGAATCACTTCTGTCACTTGCTACTGCCTCTTCGGATATGGAAAACTTCCTCTAGATCATTGGCTCTGCCCCTCACTCATTGTTTCGATCTCTGACTCTTTAGCAGCTGACTGCTGCTACTTCGGAAATCGATCTGCCAAGGAAATTGAACTTCTGGTCTTCTGGTGTCATTTCTCCAAGTGCCCATCGACTTCCTCTTATAATTCACTGTTGGAGCACCAACGACCAAGATTAAAACTTAATCAATGGCTAGGATCATCTTGGAGTTGATTCGTGTGAGTTTCTAGATGATTCGTACCTTGAATTAATTAATTCTAATTAATTAACCATTTTTCCTAAGTTTAGACTTAGGAAACATTAAGAAATAGGTTAATAATCTAATTAAGTCATCTCTAGGTGGAATTTCTAGAAACGATTTCTGGGTTTTGGAGATCTCATGTATTCTAGCCTCTCCACCAAATTTCACGGCTAGAACACATTCGATGCTACAAAAAACCAACACTCCCTCTTAGCGAGGAATGTGTTCTAGTGCTGCACCCTCTGTCACAACACTTTGTCTCTGTATCATCTCTTGTCACATCGCTGATGTCTGGCCACTGCTTCCCACCAACTATTGCGCAACTATGATATATGCTGCATCTGTGCTACAACTGACCCTGCTGAACTGCTACCAATGTTGCATCTGCACTGCAACTGCAACATCTGCAACTGAAAAACATCCAAAATATTGAAACAACTATGTTCAGTATGATGCATCTATCATCCGAGTCTCTAACTGCTACTAGCCTCTACACTGTCTTTGAAGAATCTACGCTGTTGTTGACTCTGCACTGCGCTCCCCAGTATTTGATTGCAACTGGTCTGCATCTATCACTCTGGCATTTGACTGCATCACTTGACACTGATCCATCTTGCTACTAAAAAACTGTGGCCCCCCTGAAGCCAGGTAAGTATCCATGAGGTGGACTCCTCAAGGAACGCCCAATCTTTGTAGCTCTATGGGGCTACAAATCCAAGTCACTCCACCTCACTTCTGGAGGTATGGCTGCCATCATCGCAAAGTCTTCCTCCAACCTGGAGGATAGCATGTCGATCTCAACTGACTCTACCTGCTGGTCTTGCTACTCCTGCTTGTCCTTCTTCCTGAGAGGACACTACGTACTGTAGTGATTGAGCTCACCACATTTGAAGCACTTGACCTTCAATGCGTCCTTCTTCTTCTTCCTTTGCTCCCCCTGTGCCTGACTAGGACCCTTGGATGCAAGGGCCACATTCTCCTCCTCACACTTCATGCCCTTACTGCTGCTGCCACTGAAGGTGCTCTTCAACAGAGCTCGCCTCAACTCTTCTTGCTGTAGATCGAACCACATCCTGTCCCACCTACGCAAGGTATCTCTTCCCAAGATACTCTGGACAAATACCTGCCAGTCCTCTGAGACACTATTCAGTGCCAATTGTACAAGTTCCATAGGTTGAGGTGCTAACCCAATAGCTTCCAGCTGATTTCAGACTTCCTGAATTTGAGAGAAAGGCAACTATGCTCTCGCCCTTCTGCATCCTCGTGTTCCTCAGCTTCTCTTGGAGGTACATCTTCTGCTGCTTGGAAGAACTCTGAAACAAATCTGACAAGGCATCCCACATCTCCTTGGTCGTTGCTTGTCCTGCCACATGTGAGACGAGACAGTGCCAGGCTCCATCCAAAATCATCATCTTAGCCTTTGCTATTTCCTTTTTGTACTCCTGTTGATCGACATCCTAGGGTATTTCTACCACACTCTCTACATAGGGCTTCAGACCATATTCATCCAAAAGGAATAACATCCTTGCCTTCCAGATGACATAGTTGGAGGCACCCTCCAATCTGTCTTGGTCATTGAGCCCAGTCGTGGCCAACTCTGATCTGGTATGCAAACTCCTCTTCCTCTGCTCAGTTGCTTCTCTGCTACTCGCACTCCCACTTGGAATGCGCAGTTCGGCTAGCTGCTACTGCCAATCTGCAACTGGGGAAATCATATTTCTTGGCTAGAAACCCTCTGAGAGAAATCTCCCTCTGTGTGCTTTTCTCCTGCTGCTGCAAAACCCTCCGAGTTCAACCAAGAAATCTGCTCAGCGAAAAATTGAGCTGCTGCTGCTCCCTCTGTCTACTGGAATCATTGTCTGGGGAAATTCGAACTTCTTTTGCCTCATGCAACTGAAAATCGAATTCTTCCCATCAATTCGTAGTGCCTGGCTAGGCACTGCATAGCACCAGAAAATTTCGGCCTGCTGCTCCCTCTGAATAGTGAAATTTTCCTCTTTGCTTCTGAGCTTCCCGGTTGATCACTTACGCTCTGATACCATGTGAAAATTTCAAAATTGAAATCCTATTGCAACAACTGTTATTAATTCTTCTAACTTATAGATTAATCATTCAGCTTATTGCTACGACAACATCAAATTAAACACACTGCAACCTTCACAAATAAAAACTGCAGAAATAAATAGCGTCGGAAATTGAGAAAATACTAGCACACACAAAAATATGACACCGTTATTTTTGGACAATTGTCCCTAGAAAAATCCAACTTGGGAAACTCAGTGCAACAGTGAGGGTTTTAATTATTATGCAACAATGAAAATCTGAGTACAATCTATGGATGCCCAACTGGCGATCCAATCAACAAGTATCTGATAAAAATAATTAGAGAGAAAAATTCTCTTGAGAAAATTTCATCTATTGTAGCAACTGGAAATTATTCTTCTAACTGTAAATTTAGTTATGGAGTTTATTTGCTACGACAAACAATGAATAAAATCACAACTGCAATTTTCACCATAAAAATACAGCGAAAAATAAAAAATACTGGAAACTAAGAAATTCTAGCGCATACAAGAAGTTTGACATAGTTAATTTTGGACAATTGTCTCGGGAAAAACCCAACTTGGGAAAACTAGTGCAACGAATGA
This sequence comes from Pinus albicaulis, assembly GCA_034641835.2. Classification (NCBI taxonomy): domain Eukaryota; kingdom Viridiplantae; phylum Streptophyta; class Pinopsida; order Pinales; family Pinaceae; genus Pinus; species Pinus albicaulis. The sequence goes on along the minus strand of CM076583.1, from coordinate 1,235,094,737 downwards.
GGGTTTTATTATTATCCTTCAACAACAATTATGAGTACAATAATTTAGATGCTCAACTAGAAATCTAATTTGAGGAAAATACTGGCAAAATTATTGTGAGAATTTTCTCTCACCCAACATCTAAATTCTTCCCCCAAAATTACTGCCCTAACCACACGTTGAGTCTCCTGCGTCATCCTCTATGTAGTGTTTGCGTGTAAACTGTGGGGAATTTTGAACTTCCTTTCTTTACCTCTTTCGGAAGTAAAAAATTCCTTCTGGAATGATGCTACCCTTCTCTACCACCTGCTACTCACCCTCTGGCTCTATCTTCTTTGCTGAATCACTATCACTGAGAAAATCGAACTGCCTGGGAAACCAAGTATATGCACTGGTGTGTTCTCCATTACCACATCGATCTCCTCTTATAATCCACTGTTGGAGCACCAATGAACAAGATTAAAACATAATTGATGACTAGGATCATTTCTGGATTGATCCGTGTGAGTTTTTAGATGATTCTCACCTTATCTCAATTAATACTGATTAATGAACCATATTCCCTAAGTTTACACTTAGGAAATATTTAAAAACAATTAATAATCTAATTGAGACATTTCTAGGTGGAATTTCCAGAAACTAATTATGTGTTTTGGAGATCTCATGTATTCTAGCCTCTCCACCAAATTTCGTGGCTAGAACACATCCGATGCTACAAAAAAAACTAACACTCCCTCTTAGTGAGGAATGAGTTCTAGTGCTGCACACCCTCTCAAAACACCCTGTCTCTGTATCATCTCCTGTTGCGCTATTGATGTCTGGCTATTGCTACCCACCAACTACTGTGCAACTCTGATATACTCTGCATCTGTGCTACTGTTGACCCTGCTATACTACTACCAAAACTGCAACTCCCTCTTATCTGCTGCCATTGCAACTAAGAATCATCTAAGGTAATCTAACTCTATTACTGAAACAGGTTCTCCACCATACCCATCTATTCTCTGAAATAGACGAACTTAGCTCTGCCTAGAGCTTTCGAGAGTATATTTGCAACTTGCACTTCTGTGGGAACATATTGTAACTGGATTGCTCCACATTGTACATAATCTCTGATGAAATGACATGGAATATCTATGTGTTTCGACCTGTCATGAAACACTGGATTCTCAGAGAGCTTTATGCAACTCTGATTATCATAGTAAACACTGGTCGCTTCCATCCTTTGCCTGAACAAGCTTACTAGAAACTTTTGAAGCCAAATAGCTTCGCACGTAGCTGTGCTTGCTGCCATATACTCTGCTTCTGTAGAGCTCAGTGCTACTGACTTCGGTTTCCTGCTACACCAAGAAACCATGCCTGATCCAACACTGAAGCAATATCCAGAGGTACTTTTCCTGTCCATTGAACTACCTGCCCAATCGACATCTGTGAATCCACATAATCTGACATCATCTCCTTGGGTATATCTCAACCCGTACTCGACTGTGCCACACACATACCTCAAAATATGCCTCACTACTGTCCAATGCACCCTCTTCGGTTCTACCATAAAATGACTGAGGGTATTGACCACGAAGCAAATATCTGGCCTAATGTTGACCAAATACATGAGAGACCTGATAAGCTGTCTATACAAGGTGGGATCGATATCCTTGTCATCTGATGCATCTATCTTCTTCCAATTAGTGATCATGGGCATAGACACGGGTCCACAATCCTACATTCTGAACCTCTTCAAAATATCTGTAGCATATCTTACCAAGGAAGATCTCCCCATCCTTTTGCCACACTTCCAATCCTAGGAAGTAGTGCATCAATCCCAAGTCCTTCATATCAAATTCTGCTGCCAGGTTCCTCTTGCAATCTTCTATGAGCCCTGATGATCCTGTCAAGAAGAGATCATGCACATACAATAATAGGATGAATGGCTCACCCTCTACCATCAAATAGTAAAGGTTGGGATTTGCGTCACTCTTGATGAATCCCATCTGCTGCAAGTAGCTATCAATTTGACCATACCATGCCCTTGGAGCTTGTTTGAGCCCGTATAGATCTTTCTTCAGTCTGCACACATGAGTGTGCCTCTCATGAGTCTCGAAGCCCTCTAGCTATTCTATGTACACCTCTTCCTCTATCACCTCGTTCAAGAATGTTGTCTTGATGTCCATCTGGTGAATCTGCCATCCCATCTGAGATGCTAAGGATATAACTGTTCGGATAGAGGTGTATCTGGCAACTGGGGCGAAGGTCTCTTCATAACCTATCCCTTCTTTTTGTGCATACCCCTTTGCTACGAACCTAGCCTTATAATTTTCCACACAGCCATCTGCAACATACTTGACCTTATAGATCCATCTAGAACCTACAATTGACTTGTCTTTTGGCCTTGGCACTACTTCCCAAACATCATTCGTCATGATAAAGCTATACACTTCTACCATGGTGTCTACCTACACTTGATGTTGTGCGGCTTACTGAAAGCTGGAAGGCTCAACAACCTCAGCCACCAATGCTTGGTACCTGTAAGGCTGCCTATGCTATCTTTTGTTCGTCCTAGGAAACCAATAAGCTACTCTACATCTCTCAATGTCTGACGAACCTCTCTGCTGGCTCGAACGAGATCTCCTGAAAGCTCAGTCCTCCATGAACTTCATGTCTCGTCTTACCACAATCTTCCTATTGCTAGGAATGTAGATCTTGTATTCCTTTGAGGTTTCGATATACCCAACGAAGAACCCCTTCTTTGCAGTCTGATTCAATTTGGTATGCTTTTCATTTGGCACGTGGCAATAAGCAACGTTGCCAAAAATCCTTAAGTGACTAACTTCTGGCTTCTTCCCTGTGAAGACTCCTTATGGCGTTTTCTTCCCCAATGCTCTATGATGAGTCCTGTTCTGAATATATACTGTTGTGTTACATGCCTCTGCCCATAAAAATCTAGATAAATCCTAGTCATATAACATAGCTTTTGCAACCCCAACTATGGTTCTGTTTTTCCGCTCCGCTACCCCATTCTGTGGATTATATGGAGCTGTCAGTTCACTTCTGATGCCTTCCTTCGCGCAAAAACCTGTTAAGTCTTTATCAATATATTCTCCACCATTATCTGAGTGAAGCACCTTGATCTTCTTCCCTGTTGCATTCTCCACGAGAGCCTTAAACTCTTTGAAACAATCGAAGACCTCATATTTGGTCTTCAAGAAGTAGATCCAGGTTTTCCTGGAATGGTCATCGATAAAGGTGATGAAGTATTTAGCACCACTGAGAGCTCTAGTGGACATTGGGCCACAAATATCTGAATGTATAAGACTTAACACGCTGCTCTGCTTTCACTTCTTGGAAATGTTGATTTTTGTAGCATCTAGAAGTGTTCCAAGTCTCAAACTTTGCAGCGAGGCTTGGACAACAGCATTCCAAAGAACCCAAAAATCGTTTGTGGAAATTCCACTCGGTTCATGACTTATTAAAATAATTAATTATTTTAACGAAGACCCTAAGCCTAAACTTAGGGAAATGAAATAATTAAAGGGTATTAGTGTGAATATTCTAGAAAACAAGGATCAAGCAAGTTTTAATCTTAGCCATTGATTAAGCTTCTAATCTGGGCCGTTGGTTCTCCAACGAGAAGATTATAAAAGAGGGCTTGAGGGTCATTTGGAAAACAAGCCGGGTATACACTCAGTACCTGAAGGAGATCGATTCTGAAGTAAGAGAATTCGATTTCAGTGGGAGAGTTGTAGCACGAAGAGTTTCCAGAAGCAGAGGGAGGAGGGAGTTAGAAGTGATTGAGATCAGGGACAGAGGGCAGCAGTGGGCCACTGGAGGCAGCTTGATGTTGTAATGTAGAGAACCCACGCAGTCCCTATGCATACTTACGTAGTCCAGCGCTGGGACTGCGCAGAGAAACACGCAGACAGGCACAGGAGCTAGCAAAGGCTGATTAGGGTGTCAGAGAATTGTCCGAGGGAGCCGAGAATTCTGTCTCAGGTGTTTTAGATTTTATCTGCCAATATATTTCCTTGTAAAGATATCATTTGTTGAAGAATGAATAAAACCCTGATCTGGTGCATCGGTTTTCCCACATTGGGTTTTTTCGGTGACAATTGTCCAAAAATCACTGTGTACATGTGATTGATTCTTGTGCTTATGTCCTTTACTGTTTATTTCTCTGCATATGTATTTGTGAATGTTGCAGTAGTATTTATTTCGATATTTGCCAAAGGATTTCTAAAAAATAACTTATTGAAATAATAAGTAGGAGGAATAAATCTATCACTGCAACTGTATAGTTTTCAGATTGAAAATTTCACATGGTATCAGAGCCAGAGATGAGTAACATGAAGGGAGAATCAAATAGTAAACGGAAGTCTACTGTTGCAACAATAGTGCAGAAGGGTTCACGCAGTTCTCCAAGAAGGGAAAGAAGCATGAAAAAACAGATGGATCATGATGTCTCTGTTTTGGCATCCAGACTTGAGGAAGAATTTGCTTGCATATCAAGCACTGCTTTGTGTGATGTCTAGTATATTGATAGTGGAGCCTTTGCTCACATGACTGGAGTATGGGATTGTTTTTCCGACTACCAAGAAGAGCAGATGAATTTCAAAATAACCATGGGTAATAAAGCACAATGCATTCCTATTGGGAGAGGTACCGTAGTTTTTCAGACTGAGGCTGGAAATAGGATCCGGGCCACTAATGTATTGCATGTGTCGGGGTTGGTAATGAACTTGCTCTCATTGTCTCAGCTTCAAAACCGAGGTTATGACGTCTACTTTATTGGCAATAGAGTCTACGTCAAACACCCCAGTTGGAAGAAGAAGGCATAGATCGGGGTAAGAAGCAACAAACTTTACAAGTTGCAACTTGAGTCTCCAATGGCACTGGTTGGCAGCGCAGATGAAACAGACCTGAATGAGCTATGGCACAGAAGAATGGGGCATTTGAATCATGGGGCGTTGAGAACCCTCCAGAAGACTGTCACAGGTGTTCTAGAGCTGAGCAAAAAACGAGATGATGTCTGCAAGGGGTGCGTATTGGGAAAATATGCCAAGGCAGCGTATCAGAGAAGCAACAATAGGGCCAAGGGTGTATTGGACTTGATACACTCAGACATCTGTGGACCGATGTCCACTAGAGCTCTTAGTGGTGCCAAGTACTTTGTCACCTTCATTAATGACCATTCTAGGAAAACATGGATCTACTTCTTGAAGACCAAGGATGAAGTCTTTAGTCGGTTTAAAGAGTTTAAGGCTCTAGTTGAAAATCTAACAGGGAAGCAAATCAAGCTATTTCGATCAGATAATGGTGGTGAATACATAGATAAGGAATTCACTGGATTCTGCGCAAGTGAAGGCATCAAAAGGGAGTGGACAACTCAATACAATCTGGAGCAGAATGGTGTGGCAGAAAGGAAAAGCAGGACTATTGTCAAAACAACAAGAGCGATGCTGTATGATCAAGACATGCCCAAATTCCTGTGGGTTGAAGCGTGTAATACGACTGTCTACATTCAGAATAAGACTCCTCACACTGCACTGGGAAAGGTCATGCCGGAAAGTGTCTTCACTGGTAGCAAGCCTGAAGTGAGTCACTTTAGGATCTTTGGCAGTACAACTTAATGTCATGTACCTAGTGAGAAGAGGAAGAAGTTGGAGATGACTGCAGAGAAAGGGTATTTGGTAGGATGCAACGAGAATGCAAAGGCATATCGCATCTACATTCCTGAGAGTAGGAAAGTTGTGGTGCGGAGGGATGTGAAGTTCATGGAGGAGAAGGCCTTCAGAAGATCCCACGAGTTGCCTTCTGCTATGCAATCTGAGGAAGAGCCTCTGGTACAACCCCAACAACCAGCGGCAAAAAATTCAGTTGCCTCTCCAAGGCATAGGGATCCAAGGTAAGTGTCTCCTGAGGATTTGCAAGAGGGAGAGCCGGTAAATCCACCCACTACCAGTGGGATATCGAGCAGTGAACTTCAATAGATTCTGAAGGATGCAGAGGACTTTGTCGGAATCCCCCAAAATGAGAAGAGACAGCGTAAGCAGCGTGAGAGGTGTCAAGCCTTGGTTGCTCAAGTTGGAGAACCTTCCAATTTTTGGGAAGCAGCTCAGCACCAGGTGTGGGTTGATGCAATGGTGGAAGAGTATAGTTCTATCATGACGAATGATGTCTAGGAAGTGGTCCCCAGACCTCAGGAGAGATCAGTTGTAAGATCTAGGTGGATCTACAAGATCAAGTATGTTGCAGATGACAACACCGAGAAATTTAAAGCCTAGTTTGTAGCTATGGAGTATGCTCAGAAGGAAGGGATTGACTATGAAGAAACCTTCGCCCTAGTAGCCAGATACACCTCTATCAGATATGTGATATCCCTTGCTTCGCAGATGGGAAGGGAAATTCACCAGATGGATGTCAAGATGACATTCTTGAATGGGGTGATAGAGGAAGAGGTGTATATAGAAAAACCAGAGGGCTTCGAGACGCATGATCAGAAGACTCATGTGTGCAGATTGAAGAAAGCGTTATATGGACTGAAGCAAGCTCCTAGAGCCTGGTATGGTAGAATTGATAGCTACCTGCAGAAGATGGGATTCGTTAAGAGTGACGCAGATCCCAATCTCTACTATCTGAGAGTAGGGAGTGAGCTGTTGATACTGGTTTTATATGTAGATGATCTATTTTTGACAGGATCATCAGGGCTCATCACAGACTGCAAGAAGAATTTGGCTGAGGAATTTGACATGAAGGATCTAGGACAGATGCACTATTTTCTGGGGTTGGAGGTTTGGCAGCAGAATGGGGAGATCTTTCTTGGTCAAGGGAGATACACTACAAAAATTCTAAAGAGACTTCAGATGGAGGATTGTAGACCCATGACAACTCCAATGATCACCAACTGGAAGAAAATCGACATGTCCGAGGATGATGAGGCTGATCCTACGTTATACAAGCAACTCATCAGATCGTTGATGTATCTGGTAAATACAAGGCCAGACATTTGTTATGCTGTAAATACCCTCAACCAGTTCATGGTAAAACCTAAGAGGGCTCATTGGGTAGCAACCAAGCATGTTCTCAGGTACCTTCAAGGAACAGTGGAGCTTGGATTGAAGTACACCCATAGCAATGATGTCAGGTTGAGTGGTTTCATTGACGCAGATTGGGCTAGAAGTTCAGTAGATCAGAAGAGTACCAGTGGGTACTGTTTCAGTCTAAGAATAGGAATGACTTCCTAGTGCAGCAAGAAATAGAAGTCCGTAGCACTAAGCTCAGCAGAAGCAGAATATATGGCAACCAACACAGCTTTGTTTGAGGTCATATGGCTTCGAAAATTGTTAGTGAATCTACTCAAGGAGAAAATGGAAGCGACCAATATCTTATGTGATAATCAGAGTTGCATCAAGCTCTCTGAAAATCCTGTGTTTCAAGATCAGTCGAAACATATTGACATCAGGTGTCACTTCATCAGGGACTGTGTACAACGTGGAGCTGTTCAGTTGCATTACACTCCAACAGGAGAACAGGTGGCATACATTCTCACAAAAGCTCTAGGGAAGATTGAGTTTGTCTACTTCAGAGAGAAGATGGGGATGAGGAAGAATCCTTTCCAGTAGCAAGAATGGATAGGATCAGTATTCAAAGGGAGCTGTTGTACAGATGCAACAATGACAATGACAACGTCAAAGGTAACAGTACAAAGAACAACAATGCAGCAGATGAGGGGCAACATCCAGAGATCAGCAGCACAGAGGGTGCTTCAAAAGCAGAGCAACATGCAGCAGGCATATTGTTGGAACACCTTCCCCGCTAAGAGGGAGTGTTGATTTTTGTAGCATCCGGAAGTGTTTCAAGTCTCAAACTTTGCAGGGAGGCTTGGACAACATCATTCTAAATAACCCAGAAACTGTTTGTGGAAATTCCACTAGGTTCGTGACTTATTAAAATAATTAATTATTTTAATGAAGACCCTACGTCTAAACTTAGGGAAATGGAATAATGAAAGGGTATTAATAAGTCAGAGTGTGAATCTTCTAGAAAACAAGGATCAAGTCAGGTTTTAATCTTAGCCATTGATTAAACTTCTAATCTGGGCCGTTGGTTCTCCAACAAGAAGATTATAAACGAGGGCTTGAGGGTCATTTGGAAAAAAAGCCAGGCATACACTCAAAACCCGAAGGAGATCAATTATGAAGTAAGAGAATTCAATTTCAGTGGGAGAGTTGCACGGCGAAGAGTTTGCAGAAGCAGAAGGAGGAGGGAGTCAGAAGTGATCGAGATCAGGGACAAAGGGCAGCAATGGGCCACTGGAGGCAGCTTGAGGCTGCAGCGTAGAGAACCCACGCAGTCCCTACGCATACTTATGCAGTCTAGCGCTGGGATTGCGCAGAGAAACATGCAGACAGGCATAGGAGCCAGCAGCGGCTGATTAGGGTGTCAGAGAATTGTCCGAGGGAGCCGAGAATTCTGTCTCAGGTGTTTCAAATTTTATCTGCCAGTATATGTCCTTGTAAAGATATCATTTGTTGAAGAATTAATAAAACCCTCATCTGCTGCATCGGTTTTCCTGCATTGGGTTTTTCTGGGGACAATTGTCCAAAAATAACTGTGTACATGTGATTGATTCTTGTGCTTATGTCCTTTACTGTTTATTTCTCTGCATATGTATTTGTGAAAGTTGCAGTAGTATTTATTTCGATATTTTCCAGAGGATTTTTGAAAAATAACTTATTGAAATAATAAGTAGGAGGAATAAATCTATCACTGCAACTGTATAGTTTTCAAATTGAAAATTTCAAAGGAAATGTTGCCTTAGCATACTTCCCAAGTACGCATTCTTTGCATACATCATCATGTTCCATGCCAAGTTCTGGAACCCTTGTTACTGTTTCTATGAGCATCTTGAGTGCTCCATGGTGTAGATATCCCATTTTCCTATGCCATAACTCATTCAGATCCTTCGCACTGCTACTGTCACTGCCTATTAGTGCCATTGGAGAGTTGAGCTGCAATCGGTACAATCTGTCTTATCTTCTTCCAACTTGGGTGTTTGGCATACACTTTCTTCCCTACGAAGTGGATATCATACCCCTTATCCTGTAACTGGGATACTGGAATCAGGTTCATACCCAATCCTGGCACATGTAATACATCTGTAGTGCTGGTGCTTGCTCCCGACTCCCTCTGAAAATCTATGGTACCTCTCCCTACTGGAGTACATTTCGTTTTGTTTCCCATAGTAATCTTTAAGTCCATCTACTCCTTGTAGCTAGAGAAATATTCTCTAACCTTTGTCATATGAGTTGATGCTCCACTATCTATATACCAGACACCCTGTGAAGCTAATCTTGACAAGCAAGCAAATTTGTCCTCCAACCTGGAAGACAAATTTGAAGCCTCCTGAATGTCAATTCTGTCCATGGTTATGCTGAAGAATTTACAGTGTGCTATTCCTCTTTCCACTCGATGCTGTTTTGCTGGTACGGAAACCCTTTGCGTTCAATTAGAAATCTTCCCAACGAGAATCTGAGCTGCTCCCTCTGCCTGCTGGAATCACTCAAACTGGAAAATCGAATTTTTCTACCACTCTGTACTGAAAAATCGAACTTCCCCAAGCAACTCAGTCTATCTGGCAATGGACTGCACTGCCTCTAGGAATTTTGGCCTGCTACTCATACTGAACAGCGAAATTCCTTCTTTCGCTTCTAAGCTCCCTAACTGATTAGTTATGCTCTAATACCATGTGAAAATTTCGTCTATTGTAGCAACTAGAAATTATTCTTCTAATTGTAAATTTAATTATGCATTTTATTTGCTACGACAAACAATGAATAAAATCACAACTGCAATTTTCACCATAAAAATATTGCGGAAAATAAAAAATACTGGAAACTGAGAAATTCTAGCACACACAAGAATTTTGACACAATTATTTTTGGACAGTTGTCTCCGGAAAAACCCAACTTGGGAAAACCGGTGCAATAGATGAGGGTTTTATTATTATTCTTCAACAACCATTCCGAGTACGATAATTTAGATGCTCAAATCGCTATCTAATTTGAGGAAAATATTGGAAAAATTATTGTGAGAATTTTCTCTCACCCCACAATTAAATTCTGCCCCCGAATTACCTCCCTAACCACATGCCGAGCCTCCTGCATCACCCTCTGCTCAGAACCTGTGGGGATTTTCGACCTCCTTTCTTTACCTCTTCCCAAAACTAAAAACTTCCTTTTGGAATGTTGCTACCCTCCTCTACCACCTGCTACTCACCCTTTGGCTCTATCTTCTCTGCTGAATCACTGCCACTGAGAAAATCAAACTGCCTGGGCAACTGAGTATCTGCACTGGTGTGTTCTCTATCACCACATCGATCTCCTCTCATAATCCACTGTTGGAGCATCAATGACCAAGATTAAAACATAATCGATGGCTAGGATCATTTCTGGATCGATTATTGTGAGTTTCTAGATGATTCTCACCTTATCTCAATTGATATTGATTAATTAACCATATTCCCTAAGTTTAGACTTAGGAAATATTTTAAAAACGGTTAATAATATAATTTAGACACTTCTAGGTGGAATTTCCAAAAACGATTTCTGGGTTTTGGAGATGTCATGTATTCTAGTCTCTCTACCAAATTTCATGGCTAGAACACATCCGATGCTACAAAAAAAGCTAACATCTCTTACCCCACAAGCAATCTCGACACTAGCTTCTCCAGAAAACTGGTCGTCCAAACCCCAACATAAACCCTTCTGCACTGCCTCTCACACGTGTGCCTCTAATCTGCCTCTGAGGCTTGTGGAAGCCGTCCAGACTACCTCTGCTGCTGGAAGTGACTCTTTGACCTCTAGAAGACTTTTCCAACCTCTAGAAACTGAATCGACCTCCTCAACTAAATTGAATTGCTCTGCTTCAACCACTGCACAATCTCTGCGCTGCTTCAACGTGGATCACTTCTGTCACTTGCTGCTGCCTCTTCGAACTTGGAAAACTTCCTCCAGATCACTGTGCCTGCCCCTCACTCACTGCTTCGATCTTTGGCTCTCCGACAGCTGACTACTGCTACTTTGGAAATCGATCTGCTAAGGAAATCAAACTTCTGCTCTTCTGGTGTCACTTCTCAGAGTGCCCATCGACTTCCTCTTCTAATCCACTGTTGGAACACCAACGACCAAGATTAAAACTTAATCAATGGCTAGGATCATCTTGGAGTCGACCCGTGTGAGTTTTAAGAGGATTCACATCTTGACTTAATTAATTCTGATTAATTAACTAGTGTTCCTAAGTTTAGATTTAGGAAACATTAAAAAATAGGTTAATAATCTAATTAAGTCATCTCTAGGTGGAATTTCTAGAAACGATTTCCAAGTTTTGGAGATCTCATGTATTCTAGCCTCTCCACCAAATTTCGTGGCTAAAGCACATCCGATGCTACAAAAAACTAACATAACGTTGATGTGCTAAAGTTTATTTGGTATTTGTTTCATTGTCCCTTGTTGAGCTAAACCCTTCTTCCAAGTAATTGAGGAATAAAATTGGTTTTCTTTCCCTTAATCATCCAGAAAATTGAGAACCTAAATCTCAAACCCGAGGGTAACGTTAGCGTATTTTCCCTAGTTTGTTTGGATTTAGTATAACTCCAAAGAAACCCTTGAATTGTTTGTATCCTAGACTTCATATGCCCTAGATTGATAATGCACTAGTCCATCTCTCTTGTGGCATTCTTTCAAAATATACAAAATCGTTTTTCATTTTATTTCATGATAAATTGGGGTTAAATTACAACAAAATCTTATATTTTTAGCATTTAATGACTTGTTGATGTATGCCCTAGAGTTGGAAATTGTGTAAAAGTGAACTAGAGAAGCAAAATTGAAGTTTTTCATGCATTTTCAGCCATTTTCTAGGGCTGATGTCAAGGTTTTATTTTCTCTTTGTTCTTAGCTTGCTCTCTAATTTAGACTTCATTTCACATAGCTTATTCACAATTTTCATGGCTAGCTTTTTTTGCTATTGTAAACTATAGTTTTGCCAAAATTTGCTAATTTAAAAACCTAGTTTATAGCTAACTTAAGTATTTTTTTGACTTGGTATGTTCAAGAAACTTATTTGAGATACTTTAAGCCAACAATAGCCTTTAGATTGATGTCGCTGAACCGTCGGCATTATTCCTTCAACCACATCAGCTAATTTGTCATATATTTTTATCGATGGATCTCTGTTTAAAAAACGGTACGGCTCGCTCGCCAGGTTTGGTCGTGAAACCGTGAACTGGTCGACGATAAAAACCATTAGGTTGTTGGGTTGTTAAGCCGGCCAGAAAGTTTTATGTTATTTCGTGGCTAAGTAACAAACGGTCAACAACCATTTGAGGTTAACGAGTTTAAATGATGACGGGTGAGCTAAGTTTCTTTATTGGACTTCAAACGGTAATTTCGTTGTTTAGGTTGTTTGAAGTTTCCTTCCATGCTATTTAACTAACCCAACCCCTCCATTGAGCTCACATCTTTCTCATTCAAATTTCTTGAGCATTTGTGAGAGTTTTCTGAAGATTGTGGAGTTGGTTTTGGAGCAGCAGTGAGGAGCTTATAAGGCAAGTTTTGGAGCAACAGTGAGGAGCTTATTGGGCAAGCTTTGGAGCAGCATTGAGCTAGAGGAAGCTAGAGGCTAGAGGTATTTATTTTTTCTCTTCTAAATCTGCCTTTGTTTGTTTTATTTATTTAGCAAATTTAGCATTTGCCATTTGCATTTGCATAGTTTTAGGCATTTGCCATTTGGTGAAAGAAATGAACATAGAATGAATAGTTTTTTTTTTTTTTTTTCATGTTCAGATTTAAACATTTTATTTCCAAGTCAAAAACTCAGTCCAAAATGGCCCCTAGAGCAAAAGACTCTGCTTGGGCATATGCTGAAATGGTTGGGGATCAAATGTTTTGCAAATTTTGCAAGAAAAAAATTAAGGAGGGTGCAGGGGGCATTCATAGACTGAAACTACATTTGGCTGGTATTAAAGGCCAAATTATTGCATGTGAAGCAGAAAACATTGGGGAAATTAGGAAGCAGTTGAAAGCACAATTTGACAAGTTTGAGCAAGAGAAAAATAGGCAAAAAGAAATACAGGCTGAAATTGGGAGGAAGAGGAATCTACAACATATGATGGTTGCCAACTCAAGTTTTGAATCTTTTAATTATGAGGATTCCTCATCTATCCCTTTCACTGATGCATCAAAAAACCCCTTTCGCTATGTTCCTCCCTCTAGGGAGTCTATTTCTGACAAGGGTAAGGGTGCAATGAGAAATAAGGGTACTATTAAAATTTTTTTTGTGCCCTCATCTCCCTCTGATAGTGCAACTGCATATGGTCCTAGTCCTCCAACTGTGCAGCCCACTTTAGATGGGCATTGGAAAAAAGAATTGAGAGATGTTGCTTGTGAGTACATTGCTAGATGGTGGTATGATGCTGATATTCCCTTCAATGCTACTCGTTCACCATATTATGAACCTATTTTTGATGCCATATATGTTGCTGGAAAGGGCTTCAAACCTCCTACTATGCATGAGTTAAGAGGATCTTTTTTGCAAAGAGAGATTTCAAACATTGATGATTATTTGAAAGAGTTCAAAAACTCATGGGCACGTACAGGATGTACCATCATGTCAGATGGATGGACTGATCAGAGGAACCGTACCGTCATAAACTTTCTTGTCTTTTGCCCACGGGGAACCATGTTTCTAAGATCAGTTGATGCATCTGATAGGGTGAAAGATGCACAGTTGTTGTTACAGCTTTTGGATGAGGTTGTTGAAGAGGTGGGGGTGGCAAAAGTTGTTCAAATCATCACAGACAATGCCTCTAACTATGTTCTTGCTGGTAAATTGTTAGAGGAAAAACACCCAACCATCTTTTGGACCCCATGTGCTGCACATTGCATAGACCTCATGCTTGAGGATATTGGCAAAATAGACTGGATCAAGAACACTATAGAGCATGCCAAATGCATCACAAAATATATTTACAATCACTCATGGATTATGAGTCTGATGAGGAAATACACAGGGGGCAAGGAACTTATTAGGCCTGCCATCACTAGATTTGCAACACATTTTTTGACATTGCAATCTATGGGTGCCCAACATAGAAACTTGCAAAAGATGTTTTCTAGTGATGAATGGAATGAAAGTCAGTTCTCTCGCAAACAGGATGGCAAAGACAAGAAAAGGAAAGTCGTTGAAGAAATATTTTGGAAAAACGCAGCAACCATTGTGAAACTTGCTGAGCCATTGGTTAAGGTGTTGCGCTTGGTGGATGGGGAAAGATTGGCTATGGGCTTCATTTATGAGGCTATAGATCAAGCAAAGGAGCAGATAAGGGCAACATGCAAGGACAGAGTGGCTAAGTATGGGCCCATTTGGGAAATCATTGATCAGAGATGGAACAATCAACTCCATCGCCTGATACATGCAGCTGGGTATTTTCTGAACCCAAGGTATCATTATAAAGCTCAGGAAACAGGAGCTTTGACTGGAGAGGTTAGAGATGGATTGATTGACTGCATTGATCGCATGATCCCCACAGAGAGTGAGCAGTTGACGATACACAGGAAGATCACTATGTTTAGCCATGCCACTAGTACCTTTGGCAAGAGCCTTGCAAGGATTGCAAGGGAATCAGATGAGCCAGGTAAACAAAGAATTTCAATTTTCAAATTTATATTTTATAATTTATTATTTTGTATAATTGTTTATAAAATTATAATTTCAATTTCAAAGTTGGATATAAATTGTTGAGCTAACTGAAACTCATTTTTTGCACCACAATGGTGGGAGGCATTTGGTAGCCACTGTCCTGAATTACAGAGGTTTGCAATCCGCATTTTGAGTCAAACTTGCAGTGCTTCTGGGTGTGAGTGCAATTGGTCTGTCTTTGAGAGGATTCACACACACAAGAGAAACCGTTTGGAGCAAAAATGGTTAAATGATCTAGTGTTTGTCCAGTACAACCTCCGACTAAGACGGAACCAATTGCTGAACAAAAGACCTGATTCAGATTCCATTGTGTTGGAGGATATTGATCCAACATCAGATTGGGTAGTGGAGTCTTGTCCACCAGAGTTTGACAGGGAGAGTTCACTTGACTTCGATTTAGAGATGGAGGCGACTATGCTCAATGTAGATCCACTAGTAGCAGACCCAGTCCCAGGCCATCCAGTTGCAGGTGCAGGCACTTCCTCTAGTCAGCCACGACAGAGACGCATAGCTCGTCTATCTGATTCTCAAGGTGATAAGGGCAAGGGTATAGTTCCAGTTGAGGATGTTGATTCAGAGGAGGAGGCGGAGCGAGTGTCTTCCCCCTCTGGTTCAGAGTTTGGGGAAGAGGACATTGGCTTGTCACAGTGAGATGACTAGCAGTACTAAGTAGTTACTAGTGACAATTCATGTTTTGTTGTAGAGGCCATTTAGAGCCTCCTTAGTTATGTTTTTTGTTTTGATCTCTATATCATCATCATGTATTGGTCCTTGGACAGTGCACTGGGTGCAATTTTGATATAATGGATATATTCATGAGCCTACTTTGATCATATGTTGTCTTTTGTCTATATTGTAATGCTATGTGTTTGGAAACGTGAATAAAAATCTTTAAATTTAGGTTTTTGAACAAAAAAATTAATATTTAATGTATTTTTTACAAAAACCGAGTCATTGAAACCAAGTCGATCGAGTCATTACCGATTCCGAGTCATTACCGAGTCATTACCTCGGCCTGGTAGCTGACCGATTTCGTTTTTTAAAACATTGGATGAATCTATGTTATAGGATCCTTAGGGGGCACTTAGCTTAATATCCTTGGGTTACTTGGTCGCTAATCCCTACCAGGGAAGTCTACTTTGTGTTAGATTGTGTGCTTCATTGAAGAGAGGGGAGTAGTTACTAAGGTGATAGTGGTGATGTTTCCTTGTATTGCATATTGTCTAGGTCACATAGTGAGGCTTTGCACTTGGTGCTAGATTTTGCTATAAAATTGCTGATAAGTTATATTCCAGATCCTTGTTGATATATTCATTGACATGATAAATATAAGATTGTTTTGTACCTTGCCATGTTAAGAAAAGATTATGTTTTTAGGAGTATTGGTTTCCTATTAAGATTTCATGACATTAAAGAGTATAAATGCTAATACATTAAAGCATTTGACTAAAAAGTATTGAGGTCAATATATTAATCATCCTCTTGACCAACCATACTGGATAAGAATGCAATGCCATTAAGAATAGAAGAAATTGACAAGTAACAAACTAAATTTAAAATATTGCAAAGAAATAATATCACTGTGGATCCAAAAGTTAATTTATTAAAGTTGAAGTATACACTTGTAATTTCCAAAAGAATGATCAACTAAAGAAAACCACAATGGGAATTGTTATTAAATATTGTATGGATAGTAAAAGAGGAAGCAAAAGGAAGCCAAATAATAGGAGTTCCTAGATAGCATCTTGAAGAGTTTACATTTGAATAGAACAGTTACAAAAAAGACCAGTTGCATTAGATGTTTAGAGTCTATAGATGAACCTTTCTTGATGCCAAACATAGAAGGGTAAAGGTAGAGGCACCTTTTAATTACCTGTATAGAGGTGATGTTTACAAATCCTATCATATCATGAGAAATAAACATGACAATTTGGTATTTGACATCCCACGTACATTTTGATTGTCTACTTCAAGATTACTTTCTTTAGCACTGTTAAATCTTGTTATACAGAGGGGTTGAAATTGTATAGAAAACAAAAAAAATTCTGTCTGACAAGACCATTCTCATGAAAAGACCAAGTTCAATTTTGAACATATTTAGAACACCTCTTCCAAATTTTAAATAACCAATGTTATAAGCAATGAATATGGTTCAGAAGTCAATTTCTACCTGAGCACCATATGTAGGCAAAGATGCACTCTTCCTTGCATTATTTGGGATTAACGTGGCTAGAACTTGCACAACTGCAGTCATTACAGGTCTTGACTCTGGATCCATTTGTAAGCACGTCCTTGCTAATTGAGCCATTTTTAACATGTCTTCTATTGGGAAACCATTCTTTAAGACCGGATCTACTATTTCATTGAGTACCTTCTTCTCATCTTGTAAGAAAGGACTTGCCTGTGACATTATTTACAACAGTGGATACATGAAAATTAAAGGAATGAAAAAACAGAACAAATGGTCTACTTAAATATGTAAAACTTAAAGGGAAGCGATACTTCACTATTTTTCCAATAGGAAAATATTATGACAATTAGGAAAGATTTTCAACTTAGATAATAATTTTTATAAGCCAAACAAGATGCATCTTGTGTGTGCCTAAGTATGTGGTATGACTTTCTACTAACTACACAGTTCAAAATAATGAAAATTCAGTTCAATAAATTATGTTTCATAAGCTATATGGTAAATCCACATCCTCTCAATTCCCTTGAAAAGGGAAACAAATACTACCATATATAAAAATTACAACACAACATCAACTAATCTAAGGGATAGTGATATGTGAGCAAATAAAAATTCTAACAGATTTCGCATTTCACAGTAGGCCCTAGTTGGCCTTCTAGGGTTAGGGCAGAAAACTTGGAAAAAGGTGAAAAGAAGAAGTTTTTTGGGTGAACAACTAGGAATGAGACCAGTGCCTTGACAATTGGGAGAAATGGAGTCAAAATTAGTTTTGATAAAAAAACTTCACTCTGCCAAGGAGTCCTATGTAGATTTTCTCTAACTCTAGGTGGCATCAACTCGACTACAAAGGAATTTATACTTCTTTTGACAAGAAATGGAGTTTCAAGGATGCAAGAAGCATAACTAGCCTCTAGGGACATTCATTCGCAATATCTAACATGTAATGCATGCAAAACTTCAACCACTTGTCTCCAAGAGTATCCATGTATAGCACACCTATCAAAGTCAAAGGAACTCTTAGTAAACATCCCAACCCCAATGAAGCGATAAATTTTCCATCATCAAAGGGGGATTATATGATCAATATTACTTGATAAATCAATAAAGCTTGTTAAACAAGTTGTATCAAAGCAATAACGAAAAAGGTAAAGTATGGGGGCTTAGAAAAACCAAGGTAAGGCAAGGTAACTCAAGCAGCAAAGCGCTCCCTCTACAAAGGCACTCATGGATAATGGTTTAGATAACCTACTATAAGAATATGACACCGTTCATGAAGTAAATCCCAAGCCATAATACCTATCACTTGCATCTATCATTTGAAAGGATCGTCCTAGGAACTATTCCTTCGCTTAGGGTTGGAAGCACATAACAAGGTCATGTGATAACCCTCCCATACCCCAGTGAGATAACTTGTTCACAATCATAAGCTAGTAGAACATTTGTGTTGAGAAATCTAGGACTTTCATTAGGGTTAATTAATTACATGATTTCTCTTAAACAATGACATTTATTTGTGACATATAGTTACTTCATTACCATCATTATTGTGTTCTTTTCATCATCAAATAAATGCCGAATATCGAAGATCACAAAACAACAAGAGAACACCAGAGATAGGGTCCAAGCCAAGTCAAAAACCCCTCCATAGGGGAAAACCCAGAGAAATTATAGAATCATTGTCAAAAGAGACTTTGAAGATCATAGACCCAAAGACAGACTCCCCAAGACCAGGCCAGCCACCCACAAGAAATTTGTTCTTCAAATTGCTTTTGTTCTTCTTCAGACCTGTGGAAACCCTAGTTCTCACAGAAAAACTCGCACCTGAGAGCAACATCAAGACAAATTTAAGATGTAGATGTCCTCCTCTTCTTTGCTAGTCTTTTTCTCACATCTCCAAGACTCTAGCACTTGTTTCTAGCCGCACATCAATTCAGATACCCATATGCTATCTGCGTCTCTAATGGAGGACGAAGTCTCCTCTTTATATAGGCTTCACAAATGTTGGAAGGGCCTCTCTAGGCCGACATGAAGGGGGTTAGCTGACCTAGTCTTGGGGATTCTTTAGAGACTTCTATGCATCAAATAATATTTCTTTTTCTTGATACAAATGCCTAATGGGTCTTTAACATCATTGGCTTTGACTCAAGACTAAATCCCTATAGTACTCAATGGGTGTTGGACCTAGGACCAATGACCATGGGCAAGAAACCCATTCTAAAAATAAATAATTTTTCTTTTACAAAAACATTTTCTTTTTCTTTCTTTTGGCAAGTACAACAATAATTACATCAAGTTATGAGCCAAATACAATTATGAAGACCGAAACTAGTTACAACTTTCAACAATTTGAAGATGATACTTGTGAGAAGTAACTTTATGGCTTCATGTTGATGCTTTAATGGTTCTTGTACCCGTGAGGATGATCTCACTTGACTCCTTGAGTATGAGTTAGATGGTTCTTATAGGTGCAACTAGGATCCCTTGAGGGATAAATGATGCTTTTCCAACAACTTGTAAAGCACCTACGACCCCATTCCATGATGGCACAAGACACTTTATGGAAGACATTGTGCTTTTGAGGAGTGTTGGACTTAATGAGGACTTAGCATTGATGATGTGCCCCTCCTCCAACACAAAGACCTTGGACACTGACTTTTGGTTCCAGGATGTTGACTTGAGAGATGATGCACCCCTGAGATGACTGGATGCCACTAGGCTTTGTTTGCACCTTCTTGATGGACGTTGCATTTCTCTTAATTGTGTTGATCACTTGGGACCCCTTCAGAGGGGTAGATGCATGCTCTACCTTAATGATGTCATGCCCTACCTTAACGACATCATCCTAGTTCCTCATTTTGATGGTGATGTGAGCCCTTTTGGAGGATGATGTGGGCTTTGGAGAGCTATATTAATGACGTGCCACCACATTTTAGTGGCAATCCAGGACTTACAGAATAAGATACATCGATTAAGTTAGTCCTTGCACCTTTTCTTGAAGGGACATGCCCATTAGATGATGATGTCATCTTTGGTGGACTTTAGACTCACACATGTGGGTTGAGGCTTAATTTTATATTATTTCATTGATTTTGTTAAGGCCCTATATTACTAGTGTAGTCCCTTATTGTTGTTAGTGTAGCCCCCTTATTGTTATTGTTGTGCCCCATAATAGCCCACTATTGTTGTTGTTGTGCCCTTACATTATTATTGTTAGGAAGGCTAGGATTATATTGTGACCCCATGGACTCCTATATATAGAAAGGAGGTTTTGTCATTTGTATCATCTAAGAATTGTTCATTTATGTAATGTAAAGGAGGTTGCCCCCTCGAAGTGGCTGATTTCTAAGTCGTTGATCTCTCTTCTCTTCTATTTTGTGAGCTGGTTTCATAACATTTGGTATCAGAGCTTTGGATTCTAGGGTTTCACTGCTTGAAACAGGTCATCGTGGCATTTTCGCTATAACATTTTTTCTATGAAGGTTCAAAAGCTAAAAAAAAACCCATTTGCGAAAAAATCCAAAGGAACGTCGTGTAAAAATTTTAGATCTTGGTTCGCAATATTTTTGGAGATATGATCTGTGGAAGCTAGGGTTTTTGTAGGCTCCCGAATTTCATCTCAAAGAGGTGACCTTGGGAAAATCATCATAACTCTCTCTTTGAGCATTGGATTGGAATTCTATAAAAAGTGGCCGAAAGTACACGGACTGTAGTTTCTTATGTATCGATTTCAAAGCCAAAGGAGGAAACAATGACATGTGGCACGTTGTACAAGTTCTCTCTACTGAAGGAGATTGGGCATAACTTTGTCTTAAATAATCCAAATTAGGTCAGACCTGTGGCATTGGAAAGAATATTTAGAGGGATAATAAAGGATCGAAGATAAAATCTTGGGGATCCGAAATCACAAAGATACATCAGATTCAATATGGAGCTCCTCAAAAGCAACAAAAAGCTGTGTATTTTTTAATAAAAATTGCATAAGTCTTGTTTGAAAAATCAATTTGAAGGGATTCCAAGGGCGTATTGAAGCATATATATCAGTATTGGGTTCTAAAATGGCCTCTAAAAAGAATTCAACACCCATTAAGCCCTCAGAATGCTCTACTATGACTCATCAAGAGGAAGAAGTGCAACATAATATATCAAAATTACAAGAACAAGTGCAACAAATTTCGCTCTTGCAAAGAGTAATAAAAAATGAAATGGAAGCTAAGATGGATGGTTTGAAGAAAGGCGTGAAAGCTAAGATGGATGGTTTGAAGAATGGGGTGGAAGCTAAGATTGATGGTATAGAAGGCAACATGGAAGCTAAGATGGATGGTTTGAAGAAAGGCGTGGAAGCTAAGATGGATGGTTAGAAGAATGGCATAGAAGGCAACATGGAAGATTTGAAGAAAGACATGGAAGGTTTGAAGGAAGGTTTTGCAAAGTTGCTACAAGAAAAGCTTCCTAATGGCGAAAAAGTAGAAGAGGAAACTCATGATGAGAACAAAAGAAATGTTAATCATGATTTCATAGACTCTAATGTTGGAGTTAAGATCCACCATATTCCAAAGATAGATATGAGGAAATTTGATGGCAAGGATCTGATAACTTGGATACTACAAATGGAACAATACTTTTAGTTCCATAATACGCAAAACACCAAAAGGTATGCATTGCAACTTTATATTTAGAACAAAATCAGTTTGTATGGTATCAATGACTTTGTTCTCGTAAACCTCTGGTCACTTGGTCAATTTTTACGGAGGAAATGATAACACATAACGATGATATGAAGAGCAACACCTTCTTTAGCCAATTACTAAATCTCAAACAAAAGGGTTCAATGATGGAGCACATTAAGGACTTCCAAAAATTGAATATAAGGGTAAACAATATTCCAGAGGAACATAGGATTGATGTCTTCATAGGGACTCTGAAGGATAACATCCAACATGAGGTTCGCCTTTGGGAACCTGATACATTGGAGAAGGCATTTAGGTTGGCAAAAAACATTGAAAGAATAATTATGGCGACAAGGAAGCCTACCACTCACAACTATAAAGATGGAAGTGTTGCTACTCCTAGACTTCCATAACCTACAAGGTTGACACCACAAAAATTGGACGAAAAAAGAGCAGAAGGGCTTTTTTATAGTTGTGATAGAAAATACACTAAAGGTCATAAGTGTGCTGAGAAGAAATTATTTTACATAGATTGTGAAGAGGAGGAAGAAAAGGAACAAGAAACTTCAAAAGAAAGGGATATACACCAGGAACCAACCTTAGAGGAAGAATAAATGAATCCGACCATATCGTGTAATGCATAGACAGGAATTACCACTCCTCAAACTCTCAAGATAGGACATATCAAGAAGAAAAATGTAATAGTTCTTATTGATTCGGGTAGTACCCATAATTTTATTCATTGTAAGGTAGCCATAGAATTGAATTGCTTCCTATACCCAGCGCCAGAGTGTCAAGTGATGGTGGCAAATGGAGGAACTATAAATTGCTCTGGAAAGTGCCATAATATCAAGCTAACCATGGGGGAATATGTATTGAATAGTCCAATGCTTTCCATTCCAATGGGTGTTGCTGATGTTGTACTAGGAGTACAATGGTTACAATCTTTGGAGATGGTAGCTTTTAATTTTCAAGAACTTTTCTTGAATTTTTTTTCGAAAGGAAAGGAAGTTGAAATGTCATGAAAAAGCTTTTGAAGAAAGAACAACGAGGCGTCATTGCACAATTATGCTCACTAGAAGTTCCAACATCAAAATCATCTGTTTCTCCAGATCTCCAAAAAGTCTTGGACAATCACTCCAAGGTGTTTGAAACACCCAAAGAACTCCCACCTATTTGTGATCATGATCGTGCTATTCATTTGATTCCAGGAAGTGTTCCTCCAAACATCAGGCCTTACAGATATCCTTATGTCCAAAAGAGCGAAATTGAAAGTATGATTGCAGAAATGCTAGAGGCTGGTATAATTCAACCTAGTCAAAGTTCTTTTTTTGCTCCAGTAGTTTTGGCGCACAAGAAGGATGGATCATGGCGCATGTGTCCGGATTATAGGGAGCTCAATAAGCTCACTATTAAAGATAAATTTTCCATTCCTGTGATTGATGAATTATTGGATGAATTACATGGAGCAATTATTTCACCAAGTTGGATCTTCGTTCAGGATATCATCAAATCAGAATGAAGACTAAAGACATTCTGAAAATAGCATTTCGAACTCATTAGGATCATTATGAATTTTTGGTCATGCCTTTTGGCCTTACCAATGCACCTTCTACATTTCAAGGGTTGATGAATTCCATTTTCAAACCCTTCCTTAGAAAATTTGTGCTAGTATTTTTTTGATGATATACTAATCTACAACAGGTCTTGGAAGGATCATGTTCAACATGTTGACAGGGTGCTCAAACTATTGCAGGAGAAACAATTATATGAAAAAACTTCCAAATGTTTCTTTGGAGTACAAGAGGTGGAATATCTGGGTCATATTGTATCTCACGAGGGTGTTAAGGTAGACCCTAACAAAATTAAAGCCATTAAGGAATGGAAAGTCCCCACAACCATAAAGCAGTTGCAAGGATTTCTCAAGTTAACAGGGTATTATCGCAAGTTTGTTAAGAATTATGGGAGAATAGCAGCACCTCTAACAACATTATTGAAGAAAGATGCATTTTTATGGACTCCTGAAGCAACTAAGGCCTTTGAACATCTTAAAGAGGCAATGTGCCTAGCACCGGTCTTAGCTACGCCAGACTTCACAAAAACCTTTATTGTGGAATGTGATGCCTCAGAAAATGGAATTGGTGTTGTTTTAATGCAGGAAGGAAGACCCATTGCTTTTGAAATTCGTCCAATCAAAGGAAAGTATTTACAGAAACCTATTTATGAGAAGGAAATGTTAGCAATACTACATGCACTAAAGAAATGGAGAACTTATCTAATGGGAAGACACTTCAAGGTAAAAACTGATCATGATAGTCTTAAACACTTTTTGGAACAAAGACTATCTTCAGAAGAGCAGCAAAAATGGGTCACAAAGATGTTGGGTTATGACTTTGAAATAATCTACAAAAAAGGAAAGCTAAATGTTGTTGCAGATGCACTCTCAAGAAAGAATGAAGAGGTGGAAGCATTGCTTTGTGCCATTTCTATTATCCAACCAGATTGGATAACCGAAGCAAGAGATGAATGGAAGAAGGACGAAGAAGTATGGACACTCATTCAAAAGTTGCAGCAAGATCCTAGTACATCTGATACATTTAGTTGGAAAAATGATTCCTTATGGTACAAAGATCGCTTATATCTTTGTAATAATTTCCAACTAAAACAAAAGATTCTTTTGGAATTGCATGTTGAGATTTTGGGGTGCTGGGGTAGCATCGGATATGCTCTAGCTCCCAAACTTTGTGGAGGGACTAGGGTACATAAGATCTCCAAGACCCAAAAAGCGATTTAAGAAATTCCATCCTGTTTAAGAGATATTTAATTAATTAATATTTTTAATTAAGGACCCTAAGTCTAAATTAGGAAAATTAAAAGATTAAAGTTAATTAAATTAAACATGTGATGAAAATGATTTAAGTCACACGGATAAAGCATCTTCTAATCTTAGTCGTTGATTCAAGATTATATCACGACCATTAATGTTTCAACGAGAAAACTATAAGAAGAGGGCTTGGGGTCAGTTGGAGAACACACACACAGTGGCAGAACACTGAAACTAAGCTGGAATTCTAAGGCGTGGTTTGCTAAGAATTTCAGAAGTGTTTCAGTTGCAGCGAGGGGCAGTATTTGCGAGAGGGATGGTTTGATCCCAGGCCAAGAGTACAATGATGGCAGAGAAGCAATAGACCGAGGAAACACAGAGGCAACAACAACACAGCTCAACCAAGAGCCCAGCAGGGGCATCATAGAGGCTTCAGGGGCTACACATGCCCAAAAAGGGCAGTGCAGGGGCAGCAGGGGGCCAGCAGGGTTGATGCAGGCCCAGCCAGCGCAACGCAGGGGCACTGTAACCTAGTCTCTGGTGACCCAGGCCCTTCCTGAGCAGCGTAGGGGCTGACACAGAGGGCTTCAGAGAAACGCTGAGGTTTCTGAAGACTGAATGGGCTGAGTTTTGTAAATCCCGTTTGAGGGTGTGAATCAGTCAATTTTTCTGTCTCCAGATCAAAGGTATAGCTGCAATTTATTTATTTCTCTGTCGGGTTAACCAGTTTGGTGCCCAGATCTATTGTACTTAAATTCTGCTTAATAATGAAAACCCTCCAGCAGCCAGACGGCTGATTTTCTCGCATTGGGTTTTTTCAGGGACAATTATCCAGAAAATCCTTGTGTGTCACTTTGTCATTGTGCATGTTATTCAGTTTAGATCTGCATGTGTAGGCTGTTAAAGTATTAACTTCGATGTTAATGCTGAAGATTTCACATTAATAACTTAAATAGGAAAAGTAAATCTGAAATTTAACAGTAGTGTTTCTGTTTGAGATATTCAGAAATTTTAACATGGTATCAGAGCAATTGAAGATCTAGCCTGAATCTCCAGCAAGAAGGCTGAAGAATTTGTGCTGCAGAAAGCAGCAGAGAGAGCAACAATAACAACAGATAAACCAGACCAAAGAAGGTAGCGCAGCAGCAGAAGGAAGCAAAGCCAAGCAGAGGCAAGGGTGATGCAGTCTCTACGCGGATCCATGCAGGACCACCCACTTACTGCGCAGAGGCAGAGCAGAAGCTGCGCTAAGACTGTCTGTTCACATAGAGGCCAGCTAGGGTGACAGAGTCCAGAAGCTGATTGCTGTTCAGAGTGTCGGAAGCTGAGCTACAAGACCTTCAGCAGTTGCTGGTGGGGTGAAAATTCTGTTGGTGCAGAATTTAGCCTAAGCTAAGCTGACAAAGAGCGGGAGGAGAACAACTTCTCAGAATATTTCTTGCCAAAGAAGTCTGAATATCGATCAGAGGATCGAAGAGAGCTGATTCGTTTTGTTTGACAGACTTCCAAGAGGGGGAGTCAATTGTCAGAGGGAGCAGAGGGTGCCTATCTCGTTAAGGACCCTGCTGCCCCACATCTGCTGCACTGCTGCTCTTTGTACTGCTACCCATGACACCATCACTGTCACTGCCTCATCCGTACTGCAACTCCCTCTGAATTTCAAGCCTATCCATTCCTCTTACTAGAATGGATTCTTGACCATCTCCATCTTTTCTCTGAAGTAAGCAAACTTAGTCTTACCCACAGCTTTCATGAGGATATCTACCACCTACTCTCCTGTAGGAGTGTACTTCAATTGTACAGCTCCCCATTGGACATAGTCTCTGATGAAGTGACACCTGATGTCAATGTGCTTCGACCAATCATGAAACACAGGATTTTCAGAGAGCTTGATGAAACTCTGATTATCACAGAAAATGCTGGTTGCTTCCATCCTTTTCTTGAGTAAGTTCATGAGTGACTTACGAAGCCATATGGCCTCACATGAAGCTGTACTAGCTGGCATATATTCTACCTCGGCTGAGCTCAGCGCCACGGATTTCTGTTCCCTACTGCATTAGGAAGTCATTCCTAATCCAACAATGAAACAGTACCCATTGGTACTCTTCCGATCTATTGGACTTCTAGCCCAGTCTGCGTTGGTGAACCCACTCAACTGGATGACATTGCCTTGGTGTACCTCAATCCAAGCTCGACTGTCCCCCTCAAGTACCTGAGAACATGTTTGGCTACTGCCTAATGAGCTACCATGAACTGACTGAGGGTATTCACATCATAACAAATGTATGGTCTAGTATTGACCAGGTACATCAATAATCCTATGAGCTGCCTATACAAGGTAGGATCAGCCTCATCATCCTCGGACGTATCGATTTTCTTCTAGTTTTTGATCATGGTGTAGCCATGGGTCTACAGTCCTCCATCTGAAATCTCTTCAGAATCTCCGTAGTATATCTTCCTTGCCCAAGGAAGATTTCTCCCTTCTGCTGCCAAACTTCCAAACCCATAAAATAGTGCATCCACCTTAGATCCTTCATGTCGAATTTTGTTGCTAGATTTTCCTTGCAGTCTTTGATGAGCCTAGATGATCCAGTAAGAAATAGATCATTTACATATAGCACCGATATTAGAGGCTCATCCCCTACTCTCAGATAGTAAAGATTGGGATCTGCGTCACTCTTGACAAATCCCATCTTCCACAGGTAGTTGCCAATTTGACCATACCAAGCTCTAGGGGCTTGCTTCAGTTCATACAAGGCTTTCTTAAGCCTGCACAAATGAGTTTTATGCTCATGCGTCTCAAAGCCCTCTGGTTGTTCTATGCTCCGCACCTAATTTGAACTGCTGTAACTACTCCACAGAATGAGTAGACCTCCAGAATCACACAAATCAGAGCTCCTGTAGGTGACCGAGTACCACAAGACTGAGGTGCTATAAGAGATTGGAGTTATACCCGATGTGAAGTGCAGAGGTGAGACAGTCAACAAATCTGTCCAAGTCCTAAAGGCTGAGCTTCCAAATTTCTGCAATACTTCTTGCCCACAGATCTAGGCTGAGATGCACCAAGTCCGAGTCACAGAATATTCGCACTGTCCACAGGAGGTTTGTAATTTTTGTGCCCTTACAGCGTTGTTATCCTCCTCGGTTTCTAAGATCTATTCCAGTTCACGAGGTGTGAACTGTGTGACTTTCTTCCTGTGATTGATGACCGAATGGATGATTGAGAAATGAAGCGACTCATTGTATTTATAATGGTTTAGGAGTAGACAGTGATATCCTAAGGCAGGTTGACATGAGAGCTCAGACATGTTGGCTCCGGGACATAATTATTTTTGTAACTTGAAAAATTCATATCTCCCAAACCACTTGAAGTTTTCGGCCAAGTAAGAGCTCAGATGAAAGCTAAAATTATGCTTTAAATGATGGTGAAGGTTTCATAGAAAAGTTTTGCATCCAAGGTAGTGAAAAATAATTTTTAATGTGACTGGTCATTTATAGGAGCAGAAATGGAGGAAGGGCAGAGTGTAGGCTTCTTTGTGTAGTCCTCCATTCTCCAAATGATCATCTTAAGCATGGTCATTCATCATCATCTAGCATCCTATTGCCATCAATGACAGCCTTGCTTAACAGGAGGGTCACTAGCAAAAGACTGAAGGATCTTGCTGCAAAAAGCAGCAGGAAGTGCAGTAGCAGCAGTAGAAGGGAAAATCTGAAGGGACAACACAGTTTTCAGAGAAGCAGAGTTACGCAGAGGGTAGGGTGAAGCAATCTTACGCTCTCTCCCAGCAGGCCCACGCACTTACTGCGTAGAGGCTATGCAGAGACAATGTTGGGATTGTTTGAAGCCAACCAAAGTGATGCAGATTTGAAGCTGTCAGATCCAGAAGTGCCTGAAGCAGAGCTGCAGAACTTTAGAAGGTACTGGTGGGGTTAAATTTATGAAGTTTTCAGATTTTTAGCCTAAGCACTAGTGACAAAGAGTGGGAGAGATCAACTTCTCAGAGAGTTTCTAGCCAAAGAAACTTGCAGATCGGTCAGAGAATCGAAGAGAGTTAAATCATTATTGATTTGGCAGATTTCCAAGAAGGGAAATCAATTGTTAGAGGGAGCAGAAGATGCCTGTTTCGTTAAGGACCTTAGATCCAGATCTCTAGCACAGAGAAAAGGAGCTTCGACAAATTTATGAGCAGATAGCTCCTCATGGACTGTGTGATCAAAACAGATTTGATGGCCTATCCAACTTTTTAGTTTGGACGGCTAGGATCTTGACAGTCCTAGAGGCATATCATCTAAGAGACCATGCAGAAAAAGTTTTGGCCACGCCGACCGATGCAGATCTCTTGAGGAAGCATAATGAAGCTGTTGGACATGCCAAACGCCTGATAATGGATGGAATTAAGGACTATATTGTCCCACATATAGCTGAGACGAAAACAACTAATGAGATGTGGAAGGCCTTAACATCCCTATATGAGGGAAAATCCATCTAAAGGAAGATGTTGTTGGAGACTTAGATGCGGTCATTCATAATGACCAAGGGGGAAGACATGGAACATTTCCTCTTCAGATTACAGTCGATTAGGGACTAGTTGATTGCCACGAGTGCTAAGGTGGAAGATGATGTGATGATCAGGACTGCTCTCAATGCAGTCACAGATGAGTGGGAAACCTTTGTCCAAAGTATCTTGCGCAGAGCGGACCTCCTAGACTGGGAAAACTTGTGGGCAATCATGTGTCAAGAAGAACTCCGCAGAATCACCAAGAAGCAATACAGCTCGGGATCGAGCAAAGTGAAGAAGGAAGATGAAGAAAATGCGGCCTTGGCATCAAAGAGGCAGCAGGGAAAGAAGAAGAAGGATCTATCTAAGAACAAGTGCTTCCAGTGTGGTGAATTAGGACATTTCGCCAACAATTGTCTTCAGAAGAAAAAGGACAAGGAAGTTTCTTCTTCCAAGGCTGTTGTGTCGGATGATGGGCCAGAAGATGATGCAGCCATGAGCGCTCATGAACCACGAAAGTGGGGTGACATGGATCTATAGAGCAGCTATAGAATGGTGGCGGGATCCTTGAGCAACTCATCTCTTGGATCACATCCGAGCTACGGGAGCCTTAAGACAATAGCAGGACAAGTGGAGTAGTGGGTGAATAGATCACGGATGAAGCAGAGGCAAATCTGAAGGCTGGAAGGAGTAGCGCAGTGCAAATGCAACAACAACGTAGAGGCAGCAGCAACATAGGGGCTGATGTGATTTCAGCATCGCAGAGCAGAGCTGCAGCAGCGTGGAGGCTTCAGGAGGACAACATAGTGCAGTAGCAGCGTGAGAGATTTCATCACAAGGGGTTGATGTGACTTCAACAGTGCAGAGGGAGTCTGCTTACGCAATGCAAAGCTGTTGCTGGGCATCATTCTCTGGATGACAACACAAGTCAGCAGCCGATGGAGCTTCAGTGATAAGGTTGCAGCCCAATTGACTTGTCTGTCAAAGATTGGGCAAGAGATTCAGTTGTTTCTCTCAGCAACTGAAGATGCAGTGCATTAGGTGGCAGCATGGATGCAACAAATTAAGAGGGAGTTGCAGTACAAATGTGGTAGAGGCAGTGACAACGTCATGGGCAGCAGTACAAAATGGCAGCAGTGGTGCACTGTTGAAGGGCAGCAGGCCCAGCACCAACAACACAAAAACCAGTGCCCAAAATCTTGTAATGCATGGTGTGATGTATTGCTAGAGCACACTCTGCGCTAAGAGGGAGTGTTGAGATTTTGTGTATTGGGGGTAACAACAGATGTGCTCTAGCTCCCAAAATTTGTGGAGGGACTAGAGTACACTTGATCTACAAGACCCAGAAAAGGATTTGGGAAATTTCATCTAGTGTAGGAGATATTTAATTGATTAATTATTTTAATGTATTTCCTAAGTCTAAACTTAGGAAAATTAAATAATTAAAGTTAATTAAATTAAACATGTGATGAGATTGTCTTAAGTCACATGGATCAAGCTTTCTTTTAATCTTAGCCATTGATTCAAGATCTGATCATGGCCGTTGGTTTCCCAATGAGAAAAGTATAAAGGAAAGGCTTGCGGTCATTTGTAAGGACACACAGAGGCAAAGCATTGAAGCTAAGCTGAGATTCTAGGGTAGGATTTGCTAAGAATTCTCAGAAGTGTTTCAACTGTAGAGAGGGGAGTTTAGACAAAGGGGATGGTCTGATCCCAATGTCTAGAATCAGTAAGAGACAGAGAGCAGCTTTAGAAAGGCAGCGTAGAGAAGCGGGATTATCAGCAGCAAGAGGGCAGCAGCTGCGCAGCGCAGGGGCAGCTTCAGCGATGCAGGTGCTGCACAGTCACTCCTAGGGCAGCGTAAGGCAACTGGAAACCCTCAGAGGTTACGTAAAGACCCTTACGGGCAGCGTAGGGACTGCGTCACCCAGTCTGGGGTTACGCAACCCTTTCCAAGCCAGCGCTGAGGGACGCAGGGGCTTCAGGGGCAACATTGGGGTTTCTAGGTCCTAATTTTGGTTGAGTCCTGTAAAACCCGTTTGAGGGTGTGGATAAATTAATATTTTGGATTCAGAACAACCGGTGAGTTGCAAATCTATATTTTCTCTGTCGGGTTTTCTAGATCTAGAACCCAAATTTGCTGTATTCAGAATTAATCTTAATAATAAAACCCTCCAGCAGCCAGGAGACCAGTTTTCCCACATCGGGTTTTTTCGGGGACTATTTGCCTAGAAAATCACTGTGTCACTTTGTCTATGTGTGCATGTACTTTTTCTAGATCTGAATTGGTGAAAGTCTGTTATGTGTTTTGCTTCGATATTAATTTGAATATTTCAGTTAATAACTTAATTAAGTAAGAGGAGCATAACAAGATCTAACAGTAGATTTCTGCATTAGTAAACAATCAGAAAATTTCATAGCAGTCAGCGTATTTATTATTATGCAACAGTGAGAAATTTTGAGTACAATCTAGATGCTGAAATCTGGCAATCCTATAGAGAAAAATACTGCAAAAAATCTAGTGAGGAATTTTCCTCACCCCACAGGCAAATTCGAAACAGAAGTTTGGCCTCTGAAACCCTCTACGTCTTCCCCTACGTCACTGTTTGCGTAGGCTCTACACAGGCACAAAATCGTACGACCTAGATCTCACATTGAGCTGCCTCTTCTGCTTGCCACTGACAATGGAAATGTTCCTCCCAACCTCTGCGAAATTCTTCTGTCACCGAAACTCTGAAACGACTTCTCGAATCTGCAAATTGAACTGCCTATTAGAGGCTATTGTGTTTCCCTTGCGCCAACCTCATTGTGGCTCTTTTGCCTCTCTACAAATGCACTCGTTTGATCTGGAAATATTCCTCCAACCTCACTGTCCTTGCCCGTCATTCAGTGCTTTGATTTCAGGCTCTCCAGCAACTGACTACTGCTACTTTGGAAATCAATTTGCCAAGGAAATTGAACTTCTGGTGTATTCTCCATCACCACATCAATCCCTTTTTACGTCTTCCTGTTGGGATTCCAACGACCAAGATTAAATCTTAATCGATGGCTCATATCATTTATGGATCGATCTGTGTGAATTTCTAGATAATTCTCACCTTGAATTTATTAATTCTAATTAATTAGCCCTGTTGTCGCAGAGATTGTTCAGGGCACCGCGACAACGGCTCAGACTGGGGGCTGTCACCTTTATCCCCAATCTCTCTCTTTAAGCTGTCTCCTTGCAGGCTAAGGGAGGTAGACCCTATTATAAATGAGGATGACAAATCCAGGAGACACAGTTAAAACATCAAACACTTATAAAATGAACGAGATTCCACAGATCTAGATTAGATATCACGTTAAGACCAGTGCCTTATGGAGTCAAACAGAATCCCGTTATGCAATTATAAACCAGTGAGTAATGCTTAACTGCTGCTTATTAAACCACGATTGATCACAATGATATTTAACTGAAAATGCCACAACCATGCATAAGAATAACATGCGAATGCCGAATACTTGAAAGATTTCCAGATTTATGATGCTTCAATTAATTTCGATCCAGAAAATGTTTCTATAGTCAAAACTTTAGATGAAAACAAAATTAGCACATTTGACTATTGAAATTTTGAAAATTTTTTATATTTTTGTATTTTATATTTTTTTTTAAGATTTTTGAAATTTTTGAATTTTTTTTTTATTATTTTTTAAATTGAAAATAAGTTAAAAATCTAAATAAAAGCTCCTATCTAAAATTTAAACTAAACTAAATTACAACTACGAATTAAATAAAAACTAAAACTAAGCTAAGACTTAAAGAAAATCGAAATTAAAATCTAAAAGTGAATAAAATTAAATCTAAGTCTAAATCTAAAGTTAATCTAAATCTAACATTTTAAAACTAAACAAATAAAACAAATCGAAAAATGGAAGCCGACTCACTTAAAAAATAAAAATAAAAAAAAACGAAACCTAAATCTTAAAAGCTATACTATATACAAATTTAAAATCTAACAATAAAATAAACTAAACATCGAATCAAAATTTAAAACTAACGCTTACGACTATGCTAAATAAATGAATGATATAACGTTGTCACAAAACAAATCCGATTCATGAAATATTTTAACGCGTTTTTGTTTTTGTGTGCATTGGTTTGCTGTTTTCGTTTTGCAGGTGAGCTTTGAACGACAGACTTGGACACGGCTGAAAATAAACTCGGACGAGGGCAGCTTGAGGAATGCGTTTGACACAGTGCAGAGGTCAGCTAGGGATATCGATTGTTGGAGAACACTGGACGGGCAGCAAGGGCAATGGAGTCGAATGAGGGAATGCGTTTGTATTTTGCTGTGTTGCAGGTTGAGGAAGCAAACGTTTGGACAGCGGCAGCAAGGGTTGGATGGGTAAAATGCTGAATGGCAACTGCTGGAGATGGAAGGGAGGAATCCAGTGGGCAGAAAGGAGGTAAACACAGATATGACAGTCAATCGATGCTTTAAAAGGATGGACTGAGCGGTGGAAGAAAAATTGACGCGTGAAGAGCGAGGGCAGAATGAAAGGAACGAACAGCGAGTGCACACAAATTCGCCCAACAAAACTTTTAGAATTTTTTTCAATTAAGCTCAGATTTTATATGCTCCTCGAACTAATGTTCAGATCTCGCCCACAGTAGCAATTCTGAGGCCAGATCTGCCTTAGATCTCTTAAAATTTTTTCGATTTTAACCTGTAACCTGCAACAACACGTCAGATCCGAAAATACACACCTAGAAACTGTTAAACCCTTACAGTCCTGAAAGAAAAATTACAAATTTACACTAGTTTACAAATTTAGAACCCTCAAGGTCAGATTTAAAATTCATTTTAGCACAATTTTCAGAGATTAAAATTTTTGTGAGAGGCACAAGCCTTCGAAACCCTGCAAAGTCACAAATATCGTAAGATAGACCCGGAATTTAACAAATAAAGAGCTTATCAGATTTATGTTTATTGGGAGTCGGCTGGTCCAACCGAAGACTTCCCCAGACGCCCAATCTTAAAAAAATTTCCCTGCACACTTAGATCTGAATCTTAGATCGATAGAGATTTAAGAAAACAACATGAGACCTTTGCAAAAAATCAGAATGTTATTTTATAAACCCAGAAAACTGCACAAGATACCTGTATGCAGATTAATCCATGAAGGCCATCAACCATAAAATACAAGAAACAAAGTAGCAGAGTTTAGAGACAATTCACCACATAGATCCGAGAAGGAACATCAAAATTTGTAACCCCAAAGTCTTTATGCTTTATTCCTCAAAAGTTTACAAGAGCTTCTAAGAGCAAGTGCACGATCCTAAGATCGGATGACTCAAGAATGAGAAAGACCTCTAAATTTATAGGACAAGATCTCTAATGGCTAGTTTGGATGATCCTCGTCAAAATAATCTCAACCGTCCAAAAGATTTAATTATCTTTTAATCCGGAACGTTGAAATTAAAATTTTTGGGGAAAAAACGAATTTATCATTTAATTCAATTTTAATTAACTCAAAAATATTATTTTTGAGTTAATTACCCCAAAATTTTGACCTTGACTTAACCACCAGGGCCCAAGGGTCCAATATTTCTTAAAATTCGCAATATTCCCTTGGCCTGGGGCTGTCAAAATCATTTTCCAAGGACCAACAAATTTTGCCTTTAAAGATTTAATCCTAATTTAGGACCCTAAATTAATTAAATTTCTGGTTTAGGAATTTATTAATTAATTGACCAAAAAATTTAATTAATTGACTAAGAGGGGATTATAATTATTTTTCCAACCCTCTTTTACATGAGATAATACATTTACATACATGAAGGGGGAATACCCATTCGTATAGACTCTCAAATAAATACCCAATTCTGCGACTCAAAACATGATCTAGTAGACCAAGTAGCTCAAACTACTTTTACAAGGACTCGATAGAAAACACTAGGACTCACTTAGCATGTTGATGACAAAATCCACCCTAGCTTTGGGGTGAGGCTGGAGGGAAAAACTCTGCCGATCACTTTCGTGAATCAGTGAGACAAAAAACCTCCTAGAATGGAAGTCATCAACAACATACTAGGCTTACCTAGGTTGTTACATACATGGACAGTCTTACTTAGATCATTTACATCATAAAATGCAGAATGGGTTTACATCATTTATAACGACGTCAACTGTCGATGAAAACTGGATGATGGAATCTGAATGGCGCAATCACGTCGAACATGACGAATCCCATTTGAAAAAATGGGGGGTGTACTGCTTTGGGGTCGTTGACAAAGTGTGGTCAACATCTGGCTCTACTTGGGGACACGTTGCTTCGTTGAAGGAATGTGAGAATCCAGAATCTGCATCCAAGCAACACAAAAGCTTACATAAGTAGCGTCCATCCAAATATCATCATATAACATTAAGCTCATGAAAAATAGAAGCTCTTTTTTTATTGATTATTCTATTTAACATGAAAAGTAAATCTATTCTAACTGCAAAAATGAAATGCTGAAATACAAGGAGTAGGGTTAGAAATACGATACAGAGGATGCCCTGTGGCATCAGATGTGCTCAATATAGTGTATGCTAAGCATTTGCCTACTTTCAGGCAAGTCTGTAGGCTGCTTTTCAGATGTGCCATGGCCGATCTTGCATAATGTAGGACTCTGTCTTATCCGAGTATCAAGCTGCTCTCGACCATCAGACGAATCAAACCACTTACTTCTTTTTTGCTTCTTTCTCTTCTTCTGAGAGGGTTGTGATGTTAGCAATGAGACCACTGTAAACTCCTTGTCCTCATCTTGAAGATGTTTGTACAAAATACCAGAAGAACCTGGAGCGTGACCAATATTATTCTGGATATACTCTGTCAATGGTGACACATAGACTTGGTCTTTCTCAACATCCTTTGAAACCATAGTGAAATCCTCTGTATGATGAGATGGGAATGGCTTTAGCAGACAAGAAGTCTCATGATCTGTTGATGAATATTCATAATCAAATTTCGGCTGAAACTTTTGTATATGTAATTTTTCCATTTTTTCCAATCTTTCCTGTATGGAACTCATTTCCAACAAGTGATTTTCCTTCATGGTATTCATTTCCATCAAGTGATTTTCCTTCATGGTATTCATTTCCTGGGTGTGTCTTGCTTCCATGATGGACATCTGATTAGAATGATTAACTTCCATTATCTTTAACCTGTTTTCCATGACATTTATTTCTTGTGCATGACTTTCTTCCATGGAAGTTATCTTATTTTGAAGACTGATTTGGTTAGCTTCCATGTTTTGAATTATTTGCATATGACTGGGTTGCACATCCTTAATCATCTGAGCTGGTTCCTTAACTTGACTTTCATGATCTTCTATATGCATGTTATAGTCCTTACCAACAACATTAATTTGATGACTTGACCTTGCCATTCTACTAGCTATGATCCTTTTGATAACGGGACAAGTAGCCTCTTCATGAAGATCATTACAGGCTCTACAATAAGGAGGAACTTCATCCACAAGATTTGCGAACTCAAGTTGATTTGTCGGTCTCTGCTCATAAGATAGGGCTCTTTTCTGCAAAGCATTATTATTTCTAGGTTGGGAATTCTGCGTTTGAGCCCTTTCCATTTGAACCAATCTAGCCTGTAAGACACTTATTTCCTTAGCATGATTAGAGATTAATTTTGCTTGATTAAGCTCCATGCTTTCAAGTTTCTTAGCATGATTAAGCTCCATGCTTTCAAGTTTTTGCATTAACCTTTTCACAGGGTGATCATCATCTTCTAGAGGTTCTTTTAACTTAGTATCTGTCAAAGATCTATCAAAATCTGGAGTTTTGGACATTCCAGATGCTCTCTTATCCTTTTCAATCTCCTCAGCTAAAGATTGACAAGCTTTATAATTTGCAATTTTAGCCCGCCTTAACTCATATGAAGTATCAGAATCAAATGCATCAATGTAAAAATTCAGAAGAGATCCATCAGGAGGCTTATGAGTTTGAGATATTTTTCTAAGAATACCATTAAATCTCCTGTTAAATTCTTCAGTGGTTTCATTTTCTTTCTTTTTTATGGTACTGATTTCTATTACCAAATGCCTATCTTCCCTTTTATCACCATACTTTTCCTTAAAGCAGTTACAATTGATTCAAAAGTATCAAATGAATTATCAGGTTTTTCCATGAACCAGTCAGCAACATCCTCACCAAAAGTAAGAACAAAAGTTTTCATCTTTACATCATCGAAATTATTTTTTGCAACTGCAAATCTATTCCACCAGCGAGTGAAAGCAAATAAATGAGATTTAACACTAACTGCATCATTTCCTTGAAAGATAGGTAATTTATCCATTTGAGGGAGATCATGGGGATAACCCTGAATATTAGCAAAATTACACGGGGCAAAAACATCCATGATATCGTTTTTAAGATTTTGGAAATAGATCTGTGTTCAAGAATAGTCAAAAGGTCCTCAAGAAGCGAACTTCTTGGCAGGAACTCTTGTAAGAAATGAAAGAATTGGAGTCGCCACTTGAACATGAAACTAATTCTAAAACAGAAGAAATAATCGAGAGCTAGCAGATGGATATCACGGGGGGATTCTTGTCTGGGAGTAAATAGATGAATAAGTGGAGTCGCCACCCAAACAAGAAGCCAACCGAAATGTCCATGTGCTAAAGATACGATGATGAAATGATTAGTGATATTACGAAAGATAAGACGATGAAAATATGAAGGGATGAAAAGTCGCCAGAAAATGTGATCCTTTGCGATAGGCTAATGAATGGCAATGAAAGATCAGAAGATTATAAAATGTCGTTAAGACCAAGGACAAAAAAACTCTATCCCCGGCAACGGCGCCAAAAAATGTTGTCGCAGAGATTGTTCAGGGCACCGCGACAACGGCTCAGACTGGGGGCTGTCACCTTTATCCCCAATCTCTCTATTTAAGCTGTCTCCTTGCAAGCTAAGGGAGGTAGACCCTATTATAAATGAGGATGACAAATCTAGGAGACACAGCTAAAATATCAAATACTTGATAGAATGAACGAGATTCCACAGATCTAAATTAGATTTCACATTTAAAACCAGTGCCTTATGGAGTCAAACAGAATCCCGTTATGCAATTATAAACCAGTGAGTAATGCTTAACTGCTGCTTATTAAACCACGATTGATCACAATGATATTTAACTGAAAATGCCACAACCATGCATAAGAATAACATGCGAATGCCGAATACTTGAAAGATTTCCACATTTATGATGCTTCAATTAATTTCGATCCAGAAAATGTTTCTATAGTCAAAACTTTAGATGAAAACAAAATTAGCACATTTGACTATTGAAATTTTGAAATTTTTTTATATTTTTGTATTTTATATTTTTTTTTAAGATTTTTGAAATTTTTGAAATTTTTTTTTATTATTTTTTAAATCGAAAATAAGTTAAAAATCTAAATAAAAGCTCCTATCTAAAATTTAAACTAAACTAAATTACAACTACGAATTAAATAAAAACTAAAACTAAGCTAAGACTTAAAGAAAATCGAAATTAAAATCTAAAAGTGAATAAAATTAAATCTAAGTCTAAATCTAAAGTTAATCTAAATCTAACATTTTAAAACTAAACAAATAAAACAAATCGAAAAATGGAAGCCGACTCACTTAAAAAATAAAAATAAAAATCGCAAAACCTAAATCTTAAAAGCTATACTATATACAAATTTAAAATCTAACAATAAATAAACTAAACATGAATCAAAATTTAAAACTAACGCTTACGACTATGCTAAATAAATGAATGATATATATTTGTCACAAAACAAATCCGATTCATGAAATATTTTAACGTTTTTGTTTTTGTGCCAGTTTCTTTGTTTTTCGTTTTACGGGTAGGCTTTGAGCAGCCAGAGACAGACACAGTGAAAATAAACTCGAACGAGAGCGGCTTGAGGAATACGTTTGACACGATCTTCGGGGAGAGTCGGCTAAGGATATCGATTGTTGGAGAACAACGGACGGGCGGCAAAGGGCAATGAGTCGAATAGGGGAATGGGTTTGTATTTTCTTTGTGTTGCGAGTTGAGAAGCAAACGTTTGGACGGCGGCGAGGTTGGATGGGTAAAATGCGAATGGCAGCTAGGAGATGGAAGGGAGGAATCCAGTGGGCAGAAAGGAGGTAAACACAGATATGACAGTCAATCGATGCTTTAAAAGGATGGACTGAGCGGTGGAAGAAAAATTGACGCGTGAAGAGCGAGGGCAGAATGAAAGGAACGAACATCGAGTGCACACAAATTCGCCCAGCAAAACTTTTAGAATTTTTTTCAATTAAGCTCAGATTTCATATGCTCCTCGAACTAATGTTCAGATCTCGCCCACAGTAGCAATTCTGAGGCCAGATCTGCCTTAGATCTCTTAAAAAATTTTCGATTTTAACCTGTAACCTGCAACAACACGTCAGATCCGAAAATACACACCTAGAAACTGTTAAACCCTTACAGTCCTGAAAGAAAAATTACAAATTTACACTAGTTTACAAATTTAGAACCCTCAAGGTCAGATTTAAAATTCATTTTAGCACAATTTTCAGAGATTAAAATTTTTGTGAGAGGCAGAAGCCTTCGAAACCCTGCAAAGTCACAAATATCGTAAGATAGACCCAGAATTTAACAAATAAAGAGCTTATCAGATTTATGTTTATTGGGAGTCGGCTGGTCCAACCGAAGACTTCCCCAGACGCCCAATTTTTTAAAAAAAAATTTCCCTACACACTTAGATCCAGATCTTAGATCGATAGAGATTTAAGAAAACAACATGAGACCTTTGCAGAAAAATCAGAATGTTATTTTATAAACCCAGAAAACTGCATAAGATACCTATATGCAGATTAATCCATGAAGGCCATCAACAATAAAATGCAAGAAACCAAGTAGCAGAGTTTAGAGACAATTCACCACTTAGATCTGAGAAGGAACATCCAGATTTGTAACCCCAAAGTCTTTATGCTTTATTCCTCAAAAGTTTACAAGAGCTTCTAAGAGCAAGTGCACGATCCTGAGATCGGATGACTCAAAAATGAGAAAGACCTCTAAATTTATAGGACAAGATCTCTAACGGCTAGTTTGGATGATCCTCGTCAAAATAATCTCAATCGTCCAAAAGATTTAATTATCTTTTAATCCGGAGCGTTGAAATTAAAATTTTGGGGAAAAACGAATTTATCATTTAATTCAATTTTAATTAACTCAAAAATATTATTTTTGAGTTAATTACCCCAAAATTTTGACCTTGACTTAACCACCAAGGCCCAGGGGTCCAATATTTCTTAAAATTCGCAATATTCCCTTGGCCTGGGGCTTTCAAAATCATTTTCCAAGGACCCACAAATTTTGCCTTTAAAGATTTAATCCTAATTTAGGACCCTAAATTAATTAAATTTCTGGTTTAGGATTTTATTAATTAATTGACCAGAAAATTTAATTAATTGACCAAGAGGGGATTATAATTATTTTTCCAACCCTCTTTTACATGAGATAATACATTTACATACAAAAGGGGGAAAACCCATTCGTATAGACCCTCAAATAAATACCCAATTCTGCGACTCAAAATATGATCTAGTAGACCAAGTAGCTCAAACTACTTTTACAAGGACTCGATAGAACACTAGGACTCACTTAGCATGCTGATGACAAAATCCACCCTAGCTTTGGGGTGAGGCTGGAGGGAAAAAATCTGCCGATCACTTTCGTGAATCAGTGAGACAAAAAACCTCCTAGAATGGAAGTCATCAACAACATACTAGGCTTACCTAGGTTGTTACATACATGGACGGTCTTACATAGATCATTTACATCATAAAATGCAGAATGGGTTTACATCATTATAAACACTGTCGATCGAAACTGGATGATGGAATCTGAATGGCGCAACCACGTCGAACATGACGAATCCCATTTGAAAAAATGGGGGTGTACTGCTA
The DNA here is from genome assembly GCA_034641835.2 of Pinus albicaulis. Taxonomy (NCBI): domain Eukaryota; kingdom Viridiplantae; phylum Streptophyta; class Pinopsida; order Pinales; family Pinaceae; genus Pinus; species Pinus albicaulis. The sequence continues at coordinate 1,235,053,857 of CM076583.1, read as the reverse complement.
TGGGGTAGTTGACGAAGTGTGGTCAACATCTGGCTCTACTTGGGGACACGTTGCTTCATCAAAGGAATGTGAGAATCCAGAATCTGCATCCAAGCAACACACAAAACTATATAAGTAGTGTCCATCCAAATATCATCATATGACATTAAGTACATGAAAAGTAGAAGCTCTTCTTTTATTCATTATTCTATTTAACATGAAAAATAAATCTACTCTAACTGCAAAATGAAATGCTGAAATAACGAGGAGTAGGGTTAGAAATACGATACAGAGGATGCCCTGTGGCATCAGATGTGCTCAATATAGTGTATGCTAAGCATTTGCCTACTTTCAGGCAAGTCTGTAGGCTGCTTTTCAGATGTGCCATGGCCGATCTTGCATAATGTAGGACTCTGTCTTATCCGAGTATCAAGCTGCTCTCGACCATCAGACGAATCAAACCACTTACTTCTTTTTTGCTTCTTTCTCTTCTTCTGAGAGGGTTGTGATGTTAGCAATGAGACCACTGTAAACTCCTTGTCCTCATCTTGAAGATGTTTGTACAAAATACCAGAAGAACCTGGAGCGTGACCAATATTATTCTGGATATACTCTGTCAATGGTGACACATAGACTTGGTCTTTCTCAACATCCTTTGAAACCATAGTGAAATCCTCTGTATGATGAGATGGGAATGGCTTTAGCAGACAAGAAGTCTCATGATCTGTTGATGAATATTCATAATCAAATTTCGGCTGAAACTTTTGTATATGTAATTTTTCCATTTTTTCCAATCTTTCCTGTATGGAACTCATTTCCAACAAGTGATTTTCCTTCATGGTATTCATTTCCATCAAGTGATTTTCCTTCATGGTATTCATTTCCTGGGTGTGTCTTGCTTCCATGATGGACATCTGATTAGAATGATTAAATTCCATTATCTTTAACCTGTTTTCCATGACACTTATTTCCTGAGCATGACTTTCTTCCATGGAAATTATCTTATTTTGAAGACTGATTTGGTTAGATTCCATGTTTTGAATTATTTGCGTATGATTGGGTTGCACATCCTTAATCATCTGAGCTGGCTCCTTAATCTGACTTTCATAATCTTCTATATGCATGTGATAGTCCTTACCAACAACATTAATTTGATGACTTGACCTTGCCATTCTACTAGCTATGATCCTTTTGACAATGGGACAAGTAGCCTCTTCATGAAGATCATTACAGGCTCTACAATAAGGAGGAACTTCATCCACAAGATTTGCGAACTCAAGTTGATTTGTCGGTCTCTGCTCATAAGATAGGCCTCTTTTCTGCAAAGCATTATTATTTCTAGGTTGGGAATTCTGCGTTTGAGCCCTTTCCATTTGAACCAACCTAGCCTGTAAGACACTTATTTCCTTAGCATGATTAAGCTCCATGCTTTCAAGTTTCTTAGCATGATTAAGCTCCATGCTTTCAAGTTTTTGCATTAACCTTTTCATAGGGTCATCATCATCTTCTAGAGTATTTGTCAAAGACCTATCAAAATCTGGAGTTTTGGACATTCCAGATGCTTTCTTATCCTTTTCAATCTCCTCAGCTAAAGATTGACAAGCCTTATAATTTGCAGTTTTAGCCCGCCTTAACTCATATGAAGTATCAGAATCAAATGCATCAATGTAAAAATTCAAAAGAGATCCATCAGGAGGTTTATGAGTTTGAGATATTTCTCTAAGAATACCATTAAATCTCCTGTTAAATTCTTCAGTCGTTTCATTTTCTTTCTTTTCTATAGTACTGATCTCTCTTACCAAATGCCTATCTTCCCTTTTATCACCATACTTTTCCTTAAAAGCAGTTACAATTGATTCAAAAGTATCAAATGAATTATCAGGTTTTTCCATGAACTATTCAGCAACATCCTCACCAAAAGTAAGAACAAAAGTTTTCATCTTTACATCATCGAAATTATTTTTTGCAACTGCAAATCTATTCCATCAGCTAGTGAAAGCAAATAAATGAGATTTAACACTAACTGCATCATTTCCTTGAAAGATAGGTAATTTATCCATTTGAGGGAGATCATGGGGATAACCCTGAATATTAGCAAAATTACACGGGGCAAAAACATCCATGATATCGTTTTTAAGATTTTAGAAATAGATCTGTGTTCAAGAATAGTCAAAAGGTCCTCAAGAAGCGAACTTCTTGGCAGGAACTCTTGTAAGAAAAGAAAGAGTTGGAGTCGCCACTTGAACATGAAACTAATTCTAAAACAGAAGAAATAATCGAGAGCTAGCAGATGGATATCACGGGGGGATTCTTGTCTGGGAGTAAATAGATGAATAAGTGGAGTCGCCACCCAAACAAGAAGCCAACCGAAATGTCCAGGTGCTAAAGATACGATGATGAAATGATTAGTGATATGTCGAAAGATAAGACGATGAAAAGATGAAGAGATGAAAAGATGCCAGAAAATGTGATTCCTTGCGACAGGCTAATGAATGGCGATGCAAGATCAGAAGATTATAAAATGTCGCTAAGACCAAGGACAGAAAAACTCTATCCCCGGCAACGGCGCCAAAAAATGTTGTCGCACAAATTGTTCAGGGCACCGCGACAACGGCTCAGACTGGGGGCTGTCACCTTTATCCCCAATCTCTCTCTTTAAGCTGTCTCCTTGCAGGCTAAGGGAGGTAAACCCTATTAGAAATGAAGGATAAATCCAGGAGACACAGCTAAAACATCAAATACTTGATAAAATTAAAAGGATTTCACAGATCTATATTAGATTTCACGCTTCTGATCAGTGCCGTATGGAGTCATACAAAATCCCATTATGCAATTATAAACTAGTAAATGATGACTAACTGCTGCTTATTAAACCACGATTGATCACAATGATATTTAACTGAAAATGCCACAACCATGCATAAGAATAACATGCGAATGCCGAATACTTGAAAGATTTCCAGATTTATGATGCTTCAATTAATTTCGATCCAGAAAATGTTTCTATAGTCAAAACTTTAGATGAAAACAAAATTAGCACATTTGACTATTGAAATTTTGAATTTTTTTTATATTTTTGTATTTTATATTTTTTTTTAAGATTTTTGAAATTTTTGAAATTTTTTTTTATTATTTTTTAAATCGAAAATAAGTTAAAAATCTAAATAAAAGCTCCTATCTAAAATTTAAACTAAACTAAATTACAACTACGAATTAAATAAAAACTAAAACTAAGCTAAGACTTAAAGAAAATCGAAATTAAAATCTAAAAGTGAATAAAATTAAATCTAAGTCTAAATCTAAAGTTAATCTAAATCTAACATTTTAAAACTAAACAAATAAAACAAATCGAAAAATGGAAGCCGACTCACTTAAAAAATAAAAATAAAAAAAAACGAAACCTAAATCTTAAAAGCTATACTATATACAAATTTAAAATCTAACAATAAAATAAACTAAACATCGAATCAAAATTTAAAACTAACGCTTACGACTATGCTAAATAAATGAATGATATAACGCTGTCACAAAACAAATCCGATTCATGAAATATTTTAACGCGTTTTTGTTTTTGTGTGCATTGGTTTGCTGTTTTCGTTTTGCAGGTGAGCTTTGAACGACAGACTTGGACACGGCTGAAAATAAACTCGGACGAGGGCAGCTTGAGGAATGCGTTTGACACAGTGCAGAGGTCAGCTAGGGATATCGATTGTTGGAGAACACTGGACGGGCAGCAAGGGCAATGGAGTCGAATGAGGGAATGCGTTTGTATTTTGCTGTGTTGCAGGTTGAGGAAGCAAACGTTTGGACAGCGGCAGCAAGGGTTGGATGGGTAAAATGCTGAATGGCAACTGTTGGAGATGGAAGGGAGGAATCCAGTGGGCAGAAAGGAGGTAAACACAGATATGACAGTCAATCGATGCTTTAAAAGGATGGACTGAGCGGTGGAAGAAAAATTGACGCGTGAAGAGCGAGGGCAGAATGAAAGGAACGAACATCGAGTGCACACAAATTCGCCCAGCAAAACTTTTAGAATTTTTTTCAATTAAGCTCAGATTTCATATGCTCCTCGAACTAATGTTCAGATCTCGCCCACAGTAGCAATTCTGAGGCCAGATCTGCCTTAGATCTCTTAAAAAATTTTCGATTTTAACCTGTAACCTGCAACAACACGTCAGATCCGAAAATACACACCTAGAAACTGTTAAACCCTTACAGTCCTGAAAGAAAAATTACAAATTTACACTAGTTTACAAATTTAGAACCCTCAAGGTCAGATTTAAAATTCATTTTAGCACAATTTTCAGAGATTAAAATTTTTGTGAGAGGCACAAGCCTTCGAAACCCTGCAAAGTCACAAATATCGTAAGATAGACCCGGAATTTAACAAATAAAGAGCTTATCAGATTTATGTTTATTGGGAGTCGGCTGGTCCAACCGAAGACTTCCCCAGACGCCCAATTTTTAAAAAAAAAATTTCCCTGCACACTTAGATCCAGATCTTAGATCGATAGAGATTTAAGAAAACAACATGAGACCTTTGCAGAAAAATCAGAATGTTATTTTATAAACCCAGAAAACTGCATAAGATACCTATATGCAGATTAATCCATGAAGGCCATCAACCATAAAATACAAGAAACAAAGTAGCAGAGTCTAGAGACAATTCACCACATAGATCTGAGAAGGAACATCCAGATTTGTAACCCCAAAGTCTTTAGCTTTATTCCTCAAAAAGTTTACAAGAGCTTCTAAGAGCAAGTGCACGATTCTGAGATCGGATGACTCAAAAATGACAAAGACTTCTAAATTTATAGGGCTAGATCTCTAACAGCTAGTTTGGATGATCCTCGTCAAAATAATCTCAACCGTCCAAAAGATTTAATTATCTTTTAATCCGGAACGTTGAAATTAAAATTTTGGGGAAAAAACGAATTTATCATTTAATTCAATTTTAATTAACTCAAAAATATTATTTTTGAGTTAATTACCCCAAAATTTTGACCTTGACTTAACCACTAAGGCCCAAGGGTCCAATATTTCTTAAAATTCGCAATATTCCCTCGGCCTGGGGTTGTCAAAATCATTTTCCAAGGACCCACAAATTTTGCCTTTAAAGATTTAATCCTAATTTAGGACCCTAAATTAATTAAATTTCCGGTTTAGGATTTTATTAATTAATTGACCAGAAAATTTAATTAATTGACTAAGAGGGGATTATAATTATTTTCCAACCCTCTTTTACATGAGATAATACATTTACATACATGAAGGGGGAATACCCATTCGTATAGACCCTCAAATAAATACCCAATTCTGCGACTCAAAACATGATCTAGTAGACCAAGTAGTTGAAACTACTTTTACAAGGACTCGATAAAAAACACTAGGACTCACTTAGCATGCTGATGACAAATTCCACCCTAGCGTTGGGGGAGGCTGGAGGGAAGAACTCTGCCGATCACTTTCGTGAATCAGTGAGACAAAAAACCTCCTAGGATGGAAGTCATCAACAACATACTAGGCTTACCTAGGTTGTTACATACATGGACAGTCTTACTTAGATCATTTACATCATAAAATGCAGAATGGGTTTACATCATTTATAACGACGTCAACTGTCGATGAAAACTGGATGATGGAATCTGAATGGCGCAATCACGTCGAACATGACGAATCCCATTTGAAAAAATGGGGGGTGTACTGCTTTGGGGTCGTTGACAAAGTGTGGTCAACAAGCCCTATTCCCTAAAAGTTTAGCCTTAGGAAATATTTACAAATCAGCTAATAATCTAATTAAACCATCTCTAGGTGGAATTTGCAGGAACAATTTTTGGGTTTTGGAGATCTCATGTATTCTAGCCTCTCCACCAAATTTCATGGCTAGAACACATTCGATGCTACAAAAACTAACACTCCCTTTTAGCAAGGAGTGTGTTCTAGTGTTGCACACCCTGCCACAACACCCTATCTCTGTACCACCTCTTGTCATGCTTGTTGATGTCTAGCCACTGTGACTGCCTTCCACTACCGACCAACCACAACGCAACTCTGATGCTGCATCTGTGTTGCTGCTGACGCTATTGAATTGCTGCCAACACTGCATTTGCACTGCAACTCTGTTGTTGTTGCAATTGCAACATCTAAAATTGAAAAACATCCAAAATACTGAATCAACTATGTTCAGTACGATGCATCTGTTACCCAAGTCTCTGACTGCTACTAGCCTCTGCACCATCTCTGAAGACTCTGTGCTGCTGATGAATCTGCACTGTGCCACCTACACTGCTGCCAACTCTGCACTGTGCTCTCCAGCATTTGGCTGCTACTAGTTTGCAACTGTCACTCCAGAATTTGACTGCATCTCTGGAGACTGATCCATCCTCCTATTGAATACTGTGGGCCTCTCGTAGCTAGCTAATGATCCATGAGGTGGACTCCTCAAGGACCCTTCCCATCTCTGTAACTCTCTGAGGCTACAACTCCAAATCACCCCCCTACACTCCTAGAGGTATGCAAAAATTATCAATGTTAATCTGGTTAAGCTCCTCCTACTTAGATGAGTTATTAACTGAATAAATTCAAGTTAAAATCGAAGCAAAACACATAACAGATCTCTACCAATCCAGATTTAGAACAAGTTCATGCACACATTGACAAAGTGACACAGTTATTTCTGGACAAATATTCCCTAGAAAAACCCAAGGTGGGAAAACCGGTGTCTGGCTGCTGGAGGGTTCTATTATTAAGAATATTTCTAAATACACAACTTTGGGTTCCAGATCTGGAAAACCCGACAGAGAAAAAACTAGATCTGTAGCTCACTGGCTGATCTAGGGCCAAAATTATGACTGATCCACACCCTCAAATGGGATTTACAGAACTCAGCCATATCTAGGCCTAGAAACCACAGCGCTGCCCCTAAAAGGCTCTGCGTCAACCTATGAAGCCCCTGAAAGCCTCTGCGTCATCCTTGGATGGCCTCCAAAGGCTCGCCAAGGTCGTCCGAAGAGGACTCACATTTCCAGAACAATGGGTGACGCAATACCGCTGCTGCCGCTAAGCCTCTCCGCAACCCCTTTATGCCTCTTGAAATGATGCCTGCCCTACCGCCGTCGCCTTCCTCTCGTGTCAGAATCGAGCCGATCTCTTCGCCTTGTGTATTCTAGACCCTAGGACCGATCATCCCCTTGGTCTAAATTCCCTCTCTACGTACCGAAACGCTCTCCGTGTGTTCACAAATGACCCCAAGCCTTTCCTTTATACTTTTCGTTGACAAATCAACGACCATGATCGCATCTAAATCAATGGCTAAGATTAAAAGAAAGCTTGATCCGTGTGACTTAAGACAATTTCATCACATGTTTAATTAAATTCACTTTAATTATTTAAGTTCCCTAAGTTTTAACTTAGGAAATACACTTAAAATAATTAATTAATTTAATATCTCCTAAACCAGATGAAATTTCCCAAATCCATTTCTGGGTCCTGTAGATCAAGTGTAATCTACTCCTTCCTCAAAATTTGGGACCTAGAGCACAACTGATGCTACCCCAAATACACCAAATCTCAACACTCCCTCCTAGCATCAAGGGTGTACTCTAGCAATACATCACATTTATGCATTACATGATTTTGGGCACTGGTTCTGTGTTACAGATGCTTGGCCTGCTGCCACTCAACTTTGCACTGCTGCTGCCATTCTGTACTGCTGCCCATGACTCTGCCACTGCCACTGCAACCACTGTATTGCAGCTCCCTCTCAATATGCTGCATCTGTGCTGCTCATAGCACTGCCACTACTGGTCTGCTGCATTGCAACTTCAGTTGTTGAAAGAAACAACTGAATCTCCTGCCTAATCTTTGACAAACAAGTTTGATGGGCTGCATCCTCATCACTGAAGCTCTCTGCGCTGCTGCAGCTTTGCACTACGTAAGCAACACTGCTCTGCGCTGCTGAAGTCACATCAGCCTATGCGCTGCTGCTGCTTTGCTCTGCGCTGCTCCTCCCAGCCCTCAGATCTGCATCTGCTTTTGCCTCATCTGTGATCTATGCACCCACTGCTCCACTTGTCTCGCTACTGTCTTAAGGCTATCGTAGTTCGCTTGTGATCCAAGAGATGAGCTGCTCAAGGATCCTGCCTCTCCTCCATGTAGCTCCTCTACATGTCCATGTCACCACACCTTCGTGGTTCATGAGCACTCAGGGCCACGTCATCTTCGGCCATTTGCTCAACAAATCTGTCGGAGCTCCTCCTCTCTATACTAGAGGTCTGGATCTAGGGTCCTTTATGAACTAGGTACCCTCTGCTCCCTCTGACAACTGATTTCCCTCCTCGGAAATCTACCAAATCAACTATGATTCAGCTTCTTTTTTGATCCTCTGATCAAAATTGCAAGTTTCCTTTGGCTAGAAACTATCTGAGAAGTTGATCTCCTCCCAATCTTTGTCACTTGTGCTAAGGCTAAAAATCTGAGAACTTCAGAAATTTAACCCCACCAGCTCTTCTGAACTTTTGCAGTCTTTTCTGGATTTGACAGATTCAGATCTGAATCACAATGGTTGTCTTTAGACCAAACTAACGCTGTTTCTAAGCTGCCTCTGTGCAGTAATTGCGTTGGCTTGCTAGGACACAGCGTTTGACAACATCATCCTTCCCTCTGCGTGAATCTGCCTCTGAAAACTGCGCTGTCCCTTTAGATCTGCTTCTCTGCTGCTTTTCCAGCTGCTTTCTGCAGCTAGATCCTTCAGATTCTTCAGCTGGTGACCCTCCTAGATCTGCAATTTCTCTGATACCATGTAGAAATTTCTAAATCTTAAATCTTAAGCTGAAATTATTACTGTTAGTCCGGTTAAGCTCCTCCTACTTAGATAAGTTATTAACTGAATAAATTCAAGTTAAAATCGAAGAAAAACACTTAACAGATCTCTACCAATCTAGATCTAGAACAAGTTCATGCACACATTGACAAAATGACATAGTTATTTCTGGACAAATAGTCCCTGGAAAAACCCAAGGTGGGAAAACTGGTCTCTGGCTGCTGGAGGATTCTATTATTAAGAATATTTCTGAATACACAACTCTGGGATCCAGATTTGGAAAACTTGACAGAGAAAACACTAGATCTACAGCTCACTGGCTGATCTAGGGCCAAAATAATGACTGATCCACACCCTCAAATGGGATTTACAGAACTCAGCCATATCTAGGCCTAGAAACCCCAGCGCTGCCCCTAAAAGGCTCTACGTCAGCCTCTGAAGCCCCTGAAAGCCTCTGTGTTAGCCTTGGATGGCCTCCAAACCCTCAACATTGCTCCGGAAGGGACTGCATTACCCTAGAATGGGTGACGCAGTCACTACGCTACCCCTAAGGGTATCTGCGTAACCCCTGAAGGGTTTCTTGAAAATTACGCTGTCCCTGCTGTTGCTGCCTTCCTCTGCACTGTCCTTGAGCTGATCTCTTCTCTGCCTCTTGTGTATTCTAGACCCTAGGATCAGATCATCCCTTTGGTCTAAATTCCCCTCTCTGCAGCTGAAACACTTCTGAGAATTCTTAGCAAACCCGCCCTAGAATCTTAGCTTAGCTTCAGTTCTCTGCCTCTGTGTTTTTACAAATGACCCCAAGCCTTTCCTTTATACTTTTCTCGTTGACAAATCAACGACCATGATCAAATCTTGAGTCAATGGCTAAGATTAAAAGAAAGCTTGATCCGTGTGACTTAAGACAATTTCATCACATGTTTAATTAAATTCACTTTAATTATTTAAGTTCCCTAAGTTTTAACTTAGGAAATACACTTAAAATAATTAATTAATTTAATATCTCCTAAACCAAATGAAATTTCCCAAATCCATTTCTGGGTCCTGTAGATCAAGTGTAATCTACTCCTTCCTCAAAATTTGGGACCTAGAGGACAACTGATGCCACTCCAAATACACAAAATCTCAAGACTCCCTCTTAGCATCAAGGGTGTACTCTAGCAATACATCACACTTATGCATTACATGACTTTGGGCACTAGTTCTGTGCTGCTGATGCTTGGCCTGCTGCCACTCAACTCTACACTGTTGCTGCCATTCTGTACTGCTACCCATGACTCTGCCACTGCCACTGCAACCACTGTACTGCAGCTCCATCTCAATATGTTGCATATGTGCTGCTCATAGCACTGCCACTGCTGGTCTGCTGCACTGCAACTTCAGTTGTTGAGAGAAACAACTGAATCTCTTGCCCAATCTTTGACAAACAAGTCTGATGGGTTGCGTCCTCATCACTGAAGCTCCATAGGCTACAGATCTGCGCTGGCATCTAAAGAACGATGCACAACTACAACTATGCCTGCGTAATCAAACTCCCTATGCGCTACTGAAGTCACATCAGCCCCTTGTGCTGAAATCTATCACGTTGCTATTGCACTGCGCTGTCCCTCTGAAGCTCTCTGCGCTGCTGTAGCTCTGCATTGCGTAAGCAGCACTGCTCTGTGCTGCTGAAGTCACATCAGCCTTTGCGCTGCTACTGCTTCTACGCTGTTGCTGCTTTGCTCTGCGCTGCTCCTCCCAACCCTCAGATCTGCCTCTGCTTTCACCTCATCTGTGATCTATGCACCCACTGCTCGACTTGTCTCGAACCTGTCTTAAGGCTGTCGTAGCTCGCTTGTGATCCGAGAGATGAGCTACTCAAGGATGCCGCCTCTCCTCCATGTAGCTCCTCTACATGTCCATGTCACCCCACCTCTGTGGTTCCTGAGCACTCATGGCCACGTCATCTTCGGCCATTTGCTCAGCAAATCTGTCGGAGCTCCTCCTCTCTATACTAGAGATCTGGATCTAGGGTCCTTTACGAACTGGGCACCCTCTGCTCCCTCTGACAACTGATTTCCCTCCTTGGAAATCTACCAAATCAACTATGATTCAGCTTTTTTTTTTATCCTCTGATCAAAACTGCAAGTTTCCTTTGGCTAGAAATTCTCTGAGAAGCTGATCTCCTCCCAATCTTTGTCACTTGTGCTAAGGCTAAAAATCTGAGAACTTCAAAATTTTAACCCCAGCAGCTCTTCTGAATTTTTGCAGCTTTTCTGGATCTGACAGATTCAGATCTGAATCACACTGGTTGGCTTTAGACCAAACCAGCATTGTTTCTAAGCTGCCTCTGCGCAGTAATTGTGTGGCCTTACTAGGACACAGCGCTGGACAGCGTCATCCTTCCCTCTGCGTGAATCTGCCTCTAAAAACTGCGTTGTCCCTTCAGATCTGCTTCTCTGCTGCTTTTCCAGTTGCTTTCTGCAGCTAGATCCTTCAAATTCTTCAGCTGATGACCCTCCTAGATCTGCAATTGCTCTGATACCATGTAGAAATTTCTGAATCTTAAATCTTATGCAGAAATTATTACTGTTAATCCGGTTAAACTCCTCCTACTTAGATAAGTTATTAACTGAATAAATTCAAGTTAAAATCGAAGCAAAACACATAACAGATCTCTACCAATGCAGATCTAGAACAAGTTCATGCACACATTGACAAAGTGACACAGTTATTTCTGGACAAATAGTACCCGGAAAAACCCAAGGTGGGAAAACCAGTCTCTAGCTACTGGAGGGTTCTATTATTAGGAATATTTTTGAATACACAACTCTAGGTTCCAGATCTGGAAAACCCGATAGAGAAAACACAAGATCTGCGGCTCATTGGCTGATCTAGGGCCAAAATAATGACTGATCCACACCCTCAAATGGGATTTATAGAACTCAGCCATATCTAGGCCTAGAAACCCCAGCGCTGCCCCTAAAAGGCTTTGCATCAGCCTCTGAAGCCCCTGAAAGCCTTTGCGTCAGCCTTGGATGGCCTTCAAACCCTTAGCGCTCCTCCGGAAGGGACTGCGTTACCCCAGAATGGGTGACGTAGTCACTACGTTGCCCCTAAGGGTCTGTGCGTAACCCCTGAAAGGTTTCCTGAAAATTATGCTGTCCCTGCTGCCTTCCTCTGCGTTGTCCTTGAGTTGATCTCTTCTCTGCCTCTTGTGTATTCTAGACCCTAGGATCAGATCATCCCCTTGGTCTAAATTCCCCTCTCTGCAACTGAAACACTTCTGAGAATTCTTAGCAACCCCACCCTAGAATCTCAGCTTAGCTTCAGTGCTCTGCCTCTGTGTGTCTTTACAAATGACCCCAAGCCTTTCCTTTATACTTTTCTCGTTGACAAATCAATGGCCATGATCAGATCTTGAATCAATGGCTAAGATTAAAAGAAAGCTTGATTCGTGTGACTTAAGACAATTTCATCACATGTTTAATTAAATTCATTTTAATTATTTAAGTGTATTTCCTAAACCAGATGAAATTTCCCAAATCCATTTCTGGGTTTTGTAGATCAAGTGTACTCTAGTCCTTCCTCAAAATTTGGGACCTAGAGCACAACTGATGCTACCCCAAATACACAAAATCTCAACATGTAGGAAAGCATAGCGAAGTGTTCCTCCAACCTGGAGGACAACCTATCTATCTCATCATGTGTTGTTCCCTGGTCCTGCTTCTCTTGCTTGTCCTTCTTTCTAAGAGGATGCTGGGTACTGTAGTGGCCAAACTCACCAAACTTGAAGCGCTTGACCTTAGATAGGTCCTTCTTCTTCTTCTTTTGCTCCCCCTATGCCTGACTAGGACACTCAGATGCAAGAACCACATTCTCCTCCTCACTATTCACGCCCTTGCTGCTGCTGGCACTGATGGTGCTCTTCAACAGAGCCCTCAACTCTTCCTGCTGCAAATCGGACGACATCCTGTCCCACCTTGGCAAGGTATCTCTGCCCAAGATACTCTGGACAAATACCTGCCAGTCCTCTGAGACACTATTTAGTGCCAATCGTCCAAGTTCCATAGGTTGAGGTGCTAACCCAACAGTTGCCAGTTGATTTCAAAGTTCTTCCCTTCTGCATCCTCGTGCTCCTCAGCTTCTCTTAGAGATATATCTTTCATTGCTCGGAAGAACTCTGAAATAGCGTTGCATGTTGATTTTTGGTAGCATCGGATGTGCTCTAAGTCTCAAACATTGTGGAGAGGCTTGCACACATGTATTCCACATAACCTAGAAATTGTTTTGGGAAATTCCACCCGAAGACAGTTTTATTTGATAAATTAATTATTTTTTAATGAGACCCTAAGTCTAAACTTAGGAAATTAAAATAATTGATGGGTATTAATCTAAACTGTGGGTGAATCTTCTAGAAAAAGTAGATCAAGTCAAAATGTAATCTTAGTCGTTGATTGGAGATCTAATCTCGGTCGTTGAAGTCTCAACAAGAAGACTATATACTAATATAGAAGACTTGAGGGTCATTTGGAAAAACACATCAATAAGATTAAGTGATCGATTTTTTTAGTGAGCAGTGCTCGAGGAGAAACTTCGATCTAGAGATCTTTTGCAGAGAGGGGCAGAGACAGTATCCAGAGAGAAATCTTTCTCAGCGGGAGAATCATTAGTAGATAAGGGCAGAGTGAGATCCAGCAGCGCCAACGCAGAGCCAAAGAGGCTGACACAGAGCCACTCAAGGCTACGCAGAGGGCAAGAGGAAATCCGAAGGTTTTGCTGAAGAATCGATTTCAGAGGCCGGGAGCTCGACTGTGAGACTGGGAGGCAGAGATCGAAATTTTCGAGGAGCAGATCGATTCAGAAGCTGAGTGACGTGATGACCACTGGAGTGACACCTGATGATTATGTGAAGACTCCATGCCCAAGGATGAACCAGAGGACACTTGTACCATCAGATATCATCAGTTCAATAGAGTTTTTAAACTCTACTTCTACTTCTTATAATTTTCTCTTGTACCCAGATTCCACGCCCTATGGGGAATTGTAATAAATGATGCTAGTAATGATGAGTTTTGAGTCAGTATTGAGTCTGTAATAGGCCTCGGTAGCTTGGGACCTTGCCAACAAGTAAGTATTACTCTGGGAGGTTTTTTTTCACTTGGTTAATTATCATCTTCCTATCAGGAGTTAATAATTAATTGAGTTTTTTCCTCCAATTTTACCCCAAAGCCACAGTACGGCTTGATGGTGAGGCCTTGGGTGAATCCCAGTGTCTAGAGTCAATGTATATTACCATACTAGATCACATAACAAATTTCGTGGAATTTGGTTAGGTCTAGGTAGTGATTTTTTAATTTTTAGATTTCCTGCAAGTCGAAAATTGCAATAAAAATTGTAATTGAATTGTAATAAGTGTTTCCTAGAGAAGTTGTATGAGGCATGAGTAATCAAAATTACACCTCTCACCCTCAACGTTCTACTATGACACACTTTGAGGGGTTAAAAATGTGGTTTGAACCCTCAAAACCCACTTTTCCTATGTTTAGTGGGAAATTTGACAATTAATTAAGCCATTAATTAAATAAATGGAGAAAAAGAAATATCCACACATGTTAAATAAGGTGGAGAATTATGGAGGAGTTAAAGTGAAGTCCCAAGGTGATGTGGACTCCTAAAATCAAGGAAAAGACGTGCTCAAATAAAATTGAATTTCTGGCATTAAATGAGAGTTGCTTACTTGGAAATTCGAATTTGTGAAGTTAGTGCATATTTGGGAGGATTTGGGAGAATATTTGGTGGAGATTTTTGTAGAAAAATTTCCCCACATGGGTTACCACCCATATACACTTGTCATTCCATCATAAAATTTGAATTTGGCAGATAAGGGAAGAAGAAAATGATGTCCACTTGCCAGAATCTGATTTTTACACATGGCAATGGAGCTTCACATATCAAATTTGAATTTGCCTTGTGATCTCCTCCCTCTCACCACTTGGCATTTGGTTCTTCATTGAGATTTTCCCCCAACTTTCTATATAATGGAGCCATGGGCTCTCATATTGTATCATGTTATGAGCTATTGGGCTTGAGGAAACTCTTCCATTTTTGTATATCAATAAAATCAAGACTTTGGGGCTATTTAGTGGATGTTCTCTTTGCGTTATGAGGTGATTTCTTTCCATTCTATTGCTATTATATTTGAATTCGTTAATGTGCTTGATCAATATTAGTTTATATTTGCCATTTTGCTTGGATTGATGCGTGCAAGCTATCTTGCATGCATCATTGATTTAGAGTATTATTCTAGGAATTAGCTTGCCAAGTCATTTTCGGACGAATTTTTGGTTTATCTATTTCATTATGATGCTCTAATCCTTTTGCAAACGGATATTTGTTTAAGTGTGTAGGGAAGATCTATTCGTATTGTGTGCAGGAAATCCATTCAGGTGTGAGAGAAGTCTCAAATAGATCAACTCACTCCTAGATTCAAAGCAATCCAAGACTCGGCTAATTTCAACCCCAAGTTTTGTATCAAAGGAAGAGAAAGAAGGAGTTTCTCGTTTTCTAGCTACTTGATCATCTATTTCCACTTTTAAAATCTAAAATTTTCCATTTGTAGAGCATCTTAAAGTCATATTTGCTACTTCAAGAGCATTTCTTTAAACTAGGCAAGAATGAGGGTTCGCTCCCATTCCTTGGGCTAGTGCCTTTGTACATTCTTTAAACTAGGCAAGAATGTATTTTAGATCCTCTTTATTTTAGCCTAATGTTTGATTTTCTTTTGCAGACCGCATGCTTGAGCGTGAAAAACGAGGAGCTTGAGGAAAAGACAGCAAGAGATAATTGATCCTCCTTGCATGCGAAGGCTTCCATTACTTCAAAATCTGATTTTAGGGAGGCCGTAAGCACCTTTGGGACAACAACAAACTTGATCTTTGCCATGGAGCCTTGAAAATTTCATATTTTGAAGGTTTTATCCATAAGTTGTGTTGTCAATTTTTGAAGAGGAGATTAAGCCTTTTTCCAAGTTCTTTATTCGTAGAAGGATCTCCTTTTGGGCAGCCTTCTTAAAGGTTGTTTTCTTCACTTGTAATCAATAATAAAATAACTCTTTTTTGCTTGAGGGAGCTTGGGATATTTTCTCCATGGTATCCCCCTTCCTTGGTTGAAGAGGAAGGAATTTCTTGGGTGGATTGATTCATTTTCCGATTTTCATTTTATGCATGCCAATGAATTAAGCACTAATGCACTCTAAATCCATTTAACTAAATTTTGGTTAAATTAAAATTACATGCATGAGCCCCAATGCTACAAACTTGAGCAAAATCTCCCTTTTTTATGTGTGAGCAATTCACATGGTTGGAAAATTCCATTAATTTAATGTTTATGCTTCATGCATGTTGAGGAACCATTGAAGCACCTTTTTATAAGAACTTATTTCATTACACTTGCCATTTAATGCCACAAGCACCATTTAAGTCTATTTTTTCTCTCAAAGTTTGGTTCATTATTGCAAGTAAGTGCTATCTCATCTCTTGTGGAAAATTTGCATGTATCATTTTGAGATTAATCAACATTCATTTCACACAAACACTCATTAAAAATTTACCTCCAACATAAGTTGGTTGTACAGACCTTTAGGGACCCTCTACTCTCCTATTCACTCTTCACTGTGAGATCCACATAATTTCGGCGAGGGTGAGGTCTGGGGATTGAAGAGTTGATTTGAAATATTTGTTGTAGATATAGTTTAACTAAAATTAGCCCATAGCACTCTTCATCACATTTCCCTTTTTATGGTTGTTAATTTCATGCAAGTAGTGAGATGCTTACTTTCTAATTTCGCAAAGTTAAATTTCATCTTCAACATCTAATTTTTTGGTTGTTTTGAACTATGACAAGATATGTCTAAATATTGAGATTTGGTTATCCTTTAATCATTTTATCCTGCAAATATCTTGTGCTGACATTTTTTGTTTCCATTTCAGGATTATTGTGTTCTCATCTTTTGAGCATTATTCTTGAGCACTTTATTTAAACGCATTGGTTGAATGATTTGATATTATTATTACAAAGCTGCTTATAAAATGCTCATAAATATTTAAAAGTAATCCAATTCCACTCTAACAATTCTCCTAAAAACTCAAAATCTTTAACTTCATTTTTCTATTAGGGACCACCCCCCATAGCTAACTTAGGAGATAGCTTAAACGAAGAGAGTCAGGATTAGTGTGACAACCCCTTCTCTGAGTTCCTTGCCACCAACCACACCTTGTGGGGTTAAAGGCTTTTCCCGCTAACTGTAGGTAGCTGTAGGCGGCAAGCGATAACATGACGCAGTGCTCAGAAGGGTTGACGCTTGGACTGCGCAGAGGCAGAGCAAAGCCTGTCAGAGGCATCTCATTCAGTTGCCAAATCAGTCCGGGTTTCCAGTGATAGTGTGAGGTAACCTCACTAATCTTTATGTCAGTGATATTCTCAGAAACTAAATTGTCGAAAGTGATATTCAGAGATGTATTCAGGACTTACTGCTACTTAATAATAAAACCCTCAGATATGCTGCACCGGTTTTCCTGCATTGGGTTTTTCCGAGGACATTTGTCCAAAAATAATGGTGTCTTGTGATGTTTTCCTTTTGCTCAGTTTCCTGTTTCCGCATCTAAATTAATTAAATGAAGGTTGTAGCAGTAATTACTTCAATGTTTACAGACGAAATTTGCAAATAACTTGTTAATGTAATTTTCAAGTAGGTGAAGATAATTCAGTTAGCTACAGTAGGATTCCAGATCTAGGACTTGGAATTTTCACACTGCCAAGGCATCTCGCATCTCCTTGGTTGTTTCTTGTCCTACCACATGTGAGACGAGATGATCCTGGACTCTATTCAAAATCATCCTCTTGGCCTTAGCCATCTCCTTCCTGTACTCCTTCTGTTGATTACGGTCTTGGGGAGTTGCTATCACACTCTCTGCATAGGGCTTCAGACAATATTCATCTAGAAGGAATAACATCCTTGCCTTCCAAATGACATAGTTGGAGGCACCCTCCAATCTGTCTTGGTCCTTGAGCCCAGCTGTGGCCATCTTTGATTTGATTAGGAAATTCCTCCTTCTCTGCTTGACTGTTGCTCGCACTCCCTCCCGGAATGCACTATTATGCTAACTGCTACTGCCAATCTGCAACTGGGAAAATCAGGTTTCTTGGCTAGAAACCCTCTGAGAGAAATCTCCCTCTGTGTGTGTGCTTTTCTCTTCCACCCGACGGTGGTTCTGCAACTGCAAAAGTCTTTGCTTCCAACCAAGGAATCTGCTCAGCGAAAACTGAGTTGCAGTTGCTCCCTCTGGTTGCTGGAATCACTAATATGAGCAACTCGATTTTTATGCCACCTTGCAACTGAAAATCGAATTGTTGCCCCAACTCGGCCTGTCTATCTGAGCAGCAGAATTTTCCTCTTCACTTTCAAGTTTCCCGACTCATCACTTACAGTCTAATACCATGTGAAAATTTCATCTATCACAACAACTATAAATTAATCTCCTAGTTGTTAATTTATTTAACAATTTATTTGCTATTTACTACTACAAATATCAAATAACTCACACTGATTTTCACAAATAAAACTATGGAAGAAAATACCATAGGAAATTGAGAAAATACTAGCACACACATATAAAATATGACACCATTATTTTTGGACAAATGTCCTCGGAAAAACCCAACTTCGGAAAATGATGCAACAGTGAGAAATTTTCAGTACAATCTGGATGTCAAAATCTGGCAATCCTACAGAGAAAAATACTGGCAAAAATTTAGTGAGGAATTTTCCTCACCGCACAGGCAAATCCGACATTGAAGATCTATGTCTTGCCCTGCATCACCCTCTGTGTAGGCTCTACGAAAGCACAAAATCGTATGACCTGGATCTCACACTGAGTTGCCTCTTTTGCTTGCCACTGACTCTAGAAATGTCCTCCCGACCTCTGTGAAATACTTTTGCCACTGGAACTCTGAAACGACTTCCTGAATCTGCAAATCGAACTTCCTATTAGAGGCTACTGTGTTGTGCCTACATCAACCTCACTGTGGCTCTTCTGCCTCTTTGCAAATGCACTCGATGTATCTGGAAATCTTCCTCCAGCCGCACTAGCCCTACCCCTCACTCACTGCTTCAATTTCTGGCTCTTCGACAACTGACTACTACTACTCTGGAAATCGATTTGCCAAGGAAATCGAACTTCTGGTGTTCTGGTGTATTCTCCATCACCACATTGATCCCTTCTTATGTCGTCCTGTTGGGGCTCCAACGACCAAGATTAAATCTTAATCGATGGCTCTAATCATTTCTGGATCGATCTGTGTGAGTTTCTAGAGAGTTCTCACCTTGACTTAATTAATTATGATTAATTAGCCACATTCCCAAAGTTTAGACTTAGGAATTATTCAAAAATCGGGTAATAATCTAATTAAGCCATCTCTAGGTGGAACTTCTGTAAACTATTTCTAGGTTCTGGAGATCTCATGTATTCTAGCCTCTCCACCAAATTTCATGGCTAGAACACATCCAATGCTACAAAAACTAACATCCACATCCTCTTTTGCCACCTCTTCCTCTAGAAGAATCTTGTGTCTGATTCTTCTCTTTCTGTGTAAGGCACACAACTTCTTCAAGAGACTGAGAAGTTGTCTTCCTCTTCCCAAAAGGTTTCTTTCTTTCTGCAAACTTCTCCACACGAGTGTCAAAAGTAATGTTCTTAAGTTGGGCACTAGCTTGTAAGGATTCAAGATAGTGAGAATATGTGGGATAGAGAGCCTTGAATAAAGTTGTGAGAGGAATGTCCATTTTAAGTCTAGTGGCTTCTACATCATGCATTATAGATCTAATTTTTGAGGCTAGGGCCAAGGGATCATCATCCTTGAATTCCATGTTGAAGAGCTTGAACATCAACTAGACTACCTCAAGCTTTAAGTGTGAGTCATATAAATATTTCAACTTCTTTAATGCATCAAGAACATTGGTAATTGGAATTATACGACAATTCACCTATGTTGGAAAATTCAAAGTGGTAGCTTATTATTTCAATTTTCCTTAACCTCAATATTTGCTTGTGAACTTAGTTATTCTTCTTAGGCTCTTTAGTTAGATATTTTCATCAAAAAAATATTAAGAATGAAATAGTAACAATAGAGGACACAATAATTAGGCTCTCAACTAGGGCAAAACCCCTCCAAGGGGAAAACCCGGAAAACTCCTCTTCCTATAGAATTTGCTTCAAATGAGACACGTGAAATTTTCAAGAGGAAAATATTTCTGCAATACTTGGTTTATTTCTCCTACTTATGAGATAAGTTATTTACAGATGTTTCAGTAAATTCTGAAATAAACGCATTAGCAGATCTTCACTATCATTAAGAGCATAAGAACAGAAAGATAATTTACACCAATAGCACAATAGAAATAGCCACATGAACACAGATGTTTTTGGACAATTGTCCTTGGAAAAACCCAATGTGGGAAAACCGGTGCAGCAGATGAGGGTTTTATATTTATCTTCAGAAATGGAAAGTACATTTACAGGAGTCTAATGAGTAGAGAAAAATTAGCAAACACCTGGCTGAATTTTCTAGACCTTCCAGACAATTTTCGAACCCTCGGGGTGACCTCGTTCACCCTCAGCGTCATCCAGCGTGAATGCTCTGCGCAATCCCTTTCTGGACTGCGTGATTCTGCATGGAGGGGTTCTAGCTGCTGATAAGCTCACCCTTCCCTTCACCCTCCTGAGATTTGCTTCCCGATAACTGACTTATCCCTCCTCCTTCTGCTTCTACAACCCAGCCTATACAAACTCACCCATTTAAATCGATTTCCCTTGCTTCAGAATTGATTTCCTTCAGGTACTGAGAGTGTCCCCGACTTGATTTCCAAATGGCCCTCAAGTCTCTTCTTATAGTCTTCTCGCTGATGAATCAACGACCAAGATTATATCTTTAATCAATGGCTCAGATTAAAAGATGACTTGATCTTCGTCTTCTAGAAGATTCACACTCTGCTCTATTAATACTCTTTAATTATTTAATTTCCCTAAGTTTATACTTAGGGTCTGCATTAAAATAATTAATTATTTTAATAAAGCCATATCTGAGTGGAATTTCCACAACCGATTTCTGGGTTCTCTAGATAACTAATGTCTAAGCCTCTCTAAGAAAAATGAGACTTAGAACACTTTCCGATGCTATCGAAATCAACACTCCCTCTTAGCGAGGAAAGTGTTTAAGCAAGATACTATTGTACCGCTCTGACTCTACATCATCTGCCGCATTGATGGTGTCCTGGCTGCTGCCCCTCATCTTTGCACTGCTGCCCTGTCACTGCAACACCTGTATTGCAGCTCCCTCTTTTTCTGAAGACCACCCTTTCCTCCAGTGGAAGGGGTTCTTGACCATCCCCATCTTCTCTCTGAAGTAAGTGAACTTGATCTTACTTAGAGCCTTTGTGAGGATGTCTACTATTTGTTCACCTATAGGAGTGTATCGTAACTGTACTGCTCCAATCTGAACATAGTTCCTGATAAAGTGACACTGAATGTCAATGTGCTTCAACCGGTCATGAAATACAAGATTTTCAGAGAGTTTAATGCAACTCTAATTATCGCACATAATCTCGGTCAGTTCTATCTGCTTCTTGAGTAAGTTCAAGAGCAATTTGTGGAGCCATATGGCCTCGCATGAAGCTGTGCTTGCTGCCATGTACTCTGCCTCAACTGAGCTCAGTGCTACGGGCTTTTGTTTCCTGCTGCACCAGGAGGTCATTCCTGACCCGAGACTAAAACAATATCCACTGGTACTTTTCTGATCTACTGTGCTTCCAGCTCAATCTTCATCTGTGAACCCACTCAACTGGATCTCATTTCCCTTGGTGTACCTTAGCCCATACTCGACTGTCCCTCTCAGGTATCTGAGAATATGTTTGGCTGCTGCCCAGTGAGCCCTCCTTGGTTCCACCATGAACTGACTGAGGGTATTCACTGCATAACAAGTGTCTAGTCTCGTGTTGACCAAATACATCAATGACCCGATGAGCTGTCTGTACAATGTGGGATCAGCCCCATCATCCTTTGATGTGTCTATCTTCTTCCAGTTGGTAATCATTGGCGTGGCCATGGGTCTATAGTCTTCCATCTGAAATCTCTTTAGAATTTCTGTTGTGTATCTTCCTTGTCCTAGGAAGATTTCCCCTTCCTGCTGTCAGACTTCTAAACCAAGAAAATAGTGCATCTGCCCCGGGTCCTTCATGTCGAATTCTGTTGCCAGATTCTCCTTGTAGTCTTTGATGAGCTTGGATGACTCGGTCAAGAACAGGTCATCCACATACAGAACAAGAATAAGCGGCTCATCTCCTACTCTTAAGTAGTATAAGTTGGGATCTGCGTCACTCTTGACGAACCCCATTTTCTACAAGTAGCCATCAATCCGACCATACCATGCCCTGTGGGCTTGTTTTAAGCCATACAAGGCTTTCTTAAGTCTGCAAACATGAGTCTTCTGCTCATGTGTCTCGAAGCGCTCTGGCTGCTCTATGTACACTTCTTCCTCTATCACACCGTTCAAGAACACAGCCTTGACATCCATCTGGTGAATCTCCCATCCCATCTGCGCTGCCAGAGTAATGATGGATTTGATAGAAGTGTATCATGCTACTGGAGCAAAGGTTTCTTCATAGTCAATGCCTTATTTCTGGGCATAACCCTTTGCTACAAATCTTGGCTTGAATTTCTCTATGCTGCCATCTGCAGCATATTTGATCTTGTAGATCCATCTGGATCCTACAACAGATCTGTCCTGTGGTCTAGGGACTACTTCCCAGACATCATTTGTCATGATGGAGCTATACTCCTCCACCATGGCATCTACCCATACCTGATGCTGAGTTGCTTCTCGAAAGGTAGAAGGTTCTCCAACCTGAGCTACTAGTGCCTGATATCTGTTAGGTTGTTTCCTTATCCTCTTCCCTTCTTTAGGTGCTCCGACAAATCCTTCTGCATCTCTAAGAATCTGTTGGAGTTCTCTGCTCAGTCTCCCATCAGTGGTGGGCGGACTCACTTGTTTTTCCTCCTGTTCTTCGTCGGAGGAGCTTCCCTCAGAAATATTGTGCCTTGGAGAGGCACTGGACCTCTCCATAGGTCGTTGAGGCTGTACCAGTGGATCCTCCTCAATCTGCGTATCTATGGCCATCTCTCGAGATTTCCTAAAGGCTTTCTGCTCTAGGAATTTTACATCCCTTCTTACCACAACTTTCCTGCACTTTGGAATATAGACGCAGTATGCCTTTGCATTCTCACTGTAGCCCATCAGAAAACCCTTTTCTGCAGTTTGATCCAACTTCTTCCTCTTTTCCTCTGGAACGTGGCAGTATACTATGCTACTGAATATCCTGACGTGGCTCACTTCTGGCTTACTGCTTGTGAATACACTTTCGGGAGTAACCTTCCCCAAAGTTCTACTGGGAACTCTGTTTTGAATATAAACTGCTGTGTTGCAGGCCTCTACCCATAAGAATTTAGGCATCTCCTGGTCATACAACATTGCCCTTGCAACTTCTATTATGGTCCGATTCTTCTATTCTGCAACTCCATTTTGTTCTGGATTGTAAGAAGTTGTCCATTATCTCTTGATGCCTTCCCGTGCACAGAAATTAGTGAAGTCTTTATCGATATATTCTCCACCATTATCTGACCTCAACTTCTTGATCTTCTTTCCTGTAGAGTTCTCCACCAATGCTTTGAAATCTTTAGACCGACTAAAGACTTCATCTTTGGTCTTCAGAAAATAGATCCAATTTTTCCTGGAATAGTCATCAATGAAGGTGGCAAAATACTTTTCCCCACTAAGAGCTATTGTGGACATCGAATCGCAAATGTCAGAGTGTATTAACTCTAATACACCTTTGGCATTGCTGCTGCTTCTTGGAAATGCTACCTTAGTGTACTTCCCTAGTACGCATCCCCTGCAAACTTCGTCCTTCTTTGTGCTGATTTCAAGAGCTCCTATGACAGTATTTTTGAGAATCCCCTAGGCTCCATGATGTAGATGCCCCATCCTTCTGTGCCATAACTCATTTAGATCTTTGTTGTCTGTACTGCCAATCAGGGCCATTGGAGATTCAAGCTAGAGCTTATACAACTTGTGACTCTTTACCCCAATTTGTGCCTTTTTGCTCCAGTTAGGGTGTTTGACATACACCTTATCTTGAATAAAGTCTATGTCATAGCCCTTGTTCTAAAGTTGAGACACCGAGAGTAAATTCATCCCCAACCCTGGTACATGCAGAACATTTGTGGCTCGAATCTTGTTGCCATCCTCCATCTGAAATGTTACGGTACCTCTCCCGATGGGGGTACATTTTTCCTTATTTCCCATAGTTATTTGGAAATTCATCTGCTCTTCTTGATAGCTCGAAAAACATTCTCGAACCCCAGTCATATGAGCAGATGCTCCACTGTCAATATACCAAACACCTGCAGGAGCTGTGCTTGACACACAGGCAAGATCCTTCTGTAGTCTGGATGCCAACACCTTCATGTCATGTTCTCTCTGCATTTCTGCGTGCTCTGGAGGACTACATGAGTCCCTTTGACTGCGTGAACCCTTCCTTTGGTCCATGGTAGATCCTCACGTCCTGTTTTTAGCCCTTTGCTCTGATACCATGTGAAATTTTCAAGAGGAAAATATTTCTACAATACTTGGTTTATTTCTCCTACTTATGAGAAGTTATTTACAGATGCTTCAGTAAATTATGAAATAAACACATTTGCATATCTTCACTATCATTAAGAGCATAGGAACAGAAAGATAATTTACACCAATAGCACAATAGAAATAGCCACATGAACACAGATTTTTTTGGACAATTGTCCTCGGAAAAATCCAATGTGGGAAAACCAGTGCAGCAGATGAGGGTTTTATATTTATCTTCAGAAATGGAAAGTACATTTACAGGATTCTAATGAGCAAAGAAAAATTAGCAAACACCTGGCTGAATTTTCTAGAACTTCCAGACAATTTTCGGACCCTCAGGGTGACCTCCTTCACCCTTAGCGTCATCTAGCGTGAATGCTCTGCGCAGTCCCTTTCTGGATTGCATGATTCTGCGTGGAGGGGTTCTAGTTGCTGATTAGCTCATCCTTCCCTTCACCCTCCTGAGATCTACTTCCCAATAACTGAATTCTCCCTCCTCCTTCTGCTTCTGCAACCCAGCCTCTACAAACTCACCCACTGAAATCGATTTCCCTTGCTTCAGAATTGATTTCCTTCGGGTACTGAGAGCGTCCCCGGCTTGATTTCCAAATGGCCCTCAAGTCTCTTCTTATAGTCTTCTCGTTGATGAATCAACGACCAAGATTATATCTTTAATCAATGGCTCAGATTAAAAGATGACTTGATCTTCGTCTTTTAGAAGATTCACGCTCTGCTCTATTCATACTCTTTAATTATTTAATTTCCCTAAGTTTATACTTAGGTTTGTATTAAAATAATTAATTATTTTAATAAAGCCATATCCGAGTGGAATTTCCACAAACGATTTCTGAGTTCTCTGGATAAATGATGTCTAAGCCTCTATACCAAAAATGAGACTTAGAACACTTTCCAATGCTATAGAAATCAACAACACAAACACCCAAGTCCTAGACCAAGTCCTCTTCCTAGTACCAAGTCAACACTTCTAGCAAGTCCTTTCATGTATTTGGGGTAGCACCAATTGTGCTCTAGGTCCCAAATTTTGAGGAAGGACTAGAGTTCACCTGATCTACAAGACCCAGAAATGGATTTGGGAAATTTCATTTGGTTTAGGAGATATTAAATTAATTAATTATTTTAATGTATTTCCTATGTTAAAACTTAGGAAAATAAAATAATTAAAGTGAATTTGATTAAACATGTGATGAAATTGTCTTAAGTCACACGGATCAAGCTTTCTTTTAATCTTAGCCATTGATTAAAGATTTAATCTTGGTCGTTGATTTGCCAACGAGAAAAGTATAAAGGAAAGGCTTGGGGTCATTTGTAAGACACACAGAGGCAGAGCACTGAAGCTAAGCTGAGATTCTAGGGCAGGGTTGCTAAGAATTCTCAGAAGTGTTTCAGTTGCAGAGAGGGGAATTTAGACCAAGGGGATGATCTAATCCCGGGGTCTAGAATACATAAGAAGCAGAGAAGAGATCAGCAAGACGAGCAGCAAGAGAGAAGGTAGCAAAGAAGAAGAACAGACGCCTACAGACAAGGAAGAATGCATGCCAGCACGTACGCAAAGAACAACAAGGACAACAGATTTTCAGAAATCCTCAAAGGTTACGAGAGACCCTTAGTGCTTAGTGACCGGCTGGGCCAACGGGCTTTGGGACAATCTGCGAATCCCTTCCAAGGACCGTGCCGAGCATTTGGAGGCCTTCGCAGGCTAATGCAAGTGTCTTTCGTGGGTAGATCTTGTGTTTTTAGGCCTAGATCCGCCGAGTTTTGCAAATCCCGTTTGAGGGTGTGGATCAGTCAGTATTTGTGGTCTTAGATCAGCCAGGTGCTGCAGATCTAGAGTTTTCTCTGTAGGGTTTTCCAGATCTGGAACCCAGAGTTGTGTATTCATAAATATTCTTAATAATAGAGCCCTCCAGTAGCCAGAGATTGGTTTTCTACCTTGGGTTTTTCCGGGGACAGTTTGTCCAGAAATAACTGTGTCACTTTGTCTATGTGTGCATGTGCTTATTTTAGATCTGAATTGGTAGAGATCTGTTATGTGTTTTGCTTTGATGTTAACTTGAATTTATTTAGTTGATAACTTGTATAAGTAGGAGAAGCTTAACCAGATTAATAGAAATAATTTCTGCATAAGAATTAAGATTCAGAAATTTCTACATGTTATCGCAGAAAAATTCGCATCTAGAAGGGTCACCGCTGAAGTATTTGAAGGATCTAGCCGCCAGTAATAGCTGGAAAGGCAAAACAGGAAAAGTAGGACTAAGGATAGCGCTTCAAGAGGAGATTCACGCAGTAGGAAGGGTGACGTTGTGAAGGGTGACGTTATCCAACCGTTGTGTCCTAGCAAGCCCATGCACGATTACAGAGTATGTACTTTTTGGGGAACAATACTGTTAGGTCTAAAGCGAATCGGTGATTCGCATCCGAATCCGTTTTATCCGTAAATTTCTCCATAAAAGTTACAGCAATTTAATATTTCACAACTTTCTGAAGTTTTCAGATTTTTAACCTTAACACAAGTGACAAAGTTTGGGAAGAGATCAACTTCTCAGAGAGTTTCTTGTCAAAGGAAACTTGCAGTTTGGTCAAAGGATCAAAGAAGAAGTTGAATTGTAGTAGATTTGGTAGATTTCCAAGGAGGGAAATCAAGTGTCAGAGGGAGCAGAGGGTTCCTAGTTCGAAAAGGACCCTAGATCCAAGATCTCCAGCATAGAGAAGAGGAGCTCTGACACATTCTGAGTAGATGGCTCCTCATGGACTGCGTGATCAAGATAAGCTAGAGGGCATCTCAAACTTTTCGGTATGGAAAGCTAGGATCCTGATTGTCTAGAGGCATATGGTCTAAGAGATCATGCAGAGCAGACCGTGGCCACGCCGACAGATGCGGATCTCCTAAGGAAGCATAGAGAAGCTGCTGGGCATGCTAAGCGGCTGATAATGGACAATATCAAGGATCATATTGTGCCACACATATCTAAGAAGAGGACAACTAATGAGATGTGGAAGGCCTTGACTTCCCTATATGAGGGAAAATCAGTACAAAGAAATATGTTGTTGGAGGCGCAAATGAGGTCGTTCATGATGACCAAGGGAAAGACATCGAGCATTTCCTCTTTTGATTGCATTCAATCAGGGATCAGCTAACTACAATGGGTGCAACCGTAGATGATGCAGTGATAGTCAAAACTGCCCTCAATGCAGTCACGGATGAGTGGGAAACCTTTGTCCAAAGTATCTTGGGCAGAGAGGACCTCCCAGGTTGGGATAGCTTGTGGTCGATCCTGTGGCAAGAAGAACTACGAAGGTTCACCAAGAAGCAGCACAGCCTTGCATTGAGCAAGGTTAAGAAGGAAGAGGAGGAAGACGCAGCCTTGGCATCAAAGAAGCAGCCGAAGAAGAAGAAGGATCTTTCTAAGATCAAGTGCTTCTAGTGTGGCGAAATGGGACATTTTGCTAGCCATTGTCCAGAAAAGAAGAAGGAAAAGGAAGCATCTTCTTCCAAAGCAGCAGTGGCAGATGATGGGTCAAGAGATGATGTAGCCATGAGTGCTCATGAACCACGAAGGTGGGGTGACATGGACATGTAGATGAGCTACATGGAAGTAAGGCGGGATCCTTGAGCAGCTCATCTCTTGGATCAAAAGCGAGCTACGACAGCCTTAAGACAATAGCGAGACAAGTGGAGCAGTGGGTGCATAGATCACAGATGAGGCAGAGGTAGAGGCAGATCTGGAGACTGGGAGGAGCAGCGCAAAGCATAGCAGCAACAACGTAGAAGCAGTAGCAGCGCAGAGGTTGATGTGACTTCGTTAGGCCGTAGAGCAAAGGTTGCTTATGTGCTGCGTAGCTGCGTAGCGCAGAGCTTCGAGAGAGGGGACAACGCAAGCAGCACATAGCCGTGAAAGATTTCAAGACAAGGAGCCACAATGTTACTCTCCGTAGTGCAGTAGGAGTCCGCATTACGCAGTGCGTAGCCGTAGTTGTGCATCGTTCAGATGCCGCACAGACCGTAGCCTATGGAGCTTCGAAGCATAGAGGATGCGGTACCCATCCGACTTGTTTGTCAAAGAATGGGCAGGAGATTCGCCTGTTTCTCTCAACCGACAGTAGCAGAAGAACATCGAAATAGCAAGGAAGTATATGAGCAAATATTGTGATGCAGCATATTGAGAGGGAGTTGCAGTACAGTGGTTGCAGTGGCAGTGGCAGAGTCATGGGCAGCAGTACAGAATGGCAGGTGCAGTGCAGAGTTGAGTGGCAGCAGGCCAAGCTTCAGAAGCACAGAACCAGTGCCCAAAATCATTTAATGCATAAGTGTGATGTATTACTAGAGCACACCCTTGATGCTAAGAGGGAGTGTTGAGATTTTGTGTATTTGGGGTAGCATCAGTTGTGCTTTATGTCCCAAATTTTGAGGAAGGACTAGAGTTCACTTGATCTACAAGACCTAGAAATGGATTTGGGAAATTTCATCTGGTTTAAGAGATATTAAAGTTATTAATTATGTTAAAGTATCTCCTAAGTTAAAACTTAGGAAATTAAAATAATTAAAGTGAATTTAATTAAACATGTGATGAAATTGTCTTAAGTCACACGGATCAAGCTTTCTTTTAATCTTAGCCATTGATTAAAGATTTAATCTTGACCGTTGATTTGTCAGCGAGAAAAGTATAAAGAAAAGGCTTGGAGTCATTTGTAAGACACACAGAGGCAGAGCACTGAAGCTAAGCCGAGATTCTAGGGCGGGGTTGCTGAGAATTCTCAAGTGTTTCAGTTGCAGAGAGGGGAATTTAGACCAAGGGGATGATCTGATCCCGGGGTCTAGAATACACAAGAAGCAGGGAAGAGATTACGAAAGACAACGCAGAGGAAGGCAACAGCAGACGACAGCAACAAGGACAGCGTGATTTTCAGGAAACGCTTTAGGGGTTACGCAGAGACCCTTAGGGGCAGCGTAGTGACTGCGTCACCCAGTCTGGGGTAACATAGTCCTTTCCAGTGACAACGCTGAGCATTTGGAGGCCTTTAGAGGCTGACGCAGTGTCTTTCACGAGCAGATCTGGGGTTTCTAGGCCTAGATCTGGCTGAGTTCTGTAAATCTCGTTTGAGGGTGTGGATCAGTGAGTATTGTTGGTCTTAGATCAGCCAGGTGTTGCAGATCTAGAGTTTTCTTTGTAGGGTTTTCCAAATTTGGAACCCAGAGTAGTGTATTCAGAAATATTCTTAATAATAGAGCCCTCCAGCAGCCAGAGACCGATTTTTCCACATTAGGTTTTTTCGGGGACAATTTATCTAGAAATAACTGTGTCACTTTGTCTATGTGTGCATGTGCTTATTCTAGATCTGAATTGGTAGAGATCTGTTATGTGTTTTTCTTTGATGTTAACTTAAATTTATTCAGTTGATAACTTGTATAACTAGGAGAAGCTTAACCAGATTAACATAAATAATTTCTGCATAAGAATTAAGATTCAGAAATTTCTACAGAATTTCCACAAATGATTTCTGGGTTCTCTAGATAACTGATGTCTAAGCCTCTCTACCAAAAATGAGACTTAGAACACTTTCCAATGCTATAGAAATCAACAACACAAACACCCAAGTCCTAGACCAAGTCCTCTTCCTAGTACCAAGTCAACCCTTCTAGCAAGTCCTTTCTTTGCTCCAACCAGCTTCAAAACTGCAACTTCAACCTACTAGCTACAATACTACAAGTTTTTTGCAACTTTGATCTTGCAACAACTGACAAAAAACCCTAGGACAACTCTTCTTGTAATCCTCCTTTGAGCAAAACAAGTCTGCCCAGGGTCAACAAGGTCCAAGCAGAATACTCGCTTTTCCTGCAACCTGATGCTACACCTGCAACTCATATTGCAATTTCGGCCCTTCTAAGAAGCTGCAAAAACCCTAGATTTTGTATGTGTGAGAGAGATAGAACCCAAAATAGAGATTTCACTTCCTTCTTGAATTCCTCTTGCCTTCTAGACCTTCACTCTTCCTTTTTCCAGCTTCCCAGCTACAGATCGAATTCTTTCTTGACAGATCGAACTTCTTGGTGAGTGTGTGCTAAATGAGGTCGAACTACTCCTTTATATAGCCTTTCCAAGGGGTCAAATTCCCTCCTTTAGGCCGACTTGTAATTTTGGAGTTTCCAGGACTTTCTAGACTCCAAATAAATTATTTTTCCAATTACATTTTTCCCGGAAGGGTTTTATAAACTTGATGTTGACTCCTTTGACTCATGACAATAAATCCAAAGACCTAACAAACCATAG
The DNA here is from genome assembly GCA_034641835.2 of Pinus albicaulis. Classification (NCBI taxonomy): domain Eukaryota; kingdom Viridiplantae; phylum Streptophyta; class Pinopsida; order Pinales; family Pinaceae; genus Pinus; species Pinus albicaulis. The sequence goes on along the minus strand of CM076583.1, from coordinate 1,235,023,056 downwards.
AAGCACGAAGAACATGCTTTTACCTAGAAGACCATCAATAACTATCATGAAACAAATGCTTTAATAATAATAACTTTTTCTTTTCTTCTCTTGTTTGTTACATAGGATACATATCAAAACTAGCTACATTTTCAACAACCTCTTTGTTTACAGAAGCAGTAATCAACGCATAGGATTTTCTGTTCTTGTTCTCCCATATGGCGAGCTCTTTATTTGATGTGGTCTTGGCTAGTAGATTATCACGTTCTCCTTCACATACACCTTTCCATAGGTAATTAAAGATAAGCATGTACCTGATCTTTCTTGACCATTCATGGTAGTTTTCTTTTCTAGTCAACACAACTCTAACAATTGAGATAAGAGAACGCATTTTCAACAGAGTTTGAACTAAGGCTAAATAAAATAATGGACAAAAAATGCCAGAATAATAATCTTTATTTCTTCAAATATGTACAAATTGTATCCACATTTACATGTACTTTCATAGAATTTGAACATAAATAAATTAATTGGCAGTCTCACATTCAGAACTAGTGGGTGCCTCCTCCTATTGCATGAAGCATTTCACCTGCATACTTTTGCAATTCTGCAAAGCCATGTCCAAGTTGGTGCTTGTCATCAAAATTTCAGTACCAAGTGTAATCCTTCTTGTGACTTGATTTTGGATGAACTCGACTAAAACCAATCAAATCATGGAATTTCCTCTACGAGATAGATGTTGTCCACTATGGCTCAGAATTGCTTCATTTTCTCTTTTTGCTACCAATCTCAGAAACACCTTGAATCTTCACGTCTTTCTTGGCTCCATTGAGAGACAACATCGACATTGAGTTGAGATTCGTGTCATTACACCTAACGTCCTTGACTATGAGGTCGTGGACCGAGTAATACTGTTATGATGAGGTCCCAAGTCGTGGTTGTTAGATTAGCAGAGAACACAACAAAAAAAAGATTATTTTCTTTTGTTGAGTACTTTTGGTTTGACACATAATGAAAGGCGTGGAAATGATTTTTGTATCAGCGGATGCAAGAGATTGAAGGGCACAAATTGTATGGCGTCAACGGAATCCAAAAGGGCGAATGTTATGAAACTAACTCCAAAAATAGAAGAAAAGAGAGATCAACGCCTTATAAATAAGCCACTTCGAGGGGGCAACCTCCAATACATTACATAAATGAACAATTCTTGGATGATACAAATGACAAAACCTCCTTTCTATATATAGGAGTCCATGGGGCCACAATGTAATCCTAGCCGACCTACCATTAATGCAAGGGCACAACAATAGCAATATGGGGGTTACAGGGTACAACAATAACAATAATAGGGTTATACTAACAACAATAAGGAACTATACTACTAATATAGGGACCTAAAATGCCCCTCTCCTTCAAAAAAGTGTTGTCCTTAATGATTTAGTAGCTCTGGATGCTTCTGTATAAAATTATCATCCTCCCATGTAGAATCTTCAGTGGGTAAGTTCTTCCACTTGATAAGATACTCTGAAATTGATCAATTTTGAGGCTGTTGAGTTCTTATTTCCGTGAATGCTTTAGGTTCCAATATGATTTTTCCTTCCTCATCAAGTTCTGGCATTATTGTTTGAATTGGAAGTTTGTCCCCTATAACCTTCTTTAAGCATGAAACATGGAAAACTGGATGTACTCGCGAAGAAGCAGGAAGCTCCAATTTGTATGCCATAGTACCAATCTTTTGCAACACCTTGTAAGGACCATAGTACTTTGGCGATAATTTATTATCCTTTTTAGCTTGCTTGAGGGACATTTGTTTGTATGGTTGTAGCCGTAAAAATACCCAATCTCCTACATCAAAACTTCTCTCGCTGCGATGTTGATCTGCCTGTTGTTTCATTCGATTTTGTGCCAAATTCAGGTTATCCTTTAAGAGTTGGAGAACTTCTTGCTGATGTTCGATGTGATCTTCCACTGCTTGAACCTTCGAATTTTCTCTTAAATATGATGTGATGGATGGTGGATGATATCCATAAAGTGCCATAAATGGGGTCATTTTTGCTGCAGTATGGAAGGAAGTGTTATACCACCATTCAGCGAGAGGTAACCACTTGACCCATTGTGTTTGTTTATCAGATACAAAACAATGAAGACATCCTTCCAAACATTTATTTACTATCTCAGTTTGACCATCATATTGAGGATGATACGATGAGCTATGAGCTAATTGAGTACCCAAACAAGAAAATAACTCCGTCCAAAAATTTCCAGTAAAAATGGGATCTCTGTCGCTCACAATAACCCTTCGGTTTCCATGTAGCTTTTGAATTGTGTCCATAAATGTAGTAGCAATTGTACTTGCTTTAAATGGATGAGATAATGCACAAAAGTGTGCATACTTGGTAAGTCTATCAACTACCACCATGATGACAATCTTTCCTTCGGACTTAGGTAAACCTGTGATAAAATCCATTGAAATCTCCTCCCAACGTTGACTTGGAATGGATAAAGGTTGTAGAAGTCCCGGGGTCTTAATTGTCTCAACTTTATTCTGCTGGCAAACCAAACATTTTGTCACAAACTTTTGAATATCAGATTTAAGGCCATCCCAAAAAAATTCTTTCTTCACCCTGTGGTAAGTTTTTAAAAATCCCGAGTGTCCTCCTAAAGAAGAAGTGTGCAATTCCAGAAGAATCTTTTGTTTTAGTTGGGAATTCTTACAAAGATATAAGCGATATTTGTACCATAAGGAATCATTTTCCAACTAAATGTATCAGATGTACTAGGATCTTGCTGCAACTTTTGAATGAGTGTCCATACATATTTTTCCTTCTTCCATTCATCTCTTGCTTCGGTTATCCAATCTGGTTGGATAATAGAAATGGCACAAAGCAATGCTTTCACCTCTTCATTCTTTCTTGAGAGTGCATCTGCAACAACATTAAGCTTTCCTTTTTTGTAGATTATTTCAAAGTCATAACCCAACATCTTTGTGACCTATTTTTGCTGCTCTTCTAAAGATAGTCTTTGTTCCAAAAAGTGTTTAAGACTATCATGATCAGTTTTTACCTTGAAGTGTCTTCCCATTAGGTAAGTTCGCCATTTCTTTAGTGCATGCAGTATTGCTAATATTTCCTTCTCATAAATAGGTTTCTGTAAATACTTTCCCTTGATTGGACGACTTTCAAAAGCAATGGGTCTTCCTTCCTGCATTAAAATTGTACCAATTCCATTTCCTGAGGCATCACATTCCACAATAAAGGTTTTTATGAAGTCTGGCGTAGCTAAGACCGGTGCTAGGCACATTGCCTCTTTAAGATGTTTAAAGGCCTTAGTTGCTTCAGGAGTCCATGAAAATGCATCTTTCTTCAATAATGTTGTTAGAGGTGCTGCTATTCTCCCATAATCCTTAACAAACTTGCGATAATACCCTGTTAACCCGAGAAATCCTCGCAACTGCTTTATGGTTGTGGGAACTTTCCATTCCTTAATGGCTTTAATTTTGTTAGGGTTCACTTTAACACCCTCGTGAGATACAATATGACCCAGATATTCCACCTCTTGTACTCCAAAGAAACATTTGGACTTTTTTGCATATAATTGTTTCTCCTGCAATAGTTTGAGCACCCTGTCAACATGTTCAACATGATCCTTCCAAGACCTGCTGTAGATTAGTATATCATCAAAAATACTAGCACAAATTTTCTAAGGAAGGGTTTGAAAATGGAATTCATCAACCCTTGAAATGTAGAAGGTGCATTGGTAAGGCCAAAAGGCATGACCAAAAATTCATAATGACCTCATGAGTTCGAAATGCTGTTTTTGGAATATCTTCAGTCTTCATTCTAATTTGATGATATCCTGAACGAAGATCCAACTTGGTAAAATAAATTGCTCCATGTAATTCATCCAATAATTCATCAATCACAGGAATGGGAAATTTATCTTTAATGGTGAGCTTATTGAGCTCCCTATAATCCGGACACATTCGCCATGATCCATCCTTATTGTGTACCAATACTACAGGAGCAGAGAAAGAACTTTGACTAGGTTGAATTATACCTGCCTCTAACATTTCTGCAATCATGCGTTCAATTTCGCTCTTTTGGAAGTAAGGATATCTATAAGGCCGGATGTTTGGAGGAACACTTCCTGGAATCAAATGAATAGCATGATCATGTTCACGAATAGGTGGGAGTCCTTTGGGAGTTTCAAACACCTTGGAATGATTGTCCAAGACTTGTTGGAGATCTGCAGAAATAGATGATTTTGATGTCGGAACTTCTAGTGAGCATAATTGTGCAATTACGCCTCTTTGTTCTTTCTTTAGAAGCTTTGTCATGACATTAGAGCTTATTATCCTTCCCGGCTTCCCTTCAATACCCCGTAATTCGACTTCCTTTCCTTCTGAAAAAAATTTCAAGAAAAGTTCTTGAAAATTAAAAGCTACCATCTCCAAAGATTGTAACCATTGTACTCCTAGTACAACATCAGCACCTCCCATAGGAATGGAAATCATTGGACTATTCAATACATATTCCCCCATGGTTAGCTTGATATTATGGCATTTTCCAGAGAAATTTATAGTTCCTCCATTTGCAACCATCACTTGACATTCTGGTGCTGGATATAGGAAACAATTCAATTCCTTGGCTACCTTACAATGAATAAAATTATGGGTACTACCTGAATCAATCAACACTATTACCTTTTTTCTTCTTGATATGTCCTTCTATCTTGAGAGTTTGAGGAGTGGTAATTCCTGCCAATGCATTACACGATATGGTCAGACTCATTTCTTCTTCTTCTAGGGTTGGTTCCTAGTGTATATCCTCTTCTTTTGAAGTTCCTTGTTAATTTTCTTTCTCCTCTTCACAATCTATGTAAAATAATTTCTTCTCAGCACACTTATGACCTTTAGTGTATTTGCTATAACTGTAGCAAAGCCCTTTTGCTCTTTTTTCTTCCAATTGTTGTGGTGTCAACCTTGTAGGTTGTGGAAGTCTAGGAGTAGCAACACTTCCATCTTTATAAAGGTGAGTGGTAGGCTTCCTTGTCGCCATAATTTTACATTCAAAGTTTCTTGCCAACATGAATGCCTTCTCCAATGAATCATGTTCCCAAACGCGAACTTCATGTTGGATGTTATCCTTTAAAGTCTCTATGAAGACATCAATCCTGTGTTCCTCTGGAATATCAGCTACCCTTACATTCAATTTTTGGAAGTCCTCAATGTGTTCCACCACTGAACCCTTTTGTTTGAGATTTATCAATTGGCTAAAGAAGGTGTTGCTCTTTGTATCCTCATAATGTGCTATCATTTCCTCCGTAAAAATTGACCAAGTGACAATTTTTTTACAGGAGTAAAGCCATCGATACCATACAAATGTATTTTGTTCTAAATGTAAAGTTGCAATGCGTACCTTTTGTGTGTTTTGCACATTATGGAGATCAAAATATTGCTCCATCTGTAGTATCCATGTTACGGGATCCTTGCCATCAAACTTCCTCATATTGATCTTTGGAATATGGTGGATCTTCAATCCAACATTAGAGTTTATGCAGGAAATCACGATTAACATTTATTTTGTTCTCATCATGAGTTTCCTCTACTATCTCTTCGCCATTAGGAATCATTTCTATATCAACTTTGACAAACCTTCCTTCAAACCTTCCATGTCTTCCTTCAAACCTTCCATTTTTTCTTCCATACCATTCTTCAAACCATCCATCGTAGCTTCCACGCCTTTCTTCAAACCATCCATCTTAGCTTCCACGCTTTTCTTCAAAACATCCATTTCATTTTTTGTTGCTCTTTGCGAGAGCGAAATTTGGTGCACTTGCTCATTTTATTTTGATATGTCATGTTGCATTTCTTCATCTTCATGAGCCATAGTAGAGACTTCTGAAGGTTTAATGGGTGTTGAATTCTTTTTAAGGGGCATTTTAGAACCCAATACTAATATCTATTCTACAATATGCCCTTGGAATCAATTCAAATTGATTCTTCAAAGAAGACTTGTGCAATTCAGAAAAAAAATACACATCTTTTTCTTGCTTTTGAGGAGCTCGATATTGAAATTGAATTATCTCTGTGATTTCGGATCTTCAATATCTGAAATTCGGCCCTGTAGTAGCACTCTGAATCTTCTTTCGAATGCCACAGGTCTGACCTGATTTGGATTCTTCAAAGCAAAGTTATGCCCAATCTCCCTCAATGACCTAATTATGGATTGGTTCAGTAGAGCGAACTTGTACGACGTGCCACGTGTCACTGTTTCCTCCTTCAACTCTTAAATTGATATACAGGAAACTACAACCCATGTACTTGCGACTACTTTTTACAGAATTCCAATCCGATCCTTAGAGAGAGAGTTATGATGATTTTCCCACGGTCACCTCTTTGAGATGAAATTCGGGAGCCTGAAAAAACCCTAACTTCCACAGATCATATCTCTGAAAATATTGCGAACCAAGATCTGAAATATGTACAGGAAGTTCCACAGGATTTCAACTTCTCTCTGTAAAAATTTTAGCTTCTGAACCTTCATAGAAAAACAATTATAGCGCAAATGCTAAGATGACCTGTTTAGGTGAAATTCGGGAGCCTAAAACAACCCTAACTTCCACAGATCATATCTCCGAAAATATTGTGAACCAAGATCTGAAATTTGTATACGACGTTCCTCAGGATTTCGTCTTCGCTCTGTAAAAATTTCAGCTTCTGAACCTTCGTAGAAAACAAGTTATAGCTAAAATGCCACGATGACCTGTTTGGAGCAACGAAACCCTAGAATCCAAAGCTCTGATACCAAATGTTATGAAACCAGCTCCAACAATAGAAGAAAAGAGAGATCAAACGCCTTAGAAATAAGCCACTTCGAGGGGGCAACCTCCAATACATTGCATAAATGAACAATTCTTGGATGATACAAATGACAAAACCTCCTTTCTATATATAGGAGTCCATGGGGCCACAATGTAATCCTAGCCGATCTAACAATAATGATGTAAGGGCACAGTAATAACAATATGGGGGTTACAGGGATACAACAATAACAATAAGGGGATTACACTAACAACAATAAGGGACTATACTAGTAATATAGGGACCTAACAGCGAAATAGAAAACTAGAATTCAAATAACCAGAGCTAGGAAATCTGTTTCGGCGATGTTATCTCATTCTTGAAGCGCTTATGAGTGAGGATGACAACATTTCTATAGACCATATGACAAATTGTACCACAACAATGAGACGTTGTGAGAGATTTTAACGTTTGAACGTCCGGGTTAGGCGTAAAAATTCGACTGGTAGATTGACAAAGGGAAACAATTAGTAGACTGTATATAGCAGACTACCAAGGGGAAACACTACTATTCCCTAGCTTCCCACTGACTTTCTAGCACCAGAAGAAGATGGCAAAGGAGTTACAAGAAGAGGACAAAATATCCCAATTGGCACCTCTGCTCGATACCATGTCAGGCTAGAATGGTAACTCCCGAATTGATTATTTCCATTAACATAAATGTCAATATATACAGGTGATCCTTGGGATTCACATTACAAGGTCTTTTCCTATTCTATGTATTCTATTTACTAATTTACAGAATTTCACCCAATCCTAGAGGATTAGGTGTTCAACATCTATCTTGATTTATGTAAAAAAATGCACGTTTTCATATATTTGGAAATTATTTTGGCATTCTAGATGTTTTTGAATATATATATATATATATATATAGAGAGAGAGAGAGAGAGAGAGGCTTCGCTTTTCAAAAATGCTCCCTGTTTGTGCAACCTTATGTGTGAGCTGTCCATTAATGCACTAGAAGGAGAAAGGTCAAGTGCACAAGTGAGAAAAGACCAGTCAACAAACAAGAGTAAGCCAACATTAGATATGGGTGCTCATAGGCTTAAACACTTGCATTAGATAGGCTTAGCTTGACGATCAAAATATGATTTACAAATAAGGATTATGGATAGAGGATGTGCCAATAGAGAAAAATGTCCTAGGGATATGTGGAGACACAGTAAATTTTAGGAAGTGTCATAATGTAATTTTAAGGGTTCCTACTAGAGGGAGTTTCAGCCAAAATCCTAAAAGAATAAAAATAAAATTATAAATATTTGAAAAGAAATGACAAGTCTCAAACATAAAGAATGAAAGCAAAAAATATAAATATTCACATTTGCATTAGGATATGTGTGTGTGTATACCTTTTCTAAAGCCATTCGGAAACAATTGTGAGATATGTTTTGATATCCCCCATTTTGGATGAGGTATGCCTAGAAGTTTCCGATAAGGAAAAAGTCTCCCCATTGCACCCACATATGCCCAAGTTTCCCCAAAAGGGGGATGTGGGGAAATATTGACCACTGACTTTCCCCATCCTTAAAATGTGGGAAGCATGTGAGGCATGCATTATCATGTAACACATGTATTTTTCATTAGAAAAATAATTGTTTTGCTTGCTTTATAAAGGCCAATTTGGTTATGTTTAAGTGTACTCATTTTCCTTTTTATCACCTAGATTCTAATAAACAATGACAATTTTTTGTTGTGCAATGACTCATGAGTATTGTGAACCTATGATGAATCAATGAACAATTGTATCCTTATCTGTAAACATTAAATGCATACATTGTTTCTATGCATGGCATTTATAATTGAGTATGGACATACATGCATACCTAACTCACCTGACACAAGGACAGGACAAGAAAATTCGAGTGTCTGACATAGGCACATTCCCCTCCTGGAACAAGACACGTTATATATATATATATATATATATATATATATATATATATATATATATATACTAAATAGATATTTCTTACACAAATTCTCATTCATGATACAAATTCAGAGATAGATCTAGATTCTACATTGTAAATTTAAAATTTGTAATTTTTACAAAGTAACATTATGCATACAAATACAATTGTGATAGATTCATCAATGATCCAATAGGAGAAAGACAAGAAACTGTAGTTTTCTCATTAAGTCATCAAAATCTAAATGTGTTACATTAGTAGTAGCATTGTTGATGGAAAATAGAAATAGCAAATACAAAACAACTACAAGCCTCAAGGTAGTAGGTAGCTCATGACTCATGAGTCATCAATCATCATCATCAAAATACCCATCACTGTCATGGAAACCATTGGTCTCCTCTATTGCATCATCCTCCTACGTATCCAATGTCATCTTTGCATCTATTGGTGTGGAGGATGACCCCTCAATAGTATCACCATCATCAAAAGTGACAGGCTCTAGCACTGGATCATTAAAATCCAAGTTGGCCAATGCCAAGTCAACACTGTAGTCCAAACCCATATGATCAGGAAAGACATCCCACATCTTTGTCTTTCCCTTCAACCACTCATCCCTCTACTTGTAAATATGACGAAGGTTGGTGTGCACAAACACCATTGTCTCTGCCTTGGACTGCTCAAGCCTGCTCTTCTTAACACTATACAAATTCCCATGTGTGCTCCATTTCTTCTCGCAACAAGAATGAAGTCACCTGAGAGAGGAGCCTCATGGCTAACTACTGTGGTGGAGGGTTTGCTGCCCCATGAGTTTCCCACCAAGAATAGGGCTTCTTAGCCCCCCTGTCTCTAATAACATCATAGCATACAAATCACCCAGTGCCAGTGGAAAACTCTGCAAAGGCATCCTCCCCCTCATCAAGGGATGCTCTATCCTAGAAAATCCGCCTCAATGCATCCTTCCTCTCTTGTGAAATTTCACCATCCATGTGAAGAGGGAATCTGCGAGAAGGTCGACCATTCAACCATTGATGGTTGTAGCATTTTGGGTTAAATGAATGAGCCAAACAATGCAAAGGTGTGCAATTATTGTCCCATTTGCTGACAAGAATATCTTGTATGGTGGTGAAGAATGCCTCTGATGATGTCTCATACTCGGGGCACTCACTCTGTAAAATAATGGTCCTCACAGACTCAATCATGGAATCTCATCCCTCATAAACCTCACCTAGGATGGGTTGGTCTGTATCTGCAAATTGTAGCAAAGTAATGATAGGGTCCATGATCTTAATAGTGAGATCTACCCTCTCCCATCAAGTATCATCTAACATTGTGTCCTTCACTCTTTTTGAGTCTGCTTGATTTGTCTTTATCCAAAAATACCAAAACTCTGAAATAACCATGTACCCAAGAGTGGTCTTGACCTCCCTTAACCTCTTCAACATGATGAATGAAGAGGCAAACCATGTATCTGCAATCTTCAACAATGATAGATGGGTGTACTCCAAGACACACTGCAAGACACGTTGGACACAGTCCAGGACACGCTGGACACGAGAATCGGACACGTGTCCAATTCGTGGGATTCAGGGCACGAGGGGGGAGGAGGGCAAATCTGGTTTCTTAGATGCATACATATATTAATTTATTGCTTCCCCATTGCCTATAATTTGAAAGTGGTGTTTCAGAAATCCATGCCAATATTAGGAAAATCTTATCAAGAACCAAGCTGAAGAGTTCAACTAACAAAACATAAATTATGTAAAAAAACAAGAGAAATTTTCAGTACAATTTGCTACATTGACAATTCTGAGGAATATCTTACCCAAATAACAAGGCTTTGTTGTCCCTGAGGCAAAGACATGTCTATTGGACGTCTTCCACTAATTAGTTCCAAGAGAACTACTCCAAAGCTGAAAACATCAGATTTTAAAGAGGCCCTTCCCATCATTGCATATTCAGGAGCAAAATATCCAAATGTACCCAGTAATTTTGCTGGTGAACTTGGTTGACCATTAAGATCAACACTTGTGATTGTCTTTGCAGTGCCAAAATCAGCTACCTGTACAAAATCAATCCACATTTTACGTTGTCACATAAAACGTTAACTCATCATATCTTCCATCAACCATGGGAACTGCTTCAAACAAGTTAATTTTTCAACTGAAAAATTAAGGCAGAAAGCATACATATTTATTCTCGTCTTATTTAACCAAAAGGCCAAGAGAATGTACACTGACCCACATGGCAGAGTAATAAGATGAAAGAACTATACAATCTACTACTGTATTTCATGGAATGAACAATCAAGACTATGCCAGACAACAGAGTATGGATATTGCTCCACATAAACTATATTCAAGTTTTCCCTGTTTACTGTGGTATAAACTGCTTATTAACAATTCTGCCTGAAGAACAGAAAGACAGGCTAAAAGTTCAATCTTGGTTCTAGGACGTAAATGGAAAAACTGCACAAATGATATATAAAAATTACGAATTATTGAAATAGATGGCCTGGGCGTGGTTACACATAACCTTACCATATCATATAGAACATAATTCCAATGTTAGTAGCATCGTATTCTAGCCTTATGTCAAAGAACACAAACTGTTGCTGATATTTCAAAAGATCGAAACTGAAATGCTGGATTTTCACCTTAGCTCTCCACTTGCTATCAAGGAGAATATTGCTTGACTTAAAGTCACGATGCAAAACCCGGGGAGTGGCTGCTTCGTGAAGATATTCCAGACCTCTTGCTGCTCCAAGTGCAATACGAACTCTGGTTATCCAATTAAGTGATTCCCTACCCAAAGTTCCATCCAAATGATCTCTAAGATTGCCATTAAGCATATACTCATATACTAGTAGTCTTTGAACTTCCCGCCCATTGTATTCTATGCAATAGCCGATGAGTAGCACCAGGTGAAAATGATGAAGCCTGGATAAAAGCTCAACCTGCATTGCATAAAGGAAGCTAATGAGAAGAAAGTAAATGCACCCTACTTGAACACAGGTCATGCCCAGGAAATCAGCATTCAATATAGATTGGTTACAATGACTCCTATATAATGGTCAAGACAACCATTCGTTAAGGGAATAGATACTTGATAAATTGTCATGACAATATCCTGCAATACAACATACAATCATCACCTTTTATAATTTCATGCTTTTTATAAAATATTTGTCCCTGACTTTGTTGAGCTTGGCTTCCAAAACTTATTCTACTATTGATCTTATCTTTGTAAATATCAGATAAGAACTACACGAAATGCATGCATTGTATGCAAGCCTTAGCTACAAGAAAACCAAGGAATAGATGGTTCAACATTGAAATCTGGTGCAAACAAGATGGGAACAACAACTAGGAAACTATGTATCATGGATCATTGTGCAACATGTGAATGAGTTTCTGTTGTTCGCTATTGTTTGAAATGTTCAAACTTGTCTCCTTTGTGAGTAATGGGTTATAATAAGCCTGTTTCAGAGCAGGAAACATGAAAAAATTAAGGACAAAGAAAATGCATACAACTGCTGGAGAAAAATTAGCATATAACATTGCAGAGACTAACAACAATGAAAATATAAATGACCTATTATGAGAAAAACCCAAGATGCATGCACTGTCCATTATACTAATGCAGTTGGGCATGAGTAAAAAACTATAATAAATATTATAATTGTTTAGAAATAATGATTTAGACACCAATCATCACTTTTAGTTCTTTTCAAATGTATTTTGCATGAAAAGGTAACACACTTTGACATTATCTTCCATAAGAGATTTGCCCCAAGTGTGGCTATTCATTTATTTAATAGACCAATTTCAAGTCACCTAAGTATTGTTTTTAATTCATATTCTGGATTTCATCCATGCCATTGTTTAAAGCTAAAAGATAAAAAAATGTATCAAAATAAAAGGAACAACTCATTCTTTCTACCGATTCCAAATCAAAGGAAGAGAAAACATACATACAAAGAAGACTTATACTACATATGGAATTGTATTTTATAACTCACACAATGTTTCATGCATATTGAAAAATGTTTTGGGGGAACATCATAGACCTTTTGCACTCTGATCTTGGCCACTCTCTCATTTAATAAATAGTCTAGAGTCCTAGACATCTAATATGGACCCTTTATGATTTGAAAATTAAAAATTATTGAAAATGGAACAATAGCTTTTCAAAAAATGGATTAAATCGTGGCGAATAAACTATTAAAAAATTCTTTAAACAGGAGGTAGAAAAATATTATACCATTCAAACATGCATCCAGGACTACTTAAGAACATGGATAAAGTGATAGATAAAAATAAAGATTTCAAATGGATTTTGATGCCGAAATTATCATAGAAAATTTGCAAGATTCAGTAACAGGAAACATATATAAATCTGACAAAGTAGGTATCAAATCTCAATGTGACCAGAGGAGCACACAATGATGAAGGAGATGTATATGAGAAAAAAAGAAAGACTTTGCTTCCTATCAACATGAAATACGAGATGGAGAAGATATTAGAAAATCTTCACTGGGATGGAGCAAATATCAGAAATCCATTGCCATAATAATAGCACACAAGCCACTATGCAGATGCATTAAAAGTACGAAAGGGGGACATCAAGGAAAATTTGTTTGGATCACAGACCTCAATTAGGAACTCACTGTCTGTATCAGGTCCATTTCGACAGACAAGTTTCTTGACAGCAACAGTTCTTCCATTTCTAAGTTGACCTCGATAAACACTGCTGCTTCCTCCCATGCCAATGAGATTAAATGTTGAAAATTGCTCAGTTGCCTCAGCTAGTTGTGAATAAGAGAACTGTCGTACAATTGTGCCTGGTACCATTTCACTTTTACTGTTGAATTTAAAATATTTTCTTCCCATGCATCCTACAAAAAGGCCATTCAACATATCATCAGTATCTTACCTGTATCATTACAGCATGCATAAACACCCTTCTTGCCCAAAGCAATTGTCCACACTTTGTGATTGGAAACTAATTCTTGCTTCTTGTTGGTGGATTAAAAGTTTGTGATTCACAAAATGCACAAGAACAACAGCCCAGGCAGGATAACTGTCATACCTGTAATAGATCTGAGGCATGAACTGTCATGGGCATTAAACTCCTCCGTGAAAGATGACCCCTGGCTTATTAGATTAGTAAAACTGTTTGTGCCATTATCTTTGTCAAGTGAAACATTTGAAAACTGGATTCTTAGTCTGTACTTGTAGTGTATTAAGCAAGCCACAGAGACAAGAAGTGCTATGGCTACCAGTATAGTGCACAATATAATAGTGGATAGAAATATTTTTCCCATGGTACCATGCCCTGAAAATCTAGATGCATATGGATAACCTGAATGTGAAGCAAAAGAGAATTAGATTAAGCCTTTCAGAGGAATAGGGTGCACAAACTTCTACATAGCATTTACAAAGAGTTAATTTTCAAATTTCTGAACCCAATCACTAGAAACATTAAAAATCTCTTTTTGGGGTCTTAAAGCATCATCCACCCCATTTTCAAATTAGTAAACAGCCTTGAATCTGAACAACTAGAGGATTATTATGGTTGGACACACTTTTTGCCAAGTTTTATGTAATAATGCTGAACATCTGACTTTCAGAAGATTTGTAGAGACATAGGGTTAATACCAAGGGACAACCCAGCTCATGGAGGGATTATGAGACCAGCGATTGCATTTTCACACTCTGTATTATCAATGAGGAGGTTATGCAGTACTCTTCTAAAGTAATCTGTTGTCTTGTGGACTTTTGGAAAGGTTTTGACTTTGTACCATACTTCCAAGGGACTCCTTGTTTCAGAGGCTTCATGATATTGGCATCCTTGATTCTCTCATCACAGCTAATGTGAAACTTTTATTAGCAGGCTTTGCACTTCTTAGTGTGAAAATTTTTGAATGTTACTTAGGCAGAAATCTACTGTTAGATCCGGTTATACTTCTCCTACTTATACAAGTTATTAATGATGAAATCTTCAAATTAACATCGAAGTAAACACATAACAGACTTTTTACCGATTCAGATCTAAAACAGAAAAAGTACATGCACACATAGACAAAGTGACAAAAGATTTTCTGGACAATAGTCCCCGGAAAAACCCAATGTGGGAAAACCGGTCTTCTGGCTATTGGACGGTTTGTATTATTAAGAGTTTTATAAATACGGCAAATCTGGGTAGCACACTGGTAAACCCGACAGAGAAAAATATAGATTTGCAGCTAACATGCTGTTCTGAAGCCAAAACGTTGACTGATCCACACCTTCAAACGGGATTTACAAGACTCAGCCAGATCTTGGCCCTAGAAACCCCAACGTTGTCCCTGAAGCCCCTGCGTCAGCCTTTGCGTGCCTCTGCGCTGGCCTGGAGAGGGTTGTGTAACCCTGGAATGGGTGACGCAAACCCTACGCTGCCCCTGAGGGTCTTTGCGTAACCCAGCTGGGTCCCCGGCTGACCAATGCTGCCCCAGAAGGGACTGCGTAGCTAAAGCAGCCCCTGCGCTGCGCAGCTGCTGCCCTCTCTGCCGTTGCTACCTCTGCTTCTTGCTGATTTTGGGCATTGGGATCAGACCATCCCCTTTTCCTAAACTCCCCTTTTTGCAGCTGAAACACTTCTGGAAATTCTTAGCAAACCACACCCTAGAATTCCAGCTTAGCTTTAGTGCTCTACCTCCGTCTGTCCTCTCCAAATGACCCCAAGCCTTTCCTTTATACTTTTCTCATTGGGAAACCAACAACCATGATCAAATCTTGAATCAATGGCTAAGATTAAAAGAAAGCTTGATCCGTGTGACAATTTCATCACATGTTTTAATTAATTACCTTTAAGAATTTAATTTTCCTAAGTTGGACTTAGGGTCCTTAATTAAAATTATCAATTAATTAATTATCTCCCAAACCGGATGAAATTTCCCAAACCCCTTTCTGGGTCTTGGAGATCTCATGTACTCTAGTCCCTCCACAAACTTTGGAAGCTAGAGCACATCCGATGCTACCCCATCACTCAAGAAAACTCAACACTCCTTGTTAGCGAGGAATGTGCTCTAGTACAAATTCTGCTTCACCCTGAAGCTCTGCACTAATCTCTATTGTGGGTCTCTACACTGATGCTGGACCTGTTGCCCTTCATCACTGTGTTGTTGCTACCATTTTGTACTGCTGCCCATGACGCTACCATTGCCACTGCTACATCCATACTGCAACTCCCTCTCAATCTGTTGCACCGAGCTGCCAACACCTGCACTACATCTTCAATTGCTAAGAGAAGCAACTGAAACTCCTGCCCAATATTTTTCAGACAAGTTAGTTGGGCTACATCCTCATCACTGAAGCTCCATCGGTTGTTGATCAGTGATGTCATCTCGAGGATGATGCACAACTATAGCTCTGCAATGCGTAAGCAGACTCCCTCTGCACTACTGAAGTCACATCAGCCCCTTGTGCTGAAATCTCTCATGTTGCTGCTGCGCTGCGCTGTCCTCCTGAAGCCTTCTATGCTGCTGCAGCTCTGCTCTGCATAAGCAACTCTGCTCTGTGCTGTTGAAGTCACATCAACCCCTACGCTGTTGTTGCATCTGCATTGCGTTGCTGAAGTCACATCAACCCCTACGCTGCTGCTGCATCTGCATTGCGCTGCTTCCTTCAGCCTTCAGCTCTGCCTCTGCTTCATCTGTGATTCTCTGCACCAACTGCTCCACTTGTCCTGCTACTGTCTTAAGGCTCCCGTAGCTTGGATGTGATCCAAGAGATGAGTTGCTCAAGGATCCCACCCACATTCTGTAGTTGCTCTACAATCCATATCGCCCTACTTTCGTGGTTCATGAGCACTCATGGCTGCATCGTCTTCTGATCCATCGTCCGCCACAACAGCCTTGGAAGTAGAAGCTTCCTTGTCCTTCTTCTTCTGTGGACAATTGTTGGCGAAATGTCCTAGTTCGCCGCACTGGAAACATTTGATCTTGGAAAGATCACACTTCTTCTTCCCTTGCTGCCTCTTTGATGCCAAGGCTGCATTATCTTCATCTTCCTTCTTCACCTTCCTAGATCACGTGTTATACTGCTTCTTGGTGATTCTGCAGAGTTCTTCTTGTCATAAGATTGCCCACAAGTTGTCCCAATCGGGAAGGTCCACTCTACCCAAGACACTTTGGACAAAGGTTTCCCACTCTTCTAAGACCACATTGAGTGCAGTCCTTACCATCACATCATCCTCCACCTTTGCTCCCGTGGCAGTCAACTAATCTCTGATCGACTGTAATCTGAAGAGAAAGTGTTCCATCTCTTCCCCCTTGGTAATTGAATGACCTAGTTGAGTCTCCAGAAACATCTTCCTCTACGTGGACTTCCCCTCATATAGGGTTGTTAAGGCTTTCCACATTTCATTGGTTGTTTTCTTCTCAGCTATATGTGGAACAATACGGTCCTTAACTCCATCAATTATGAGCCGCTTAGCATGTGTCACAGCTTCCTCATGCTTATTCAAGAGATCTGCATCGGTCGGTGTGGCCATGACTCGTTCTACATGGTCTCTTAGACGATATGCCTCCAAGACTACCAAGATTCTGGCCTTCCAGACTGCAAAGTTGGACAGGCCATCCAACCTATCCTGATCACGTAGTCTGTGAGGTGCCATCTTCTCAGAAAATCTGTCGGAGCTCCTCCTTTCTAAGCTAGAGATCTGGATCTAGGGTCCTTGGCGAAACAGGCACCCTCTGCTCCCTCTGACAACTGATTTCCTCTCTTGGAAATCTGTCAAATCAATCAATGAAACAACCATCTTCGATCTGCAGGTTTCTTTGGCTAGAAACCCTCTGAGAAGCTGATCTCCTCCCGTTCTTTGTCACCAGTGCTTAGGCTAAATTCTGAAAACTTCGGAAATTTAACCCCACCAACACATTCTGAAGTTTTGCAGCTCTGCTTCAGGCACTTCTAAATCAAATAACTTCAGATTTGTGTCACCTTGGCTGGTCTCTGTGTGAGCAAACAGTCCCAGTGCTACCTCTGTGCAGTAAGTATGTGGGCCTACGTGGAGACAGCGTAAGGCTGCGTCACGCTGGCCTCTATGTAACTCTGCTCCCTCTGAAACTGCATTGTCCCTTTAGATCTGGCTTTCTGCTGCTATCGCTGCTCTCTCTACTGCTTTCTGTAGCAAGATTCTTCAGTCTCCTACTGGTGATTCTGCTAGATCTGCAATCACTCTGATACCATGTGAAAAATTCTGAATGTTAATTATGCAGAAATATACTATTAGATCTGGTTATACTTCTCCTACTTATACAAGTTATTAATGCTGAAATCTTCAGATTAACATCGAAGTAAACACATAACAGACTTTCACCGATTCAGATCTAAAACAGAAAAAGTACATGCATACATAGACAAAGTGACACAAGATTTTTTGGACAATAGTCCCTGGAAAAATCCAATGCGGGAAAACCGGCCTTCTGGCTGCTGGAGGGTTTGTATTATTAACAGTTTTCTAAATACAGCAAATCTGGGTACCATATTGGTAAACCCGACAGAGAAAAATATAGATCTGCACCTAACCTGCTGTTCTAAAGCCAAAACGTTGACTAATCCACACCCTCAAACGGGATTTACAAGAAGCAGCCAGATCTTGGCCGTAGAAACCCCAGCGCTACCCCTGAAGCCCCTGCGTCAGCCTCTGCATGCCTCTGCGCTAAACTAGAGAGGGTTGTGTAACCCCAAAATAGGCGACGCAAACCCTACGCTGCCCCTGAGGATCTCTACATACCCCAGCTGACCAACGCTGCCCCAGAAGGGATTGCGTAGCACCTGCCTAGTTGAAGCTGCCCCTGCGTTGTTGGACATTGGGTTCAATGCTCCCCGTGTGTTTCACGACATGGACTAACCGCCTCTCGTGGATCCTAACTTTGGCGATTGTAGCGGAGACTTAAACCTGCGGGTTTTGGTCTAACAGGAATCGTGGTTCCAACAGGTGGAGTCAGAGCGACAGGTCTCGAGTTCGAAACTCACACGACTCGCGTTGGGGGGGAGATTGTTGGACATTGGGTTCAACGCTCCCCGTGTGTTTCACGACATGGACTAACCGCCTCTCATGGATCCTAACTCTGGCGATTGTAGCGGAGACTAAAACTTGCGGTTTTTGGTCTAACGGCAATCGTAATTCCAACATGCGTTGCGCAGTTGCTGCCCTCTCTGTTGTTGTTGCCTCTGCTTCTCTGCGTTGCCTCTAGAAGCTCCTCTCAGCCTCTTGCTGATTCTAGGCACTGGGATCAAACCATCCCCTTTGCCTAAACTCCCCTCTCTGCAGCTGAAACACTTCTGGAAATTCTTAGCAAACCACACCCTAGAATTCCAGCTTAGCTTCAGTGTTTTGCCTCCGTGTGTCCTCTCCAAATGACGCCAAGCCTTTCCATTATACTTTTCTCATTGGGAAACCAACGGCCATGATCAGATCTTGAATCAATGGCTAAGATTAAAAGAAAGCTTGATCTGTGTGACTTATGACAATTTCATCACGTGTTTTAATTAATTATCTTTAATAATTTAATTTTCCTAAGTTAGACTTAGGGTCCTTAATTAAAATTATTAATTAATTAATTATCTCCCAAACCGGATAAAATTTCCCAAATCCCTTTCTGGGTCTTGGAGATCTCATGTACTCTAGTCCCTCCACAAATGGGAGCTAGAGCACATTCGATGCTACCCCATCACTCAAGAAAACTCAACACTTAGGAGCTTTCTAACTTCATCGATGGCAAGATTGGGGTTAAGTAGTGATTCCCATATTACCAAATTTGTTTAGTTTTTATGTTGATGAACTAGAGGTCTATCGCACGTACACAGACATGTAGAAGATGGTTGCCTTACTAGATCATGTTCTGATAGCTATTCTTTGTATGCAACTAATGTCATCTTCTTAGCATCTTCCCTAAAGGGTTTCACTACATCTAAAAATCCCATATCAGATTTTCAATTCATTTTCGAAGTGTTTGAGATTGATATAACCACAACTTAGAGCTATTTGGGAGTTGATATCATAGGCCCCGAGTGTTGTTAGAGGTCTTTTGCCCAACCTCAACTTAGCAAAGGGGTTTGGGTCTCTTTCCATGCTTGAGCATGCATAACATGCATCTTTTCTATACAACCATCAAGCCAAACATTCTCTATAGGGCCAAGATCTAGGGCCCTGATCATTTCCCGTTGATTGATCTCACATTGAGTGAGTACAATCCTCATGCTACAACAGATGATCTGATGTAAGCATATGGTACTAGGAGTGATCATGCACATTAAGTTTGGCACCCATCACATGCACCTTTAGAGAATTCCCAAATTGATTTCCTTTCTTCATAGGGCTTGCATGGTTATTCAATGTTAGGTTATGATAGATACCCTTACCTAGCCCTCTCCTAGTTTGTGGAGGTAGCCTCCACCCCTTCAAGATGACATTGAGTTTGGTTCTTTGAAGCCTCCTTGTTGCTTTAGTCCATTGTCATATCCATCAAGTGTCTTGCGCCCTTTAGTTATTCTTTGGACACCTGATGCAGGAGCATCGAACCATCATTCAAAAACAATTTGCAAGAACAACTTCTTTAAGGCGAAAATGAAAAAACACATCAAAAGGCAAGGGATTTTTTGCGAGGGGTCTTAGGGATTATGTTGAGAGTTTTGTGAAAAAATCATGTTGAGAGCTTTGTGGAGAGGATCGTGTTGAGATTTTTATGGAGAAGATCATGGATCTTGGAATGATCCACAATATTGTAATTTCCTCTATAAATTGTCGCCTTTGGGCGTTGAAAAGAGGCGGCCATTAGAATGAAGATCTGGCCAGCCAAGGCGCCAATAGATGGTATGTAATAGCTTAGGGGGTTTAGTTAATGAAATTTGATTTATACTTTATATAATTCTGTGTGTGGCATGGTGATTTAATGCATTCATGGCTTGATGCATAGATCTGTTGACTTTATTTGAGGAATTAACGTTACATGTAGACAACAAAGTTGTTTAGTTTTTACAGTGGATGCGAGGATGAGCTGAGCTTGTGGAATCATAACCACAGGTCCTAGGATTGATACCATAAGAAAACTTGAAATGATAGGCCCTGAAATTCATTTTCATCAAGTGGTATTAGAGCGCAAAAGATTCTTGCCTATAGTGTGGAGGAGAAGCAACAATAGAGGGTACAAGTGATTGAAGATCTGGTAAGAGATTTTTTTCTTTGTGCAGGTGACACAGAGGAAGGTGAGAAGATTTGCAACAGCCTAGAGCAAGGAGTGCTCAAATGGTTCTAGAGGAAAGAACTAGGAAGATGCCAAAAGCCCAAACTCGGGAGAAATTTTGGTGAGGTATCATGTAGCAAGGTGGAGAGACTTGTTACTGCAGAGGCATGTTGCAACTCACGAGTTGAAGCTGTTATGAGAAGACCATAAAGAAGATGACGAGGAGGTTATAAGTTTTTGAACCTTGGGAGTCTGATGCAGGAGCATCGAACCATCATTCAAAAAAAATTAGCAAGAAAAACTTCTTGAAGACAAAAATGAAAAAAACACATCAAAAGGTAAGGGATTTGTTAAAAAGCTTGGAAAATCAGATTTGCGAGGGATCTTAGGGATTATGTTGAAAGTTTTGTGAACAAAATCATGTTGAGAGCTTTGTGGAGAGGATCGTGTTGAGAGTTTTATGGAGAAGATCATGGATCTTGAAATGATTCACAATAGTGTAATTTCCTCTATAAATTGTAGCTTTTGGGCATTGAAAAGAGGCTGCCATTAGAATGAAGATCTGGCCAGCCAATAGATGCTAAGTAATAGTTTAGTGGGTTCAGTTAATGAATTTTGATTTCTACTTTATATAATTCTATCTATGTGGCATGGTGATTTAATGCATTGATGGCTTGATGTATAGATCTGTTGACTTTATTTGATGAATTAACGTTACATGTATACAACAAAGTTGTTTAGTTTTTGCAGTGGATGCGAGGATGACCTGAGTTTGTGGAATCATAACCCACAGGTCCTAGGATCGATACCATAAGAAAACTTGAAATGATAGGCCCCGAAATTCGTTTTCATCAAAACCCCTAGCTATGTTCCTCCCACATCAAAGGAAGATAATGGACACCATTCATTGACAATACATGCAAACCACTTGGATCTCCCACTCCCATGTTCCTTGTCCTAAGATGACCTACTATGAGATTTTTCTGGAGATGAGAAATGTTCTTGTTGCTGCTCAAACTGTACATTGGAAATGTTGAAAGCTCTAACCCACGTCGTACAATCCAAGTGTAACCTTGATAGGTCACCCACTATCACCTCATCAACCTACCTTCACTTCTTTAGACCAGCACTGCTACGACTTCAAGGGGAGATCCCTTATCAGGATCACTAAGGCTTGGTCTAGAAGAGCACAAGGTAGCCTTAGTGAAAGATTGTCCGAATTTTGGGTTTTATAAAGGAAGAAGAAGAAGTGATGGAGTAACTTGAAGATCAGTGTCGATATCCTTCAAGGGAAATGGAGTCAAGGGGAATTGAGTGGCAAGATGAAAGCAAGATGAGATCCTCTTAAGTCAATATCATCGGTTAAATTCAAGGGATCGGGTTTGGTCTTGGACAAAAATCATCCCCGCTATAGAATTAACCTCTTGGTGGTGTCTCTAGCCTTCAACCCCTGAGTGTGGTATATTTGAGACTCTGCATAATTCAGAGCTCCCCTTTAGAGATGATCCAGTTGCTTGGATCAATCCACCTGCAAAAAAACTGTTGAAATTTGGTTACCAGAGGACAGGTGGTTCCCTAAGGCTTTGATCTTTGGCCTAGGGAAAAGTGTCCAAAAGAATTTAATTTTTCTCCTAAAGTGACTTTATAAAGTTATAAAGTCAAATCTAATTTAAAAGTGACTTTAAGTGATAAAATTACTAAAGTCTAATTTTAAAGTGACTTTAATAAAGTCAATGTAAAATTAGAAAGGAAAAGTGACTTTGGAAATAAATGACTAAGTGGGTCTTTATTAAAGTGGGGTGAATTAAAAATAGAAAGTGAGATTTAAATGAGCATTTAATCTCAGCCCTAGATCTCAATCTATTTCAGCCATTGGATTTAGGGATTCCCCAAAAGTCACTTAGGGTTAGGTTAAAGGAGGGAAAGGAGGAAAAGGTCATTCATTTTCTTTCATGAGCAGATTGAGAGAGGAGAGAAAGCTGAAGAGTAATTTCTGAGCAGAGGGAGAGCAGTAAAGGTAACACAGTAAATCCGTACAGCAAGAGGGCACACTTCCCAAGGCAGAAAATCCGTACAGCAAAGTTTCATTGGCACATTAACCGAGGCAGAAAATCTGTACAGTAGTTTGCATGGTTTTCGAGAGAGGGGCAGCACTGTTTTCGAGGAGTTGGAACAGCAGCAAGGAGCACGGTTTTCGAGGCAAATTTTTTGTGCACGAAAATCAAGAAAGGGGGCTGCTGACCTATCTGTACGGAATCCGTACAATGCGTACGGTCATTCCTGGCATGTTTTTCGAGGCAGCAAAGACAACATTTAATGCTGTAATTTCTCTGTAAAATTTCTGCCTGCTGTTTGGCACGGTTTTCAAGGTGGAGGGTGGCATGAAAATCGAGATAAGTGATTTTTGTGTTTGCTATAATTTTTTGTGTATTACTGCTCACTGTAAAAGCATTTTTTTAGAAATAAAAGAGAAGCTTTCAGACTGGTTTTCCCCAAGAGTTGTAGGGGGTTTTTCTAGGGTCATGTTGACCAAAAATATCAATGTTTAAATGTGTCGAATGGCTGTTTTGAGCTTGCTGATTTTTATTTCTGCATTTTCCAACATTCTGTAAATTTTCCAGAATTTGTGTTTTCAGCAAAAATTTATTTTCCAGTTTGTTGAATGTAAGGATATGGGAAAGGGCATTTAACTATTTGGAGAAATAAGGTGAAACTGAAAACCAGGGTGGGAAACAGGAAATTTCTATATGGTATCAGAGCTTGAGTGCTGAAAGTGCAGTTTGGGATAGCAAGGAGAAAAATACAGCCTGCTGATTTTTCACTCAGAAAATTCCAGCAAGCTGATTTTTCATAAACAGAATTTTTATCTTTACTACAGCAGTGCTATTTTTCAGTTTTAGGACAGCGGGATGTCATTGGGATTGAGGGTGGAGGATAAGTTGGATGGGCATACCAATTACATCGTTTGGAAGGAGAGAATGCAAAGTATCTTTGAGGAGGCAGAAGTCTGGGATATCATGGTTCATACCCAACAACAGCCTGTTAATGTGCCTATCGATGCTGTTCAGTTGGCAACATATAATAGAAAGAACAACAAGGGTAAGAGATTGATCTTAGACGGAATCAAAGACCATTGCATTCCTCATGTGAGAGGAAAGAGAAATGCTCATGAGATGTGGACAGCATTGTCCAATCTCTACCAAAGTACCAATGAGAACCAGAAAATGGTCCTGAAGGAGAAGCTGAAAACCATTAAGATGGGTAAGACTGATAGTGCAGCTGGATATCTCACAAAGATTACTAATGTGAGAGATGAGTTGGCAGCAATTCGAGAGGTCATTCCACCCACTGAGTTGGTGCGGATAGCAGTGAATGGCCTCCCCAATTCATGGATGAACTTTGCTGATGGGGTTGGTGCACGTGAGACCCTTCCCACATGGGAGAGGTTTTGGGATGATTACATTCAGACAGAGATCAGGAAAGGTCAGCTTGGGGCAGCCAAGCCAGTTGAGCAGGATGAGGATGTAGCACTATTGGCAGGAGGCAAGAAAGGCAAACGGAAGAAGCAGGCTTCCACAAGCAATGGTGGGGGCAAAGGTAAAGGTAAAGGTAAACAGGGTAACACTCAGAAGGACTATTCCAAGGTGAAGTGTTGGAATTGTCAGAAGATGGGACACTATGCAGTTGTTTGTCCGGAGAAGAAGAAGAAGAAGGGGAAGAACCAGAGCATGGCAGCATCAACAGAGGTTGAGGACTTTGCAGATCGCTTTGACCGGGAGTTTGGGTTCATTGCGTGTGAGTCCTCTAGTGCAGGATTACCTGCCACAGAGGTTCAGAGGGAGCATGCATTTCCCTCGACTAACGGAGCATCTTCGGGTATCTGGTATGTGGACAGTGGGGCTTCACGTCATATGACAGGAGTCCGTGAGTACTTCTCAGAGCTTTCAGAGAGTGGCACTGATATAGAGGTAGTACTCGGTGATGACAGAGTTGTTAGAGCAGTGGGTGTGGGAACACCGACATTTCATAGGGAACCCAAACCTCCCTTGAAGGAGTCAAATGTTCTTTATGTGCCAGGGATGAGGAAGAACCTCATATCCGTCTCAGCTTTGGAGGATAGAGGATATGAGATACTGTTCAGGGGAGGACAGGTGTTGATGTATCCCAGGGGCACTCCAGCTGATTCAGCTAGAGTGATAGGTGTACGCCATGCAAAGGTGTAAAAGTTTGCATTTCAGTCCCTTTTGGCATTGAGCAGTAGTACCGACAGCAGAGCTAGCAGTTCTGAGCAGTGTGAGATTTGGCACCGCAGGATGGGGCACATGCATCATGGAGCCTCGAGGACTTTGCGGGAGATCACTACAGGTGTGCCAGATTTCAGTACTGATCACTTTGATACTTGCAGAGGATGTGCGATGGGCAAGTTTGCCAAATCCCCTTTTCCCAGCAGTGACAGCAGAGCGACTGGGATACTTGATTTGATTCATTCCGATGTGAGCGGTCGGATGTCTCATGTTTCCTTCAGTGGATATGAGTACTATGTGTTATTCATTGATGATCACTCCAGGAGGACCTGGATTTATTTCTTGAAGACCAAGAGTGAGGTCTTCAAGCGGTTTCAGGAGTTCAGAGCTCTTGTGTAGACACAGACAGGTCGGAAGATCAAGTCCCTGAGGTCGGACAATGGTAGAGAGTACACCCTTGAGAGTTTGTTGACTATTGTGCGGAGGCAGGCATTAGGAGGGAGTTCACTGTTCCTTACAACCCCCAGCAGAACGGGGTTGCGGAGAGGAAGAACAGATCCATCGGAGGGGCTGCCAAAGCCATGTTACATGATCAGGGGTTGCCATTGTTTTGTGGGCAGAGGCCTGCAACACAGCTGTTTATTTGCAAAACAGGAGTCTGCATCGTGCCTTGGGGCATATGACTCCGGAGGAGGCTTTTTCTCGGAAGAAGCCTGATATTGGTCATCTTCGTATCTTTGGGTGTATGATGTATCACATACTTCTACATACCCAAGGAGAAGAGGACCAAACTAGAGCCCACCGCAGAGAAGGGTATCTTTGTGGGCTACAGTGAGACCTCAAAGGCCTTTCGGATTTACATTCCTGCACAGAGGAAAGTTGTTGTCAGACGGGATGTGAAGTTCGAGGAGGACAGGGCCTTTAGGAGGTCACGGGAGTTAGAGTATCTAGATCAGCCAGACCCTCAGCAGCAGTTGAGTCAGTCACAGGGATCCAGTGGGCAGGGATCAGGAGGATCCAGAGGTACATCTATGACGATGTCAGGTCCGTCAGTGGGGAGTGGCTCGCAGAGTCAGAGGGGTGGTGCTATGGGCAGCACGCAGAGCAGTCCACAGAGCAGTTCACTGGGGAGTCCACTGATGGACAGTTCACACGGTACCTCAGCATCTACAGGTTCAGGTGCAGGCAGGAGGACAGCAGACAGACAGTCAGGAGTTCAGGCTCCTGATGTTGAGGAGGAGGAGTTTTATTCTCCAGCAGGAGAAGTGTGCTCAGGGAAGAGGAAGCCCAAGTGGCTTCAAGACACCTTGAGAGATGCCACATCTGTTGCTGAGCCTAAGAGGCCGGTCAGAGAGAGCAGACCACCTGAGAGGTTTTGTAGCTATATGGCAATGGCTACCAGCATCCTTGACTCTAAGCCTTCTAGCTATGAGGAGGTAGCTAGCCAGCAGGTCTGGAGAGAGGCCATGCAGGAGGAGTATTCTTCTATCATGAAGAATGATGTTTGGGAGGTGGTGCCGAGGCCTGAGGGCAAATCCGTGGGTACTTCCAGATGGCTTTACAAGGTAAAGCATGCTGCAGATGGCAGCATTGAGAAATTCAAAGCGAGGTTTGTGGCTAGAGGGTTCTCCCAGGTAGAGGGGGTTGATTATGAGGAGACCTTCACTCCCGTGGCTCGATATACTTCGATCCGCTCCATTATATCGATAGCAGCAGAGATGGGTTGGAAGATCCACCAGATGGATGTGAAGACCGCATTTCTCAATGGCTTCATACAGGAGGAGGTGTACATTGAGCAGCGACAGGGCTTTGAGGTGCATGGGAAGGAGTCCCATGTGTGCAGACTGAAGAAGGCCCTTTATCGCCTGAAGCAAGCTCCCAAAGCTTGGTACTGCAGGATAGATACATCCTTGCAGGGGATGGGTTTCACAAAGAGTGAGGCAGATCCGAACCTTTACTATATAGTGATAGGTGAGGAGCCTCTCATTCTGGTGCTGTATGTGGATGATTTAGTCATTACAGGTGCAGAGAGACTCATAGAGCACTGCAAGAGAGATCTTGCGGCGGAGTTTGAGATGAAGGACATCGGCTTGATGCATTACTTTTTAGGTTTGGAGGTGTGGCAGGAGGAGGGGCATTTCTTCCTGGGGCAGGGGAAGTATATTGTGGACATCCTTGGCAGATTCCACATGGAGGATTGTAGACCCATGTCGACACCGATGATCACCAATTGGACGAAGCTTCATGCTTCGGATTTCGAGTTGGTGGATCCCACATTGTACAAACATCTGATTGGTTCCTTGATGTATTTGGTCAACACTAGACCAGATATTTGTTTTGCAGTCAACACGATGAGTCAGTTTATGTGTGAGCCTAGGAAGGTTCACTGGGTGGCCGCAAAACACATTTTGCGATACTTGCAGGGGACAGTGGATTATGGTCTGGACTACAGGCAGGGGGATGGAGTGAGATTGGCAGGTTACACTGATTCTGATTGGGCAGGTTGTGCTTCTGATAGGAAGAGCACTTCAAGGTGCTGTTTTGGGTTGGGTTTGGCAGTGGTGTCATGGTTTAGCCGGAAGCAACAATCAGTAGCATTGAGTTCAGCGAAAGCAGAGTATATGGCAGCCAGTCTAGCTAGTTGTGAGGCCATTTGGCTTCGCAAGATGTTGTTTGGCTTATTTGGTCAGCCATTGAGACCTTCAGTGATTTACTGTGATAATCAGAGTTGCATTAAACTCATGGAGAATCCAGTATTTCATGACAGGTCAAAGCATATCGGGATCAAATATCACTTCATCAGAGACTATGTTCAGAAAGGAGCTGTGAAGCTTGAGTATATTCCCACTGATGAGCAGGTTGCAGATATTCTTACCAAAGCCTTACCACGAGGCAAGCATGTCTACTTTAGAGACAAGATGGGTGTGGTGAGGAACACCTTCCTCGGTAAGAGGGAGTGTTGAAATTTGGTTACCGGAGGACAGGTGGTTCCCTAAGGCTTTGATCTTTGGCCTAGGGAAAAGTGTCCAAAAGAATTTAATTTTTCTCCTAAAGTGACTTTATAAAGTTATAAAGTCAAATCTAATTTAAAGTGACTTTAAGTGATAAAGTTACTAAAGTCTAATTTTAAAGTGACTTTAATAAAGTCAATGTGAAATTAGAAAGGAAAAGTGACTTTGGAAATAAATGACTAAGTGGGTCTTTATTAAAGTGGGGTGAATTAAAAAAATAGAAAGTGAGATTTAAATGAGCATTTAATCTCAGCCCTAGATCTCAATCTATTTTAGCCATTGGATTTAGGGATTCCCCAAAAGTCACTTAGGGTTAGGTTAAAGGAGGGAAAGGAGGAAAAGGTCATTCATTTTCTTTCATGAGCAGATTGAGAGAGGAGGAGAGAAAGTTGAAGAGTAATTTCTGAGCAGAGGGAGAGCAATAAAGGCAGCACAGTAAATCCGTACAGCAAGAGGGCACACTTCCCAAGGCTGAAAATCCGTACAGAAGAGTTTCATTGGCACATTAACCGAGGCAGAAAATCCGTACAGCAGTTTGCATGGTTTTCGAGAGAGGGGCAGCACTGTTTTTTAGGAGCTGGAACAACAGCAAGGAGCATGGTTTTCAAGGCAGATTTTTTGGGCACGAAAATCGAGAAATGGGGTTGCTGTCCTATCCGTACGAAATTCGTACAGTCCATACGGTCATTCCTTGCATGTTTTTCGAGGCAGCAAAGACAACATTTAATGCTGTAATTTCTCTGTAAAATTTCTACTTGCTGTTTGGCACGGTTTTCAAGGTGGAGGGTGGCACGAAAATCGAGATACATGATTTTTGTGTTTGCTGCAATTTTCTGTGTATTACTGCTCACTGTAAAAGCATTTTTTCATAAATAAAAGAGAAGCTTTCAGACTGGTTTTCCCCAAGAGTTGTAGGGGGTTTTTCCAGGGTCATGTTGACCAAAAATATTAGTGTTTAAATGTGTTGAATGGCTGTTTTGAGCTTGCTGATTTTTATTTCTGCATTTTCCAGCATTCTGTAAATTTTCCAGAATTTGTGTTTTCAGCAAAAATTTATTTTCCAATTTGTTGAATGTAAGGATATGGGAAAGGGCATTTATCTATTTGGAGAAATAAGGTGAAACTGAAAACCGAGGTGGGAAATAGGAAATTTCTACACAAACAAAGTCAAGCAGTGTCCTCCCCAAGTTGTCTCCTTCCACGCAACTAGGTAGCCCTTCAATGGCAATAATTGCTAGCCCTGTTGTAATTTTCTTCATCGCCAAGAATAGTTAGAATGAAATATACCCAAGAACAAATATCAAGAAAAAAGATAGAAAAAACATTCACTCCACATAGAAAATTGTGAAAATTTCTAAATCCAAATTACAAAACCCCTACTGCAGTATTCTGATTTACTTCTCCTACTTGCTTGATTTAATTAACAAGTTATTTTTTCTGAAATATTCAGTAAAACATCAAGGTAAACACTACTGCAGCCTGCACATACATACAACTCAAGTACTAAAGAATAAAGCACACATGACAAAGGACACAATATTCTTCGAATAAATGTGCTCGGAAAAACCCAATGTGGAAAAACCAGTGCAACAACTCTTAGAGGGTTTTATTATTATGAAAAATTTTGAATACATTCAAGGGCACCAACATGGTTTGCCCAAATAGAGAAAATCATGGTAGATGTACCTCTATCACTCGGAGACAAAAAATATGGTTGATTCAGCTGAGCATGAAGAACCCCATGGGTGCCTATGCAGTGACTGCATCACCCTTCAGTGTGGTTGCTTCACACCTTCTGGATCTACTGAAAACGAGCCCTTTTTGGCCCACTGGAACCTCAGCGTTGCCATTCCCGGCACTACATCATCACTACAAACCTATGTGAGCCTCTACGCAGAACTAGCTGGCACTGCGTCACCCTAGTTGAGCCTACGCTGCCTCCGCGTTGCTCTGGCTGGGGTTGTGTCACCCTTGTTGGGTCTCTGCGCTGACCTGGTACGGATCTACCTCTCTGCCAATGTATCCTCAGCCTCGGATCTGAAATCCCACTGGCGTTCTGCACCTCACTGCACTGAAGCTCACTCGAAAATTCTCAGCAAACCCCAGAATTTCGACTTAGCTCAAGTGTTGCAACTCTGTGTGTATCCTCCAATTGACCCCAAGCCTTCCTTTAATACGTTTTTCGTTGAACATTCAATGCCCGTGATCTAATCTCTAATCGATGACTAATATTAGAAAAAACCTCATCCACGTCACTTAGAACATTCTCACCCACATGTCTAAATTAATTCACTTTAACTATTTAATTTCCCTAAGTTAGACTTAGGGTCTCCAAATAATTTATGGGTCTTGGAGATCTCATGTGTTCTAGCCCCTCCACAAAGTTTCAAAGCTAGAGCACATCCGATGCTACCCAAAATCTCAACACTCCCTCTTAGCCAGGAATGTGCTCTAGCAACACTTCAACCCAGAAGCGTTACTCTGATCCATGGCATCGATCCCCTGCGCTGTTGATGCTCGGCTTGCTGCCCCTCATCCACTGCGTTGCTACCCTCTGTACTGCTGCCCATGACTCTACCACAGTCACTGCCTCATCTGTACTGTCGCTCCATCTCAAATGTTGCCCATAGCACTGCCACTGCTAACTGCTGCACTGCAACTCAGTTGCTGAGAAGTAAGCAACTGAAGGACATCACCCAAAACAGTGACAGACAAGTCAATCTGGCTGCATCTCGATACTAAAGCACCCTCTGCTCCTGCTTTGCGTTGACCCTCTAAAGCTCTGTGCTGTCTGCTGCTCTACATGTAGAAATTTCTGTTCTCAACCTCGGTTTTCAGTTTCTCCTTATTTCTCCCATAAAGTTAAATGTCCATTGCCATAGCCATAAATTCAACAAGTTGAAAAAATAAATATTTTCTGAAAACACAAATTCTGGAAATTTCACAATGTTGAAATGCAGAAATAAAACTCAAAAAAATAAATCAGCCACACACAGAAAATTGACACGTTGATTTTTGGTCAAGATGACCTTGGAAAAACCCCCTACAACTCTTGGGGAAAACCAGTTTGAAAGCTTCTCTTTATTTTTGGAAAATGCTTTTACAGAGACATGAAATGTACCAGAAAAATTCCAGCAAACAATGTACAGACTTATCTTATTTTCCGTGCTTGCCTTCGCCTTGGAAAACGTGCCAAAACAGCAAAATGTTCAAAACAGAAATTTATTACAGCATTTAACAGCCTTGAAAATCGTGCCCAATACTTAGTCGTACAACCGTATGGACTATATGGACTGTGCGAAAAAGTACAACAAAACTGCCTCGAAATCCGTGCTTGTTGCCTCGAAAACTGTGCCCAACAACCTCGGAATCTATGCTTTTAGCTTGTTGTACCTTCACCTCGATTTTTGTGATGTCCCTCTCCTCGAAAATCGTGCCTCAAGCTGTTGTACGAACTGTTGAACTCTTCCTCTCCGTCACCTTCTCAAGCTCAAAAATTCTCCAGCTCTCTCTCCTCCTTCTCTCAATCTGCTCATGAAAGAATGAATGATCTTTTCACTTCTTTTCCTCCTTTAACCTAACCCTAAGTGACTTTTGGGGAATCCTTAAATCCAATGGTTGAGATAGCTTTAGATCTAGGGCTGAGATTAAATGCTCATTTAAATCTCACTTTCTATTTTTTAATTCATCCCACTTTAATAAAGACCCTCTTAGTCATTTATTTCCAAAGTCACTTTTCATTTTCTAATTTCACATTGACTTTATTAAAGTCACTTTAAAATTAGACTTAGTAACTTTATCACTTAAAGTCACTTTTAAATTAGATTTGACTTTATAACTTTATAAAGTCACTTTAGAAGAAAAATTAAATTCTTTTGGACAATTTTCCCTAGGCCAAAGATCAAAGCCTTAGGGAACCACCTATCCTCCGGTAACCAAATTCAACACTCCCTCTTACCAAGGAAGGCGCTCTTCACCACACCCATCTTGTCTCTGAAGTAGAAATGCTTGCTCCGTGGTAAGGCTTTGGTAAATATGTCTGCTACCTGCTAGTCTATGGGAATATACTCAAGCTTCACAGCTCCCTTCTGAACATAGTCTCTGATAAAGTGATATCTGATATCGATATGCTTTGACCTGTCATGAAATACTGGTTTCTCTGTGATTTTAATGCAACTCTGATTATCACAGTAAATCACTGAAGGTCTCAACGGCTGACCAAAGAAGCCAAACAACATCTTGCGAAGCCATATGGCCTCACAACTAGCTAAACTGGCTACCATGTACTCTGCTTCCGCTGAACTCAATGTTACTGACTGCTGCTTTCGACTGAACCACGACACCACTGTCGAACCCAACCCAAAACAGCACCCTGAAGTGCTCTTCCTATCAGAAGCACAACCTGCCCAATCAGAATCAGTGTAAACTGCCAATCTCACTCCATCTCCCTGCTTATAATCGAGACCATAATCCACTGTCCCCTGCAAGTACTGCAAAATGTGTTTTGCAGCAATCCAGTACACCCTCCTGGGCTCACACATGAACTGTTTCATCGTGTTGACTGCAAAACATATATTCGGTCTAGTGTTGACCAAATACATCAAGGAACCAATCAGCTGTCTATACAAAGTGGGATCCACCAACTTGGAATCTGAAGCGTGAAGCTTCTTCCAGTTGGTCATCATCGGTGTCGACATGGGTCTCCAATCCTCCATGTGGAATCTGCTAAGGATGTCCACAATATATTTCCTCTGTCCTAGGAAGAAATGCCCCTCCTCCTGCCACACCTCCAAAACCAAAAAGTAATGCATCAAGCCAATGTCCTTCATCTCGGACTCCTCTCTTGCAGTTCTCTATGAGTCTCTCTGCACCCATAATGACCAAGTCATCCACATACAACACCAGAATGAGAGGCTCCTTACTTATCATAATAAAGTAAACGTTCGGATTTGCATCATTCTTTGTGAAACCCATCTCCTACAAGTATGTATCTATCCTGGAGTACCAAGCTTTGGGAGCTTGCTTGAGGCCATAAAGGGCCTTCTTCAGTCTGCACACATGGGACTCCTTCCCATGCACCTCAAAGCCCTGTGGCTGCTCAATGTACACCTACTCCTATATGAAGCCATTGAGAAATGTGGTCTTCACATCCATCTGGTGGATCTTCCAACCCATCTCTGCTGCTATCAATATGATGGAGCGAATCGAAGTATATCGAGCCACATGAGCAAAGGTCTCCTCATAATCAACTCCTTCTACCCGGGAGAACCCTCTAGCCACAAACCTTTCTTTGAATTTCTCAATGCTGCCATCTGCAGCATGCTTTACCTTGTAAATCCATCTGGAAGTAACCACGGATTTGCCCTCAGGCCTCGGCACCACCTCCCAAACATCATTCTTCATGATAGAAGAATACTCCTCCTGTATGGCCTCTCTTCTGAGCTGCTGGCTAGCTGCCTCCTCATAGCTAGAAGGCTCAGAGTCAACGATGTTGGCAACGACTGCCATATAGCTACAGAACCTCTCAGGTGGTCTGCTCTCTCTGACTAGCCTCTTTGGCCCAACAACAGATGTGGCCTGTCTCAAGGTATCCTGAAGCCACTTGGGCTTCCTCTTCCCTGAGCACACTTCTCCCACCAGAGAATGAAACTCCTCCTCCTCATCAGGAGCCTGAAATCCTGACTGTATGTTTTTTGTCCTCCTGCCTGAACTTGAACCTGTAGACGCTGAAGTACTGTGTGAACTGTCAATCAGTGGACTCCCTGGTGAACTGCTCTGCATGCTGCTCGAAGCACCACCCCTCTGACTCTGCGAGCCATTGCTCACAGATGGACCTAACATCGTAATCGATGTACCTCCGGATCCTCCTGATCCCTGCCCACTAGATCCCTGCGACTGACTCAACTGCTCCTGAGGTTCTGGTTAATCCAGATACGTTAACTCCCGTGACCTCCTGAAAGCCCTGTCCTCCTCGAACTTCATATCCCGCCTGACAAAAACTCTCCTCTGTGCAGTAATATAAATCCGAAAGACTTTCGAGGTCTCACTGTAGCCCACAAAGATACCCTTCTCTGCGGTGGGCTCTAGCTTGGTTCTCTTCTCTTTGGGTACGTAGGAGTATGCAATACACCCAAAGATACGAAGATGACCAACATCAGGCTTCTTCCCAGAAAAAGCCTCCTCCGGAGTCACATGCCCCAAGGCACGATGCGGACTCCTGTTCTGCAAATATACAACAATGTTGCAGGCCTTTCCCCACAAAAACAATGGTAACCCCTAATCATGCATCATGGCTTTGGTAGCCCCTCCGATGGATCTGTTCTTCCTCTCCGCAACCCTGTTCTGCTGGGGGTTGTAAGGAACTGTGAACTCCCTCCTAGTGCCTACCTCTACACAATAATCTACAAACTCACCAAGGGTGTACTCCCCTCCATTGTCCAACCTCATGGACTTGATCTTCCGACCTGTCTAAGTCTCCACAAGAGCTCTGAACTCCTGAAACCGCTGGAAGACCTCACTCTTGGTCTTCAAGAAATAAATCCAGGTCCTCCTGGAGTGATCATCAATGAATAAAACATAATACTCATATCCACTCAATGAAACATGAGACATCCGACTGCTCACATCGGAATGAATCAAATCAAGTATCCCATTCGATCTGCTGTCACTGTTGGGAAAAGGGGATTTGGCAAACTTTCCCATAGCACATCCTCTGCATGTATCAACGTGAACAGTACTGAAATCTGGCACACCTGTAGTGATGTCCCGCAATGTCCTCAAGGCTCCATGATACATGTGCCCCATCCTGCAGTGCCAAATCTCGCACAGTTCTGAACTGGTAACTCTGCTGCTGGTACCACTGCTCAATGCCAAAAGAGGCTGAAAGGCAAACTTGTACACCTTTGCATGGCGTACACCAATCACTCTCGCTGAATTAGCTGGAGCGCCCCTGGGATATATAAGCACATGTCCTCTACTGAACAATATCCGAAAAGTCCTCTATCTCTACTGATGCTGCCATGGTTGTGTTCTTCCCCTTCTTCTTCTCCGGACACACAACTGCATAGAGTCCCATCCTCTGACAATTCCAACACTTCACCTTGGAATAGTCCTTCTCCTTGTTCACCTGCTGCTTCCCTTTACCTTTGCCTTTGCCCCCACCACTGCTTGTGGAAGCTTGCTTCTTTCCCTTGCCTTTCTTGCCTACTGCTAACAGTGGTACATCCTCATCCTGCTCAACAGATTTGGCTGCCCCAAGCTGACTCTTTCTGATTTCAGTGTGCATGCAAGTGGGAAGGGTCTCACGTGCACAAACCCCATCAGCGAAGTTTAGCCATGAACTGGGAAGGCCATTCACTGCAATCCGCACCAACTCAATGGGTGGAATGACCTCTCCAACTACTGCCAATGCATCTCTCACATTAGTGATCTTTGTGAGATATCTAGTAGCACTATCAGTCTTAGCCATCTTAATGGTCTTCATCTTCTCCCTTAGGACCATTTTTCTGTTCTCATTGGTACTCTAGTAGAGATTGGTCAAGGTTGTCCACATCTCATGAGCAAATCTCTTTCCTCTCACATGAGGAATGACATGGTCTTTAATACCATCCAAAATCAGTCTTTTACCCTTGTTATTCTTTTTGTTAAAGTCTGCCAATTGAACAGCATCAGTAGGCACATTCACAGGGTGCTATTGGGTATTCACCATTATACCCCAGACTTTTGCCTCTTCAGAGATACTCTGCATTCTTTCCTTCCATATACCGTAGTTACTATGCCCATCCAACATATCCTCACCCTCAAGCCCAAAGACATGATTGTTGTCCTAATAAGCTAAAAATAACACTGTTGTAGTAAAGGTATTGTTTTCTATGTGAAAAATCAGCTTGTTGTAATTTTTCTTCTTGCTGTCCCAAATTGCACTTTTCAGCAAAATAGTTCTGATACCATGTAAAAATTTCTGTTCCCAACCCCGGTTTTTAGTTTCTCCTTATTTCTCCCATAAAGTTAAATGCCCATTCCCATAGCCATACATTCAACAAGCAAGAAAAAATAAATATTTTCTGAAAACACATTCTGGAAATTTCACAGTGCTGAAATGCAGAAATAAAACTCAGAAAAATAAATCAGCCACACAGAAAATTGACACGTTGGTTTTTGGTCAAGATGACCCTGGAAAAACCCCCTATAACTCTTGGGGAAAACTAGTTCGAAAGCTTCTCTTTATTTTTGGAAAATTCATTTACAGAGACATGAAATGTACAGGAAAAATTCCAGCAAACAATCTACAGACTTATCTTGTTTTCCGTGCTTGCCTCCGCCTTGGAAAACGTGCCAAAACAGCAAAATGTTCAAAATAGAAATTTATTACAGCATTTAACAGCCTTGAAAATCGCGCCCGATACTTAGCTGTATGAACTGTATGGAAAAGTACAGTAGAACTGCCTCCTCAAAATCCATGTTTGTTGCCTTGAAAATTGTGCCTAGCAACCTCGAAATCTGTGCCTTTAGCTTGTTGTACCTTCACCTCGATTTCTATGTTGTCCCTCTCCTCGAAAATCGAGCCTCAAGCTGTTGTACAGAGTACTGAACTCTTCCTCTCCTTCACCTTCTCAAGCTCAGAAATTCTCCAGCTCTCTCTCCTCCTCTCAATCTGCTCATGAAAAAATGAATGATCTTTTCTCTCATTTTCCTCCTTTAACCTAACCCTAAGTGACTTTTGGGGAATCCCTAAATCCAATGGCTGAGATAGCTTTGGATCTAGAGCTGAGATTAAATGCTTATTTAAATCTCACTTTCTATTTTTTAATTCACCCCACTTTAATAAAGACCCTCTTAGTCATTTATTTCCAAAGTCACTTTTCACTTTCTAATTTCACATTGACTTTATTAAAGTCACTTTAAAACTAGACTTAGTAACTTTATTACTTAAAATCACTTTTAAATTAGATTTGACTTTATAACTTTATAAAGTCACTTTAGGAGAAAAATTAAATTCTTTTGGACACTTTTCCCAAGGCCAAATATCAAAGCCTTAGGGTTCCACCTGTCCTCCGGTAACCAAATTTCAACACTGCACTGCCTTTGCGCTGTTGAAATCCCATCATCCTCTGTGTTGTTGCCTCTCCTCCGAGCTTCCCCAGTCTCCAATGTCCTAGCACTACCAATGTGCCTCCATTCTCCTTTGCACCAATTGACTCCAGTCATCCTGCTACTGTCTTTAAGGGCTTTCGTAGCTCGTATGTGATCCAAGAGTTTAGGCACCTCAAGGATCCTGCCCCTACACCATATGTAGCTCAATCTACAAAATCTATGTCGCCCCACCACTTCTCTCGAGGCACATGAGCACTCATAGCCACATCATCATCACTGCCATCATCCCCCTTGGCTGTCGCAGCCTTAGAATCTAAATCTTCCTTTCCCTTCTTCTTCTAAGGACAAGTATTGGCGAAATGTCCTAATTCGCCACATCTGAAGCACCGGACCTTGGAGAGGTCCCTTTTCTTCTTCCCTTGTTGTTGCCGCTATCCCTTAGATGCAAGGGCCACATATTCCTCCTCCTCCTTCTTGATCTTGGCTCCTCTGCTGCTGCTACCCATTGGAAGTTGTGCTCTGCACAAAATACTTTGGACAAAGGTCTCCCAATCATCGATGACTGCATTCAGGGTATTCCTCACCATGAGACCATCATCAGGAGTTTCCCCCATAGCAACCAGTTGACCTCGAATTGCCTTCAATCAAATGAGGAAGGGATCGATTTCCTCTCCCTTGTGCATCTGAAATAGTCGCAGATGATTCGCCAGAAGCATCTTCCTCTACACGAAGGTGCCTTGATATAGCTTGATCAGCATTGTCCACATATCATTTGCCGTGTTCTTCTCGGCAACATGTGGGACCACATGATCCTTCACTTCGTCCATAATCAAGCGCTTAGCCTGTGCTTGATTTTCCTCATACTTATTTAATGGATCAACATCGACCAGAACGGATACAACCCTCTCGGCATGGTCTTTGATGCGATACTCATCCAGGAGATCCCTCAATCCATGCAATAGGTCTTTCATGCAATACAAAGTTAGATGCACCATCTAACCTGTCCTGATCCCTCAATCCATGCGAGGCTATCTCTGCTCAAAAAACTGTTGAAACGGATGCTCTTCTCCCTTCTTCTGCTGCTGCTCTCAACAACAGACCGGATCTGGGTTTCTTGGCGATAGAAACCCTCTAGAAAATACACTCCCTCTAACAAGTGATTTCCTTCCTGGAAATCCTCCACCAATTCAGTCAAATTAGCAGAAAAAATGCCCCACCAGCATTTGAAGATCAAAAAATTGCACCTCCAGCCACGACAACTGGAACAATGTCACCCCCTCTCGAACCGCATCACCCTCTTGGGTTTGCATCAGCTCCGCACGAGCTAGACAAGCTCTGTGTCACCCCCTGGGTTTGTGCTAGCCTCTACGTCAGCTTTGCATGAGCTAAACAGGCTCTGCGTCACCCCTGTTGGATCTGCGTTGTCCCTTTGGTGCTGCACTGCCTCTTTCTGGACCTATGTTGTTTCAACCGCCTTCCTGCAGCAAAAATCTTCGTCACTTCACTGATGGCTTCATCTCCCCCTGATCTGCAATGCCTCTGATACCATATGAAAATTTCTGAATCCAAATTACAGAAACCCTACTGCAGTATTCTGATTTACTTCTCCTACTTGTTTGATTTAATTAACAAGTTATTTTTCTGAAATATTCAATAAAACATCAAAGTAAGCACTACTGCAGCCTACACATACATACAGATCAAGTAATGAATAATAAAGCCCACATGACAAAGGACACAATATTTTCCGGAAAAAATGTCCCTGGAAAAAACTGAATGCGGGAAAACTGGTGCATCAGCCCTTAGAGGGTTTCATTATTTTGCAGAATTGTGAATACATTCAAGGGCACCAGACATGGTTTGCCCAAACAAAGAAAATCACGGCAGATGTGCCTCTTTCTCTTGGAGATCGAAAATATGGTTGATTCAGCTAAGAACGAAGAACCCCACAGGTGCCTACGCAGTCACTGTGTCACCCTTCAATGTGGCTGCTTCACACCTTCTGGATCTATTGAAAACGGGCCCTTTTTGGCCCACTAGAACCTCAGCGCTGCCTCTCCCAGTACTGCATCATCCCTATGGCCTTGCGTGAGCCTCTGCGCAGCACTGGCCGGCCCTGCGTCACCCTGGCTGAGCCTACGCTGCCTCTGCACTGCTCTGGCTAGACTTGCGTCACCCTTGCTGGGTCTCTGCGCTACTCTGGTACGAATCTGCCTCTCTGCCAATGTATCCTCAGCCTCAGATTTGAAATCCCACTACCGATTTGCCCTTCACTGCACTGCAAGCTCACTCGAAAATTCTCAGCAAACCGCGCCTTAGAATTTTGACTTAGCTCAAGTGCTGCCACTCTGTGTGTGTCCTCCAACTAACCCCAAGCCTTCCTTTAATACTTTTCTCGTTGAACATTCAAAGACCGTGATCTAATCTCTCATCGATGACTAAGATTAGAAAAGACTTGATCCACGTCACTTAGAACATTCTCACCCACATGTCCAAATTAATTCACTTTAATTATTTAATTTCCCTAAGTTAGACTTAGGGTCTCCATTAAAATAATTAATATTTTGAATAACTTAGGTTCCGGGTGGAATTTCTCCAAACGATTTCCGAGTCTTGGAGATCTCATGTGTTCTAGCCCCTCCACAAAGTTTCAAAGCTAGAGAACATCTGATGCTACCCAAAATCTCAACAAAAATCCCTCAACAAAATTTGCTCCCAAGAAAAGCTTCCATTAATCTCAAGGATAGGACTGCACCCAAGATACAACCATGATTACAAATCAGGAAGTCCCTATCTTTATATTGATCATGTTCTAAATTCCTTTACAATAAAAGGAAAAATATATTATTTTTAAGGAGATCCCTAGATCTTGTTGAGAATTTGGAGGGCTAGTGATTAATTCAAAATTCTCTTCTTGATAATTACTTGCGAGGTTACTTGAGTTACTTATGTCTTCCTTTCGTTAGCTTATTAAATCTTTCATCAAGTCAATTATCAAAAGACATTAGACACAAGAATTAGGCTCCTAGAGCCAAGGCAAAACCTCTCCCTCTTGGAGAGGAAAACCCACGAGAAATTCTTCTTATAGATCTTCAAATGACAAGTACCATGACCCAAACTTAGACCCTTGACCTATGGATGCTTCCAAGACCTTGTTATTTCTTCTTTGTCGATTTTCCATGCTGACCTTTCTTTCTTGCACCAATCTGTACTGTCCTTTCTTTTATTAACTGTGAGAGAGAAGGTAAATCATAGATTTACCTTCCTCTCTTTTCTTATCCAGCAATGACCCTTAACTTTCGAATCCATTTCAGTCCTTTACATAACATTGCATCCGCATACATATCTTCATAGTGATCCGCATGCACTCACTGTTATACCATAACTGAATTCACATTTCTTCCTGAACTTAACGCTGTTTTTATCTTAGGGAGAAATAACACTTCTTCACAAGGGAATCCACATCGTTTATTGCTCAGAACAATCCACACATATATCTGTGATATGCCCACATTTAAACCCCGTTCTAATTCTCTAGACATCTGCATATTTATTCTCTAATACAACTTCAGAAAGTCCGCAAACTATTCAGACAGATCCGCACTTCGATTCTCGTAGACCGCATCACTTTATTAAAATGAGATATCATCAGGTAAATGCACTCTTTCTTCAGTCTCACGTTTGTGTTACATGCTGTCCAAAGGTCCACAATTTGACACAGGTATAATCCGCACTTTGATACAGGTATAGTCCGCACTGAATCATTGAGAAAGCTCGCACTTTTAATTGCAAAGATCACCGAAAATCTTGGTGTGAATGAGCCGCGGGAGAGAGGTATATATAGAGACAGATTTACTGTCTTGAGGCCGATCATACCTTAGCTTTTAGCCCGACTCATCTAGTTGTTTGAAGGCCGACTTGACACATCATTTAAGCTTGTCTTCCAGGGTTTGAGGGAGCGCTGATTAGAGTCATTCTTCCACGGTTTCTAGGACAAGGTCTTGGAGCATTTAATGACGACTAGGCTCTTCATATACATGACACTAAATACACTTATAAGACAAACCCTAAATAGACATCAAGAAGAAGTCTATTAACCTAAGATAAAATCTTGCTCATGAAACCCATGAAGCAAGTACAACAAATATACATTTTATTATCTTTGTCTTCTTCTTTACATAAAATACATAATTACATAGTCAATACGAAGACCGACCTAGTTACACTTTTCAACAGATCTAGCATTGAAAAAGCTAGGCTCAGTCTTTCTTCTAGAAACTAAATTATTACATAACTATAAAATAATTAAAGAGATAGAAAAGTGGCCTTGCCACATGTACAATAATGATGATAATGGTCATTTCCCATAAAAAAGACTTTGCATTAAATATTTAATTTTCAATAGGCACTCTAACCTCGGCTCAGTGAAGGTTACATCTCCCTAGTCCTCATCAAGCAACAGTGCTTCCAGGTACAGTTTTAGGACATCTCATCCAAGCTCCACCTCATGGACGCCACTATTAGACCCACAAACCTCTATGATTCTGCGATTTGGGGACCTAATTTACTACAGTTAGATTGGGCCACAGTGGGGAGAGTCTAGACCCTGCTTCTTTGACGTATCATTCACTACAAAGGCACAGTTCTGCAATCCATTTTTCAGGCAGAGTTCGGGGTCCACCCATTTCACCTTGAGGTCATTTTCCACTTGGTCTGTTTCCTCCATAGAGTCAAGTGTTATGTATAAAACATAAAATAAGTATAATTACATATTAATTATGTAGAGGGGGCACGATAAAAAATCATGAACCCTCGTGAAAAGGGTCATCCAAGCTCCACTTCATGGAGGCCATTATTAGACCCATGGTCCTCTATGATTCCGTGATTTGGGGACCTAGTTTACTACAGTCAGATTAGGCCACAACGAGGAGAGTCCAGACTCTGCTTCTCTAACATTTCATCCACTATAAATGCACAGTTTCGTAGTCCATTATTCAAGCAGAGTTTGAGGTCCACCCATTTTTCCTTGACGTCATTTTCCACTTTGTCTCTTTCCTCCATAGAGTCAATTATTATGTATAAAACATAAAATACGTATAATTACATATTAATTATGTAGAGGGGGGCAAGATAAAAAATCATGACCCCTCATGAAAAGGCACCCAAGGCTATATTTAAGCTAGGGCCTTCATTGTAAACAATCATCATTCATTCTATCGATTATTTTATATATATAAATATTTGCATATTCAAATTTTGTGTATAACATATGGTAGCAGAGCCTTCAACACTCTTGTCAACCCACTGCATTCATCTACGTTGTCCGAGTCTGCTACAGTCCCTACACCCACCAATATTGTTCCACTCACTACCGTCACTATTTCGCTTGCCCTTGATGCCATCGAGTATCCCTACCGACACCACTAGTTTCCCCCCGCTAAGATCATTCCCATCAGTTCGTGCTCCTGACGATTTTGTACGCCAGGTTAACTCCGCCCTCCGCCGACCCCGTTGATCCCTTGTCGCTTGGTCGCGCTATTCCCTTGCCCTACTGTATTATTCTGTCGCCATTTTCTGCAACTGCAACCATGGCCACCATCACCAAGGCTCTCGTTTCTACCGCCTTCCACATGCTCTTCATGCATCGTTCTGTTATCTTGAAAGTGCACTGTCTACCCATCTTCCCAACCCTCGCCAATCTCCTATCCGCCCATCTTTCCAACCCAGAACAATCTCCCATCTACAAAACCTCAACAACCAATTGCAAAAATAATTTTTTTATTCAGATTGCATCTGTACATTGTGAGTCACATGCAAGGTTACTTGGGAGCGAGAGCGGGAGCGCGGAGCGCCATTTTTAGAAGCTTCCGGTCCAGAGCGTTTTCTGGAGCGTTTATATATATATATTTATTTTGATGCATATATGTCAACAAAAACATGTAGAATGATGAATTAGACATAAAAAACATAAAAACATAGATTGAATCATATAACATCAATCATCTAGAAGTTATAATCTTCATCAACCACGCCCACAAGTTGGAAGCATACAACATATTGACTCTTGAGTCTCGTGAATCATCAATCTGAAGGTTTCAAGCTTTCAAAATTCAATGTATAACATTTATCATCATTGATTTCAAAATTCAATATACATTTATCATCATTGATATATAACATTTATAGTCATTGATTCATTGATTTCAAATTTCAATATATAACATTTATCATCATTGATTCATTGATTTCAAAATTCAATATTTAACATTTATCATCATTGATATTATATAACATTTATCATCATTGATTCATTGATCACCATATAACTTTCATGAAGCATCATATTCATAATTCATAATGACTTATAAACAGTAAACTTATAAATGCCAACTTCAAAGTTTCACCTTTCAAATTCAAACTTCAAACTTAAATTGTCATTAAATATATGAAATCAGAAAGAGTCAAGTTTCAACTGTTCAACTGTCAACAACAAATAGAAAAAACTAGTAAACAACAAATCTATTTTATCTGGCTGGCCCCTTGCCACGCCCAAGAGAAATGTCTAATTTTTGTGAGCCACGAGGAAATGTTGGTCTTCTAGTACTCTCAGGAGTACCACGACCACGACTAGAAGGTGGAGGCTGGATCTGCAAAGGAACAACAGTGTGATATCGAGGAGTGGCACTGGCACTGGCACTGGCATTGGCACCCGCACTGCTACCAGTAGATGGTGGGACTGGCCCTGTGTTTGGCGGTGTTGTTGATGCTTCATCATCATCCCTACAAAGTTCTGCTTCCAATTCTTCCAGATGTAACGTGCCGTCCTCCAAATTATCATCCTCTGGGTTGTTGTCCCAGACTCTGTATGATTGATCCTCATTTGCCCGATCACAGTAATGGCTCAACAACCTCAAGTTATAATGCACATAAACCAAACTTTCAGCTCGGT
The DNA here is from genome assembly GCA_034641835.2 of Pinus albicaulis. Classification (NCBI taxonomy): domain Eukaryota; kingdom Viridiplantae; phylum Streptophyta; class Pinopsida; order Pinales; family Pinaceae; genus Pinus; species Pinus albicaulis. Next base: position 1,234,978,776 of record CM076583.1, on the reverse strand, counting down.
TTTCATTCAGCCTGTTTCTTCTCACATTGTGTATAAAGCTGTAGGTGCTCCAACACCTCTCTGCAGAAGAAGTGTTCACAACTTGTGAGAGAACTTTTTTAGCCAACTTTGGCAAAAGTCCCATGCCGCCATATGCTTCCCACCATGTGAGAGCATCAAATCAGTCCCTGTCTTCCATTGCATGGAAAGAACCAAAGTTAGCAGTGCAACTGAAGTATTTGCCTAATTCAAGGCGCAATCTAGCACACTCTTCACTGTCAGGTACCAATTTGTCCAATGCCTTCATGTACCCCTCTTGTACCTCTGGATCTGTGTGAGGTTTCACCCTAACCCCACCTCCAGGTGCAGGTTGGCCAAACCAAGATGGAGAGTAATATTTTGGCGTAAGGATATATGCCAAAGCATGTAGTGGAACATTGAGTTTATTCCACCGTGCACACACACAGTCATGAATCATAGCATACAAGTTGGGATCATTATCCTTAACAACATCTTTTATTTGCCCCAACATGCTATCCATCTGCTCATAAACCTCTCCAATCACTAGTTTATCAGTATCTGCAAACCGAATCATGTTATAAATAGGCTTGGTAAAATTCAAAATTTCCCTCACATGTGCCCAAGACAGAGGGTCAAGGGCGGTCTCCTCCACATGTTCGAAACCTTGCCTGTCAACTATTGTTGCTGCCCTGTCCTTTAATAGCTGCCAGTGTGGGCTTGATACCATTGCAGCCAATGACTCTCTTACCTTCAAAAGGCGCTTGAAGGTGAGGTAATAGCTAGCAAATCTAGTTTTTGCTATCTTCAACAACTCCAATTTGGAGTGAGTATGGAAAAGCCCACGGGTATTGCTATGATTTGTAATAAATTTTATCACTTTTTTACCTCTTTTGTACAAATCACCAAGCCATTTGAATTGAGGTTGTTTGTTTTTGATGATATCATGCATCAAAAGGTTCATTGTGTGAACCAAACACCCAGACCAAAAAATGTTGGGGTATCTATCCTCAATAATTGCTCCTGCTGCCTTACAGTTAGCAACATTATCAGTGATGACCTGTATGACATTGTATGGCCCAATCTTTTCAATTATATCAAGTAATGGTTCTGCAATGTTAATGTCGGTTTTGAATTTATCTGAATAATCATATGCTACCAGGAAGATTGCACCACTAACCGACACAGCCAAAACACTTATCAATGGTTTTCCTTTTACATTGGTCCATCCATCAGAGACAATGGATAGCCCATGCTCATTCCACGAACTTGTCATTCTAGCCAAAGAATTGTTTATTTTAGCTTTTTCATGATCAAGACCCACGGTTCTGGCCTTGTCATACCTTGAGACTTAAGTGGGAGTGTGCTCCCTTTTCACCCATCAGACTTTACATATGGCAACTCAACGGATATGCACATGAGGAAAAGATTGAACGTTGTCCAGAAAAAGATGTACATACAACAGTTTGTAGGAAAACAGTGGGCAGTTTGTTGGTTCGATTGGAGGTGTCATTGCCTTGGATTTTAAAGAAGATTTGATAATAGTTTGTCTCCCTACCACTCCTACTCTCAAAGAACTTTGCAGCCAGGGATATCTATGTTGATTTATGAAGATGACACCTACAAAAATTCACAACAGTCAGAGAACATGTGCTAACAGTCACCTACAACAGTTGGTTACACTTGGACAATTTTTGGTGCCACTTGCAAATTCGTTTTTGCTTTGGGATTGTCAACTTCTTGCCACTTGTTGATGCATTTTTCATTGGGATTCCTCCCAAATTTGTATAAAGAGACCCATTGGGTGTTGAAAAGTGTAACTAGGTTCAGTCTTCATAATGATTGATAATTATGAATTTATGTAATGAAGAAGACAAAGATAATAAAATGTATTTTGTAATGATTGCCTCATGGGTTTCATGAGCAAGGAGTTTTTATTATAGGTCAAAGACTTCTTGATGTCTTTAGGAGTTTGTCGTCTTGTCATAAATATAATTTAGAGTCATGTATATGAAGTGATGTTACACTTATAAAGGGACAAATTATTGATGTAAAATGTATGATCCAAGACCTTGTCACTATGATCCTTGGAAGTTGGCTCAAAATGTGTTGGATACCCCCTTGATGAAGTCAGCCTACCCACAAGAAGACATGTCAACCTAAATAGGAGAGACAATCCCTATATAAAGGAGGGACTGCGACCTCATTTGGACACCAACAATTTCGACAAGGTTTGCAATCAAGTGTGAGGATAAGGTATGTGATTTGGTGCGAAGAGGAGAGGCAATTCAGTGAAGAATAGAGGTAGCACAACGAAGGTATTAGAAGCTTTTTGTTCTGGATATAAGTCTGCGAGATAAGTTTGAGCTGCAGTGCGAGAAGAGGAGAGATATACCGCAGAAGGAAAGGCTACAAAGGCATGTGAAGAAAGGGTTCACGTCTCCGTCTACATAGTCTGCAACCTTATGTGTAAAGGAGACTGTGATCAGTTCAAAGGAGAGGTAGTGCTAGCATCTGAATTGAGGACGTCTCCTATTGTGCCGAGGACTACATCAGTAGGGTGCAAAGTCTACAATACAATTCGAAAAAGGGTGACTAGGAGGTTGCAAGGTGTGCAAGGGATCTCGGTCTTGGGCTAGCATATTTCAGATACCTCAGAAGGATCAAGGATATACATTGCAGCTAGAAGGGAGATCTCTGTCAAGGAGGCCGCGGCTACAATGGCAGAAAACGAGATCACTATCTAGAGCTAGGAACCGAGCTTTCCTAGCATTGGTGCAAAGCAGTGCAGAAAGGAGAGATCAACTAGAGAAGCGGAGAAGAGTAGTGACAAGGGTCTTGGAGGCATATTGGTGTCAAGAGTCTGTGTCATGGTTATGGTACTCATCAATTGAAGATCTATAAGAAGAATTACTTTCGGGTTTTCCTCTCCAAGAGGGAGAGGTTTTGGCCCTGGCTTGCTAGCCTAAATATTTGTCTTTTGTGCATGTGATAATTGACTTGATGAAGAACATAATAATCTAACGAAGATAAGATCTAAGTGAAAGAAGCATAATGAAATCACAAGTGATTATCATGGAAGAGAAATTTTAATAAAAGACCTAATTTCTCAACATTGAGCTCTCATTGTAATCATGGTTTTTGAAGCTTGCGCTTATTGTTACTATGCCAAAATTGTTATTGAGCTAAATAAAGTGAAATTCTATAATATCACCAATTAGCAATTTTGCTAATTGGAATATTAACTTTTGATAAATTTTGATGTTTCTAATGTCAAGCAGAAATAAGGTGGGTCAGGACCCACAATTAATAATTAAGGGAAAAACTACAGCCTACTCCTATAGTTCACAAGGAAAAATTGCGGCCTTAGTGGGGTCCATGTGGTCAGCATTCGACTTGGAGGCAACTCCCTAGGTGGCAGCATGGGAGATGCTCTATGGGGGTAGCGCAGTGAGTGGTTGAATGAGGGGACTATGCAGTCCATGGTGGGCCCAAGGGAACGTTGGGGGCTCAATAAATAAAAGGAAGTGAAGGCAGCTCATTTCCTCATTCATTCATCTTATATTTTGATGGTCATCTTGACATAGCACGCTTGTGTTGAGTGCCAAGTCTATCGTGTTGTTTAGCACATGAGATCTTCAGGCGGAGATCTCAACCTCTACCTCGGTAGACTTCGAGTGCCCGATTTTAGTGAGGATTTGACATAGCAGCAACAGCAGGAGTGTGTAGTCCCTTCAGGACTACGTAGAGGCAGCAAAGACTGTGCAGTGATTGCGCAGTGCAGTCTAGAGGAAGTGCCAGGAGTGTGGGAGAGAAGAGGAGTTCAGCCGGAATATTTGGAGGGGAGGCTAGCTACCTCCTACCAGGGATTTTGGCAACATTTTGGAGACATCTACTAGCAGTTCCACAGATCTGTTGCACCGGTTTGTATTCAAGATTCTGCTGCTTAATAATACAAACACTCAGATCTGCTGCACCGGTTTTCCCAAGTTGGGTTTTTCCGGGGACTTAGTCCAAAAATAATTGTGTCAATGTGGTTGTTTTATTGAGTTTTGTACAGATTGTTTCAGCACTTAGACTTACTCCGCAGTATTATTTGTGTAGACTGCTTCAGTAATTACTTTAGTATTTCAATGTAATGAAATAATTATCAAATAATAGGAGAAGTAATTCAAATTTGTTGTAGTAGGAATCCAGATCTAGGATTTTTCACACAATTGAGGTTCTACCGCTGGACAGACTTTTGTTAGTGGAGAGTGGCAAGGTCTTGTGACTCACTCTCGATCAATTCTTCTTTATTATTCACACCAGTGTTCAGCAGAGCAGAGAAGAGTAAAATAGGGCAGAGAAGACAGATGGTTCATGATGGCAAGATGGCATCATGATCTATGGCAGCAGATGGATTGGTAGGTGGAATTCTCCCTAGTTGAGAGGGAGTCTTAAAATTGGAAACTCGGGCCACATTCCACTTTGGTCTACTCAATTGATAGAGATAATAATCCAATTGAATTCTTCTTTTCGGGAGGACCAAAATTGATCTAAAGATCCTCAGATTTGGTCAAGGAAAATATTGTTTATTCAAAAAGAAATTCTATGAGTTATGATTTTGTTTAGGTGGGAAAAATCGAAAATTTAAATTTCAAATTTCCCTCCATCTTGTATATAAAGAGGAGCCTACTTCCTCATTTCAATCATCCATTCTCTCTCTATTTTCTCTGAATTGGCCACAGCAAAGGAAGCTCTCCAGCGTGGATATCTAGGACCAGATCTAGGACTGTTTGGGTTAGTTTGGAGGCCGCTCGGCTTCAGAGGGACAGCTGCAGGAAATAAGAGAATTTTGGGCTATATATATATGGGTCTATTTACTATTACAGGTACAGGATCTAAGGCCGAGTTTATATGCAGCCTGTGGGATGAAATTCTCCCCATTAGTGCCACTGTACCTCAGATCAACCACTTCAGAAAAGGTCGCAGCTGCAACTTGTCTAGATCAGGGAGCCACATAGCCTATCTTGGATCCAGATCAACCCTAGGACCAGCGAAGGACAGTTTCTTATATGCCTGGGTTAGCCACAGTGGAATGAAGGTGTTTGAAGGTGTTTTAGGTTGGTTGAGTGGAACAGCAGAAAATAAGCATGCAGCCCTAACCAGACCGTGAGTATCTTCTGTGCTGGAATTATAGCTATCAAGCCTCTTTCATATCTTAAGTTGGGCTATCAAGCCTCTTTCATATCTTAAGTTGGGCTTTCAATTTAGCAAGTCATTTTGACTTTGACCTATTGTACTTTCTCTCTCTGCTGAACATTCGATGTCAATAAAGAAGATTTGATCAAGGGTTTTCCCCATCTTGGGGTTTTCCCCTGGCATGTGCCATATGATTGTGTCCTCTTGTCTTGGCTTGTCTTCGTCATTTATTGCATATGTTCTTTCTACAGTTTCTGTCAATATGATAAAGATTCATGTGATTGTCAATGGATCAATAAAAGGGCTAATTTGGTATATTGAAGCAACTGGCCTTAGCAAAGAACATGTTAACCTAAATTTAACAGTCCCTCATCCAAATATTTTGATCTCCTTTACACAAAATCGATTTTTCCTTGAGGGGTGGCCTCCACATTCCACTAAGGTTGAGATTTTCGATTTTTCCTAAGTCCCATGTACCAAAAATATCTCCAAAGCCCAGATTACAAAATTATGCTATGCTTAACACTCCCCCCATAAACTCTGTTAATCCTGAAAAATCAAAAATCAAAATTGGGTATATTACATAGGGGGTAAAGTGGGTCAACTATTCTTCTATGTTTTAAGCAGGTCCCACATAGGTGAATTGGTCCTCATACAAATACATTGAACCCCTCACAATCCCAACATCATCAAATAATTAATGATTCAACTGTTGCTTGATCTGACTGTTGACCCTTTGTTAAACTGTCAACCCAACTTGAACTGAGGTGACAGTGGTGCAATTCCCATGTTCTTTCTCCAAGGTAGCACCAATGGTTGAACTTTACACTAGGGTGCGAGTTCAGGCAGTAACAATATCAAGTACCATGGCATGTATGTTAGGTGTATGGTGTGAAGACTTTGGTGGTACTAATGTTGAGATTCAGGGATTCACCATTCATGCTTTCCAGCAAACATGTGATGCATCCAGTTGTGACTCTGATTGGACCATGTTTGAGCACATACACTACAATAAACACAAGTGATTAGCACAAAAATGGTTAAATGAATTGGTATTTTATCCACTACAATTTCTGATGTCACATTAAAAAATTGCGAGATCATATATTGGAAAACTGATTCTTTGCAAATTTCAATTTTCAACTGTTTATTTTTAATTAATTCAATATTTCTTTTTTCTTTTGTATATATAAAGAATAAACTTTGAAATATCAACAGGAATCAATTATAATGCAATCAAGTTGGACAAGGCTGATCCAACATGAGACTTCATTGTTCAAAAATTTCAGACCCAGGAGCCAAAATTAACAATCGAAGTCTTCAATTGGCTCAACTGGTCTCTACTTACCATTTCTAAGTCAAGTTTCCACTTTGTGCCATGATCCATCATCCATGGCATATTATAAAATTAGTTTATCTTAATGATTTGAATTATGTGTACATTTTAAAATTCCATGCTAATGGAAAATGATTTCTTTGGTGAAATTTAGTGTCTCCTTTTTGTTCAGATTTTACCAAATCCGAGTTGTACTCTTACTCTCCAACCTTACTGAGTAGCACCCTTTCTGGCCTCACTGAGTCATGTGGTACGATTATGTTCTGTATGATCACTAATATGCATTCTACTGGAGAAAAAAAATAGTGAATGAATAATACAAGTTAGGTTTGCATTACATGAAAAAAATGGAACAACAGTCCTTCCTAATGCATATCAGTACTAAAGGTAAAAGACCCTCTAGGAATGAGTCCATCTAATACAACATAATCTTATCCATTGTTAAAAAATCTGAATGCTCATTGGAAGCCGAGCTGTGACCTAATATGTCTTTGAATAACCTATAGAGTCTAGACCACACTTATCAGAAGACTACTAAAATAATTTGTTTTTTGGTTTACATCATGCACATGAAGAATGTTAGATATTACCAAAGCAATGAAAAGATATAATGAAGAATTGTCTGTTCTGGCGTGGGAAATCTTTGTCTTTATATTGAAGCTTAAAACTGTACTGCATTTCACCAAATAAAAAAAAGTGGTGTGTTTGCATAAATGATTAATTCATTTCCTTCATTCAAACACCAGCTATAAACTTACTTGATTCAAGGGGATTCTCTAGTCTAAGGATTGAGAAAGGTCCTAGCATTGGATCCTGCAAGATGCCTTCTCTGCTGCTATTCTTCTGAATCAAGATTGTTTCTGTGGTTTTCATATCATCATAGTTTGTTGATCCTGAAAATGGTAAAATATAGATATCTAGAATGACATTTGCACCATGCCTTGCAATGGGAACCACCTGAGATAGTCATAAAAAGTTTCAGGATAAAACAAAATTCAGAGACTGAAAAAACTTAATCCCTCAGAAATAGACTGTTACCTGTGAAGGGGACACTTGCAGAGTCCTAGCAAAATTCCTTGTAAAGTTTCTTTCCATGCTCAAAGTATAATTGGATAGCTGCACATTGAATATTTCCACAACGACAAGCAGCGGAGTAACACAGGTACAATGTCCAGCATCAGATAACAGTGGGTCCAAGACTTGAGCAGTAAAACACATTGGGCAAGCTACATCAAAATACAAATAAATAAATAAATTTTCCTTTTCTTTGGGCTTGAAATAATGTTCAATATTTTTTTCCCACTATGCAATTCCTAATCTTCAATTTTATTAGCACAATGCTGAATAAAATACAACATGAAGAAAATTTCTATGCATAAATCTTTTGGAGCATTGATACTGATTTCACAAAAATATCAAGTCTAAAAGACTGTCCTGTTACCTCCTGCCCCTGGAACATGCCCTATATTTTTTGTGGACAACATCATAGTAAAACAAGAGAGATACAAGTCTAAACCCTTGTAGGCCATGAGGACGATTATGTGTATGGTATCCTAGACCTTGAAGGTCAGCCATGCCCAGTTCCTTTAGTCCCCACTCTCAATTCCTTTCATCCTGGATGTTACTGGAGGTTTTGAGATGGTGTTGAAATTTGGTTACCAGGGGACAGGTGGTTCCCTAATGCTTTGATCTTTGGCCTAGGGAAAAGTGTCCAAAAGAATTTAACTTTTTCTCCTAAAGTGACTTTATAAGTGGTAAAGTCAAATCTAATCTAAAAGTGACTTTAAGTGATAAATTTACTAAGTCTAATTTTAAAGTGATTTTAATAAAGTCAATGTGAAATTAGAAAGTGAAAAGTGACTTTGGAAATAAATGACTAAGAGGGTCTTTATTAAAGTGGGGTGAATTAAAAAATAGAAAGTAAGATTTAAATGCACATTTAATCTCAGTCCTAGATCTAAAGCTATCTCAGCCATTGGATTTAGAGATTCCCCAAAAGTCATTTAAGGTTAGGTTAAAGGAGGAAAAGGAGGGAAAAGATCATTCAGTCTTTCATGAGCAGATTGAGAGAGGAGGAGAAGAGGGCAAGGAGAAATTTCTGAGCGGAGAGAGAGCAGCAAAGACACACAACAAATCCGTACAGCAGCTTAGCACATTTCCCAAGGCAGTACTTTCAGACAGCAGCATTTACTTGACAGGTTTACTGAGGCAAAATCCATACAGCACTGTTTGCATGCATTTCAAAGCAAGGTACAATGTTGTTTTTTAGGAGAACATTCACCAGTCAAAGGCACGATTTCCAAGGCTGTTTTTAGGGCACGGAAATCGAGGGGACTGTTGTATGTGTTCGTACAGTTCTGTACAAACAGTTTCAGGCACAGATTTCGAGGGAGCAAGTACAGCAATTAATGCTGCATTTATTACTATAATTTTCTATTTGCTGTTGGCACAATTTTCAAGGTGGAAAGTTGGCATGGAAATCGAGATAAGTGGGTTATTGTGTTTGCTGTAATTTTTACTATGTTTTTCAGTTCTCTGTAAAAGCATTTTCCAAAAATAAAGAAGAGCTCTCGAACTGGTTTTCCCAAAGAGTTGTAGGGGGTTTTTCCAGGGTCATGTTGACCAAAAATCAGTGTGTTATTTTCTTGTGTGTGTCACTGTGTGGCTGAAAATGAACTGTTGGAATTGTCAGAGGATGGGACACTATGCAGTTGTGTGTCCAGAGAAGAAGAAGGGGAAGAACAAAACCATGGCAACATCAGCAGAGATAGAGGACTTTGTGAAGAGCTTTGACTGGGTGTTTGGGTTCATTGCTTGTGAGTCCACTAGTGCAGGATCACCTGCCACGGAGGTTGAGAGGGAGTGTGCATTTCCCTCCACTAGCGGAGCATCTTCAGGTATTTGGTATGTTGACAGTGGGGCTTCACATCATATGACAGGAGTCTGTGAGTACTTCTCAGAGCTTTCACAGAGTGGCACTGATATAGAGGTAGTACTCAGAGACGACAGCATTGTTAGAGCAGTCGGTGTGGGGACATTGACATTTGACAGGGAACCCAAACCTCCCTTGAAAGTGTCGGATGTTCCATATGTGCCAGGGATGAGGAAGAACCTTATATCTGTCTCAGCATTGGAGGACAGAGGGTATGAGGTATTGTTCAGGAGAGGATAGGTGCTTACATATCCCAGGGGCGCTCCAGCTGATTCAGCTAGAGTGATTGGTGTACACCATGCAAAGGTGTACAAGTTTGCATTTCAGCCCCTTTTGGCATTGAGCAGTAGTGCCGGCGGCAGAGCTAGCAGTTTAGAGCTGTGCGAGATTTGGAACCGCAGGATGGGGCACATGTATCATAGAGCCTTGAGGACATTGCGGGAGATCACTATAGGTGTGCCAGATTTCAGTTCTGATCACCTAGATACATGCAGAGGATGTGCTATGGGCAAGTTTGCCAAATCCCCTTTTCCCAGCAATGACAGCAAATCGACTGGGATACTTGATTTGATTCATACCGATGTGAGTGGTCGAATGTCTCATGTTTCCTTGAGTGGATATGACTACTATGTTTTATTCATTGATGATCACTCCAAGAAGACTTGGATTTATTTCTTGAAGACCAAGAGTGAGGTCTTCAAACAGTTTCAAGAATTCAGAGCTCTTGTGGAGACTCAGACAGGTTGGAAGATCAAATCCGTCAGGTCGGACAATGGAGGGGAGTACACCCTTGGTGAGTTTGTTTATTATTGTGCGTAGGCAGGCATCAGGAAGGAATTCACAGTTCCTTACAACCCCCAGTAGAATGAGGGGGTTGCAGAGAGGAAGAACAAATCCATCGTTGGGGTTGCCAAAGCCATGCTACATAATCAGGGGTTACCATTGTTTTTGTGGGCAAAGTCCTGCAACACTACTGTGTATTTGCAGAACAAGAGTCCACATCGTGCCTACGGGCATGTGACTCCGGAGGAGGCTCTTTCTGAGAAGAAGCCTGATATTGGTCATTTTCATATATTTGGGTGTATTGCATACTCCTATGTACCCAAGGAGAAGAGGACCAAGCTAGAGCCCACCGTAGAGAAGGATATCTTTGTGGGCTATAATGAGACCTCGAAAGCCTTTCGGATTTATATTCCTGCACAGAGGAGAGTCGTTTTCAGGCGGGATGTGAAGTTCGAGGAGGACAAGGCTTTCATGAGGTCACGGGAGTTAGAGTATCTGTGTAATATTCCCATTTTAGCACATGGCTAAATGGAATATAAAAATTTTTCTTTTATCATCTTCCAGCCAAATAAATGGGTAAGGAGGCCCATGTTTATTGAAAACATGAATAAATTCCCTCACATGTGGAAAGGGATAGACATAAGAACTTGATTTTGCACCCTCAAGTGTGAAAAGGGGCAAATGCATGAAGACAAGGTCAGGTTTGACCAAGTCAACAGCGTTGCCATAGGAGGAGTGGCTTACTTTAGAAGACAGCACAGTGTGAATGAGGCAGAGGATATTTGGTGGAGGAAACCCTAATGGATGGGACCCGTGGAGAGAGACATTTCACTTGTTTAAAAGAAGGGCAAGGCAACCATTGTTTCTCAAGCTTATGATTCTTCATTTCATTGTCTATTCAGACAATTGAGCATTCTCTACTGTTTAGCAAGAATTGCCGGGGAATTCCTGTTTAGGATTCCTCCTCCTTTCTTGAGAAGCCTCTTGAAGGAGTTGGACTGATTTGTCTCACATCTAGGCTTGAGGCCAAGCATCCTCCTCCAGGACAGTGTTATTGCTACAACAACATAATTCTGTGTTGTACGGTGTTGCAGTGAGAAGTCACAACACCTCTTCCATTGCTTGTTTCTCAGAGGGAGACTCTCTTTTTCCTTTGGATGATTAGCTTGGAAGCTTTGGAGCTTATTTGCAGATCTTGGCACTTGGCCATTTCATTTTATTCCACCTGCACCGCAGTTACCCTCTTAGACTGCGTTATTTTCATAGAGCACTTGCAGTGAGGGCTTGCAGTATTGTTTGGAGGGTGAGATCTCAAGTGTGAGGATCAGCCTTCCACTTTGGAGATCCATTGGAGAAGGTCTACTTCGGATTGCTCATCATCTTTAGCCTTCTCTATTGAGTTCCAGATTCGAGTTGCTGCAGCTACCCAGCAACTCCGGCATTTTTGCCATTTTGTATATTTCAGCCAATCCTTTGGAGGATTGATGTTTTATTGCTTCTAAGGGTTAGAGCTTTGCTCCCATATTGTATTTGAGCTATATCATTGCCATATCCATGTATTGACATTGCATTGCAGCGGTACTCCATAATAGACTGCGTTGTCATAGCCAAGGGTTTCATTTATCTAGCAGTGTTTTGTCATTTCATGTACATGTATTGTTGGGGCTTGCATTGCCTTTCTTGAGAGGTTGTTTCCTCAAGACATTGTACTCTTTCTACTGCTATAACAACATTTGCTGGCTATCTACATCTTCTTGTCTCACAACTCATAAAATAACGCATCTTTCCATGGTATCCTCATGTATTGTTGCAGCCCCATTCCTTGGGCAATTTTTGAAGGGAACTAGGTGTGGGAGGCTTGTCTCACTACCCTAGAAGGATTTCTTTGGTCCCAACTCTTGGATTTCAGTCTTAGATGTATTGATCTAAGGGATTCAGGTCTTGGTATCAAATCCTGCTGCCTCCATTTCTGGAAAATGCGTTTTCCAACCATGGATTGCTAGCCATTCCTAAAAAGGGATATTACAGTGGTATCAGAGCATGATCTCTGGCTCAGCCTATGAGTCTTAGCCATAGAAGATCAAGATGATAAAGAAGATGAGTTTACTCTCATCTATTTTCAGATCCAAAGGAGACCTCTCCAAGGAGGTCAAGAATATTGAAGAAGGAGAAGAGGAAGGACCATGCACTTCCTACTCTCACAAAGAAGCAGACCAAAAGCATGAAGAACACTTGGAATTCGAAATTTTGAGTGAGTACCTTGCTGAATACCAAGCTAGACCTAGAGCCTTCCAAAGGACTCTATCTTTTCCACAGTTTATTCAGCAGAAAGAAGAGAGAATACCCCACAGCTATGGGATGATGAGAGGCAATAGATTTCTATTGTCCACATTTGATGGATCACTCACATGTGCAGCAGAGGTTTGGGTGAAGAAGCTAGAGGCTTTCTTCCTGCTACATCTGGTAGTAGACAGAGAGGCTGTAGAAATTACAGCGCTGCACCTTGAAGGTGAAGCAAGGAATTGGTGGATCAGCCATCTAAGCAACACAAGTGTTTCTACTCTTGTTGAGTTTTCTCAAAGATTGATCGGGAGGTTTGGCAAAAGGAGGGAGGAGCCCTCACCACCAGTTAATGAGACATGCACCAGTGTTGTTGAGACCATGGAGGAGCAGCCTTCATCTTCAGCAGTTTGGGAGGCCAACACTTATGAGGAGGAAACTCTTGCAGCACTGCAAGGAGCTTCCACTTTTCACCAAGGTATGATTGAACATCCATCTCCTGTCATTTCAACAAACTTTGGATGGGTCTATGTCATTGCATGCAGTTGATCTAGAGCAGCAAAATAGCACTGCGCTGAGCAATGATGGAGGAAGGAGGAATCATTCCTCATGTGAGCATTCACAGGGCAGCTTCATTCAGGAAGCCATGAAGGAAGCAGTGAGAAGGAGTAGACATCTGGAGATAAGAAACTCTTTCTCCTCTCTAGATGACACTCTCTCAATGAGCATGCCACAGCTCAAAGAGAGACTTCTACTTGCAGCAGATCCAAGGCCGCTTTGGTTTTGGAGGGACATGCATGAGGAGGAGATCTCTCGGAGAGATTTAAGTAGAGGTGCACTCCCACACATCATGGAGTGCAAGATTCTTCATCTGTTTGAGGAGGTACTTCCCTTCTCTCAGGAGCAGATGGTAGATGGAGGACATCTTCGGATGGATAACATCTCTCATGACTGTGATGGACATTCCTTGAGCCACATACATCATGATGGGAGGTTTTTGCCTACCACCTATTTGAGTCCTTATAGGGTCAAATTGATCATCAGGAAGATTGCATTTCAAGGTCCCATGTAATGCAGCAATCTGATTTGGGATAATGGTAGCCCTCATGGGAGGAGTACCAAGATGAAGGGTGGAAGAAGGCATCCACAATTGGTTGAGTGGATGTGGATGGTGAGCAAGGAGCGGGTGAGCTACTTGTAGATTTATGATATCGGGCAACAGGAGGCTTGGCTGCGCTGGTTACTCTTGAAGGAGTTTGGCCATCACTTGGCATACACTCTTTCCAAGGGTATGAGGATGGAGAAGATGTGGCAGGATGCTGGCATCATGGAGCAGCAAAGAGTATGGGTGCATAGTGATGATGCAACATTCATATCATTCACTATGTCTTCATCATATATATTGTATGATGAGAGCATGAGGAATCAGCAAAAACATTTGTTGCTGGGGTTATTCTTGGGAGAGCAAGAGCAGATTTGCTCTCATTTCTTGTATGATGTTGCAGGAGTAGGAGATGGCACCCTCATGGTGCAAAGGGGATACTCCTTGACCTTTGATGATCAGGAATTACTTCCACTTTGGGAGAGATTCCATATTTGCAGCAACATTGTTGGAGGGTTGCCCATCTATGTTGAGGGAGCTGAGGGCAACAGCGTTGTGCCATCTAGAGGCTATCCAGTGCCTCATGCAGAGGAAGGAGGAGCTCTTGCTCCAGGTAGAGGGATTCTTGCATCTTTGCCAGGAAGTCCCCAAGATGTCATGTATGGAGATCAAGGCACAATTCTGTGCCATTGTTGAGGAGGTGTGGAACCATGGAGACACAAGGAGAAGATAGGGAGGATGACCATCATAATGAGATGAGGAGCACACATCCCTGTCTATTGTATGAGGCTGATGCACCTAAGAAGGTGATTTGATTACGTAGTGGAAGCATGGACAGATTTGTTCATTCACATATGCAATCACCTTTTGATGATGATGTCTCAATGCATGGAGACATTTTGCCGGGGAGACCACTGGACCAGTAGAGGAGGAGGGATGTTTCACATGTTGAGGCACCATTCATTGATCTCAGAGGAGTGAAGACCTTGGGAGATAACCATATGACAGATGTCCTTCATGAGCAATCATCAGCGCTGTCACTATGGAGGATAGATCCATGTTGGAGCTCCGGGTTGTTGGTGGAGTATTCCCAGGATCATCTTGCTTGCATGATATTGCCAGATCAACATATGAGGAGATGCATAGATCATGTGCAAATGGAGGAGTTAACACAGCCACCTCTTTTCTCTTTGAGGATGAGAGGAGACTCATTTTTGAGCCACTCCATTTGCATACACAAAACTTATGGTAAGGGTATTGTTTATTTGCATGATGATTTGTATATCCACCCCTTAACCATATATGTACAGGATTTTGCTCCAAGGAGGAGCATTCTTCTTTCTGGACCCCATGGTCTACTTGAGGCCATGAGCACTATTGGTGACCACTCCCTAGGAGGACTTGGGGAGGAAATGTATTTTGGAGGACCTACTCACCTTGCACCATGTATCATTCACTTCCTCCATACATTTGAGGAGAGTGGAACAACAAGCAAGTGGTTGAGAGACCACACTTTTTGTCACACTCTTTTGCAGTTGAGGGTCAAACTGCATTGGTTACAATTGAGGGACCATTGTCCTTCTCCCTTGACACATATGACAGCAAGCATGGTTCTCATTATGGTTCATTATGTTGCTGTTGTCTTTGTATTTGTTGAGAGCATGATTGGGGGAATGGCACATTGGTTGGATGTGTCCTTTGGGGGAGAGATCTCCCACATTATTTGCATTGCATGTTCTAAGGGGAGCATGAGAGCACATGTGGCCACTACAGCAAAACATTGGTTTCCATTTGAGGTGAGCCATATGATTGATTGGATGCCATATGATGGTGACTTCCAACTCATCACATATGAGATGATTTGGGACAGCATGTTTCATAACGCTGGGGAAGAGATCCTTGGAGGTCTAGTCTTCAACTTGCCACTGGAGAGCAACTTTATTGCAGCCCAATATCAGCATATACTCTACACTTATCCTAAGTGGAGAGGAGGACAGCGTGGGGTAGGCTATTTTGTCTACCAAGATCAGATTTTCAGCCCACCTATATTGCAGGAGCCAAAGGTGGAAGATGATTGTCAGGAGTTGCCATGTTGGGAGGTAACTTACTTTGTATGGATCATTGCTTGGGGGATGGAGGATCTACATGAGGGAGATGTTCCTCAACATATTTAAGACTCCATGCCTTGGGTGGAGATTCTTTAGTTCTATCCTTACAGTTGCTTGAGGACAAGCAACATTTGGGAGGGGAGGACTGTAATATTCCCATTTTAACACATGGCTAAATGGAATATTAAAATTTTGCTTTTATCATCTTGCAGCCAAATAAATGGGTAAGGAGGCCCATGTTTATTGAAAACATGAATAAATTCCCTCACATGTAGAAAGGGATAGACATAAGAACTTGATTTTGCACCCTCAAGTGTGAAAAGGGGCAAATGCATGAAAACAAGGTCAGGTTTGACCAAGTCAACAGCGCTGCCATAGGAGGAGTGGCTTACTTTAAAAGACAGCGCAATGTGAATGAGGAAGAGGATATTTGGTGGAGGAAACCCTAATGGATGGGGCCCATAGAGAGGGAGCTTTCACTTGTTTAAAAGGAGGGCAAGGCAACCATTGCTTCTCATGCTTATGATTCTTCATTTCATTGTCTATTCAGACAATTGAGCATTCTCTGTTGTTTGGCAAGAATTGCCAGGGAATTCCTGTTTAGGATTCCTCCTCCTTTCTTGAAAAGCCTCTTGAAGGAGTTGGACTAATTTGTCTCACATCTAGGCTTGAGGCCAAGCATCCTCCTCCAGGACAGCGTTATTGCTGCAGCAACATAATTCTGTGTTGTAGGGTGTTGCAGTGAGAAGTCACAACACCTCTTCCATTGCTTGTTTTTCAAAGGGAGACTCTCTTTTTCCTTTGGATGATTAGCTTGGAAGCTTTGGAGCTTATTGGCAAATCTTGGCACTTGGCCATTTCATTTTATTCCACCTGCAGCGCAATTACCCTCTTAGACTGCGTTATTTTCATAGAGCACTTGCAGTGAGGGCTTGCAGTGTTGTTTGGAGAATGAGATCTCAAGTGTGAGGATCAACCTTCCACTTTGGAGATCCATTGGAGAAGGTCTACTTCGGATTGCTCATCATCTTCAGCCTTCTCTATTGAGTTCCAGATTCGAGTTGCTGCAGCTACCCAGCAACTCCGGCATTTTTGCCATTTTGTATATTTCAGCCAATCCTTTGGAGGATTGATGTTTTATTGCTTCTAAGGGTTAGAGCTTTGCTCCCCTATTGTATTTGAGCTATATCATTGCCATATCCATGTATTGACATTGTATTGCAGCAATACTCCATAATAGACTGCGCTGTCATAGCCAAGGGTTTCATTTATCTAGCAGTGTTTTGTCATTTCATGTACATGTATTGTTGGGGCTTGCATTACCTTTCTTGAGAGGTTGTTTCCTCAAGACATTGTACTCTTTCTACTGCTATAACAACATTTGTTGGCTATCTACATCTTCTTGTCTCACAGCTCATAAAATAATGTTGTCTTTCCATGGTATGCTCATGTATTGTTGCAGCCCCATTCCTTGGGCAATTTCTGAAGGGAACTAGGTGTGGGAGGATTATCTCACTACCCTAGAAGGATTTCTTTGGTCCCAACTCTTGGATTTCAGCCTTAGATGTATTGATCTAAGGGATCCGGGTCTTGGTATCAAATCCTGCTACCTCCATTTCTGGAAAATGTGTTTTCCAGCCATGGATTGCTAGCCACTCCTAAAAAGGGATATTACAATCTGGATCAGCCAGACGCTCACGAGTAGCTGAGTTAGTCACAGGGATCCAGTGGGTAGGGATCAGGAGGAAGATCGATTACGGTGTCAGGATCATTAGTGAGCATTGGCTCGCAGAGTCAAAGGGGTGGTGCTTCGGGCAGCATGCAGAGCAGTCCGCAAAGAAGTTCACTAGGTAATCCACTGATGGACAGTTCACACGGTACTTCAGCATCTACAAGTTCAGGTTCAGGCAAGAGGACAGCAGACAGACATTCAGGAGTTTAGGCTCCTGATGAGGATGAGGAGTTTCATTCTCCGGTGGGAGAAGTGTGCTCAGGGAAGAGAAAGCCCAAGTGGCTTCAGGATACCTTGAGAGAGGCCACATCTATTGCTGGGCCAAAGAGACCGATCAGAGAGAGCAGACCACCTGAGCGGTTCTGTAGCTATATGGCAATGGTTGCCAACATCGTTGACTCTGAGCCTTCTAGCTATGAGGAGGTAGCTAGCCAGCAAGTCTGGAGAGAGGCCATGCAGGAGGAGTATTCTTCTATCATGAAGAATGATGTTTGGGAGGTGGTGCCAAGGCCTGATGGCAAATCCATGGTTACTTCCAAATGGCTTTACAAGGTAAAGCATGCTGCAGATGGCAACATTGAGAAATTCAACGCAAGGTTTGTGCCTAGAGGGCTCTCCCAAGTAGAGGGAGTAGATTATGAGGAGATCTTTGCTCCCGTTGCTCGATATACTTCCATTTGCTCCATTATATCGATAGCAACAGAGATGGGTTGGAAGATCCACCAAATGGATGTGAAGACCACATTTCTCAATGGCTTCATACAGGAGATGTACATTGAGCAGCCACAGAGCTTTGAGGTGCATGGGAAGGAATCCCATGTATGCAGACTGAAGAAGGCCCTTTATGGCCTGAAGCAAGCTCCTAGAGCTTGGTACTCCAGGATTGATACGTACTTGCAGGAGATGGGTTTCACAAAGAGTGATGTAGATCCGAACCTATACTTTATTGTGATAGATGAGGAGCCTCTCATTCTGGTGTTGTATGTGGATGACTTGGTCATTACGGGTGCAGAGAGACTCATAGAAAGCTGCAAGAGAGATCTTGCATCAGAGTTTGAGATGAAGGACATTGGCTTGATGCATTACTTTTTGGGACTGGAGGTGTGGCAGGAGGAGGGGCATTTCTTCCTGCAACAGGGGAAGTATATTGTGGACATCATTAGCCGATTTCACATGGAGGATTGTAAATCCATGTCAACGCCTAGGATCACTAATTGAAAGAAGCTTCACGCTTCAGATTCTGAGTTGGTGGATCCCACATTGTATAGACAGTTGATTGTTTCTTTGATGGATTTGGTCAACACTAGACCAAATATATGTTTTGCAGTCAACACGATGAGCTAGTTCATGTGTGAGCCCAGGAGAGTGCACTGGGTTGCTGCAAAACCCATTTTGCGGTACTTGCAGGGGACAGTGGATTATGGTCTGGATTATAGACAGGGAGATGGAGTGAGATTGGTAGGGTACACTAATTTTGATTGGGCAGGTTGTGCTTTTGATAGGAAGAGCACTTCAGGGTGTTGTTTTGGGTTGGGTTCAGCAGTGGTGTCGTGGTTCAGCCGAAAGCAGCAGTCAGTAGCATTGAGGGTCTTTATTAAAGTGGGGTGAATTAAAAAATAGAAAGTGAGATTTAAATGCACATTTAATCTCAGCCCTAGATCTAAAGCTATCTCAGCCATTGGATTTAGGGATTCCCCAAAAGTCACTTAGGGTTAGTTTAAAGGAGGAAAAGGAGAGAAAAGATCATTCAGTCTTTCATGAGCAGATTGAGAGAGGAGGAGAAGAGGGCAAGGAGAAATTTCTGAGCGGAGCGAGAGCAGCAAAGACACACAACAAATCCATACAGCAGCTTGGCACATTTCCCAAGGCAGTATTTTCGGACAACAGCATTTACTTGGCATGTTTACCGAGGCAGAATCTGTACAGCACTGTTTGCATTGATTTCAAGGCAAGGAACAGTGTTGTTTTCGAGGAGAACATTTAGCAGTCAAAGGCACGATTTCCAAGGTTGTTTTAGGGCATGAAAATCGACGAGACTGTTGTATGTGTTCATACAGTTTCGTACAGCTAGTTTCAGGCACGGATTTCGAGGCAAAAAGTACAACAATTAATGTTGCATTTATTACTGTAATTTTTTGTTTGCTGTTGGCACAATTTTCAAGGTGGAAATTTGGCATAGAAATTGAGATAAGTGGGTTATTGTGTTTGTTGTAATTTTCACTGTGTTTTTCAGTTCTTTGTAAAAGGATTTTCCAGAAATAAAGAAGAGCTCTCGAACTAGTTTTCCCCAAGAGTTGTAGGGGGTTTTTCCAGGGTCATGTTGACCAAAAATCAACGTGTCATTTTCTATGTGTGTGGTTGAAAATATTGTTGTGTTTTTATTTTTGCAATTTCCAGCACTTTGAAATTTCCAGAATTTGTGTTTTCAGAAAATATTTATTTTTCCAACTTGTTGAATGTATGGTTATGGGAATGGGCATTTAACTACATGGGAGAAATAAGAAGAAACTGAAAACCGATGTGTGTCACGGAATTTCTATAGATGGATCTAATTGGATACGTTGTTTAGGGGAGCCATTGGTTTCGTATGGGTGATCGCACTATCTAGGGCTTGTTGTGGCCATGGTTCTAAGTGCACCTATGCCTTCCCCACATGGTCATGTGTCATAGAGTATGTGAGCATCTCCCTGGTTGTGGTACAGTATAATTCAATTCTCCAAATGGAAGTCTCATAGTTCACGACATTCCATGTGTTCTAAGGCACCTCATGGATCCCAAAGCACAGGGTTCTTGGGTCCAAAATACAACAAGGGCCGAAATGATCAGCAAGATGTACACTTGACATGCCACATGGAAATTTCAGCAAATGAAGAAGGCATCAAGAAAAAACCAGTTGTAAGGCGGTTCTACTCTCTCTTTCTCTCCTAGTAGACATGGGGTAAAGGTGGCCCTAGAGGGTCATTCTATGACATGCAAAGATAGATCCAATGTCAAAGATGAAGTAAATATCGCTCCAACCAAAACCCAAGCGTTTGAATCTATTAATCAATCAATTTTTACTTGGTTTCAGGAAAGTCAACACAAAATTAGGGTGATTTCAACCCCCCTCCTTGTCACTAGTGTCAGGCCAGGAGGTAACTCCACCAAAAAACTGACTTAATTTTCATTAAGGATGCGTACGAATATATACATGGAGGTGAGACACTTGGGATTCATTTCCCAGTGTCCCTTCAACTTCCTTATTTTGTATTTACATTATTACACAATTTCGCCCAAACCCTATGATTAGGTGTCAACATTCCCCCACTTAATCTGAAGGGATGTTGATGAGTCCAAGCATCGTTCTAAATCTTTCAAATTTTTCTCTTCCAAGCACTTTGGTGAAGATGTCTGCAATCTGTTCATTTGTGGAACAATGGCGTAGATGGATTGTCTTGGCCTCAACATGATGTCGAATCAGATGGCATTTTGTATCGATGTGCTTCATTCGATCATGGAACTTTGGGTTCTTGGCCAACTTTATTACAGAAGTGTTGTCGATCATGAGTGGAGTTGAATGCATTTGTTTCATCTGCAAATATTCCAGGATTATCCTGAGCCACGCAATTTTCTTTGTCACTTCAATTGCTGCCACATATTTTGCCTCAATTGTGGAATCTGTTGGAACTGCTTGCTTGCGTGATCTCCAGGAGACAGCTCTTGATCCAAGACTTATAGTATAACCTGAAGTAGATACCCTAGTTTCTTTGTCTCCATCAAAGTATCCAATCAACCTTAAGTCGCCCACCTGTGTATACTTGAGTCCAAAGTCTTGAGTCCCTTTCAAGTACTTTAGAACTCTTTTTGCAGCAGACCAATGTCCCTCACAAGGCTTTAGCACAAACCTGGAGAGGATTCCAACAACAAACGATATGTCTGGTCTGGCAGTAGTCAGGTAGATGAGACTTCCTACAAGCTGTCTATACTTCGTTGCATCCTCAAATTCTTTCCCTTCAATGGATGTGAGCTTCAAGTTATACCAAGACAAGTATGTCCTAAGTAGAATTGTTAAATATGTATGTTGTTGATAATTTCCAGTAAGAGTATTGTTGAAAGGTGTGACCTAGGATTTGATATATATGACGAGCAGAGGTCTTGTGATTAGACAAGATTTGAGCAGAAGCAAATTTGGTTGTTGAGTAGAAATTGTGTTGGAGTTCGATTTATATTATTATTGATCACAATTGGAACCAATCTGAAAATTGTGAAACACGGTCTGCTTGTTGAACAGGGTGGTAGGGTGGTGCAAGGCAAGAGATTGGAGGCTCCTTCAGGTCGAAACCTAAGAACACTTTAGGGCAGTAGGGTGGTGCTAGGTCAGGTTGGAGCCTGTACATAGTGTTGGATCATCCTTTTAGTCGGAGCTAATAAAACCAGGTTGTTAGAGCATCCTTCCAGTTTGAGCTGGTAAACCAGTGCATTGGATCATTCTTCTAGTTGGATCTGGTAAATCAGGGCTTTGGAGCATCCTTCTAGCTGGAGCTGGTAAATTAGGACGTTCAAGCATCCTTCATGTTGGAGGTTGTAAACTAGGGGGTTGGAGCCTCTTTCAGTTGATGTTGTAAATATTGGAAGTTGGAGCTTCCTAATTGATGTAAACTTTAAAGACCTATATCAAGAAGCGTTTGGTGGTTTTTCTCCCATAAGGGTTTCCACCTAAATATTTTGTGTTTACTATCTTGAATGTTGTGCATTGTTGAATAATGTTGTTATATGTTCATGTGATATGATGTTAACTTATGTTTGATCTCATGATAACGATAATAAATACTCTGTGAAATTAAAATTAACTAATTGAAGTGAAATACCGATTCATCCCCTCTCAATATTTCCAACTTCTACACCATACAAAGCAAGCTCTAACCCTTGAGCTATAAGCAGTAATACAAGGAAAAATCAAGAATTAAACAACACACAAGAGGGGTAGAGAGACTAAGGCCGAGTTGGTGACTCATGTATCCACGTATGCTCCTTCCTCACATTTATACACTTAGGATGTGGACACCCCACCAACTGGTTCCTTTGACCATGGCACTTGACCACGAAATCTTCTCCACTCCATTACCACATTATTGTTCACTATCGCCTATCAATTGAAGGGTGGACCATGGAATTATTACTTCCCCTAAAGGGCTGGAAGCACCTAATAGGGTTTACCTTTAGCCACCCTTACCCAAGGAGGAAACACTTTTGCGAGATCTTGGTCTTGATTTTGGAAAGTGATCCTTGTTTGAAGTATAAAATTGCCCTTAACATTCAAGTTTGGTTCACTTAGATGCATTATCAGTCTTAGTCTCTGATGAACACTGGAATCCATGTTGTTCTTGTCAGGTGGTTTAGCAGCCTAGGCTTTGGGCACCCACTCCAATGCACCCAAACCCTTCATAGAAGTACACTGGCCAAAGTAGGTGCAGTGTTGAGAGACTGGAGCCTCCTAGCAGCATTAGTAGATGACACATGTCCCTGAGTACCTCCTAGACCCAGGACATTGGTCAACTTTGACCCAAATTTGAGGATTCGTTAGGACGACATCACTGAGCCTAGGATGCCACCAAGTTGGCCTTGACACAAATTGATGGGAAAGATTTGATTAAGAGCCCAGATGATGATGGTCTCTCATTGAGAGACTAAGGAGGGCTTATTGAACCACAGAAACCCTAACTCTGGAGAGGAGGCCCTGTTTGAAAGATGGAGACCACTTTATGGCACCTCAGTTGGATCTTGCACCCCTTTGAATTTTGGATCTTCCAAGCATCTACGCCACCTTTGACACCTCATCACCCTTAGTCATGGCATTTGGAGCACTTATAATGGATGACATCAAATTTTTAGAGACCATGGCTCACACCTGTGGAAAAATTATGCATAATTTGGTGATAGCTAATGGGTTGGCTTGTAACCTAAGGCCATTTAGTGATCAAACTTGTTTTTAGGGGCTTTGTAGACATAATTCGGTGACCTAATCCTCATATAAGTAGAGGATAGGCTCACTTCATTTGTTCATCATTTCTTGTGACATTTTAGACCCTCTTAGAGAAACTCGGCCTAGCTGAATTATGCACTTGAATCTTGCGGAGATGTGATTTATGTGGGTTCTTGGTAATGGAGCTATTTATTGGCTTTGGAGATGTAATTTTGGAGCCATAATTAGGTGACCTAATCATCATATAAGTAGAGGATAGGCTCACTTCATTTGTTCATCATCTCTTGTGACATTTGCAGCCCTCTTAGAGAAACTCGGCCTAGCTGAATTGTGTGCTTGAATCTTGTGGAGATGTGATCTATGGTGGATTTTTGGTAATGGAGCTATTTCTTGGCTTTGAAGATGCCATTTTGGAGCCATAAAAGACTTGTTCGCGCATTCCATTTTTTAAGTGTGACTTGTAGTTGATAAATATTTGTTATTTGTGTCTATTGTATGGAATGGTTGATTATCTAGGGATTCTATGTGCAAGTTTATGGTTGGAAATTATTTTATGGACTCTTGATGATAGCATTGCATGCATTACCCACTTATAGAATGTGAATGACAATCCCATGGGTGAATATTTAAGCTAGCTCTCCCCATTGATTTTGCTCCCTCACAAAAGTGATAGTTTGGGTTTGAAACCTAGGGTTTCTTATTCCTTTACTCTTTTGCCAAGATTTAGTCATCTTTAACCATCCCCTAGACTCCATCACCCAAGATCAAGTCATTGGCCTTTTGTTACATGGTTCATCATCTTGAGACTTATCTTAAATTTCAATCCTCTCTTCCTTAACCTCATTTTTAGCCTCTTAAGGTAAGCCACTAGCTAGGGCTAGAGCTCTTTCCTCAACTAGGGTTTAAGGTGTTCCTTGGTAGAGGGATGCAACACGTGAACGTGAGGTATTTGTCCCAAAATCAAGTCAACCTCGTGGCTAATTTCTCTATTTTAAGGAAAACGTCCCTTGCTCTAGGTAGATTTTGCCCTAGAAAAGCCCTAGTTTTCCCTAGGCTTCAACTTAGGGTTTATTGAAGGCTTCTTGGTCCATAAATTGAAGGTATACTTTGTTGGAAGCCTTTTCTTGGCCTTGTGATCCTATGTTGATCTATTTACCTTGCTAGTTCTCAAGCCTCAAGTCACGTTGTGCCCTAATTAGGCCTATTGGAGGATGTGAATTGTTTTGTTATGCTAGCTAAGCCTTATTCTTAAATGGAGTTGTCCTCCTTAAGCCTATTTTGTTAAAATTGGGTACCACAGGACAAGCGGTTCCCTAAGGCTTTGATCTTTGGCCTAGTAAAAAGTGTCCAAATGTATTTAACTTTTTCTCCTAAAGTGACTTTATAAGTGGTGTTGTCGCACAGATTGTCTAGGCACCGCGACAACGGCTCAGATCAGGGGTTGTCACCTTTATCCCCAATCTCTCTATCTAAACTGTCTCCTTGCAAGCTAAGGGAGGTAGACTCTAACAGAAATGAAGGACAAGAATTGGTTGCAAATCAACCAATCTAGGAGACAGCTAAAACACCAAATACTTGATAAGATTAACGAGATTTCCAAGATCAATTACATTAAAACTAGTGCCTTATGGAGTTAAAAGATCCTGTTATGCAATTAAATTTAAGTATTGGATGTATAACTGCTGCTATGAAAATACAAATGGCCACAATGATATTCAAATATAAAGTGCCACAATCATTCATTAAGATACTGAAGCAAAGCTATCATGAAACGATCATTAAGTATAAATGCTAGATGCTTGAAATATTTCCGAAATTATAATGTTTCAAATAACCCAATTCGAAAATTAAAATGCTCCACAGTCAAACTTCAGATAAAAAAATTTTAGGCTCATTTGACTATAGGACTTCGAAATTTTTTTTTTAGAATTTTGAAATTTTTATATTTTTTATTATTATTCTAAACTAAAGCTAAAGTCTAAAAAAATTAAAACTAAATTAAACAAAATTGAACTAAAATCCTTAAGTTACATCTAAAACTAAACTAACCACACAAATTAAAACTAACAATTAAAATCTAAAAGCTAAAAAAAAACTAAACTAAAAAAAAATTGAATTTAAAATCTAATGCTAAATTTACGTTATCATTAAAATCTAAAAAATAAAATTTAAAACCAAGAATTAACAAAACAAAAATCGAATCTACAAACTATCACTAAAATCAAATGTTAATTTAAAACCTGACTAAACTAAACTAAACGAAAGTCGAATTCTAACAAAAATCGAATTTAAAAAAATAAAACCCAACACCTAACTTAAGTCTTACGCTATACAAAAAAATCGAAACTGAAATCTTAACAATGAAAATCCAAACGAATCTAAACCAAAGTTCAACGCATATGCATGTATTTGATTTTTTTTTTTTTTTAGATGTGCGTTTATTTGTTTGTGTGTGCAGGTCAACGAAGGAACACGTGAGGCAGTGGATGGATGTTGTGCGAAGAGGTTAAGGATGAGTGCTCGACCGCAGGGATGAGTGAAGAAGGGCTGCAGGTCGAGGAGGAAGACTCGATGGAAAGGGAGAAAGGGCAGCGTTTGATTCAACGGCAAAGATGCCGGTCAAGGGAATGAGGGGACGGCAAGGAGCTACTTGATGGCGGACAGCGGTGAAGAGGGAGCACGGATGGTAGGAGAGGCAATGCTTGCGGAGAAACTGATGTGTTGGGCAGCTGAAAAAAAAGAAACGACGGCAGACGCAAAAATAAATAAAAAAATGAAGAAGCTTATGGACCCAGTACAAAAATTCACCCAGCAGAATTTTTTTTTTTTTTTACGTAACCCAGATTAATAGCGTTTGAAATCTTTCCTGTGTAACCCAGATTGTGAAATGCTGGTTGAATGCACCAGTAATTATGCCCAAATCTAAAAACAGGCCCAATCTTGAGGCCAGATCTAAAGAAATCTTTAAGAAAACCCCCTGTAAACCTGCGAAAATTCAAACAAAACCAAAACTGTGTACAAATTTACAGAGCTAATGTACAATTCAAGATGCTCTCATAGCCAGATTTGAATCCATTTTAGCACAGT
This sequence comes from Pinus albicaulis, assembly GCA_034641835.2. Taxonomy (NCBI): domain Eukaryota; kingdom Viridiplantae; phylum Streptophyta; class Pinopsida; order Pinales; family Pinaceae; genus Pinus; species Pinus albicaulis. The sequence goes on along the minus strand of CM076583.1, from coordinate 1,234,952,273 downwards.
TTTTAGAAATTTAAAATTTTAAAGAAAGGCACAAGCCCTAGAAAACCCTGCAAAACCACCAATTTCGTAAGATAGATTTGAAATTTAACAAATAATGAGCTTTTCAGATTTATGTTTTATGAGAGTCGGCTGGTCCAACTGAAGACTTCCCCAGACGCTCAACTTTTAAAAGAAAAATTCCCTGCACACTTAGATCTGAACCTTAGATCGATAAAGATTTAAGAAAATAACATGAGATCCTTCAGAAAAATCAAAATGTCATTTTATGAACCCAGAAAATTGCACAAGATACCTGTATGCAGATTAATCCATGAAGGCAATCAACCATAAACATTCCAAACAAAGTAGCAGATTTTAGAGACAATTCACCACATAGATCTGGAAAAGGAACACCAAAATTTGTAACCCCAAAGTCTTTATGCTTTATTAATCAAAGAAAATTCACAAGAGCTTCCAAGACAAATGCACGATTCTAAGATTGGATGCCTCAAGACTAACAAAGACCTCTTAATTTATAGGACAAAATCTCCAACGACTAGTTCAGTTGATCCACGTCAAAATAATCTCGACTGTCAATAAGATTTGATCATCTTTTAATCTGGACGGTCGAAATTATAAATTTGGGGAAAAAACGAATTTATCATTTTAATTCATTTTAATTAACTCAAAAATACTATTTTTGAGTTAATTACCCCAAAATTTTGACTTTGACTTAACCACCTAGGCCCAAGGGTCCAAAATTTCTTAAAATTCTCAATATTCCCTTGACCTGGGGCCTTTAAAAATTCATTTTTTAAGGACCAACGAATTTTGCCTTTGAAAGATTTAATCCTAACTTAGGACCCTAAATTAATTAAATTTCTGGTTTAAGATTTTTTTAAATTAATTGACCAGAAAATTTAATTAATTGACTGAGAGGGGATTTTAATTATTTTTCCAACCCTCTTTACATGAGATAATACATTTACATACATGAAGGGGGAATACCCATTTGTATAGACCCTCAAATAAATACCCAATTCTGCGACTCAAAACATGATCTAGTAGACCAAGTAGCTCAAACTACTTTTACAAGGACTCGATAGAAAACACTAGGACTCACTTAGCATGTTGATGACAAAATCCACCCTAGCTTTGGGGTGAGGCTGGAGGGAAAAACTTTGCCGATCACTTACGTGAATCAGTGAGACAAAAAACCTCCTAGGATAGAAATCATCAACAACATACTAGGCTTACCTAGGTTGTTACATACATTGACGGTCTTACTTAGATCATTTACATCATAACATGCAGAATGGGTTTACATCATTTATAACAAAATGTCATCTGTTGACTGATCATGGAATCTGAATGGCGCGACCACGTCGAACATGACGAATCCCATTTGAAAAAATGGGGGTGTACTGCTATGGGGTAGTTGACAAAGTGTGGTCAACATCTGGCTCGACTTGGGGACATGTTGCTTCATTGAAGGAATGTGACAATCCAAAATCTGCATCCAAGCAACACACAAAATTACATAAGTAGTGTCCATCCAAATATCATCATATAACATTAAGCACATGAAAAATAGAAGCTCTTCTTTTATTTATTATTCTATTTAACGTGAAAAGTAAATCTACTCTAACTGCAAAATGAAATGCTGAAATAACAAGGAGTAGGTTTAGAAATACAATACAGAGGATGCCCAAATGGCATCAGATGTCATCTTTGAAGAACAACTTGAGCAATTGGCCATTCGCAGGTAGTTGAAGTGGTTCGCCTTCCAACGTGCTCAAGTGGAATGAGTTTGGTCCAGCAATGCCTCCGATAATATAGGGTCCCAGCCACAAACTATCAAATTTCTTGTGTTTTCCAAGCTTTTCATTTTTTCTGTCCCATAGTAATACCATGTCTCCAACCTGCAAAGATCTAGATCTAGATGATTTATCAAATCTTTTCTTAATGTTAGATTGATTCTTCTACATATTATCTAAAGCTTTCCTACGAGTTTCATCCAACTCCACAATCTGATCAATTCTATTTTGAACAGCATCTTTATCACTGGAAAAATGTTGAAGGAGTTGGTAAGCTGGCAATTTAAGGTGAACAAGCAAAGTTACATCCAAGCCATAAACTAAATCAAAGGGACTTTTACCAGTAGCTTTCTTTTTAGTAATTCTATCTGCCCACAAAGCATACTTGATTTTGTTGTCCCAAGATCGCTTATTATCTCCTACCATCTTCTTGATAATGGTTATAAGATTTTTATTACTTGATTCAGCTAAGCCATTACCCTGAGGATAGTAATTAGATGAATGAGATAAAGTAATGCCATACTTAAAACAAAAAGATGAAAATTCAAGAGAACTAAAAGCCTTGGCATTATCAATAGTGATCTTGGCAGGGACACCAAATCTAGTAATGATTTGATTTTCAATAAAGTCCATAATGACCTTTTCATTGGCATTCTTAGCAGGAATGGCTTCAACCCATTTAGTAAAATAATCAGTCGCAGTTAAGATCCAGGAGTATCCATTGCTAGAATTTTCATGGAATTTCCCGATGAAATCCAGACCCCAATGTTGAAAAGGTGCCTCAACAACCACAGGTTGTAGGGGCAGGGCAGCTAGCTTCTGCTTCCCAGTGAATAGTTGACAGGCTTGGCAACTTCTAACAAATTTATGCACATCTGAAAAAATCGAAGGCCAAAAATAACCAGCTCTCAGCATTTTGTGGGCGATAGTTCTAGCAGCATAACGACCACCACAAAATCTTGAGTGAAACTCAGAAATCAACTTTTTAGACTCAACTTCATCAATACACCTAAGTATTATCCCCTCGGGATTTCTCCATCCAAGGCCATCCTTCATGAGGCAATACTTAGTGGCTTTTAATCTAAGAGCCCTTCTTCTATGAGCAACTAAATGGTCAGGACATGTAAGATTTAACAAATAATGAATAATGTCCTTATACCATTCATGCTCTCCCAACCTTTGCAGCTCAAGTGAAGATGCATTATTAAGAAAGATCAAACCAAGCGTTTTTTCATTACCTTCGGTCAACATCTTAGCCGAGCCTTGACCTTTGACTAACTTAGTGGGTCTAATCTCTAGATCATACTCTTGAATTTTAGTAACCCACCTAGCACGAGTCCCTAAGCAATCAGTTTGAGTTAAGACATCTTTAATTGCGGAATGCGGGACAAAAGCAATAATTTTAGAATAACCCACATAAGTCCTAAAATACTTAAGAGACTTAACCAAAGCATAGACTTGCTTTTCCATAGTAGTATACTTTAATTCAGAATTTTGAAGCGCTCTACTCATGAAAGCAATAAGCTGTTCGTGACCTTCCTTATTCTTTTGTAACAAAACACCAGCAATAGTGTCTTCAGAAGCGAAAGAGAAAATCATAAAATCCTTTGAATAATCAGGACTCGCCAAAACAGGAGCTTGAGCAATATCACCCTTAATCCCTTGAAAAGCCTTTTTACCATCTTCTTTCCATAAAAATTTTACATCTTTTTTAAGAAGACTTTGAATAGGCTTAGCTATTTCTACGTAATTTGGAATAAATCTTCTAAGAAAATTAGTTTTTCCTAGAAAACACTGAAGGGATTTTAGATTATGAGGTAGAGGAATCTTTTGGATTGCCTTAACTCTTTCAGGATCAATCTTGATCCCATCTTTGGAGATGATGTGACCAAGTAATTTCCCTTCAGTTACCCCAAAAACAGATTTAGCCGGATTCAAGGAAATCCCAAACTCTCTACATCTATCAAAGACCTGCTTAAGATGACCTATGTGAGTAATACCATCTTTAGAAAAAACAGTAAGATAATCTTGATAAATTTCAATAATTTTTCCAATTAAACCTTTAAAAGCATAATCCATAGCCCTTTGAAAAGTAGCCCCAGCATTAGTCAAACCAAAAGGCATTCTAATATATTCGAAAGTACCCCATGTGTGATGAATGTAGTTTTGTGACGATCTTCTTTTTTAACCCAAACTTGATTATATCCAGAAAAACCATCTAGCAATGACATCATTCCTGAACCTGTTACTCTTTGCAACATAGTCTCCATGTTGGGCAAAGGGTAATTATCCTTTTTACATGCTAGATTAAGGTTTCTAAAATCAACACAAAGTCTAATGGCACCATTCTTCTTCCTAACAATCACCAAGTTGGAACACCATGTTGAATGTCTAGTTTGAGCAATGATTCCAGCTGCGAGCATTTTCGAAAGCTCTTTCCGAACCAAAGGAGCTAACTTAGGATTTATTTGCCTAAGCTTTTGACGAAAAGGTTTAGCATTCTCATCTTTCAAAGAGATAATATGTTGCATGACATCTTCCCTATATCCTCTTAACTCATCATATGAAAATGCTAAAACATCCCTGTACTCATGAAGTAAATTTGTCAACTGTTTCCTTTCTTCTTCACTAGTACCTTTACTAATTTTAACAATCTTAGGATCATTAGAAGTACCAAGATTTACTTCAATGAATTCACCTAGATCCCTTCTATTCTCCTCTTTCAAATTTGTAGCATCATGCTGATCAAAGTGTTGCTCTAAAGCAACAATATTCCAAGGAGTAGGATTTACAATATCATCATGATCCTCAAATCCATCCTCCTTAGAACTTATCCGAAAATCTTCAAACTCATCCAAATTATTAAGAAAACGAATAGCTTGTTTTTCATCATCAAAAACTTGCCAATGTTCTGCATTATCTGGGACTGACGGTCTGAAAATAATTCCCATTTTTATTTCTTCCTTAATTAATTCATCAGATAATTGTAAAGTAGAAGCAGCCACAGCAAGCTCATCCACTAAGGCATTCTTTTCCCTTGGGACAGCTTCAAGGTTAATAGCATCAAAGTGTTCCATAACATCCCACACAGCATTTCGATAATTCCTCAACCTCTGATTCTTACATGTGAATTTGTTCTTAACTTGCATGATAACCAGATCAGAGTCTCCCTTGATACTAAGCAACTTAATCCTTAAAGCCTTTGCCAATTCAAAACCCAACAACAAAGCCTCATGCTCAGCCACATTATTGGTTGCATCAAACTCAAGTCTATAGGCAAACTTTAAAACACTACCAAGGGGAGATTTCAAAACAATCCCAACAACCTTACCATACCTAGATGCTGCACCATCAAAATGCATATACCAAACCTAATCATTTAAGTCCTCAAATTTCTCATCAACCTTGTCATCTAAGGGAACCGTGAAATTAGACATAATAGCATAATTCCCCATGTCAGGTTGTTCCTTAATTATTTCATTATGAGGTCTTTTAGGATCTTCTACATGGAATCTTCTTTCAGGTTCTCTATTAAGCTTCACAAATCCTTCACCTCTAGGAGAAGGAATCATAGCATAAGACCAGTTCATCTGAATACTTCCTCCTAGATCAGAAGCCCACTTTCTTGATAACAACATACCCCAAGCATCTGGAACATCAACTACAACTATGTCCATAACAATCATGATATCAAGGTAAACAGATAAATGAACTTGTAAATCCTTGATCAACCCATGAACTTCAATTTTCTTAGAATCCATGGCACATATGTCGTAGTATGGTTTAGAAACTCTTAAATTAAGTTGTTCCATGACCCTCTTGGTCATGGCACAAGCTGAAGCACCAGAATCCAGCATACAATTATTCAATTTATCACCATTAGCCATCAAAGTAACAAAAAATGGTTGATGACCTTTGTTATCCGACTCCAATTTTTGCAAATATATAGGGACATCTTGATAAGACACTTCAGGAGTTTCATTTTGAGTAACATTAACATGTGAAGCTCCAAGAACATCTAAAACTTTAGCTCTCTGATTAGGAAACTTTATAGCCTTAGTAAAAGGTACCAAGATCTTAGCATTTTTCAACCATGCACCCAAATCAATATCCAAACCAGGACTAGGATTTAAAATTCGAGGGGGAGTTTGATTATGACCTTGCTCTTTATCCATTCTTTGATAAGTTAATCCTTTGTCCTTAGCAATTTCCAAAACTTGATCAGGAGAAGGCTTTTCACCAAATAGTTTAATTATCAAATCATTCTCATAATCAAAATTATTGATACTAAGCGAAGATGTGAAAGGCCTAATGTCTTGACTATTTTCCTTAACTTCCATCCAATCTTCCATAGACAAAGAGAACTCCTTACCAACAACATTTATCTGATCACTTGCCCCAAACATTCTATTATTTTTTACTCTTTTAACAATGTGACAAGTAACCTCTTCATGAAGAGCATCACAAACTCTACAATAAGGAAGAGCTTCATCAACCATATTAGTAGATTCAAGCGGATTTGGAGGTCTCTGCTCACTTGACTAACCTTTTTTCTGCCAAGTATTATTTCCTCGATTATTATTATTATGATTCCTAGGTTGGGAATTCTGCGTTTGAGCCCTTTCCATTTGAACCAACCTAGACTATAAAGTGCTTATTTCCTTAGCATGTTCAGAGATAAATTTCGCTTGATTAAGCTCCATGCTTTCAAGCTTTTGCATTAACTTTTTCATAGGGTCATCATCATCTTCTAGAGGTTCTTTACCTTTAGGTCCTTTTAACTTAGTTGCAGCCCTATCAAAACCAGGAATTTCAGACTTCCCAAATGCCCTTTTATCTTTTTCAAGCTCTTCAGCTAAAGATTGACAAGCCTTATAATTTGCAGTTTTAGCCCACCTTAACTCATATGAAGTATCAGAATTAAAAGCATCAATGTAAAAATTCAGAAGAGATCCATCAGGAGGTTTATGAGTTTGAGATATTTCTCTAAGGATACCACTAAATCTCCTGTTAAATTCTTCAATCATTTCATTTTCTTTCTTTTTTATGGTACTGATCTCTCTTACCAAATGCCTATCCTCCCTTTTATCACCGTATTTTTCCTTAAAGGCAGTTACAATTGATTCAAAAGTATCGAATGAATTATCAGGTTTTTCCGTAAACCATTCAGCAACATCCTCGCCAAAAGTAAGAACAAAAGTTTTCATCTTTACATCCTCGAAATTATTATTTGCAACTGCAAATCTATTTCACCAGTTAGTGAAAGCAAACAAATGAGATTTAACACTAACTACATCATTTCCTTGAAAAGAAGGTAATTTATCCATTCCAGTTTAAGGGTTAGCATAAGGATAACCCTGAATATTAGCAAAATTACATGGGGTAAAAACATCCATGATATCGATTTTAGGTGGATCACAAAAAAGAGAATGGATATCAGAGAGAGCTTCCTGGCCGAGATTATCAAGAAGTGTACGAGAAGAGAGCTTGTGTAGTCAGATTCTAAAAACCCTTTCAGAATCTGGAGTAAGATTAATCAAGCTACTTGGATGCCTTCTCGTATAAGTTCTTGTGGAAGATGAAGCCAATGGAGTTGCCACTAGGACAGGAAGCTAACCCAAATACCTAAGATGAAAGATGAATAAAGAGATGAATGTCGTAAAGCCAAAGTCCAATAAATGGATCCCCGGCAACGGCGCCAAAAAATGTTGTCGCATAGATTGTCTAGGCACCGCGACAACGACTCAGATCGGGGGCTGTCACCTTTATCCCCAATCTCTCTATCTAAGCTGTCTCCTTGCAAGCTAAGGGAGGTAGACCCTAACAGAAATAAACATTCCAAACAAAGTAGCAGAGTTTAGAGACAATTCACCACATAGATCTGGAAAAAGAACACCAAAATTTGTAACCCCAAAGTCTTTATGCTTTATTAATCAAAGAAAATTCACAAGAGCTTCCAAGACAAGTGCACGATTCTAAGATTGGATGCCTCAAGACTAACAAAGACCTCTTAATTTATAGGACAAAATCTCCAACGACTAGTTCAGTTGATCCACGTCAAAATAATCTCGACTGTCAATAAGATTTGATCATCTTTTAATCTGGACGGTCGAAATTATAAATTTGGGGAAAAAACGAATTTATCATTTTAATTCATTTTAATTAACTCAAAAATACTATTTTTGAGTTAATTACCCCAAAATTTTGACTTTGACTTAACCACCTAGGCCCAAGGGTCCAAAATTTCTTAAATTCTCAATATTCCCTTGACCTGGTGCCTTTAAAAATTCATTTTTTAAGGACCAATGAATTTTTCCTTTGAAAGATTTAATCCTAACTTACGACCCTAAATTAATTAAATTTCTGGTTTAAGATTTTTTAAATTAATTGACCAGAAGATTTAATTAATTGACTGAGAGGGGATTTTAATTATTTTTCCAACCTTCTTTACACAAGATAATACATTTATACACATGAAGGGGGAATACCCATTCGTATAGACCCTCAAATAAATACCCAATTCTGCGACTCAAAACATGATCTAGGAGACCAAGTAGCTCAAACTATTTTTACAAGGACTCGATAGAAAACACTAGCACTCACTTAGCATGTTGATGACAAAATCCACCCTAGCTTTGGGGTGAGGCTGGAGGGAAAAACTCTATCGATCACTTACGTGAATCATTGAGACAAAAAACTCCTGGAATAGAAATCATCAACAACATACTAGGCTTACCTAGGTTATTACATACATTGACGGTCTTACTTAGATCATTTACATCATAACATGCAAAATGGATTTACATCATTTATAACAAAATGTCATCTGTTCACTGATGATGGAATCTGAATGGCGCAACCACGTCGAACATGACGAATCCCATTTGAAAAAATGGGGGTGTACTGCTATGGGGTAGTTGACAAAGTGTTGTCAACAAGTGCTAAAGTCAAATCTAATTTAAAAGTGACTTTATAAGTGATAAAGTTACTAAGTCTAATTTTAAAGTGATTTTATTAAAGTCAATGTGAAATTAGAAAGTGAAAAAGTGACTATGGAAATAAAAGGTTAAGTGGGTCTTTCTTTAAGTGGGGTGAATTAAAAAATAGAAAGTGAGATTTAAATGCACATTTAATCTCAGCCCTAGATCTAAAGCTATATCAGCCTTGGATTTAGGGATTCCCCGAAAGTCACTTAGGGTTAGGTTAAAGGAGGAAAAGAAGAAAAAAGGTCATTCATACTTTTATGAACAGATTGAGAGAGAAGGAGAAGAGAGCAAGAGAAAAATTCTGATCAGAGAAGAAGGAGAAACAGTACCTTGGCACATTTACCAAGGCAACTCTATTTCAGCAAATTCATATAGCAAAGTAGAAGCACGATTTTCGAGGCAAGTGGCATGAAAATCGAGGAAAGGAAGAGCAGCATTTATTGCAGCATACTGGCACAGATTTTGAGGTTCGTACAGCAGCAAAGGAGGCACAGATTTAGAGGCCCGTGTAGCAGCAAGGCAGCACTATTTTCGAGGTCCATACAGCAACACAGAAATCAAGGTCCGTACATCAGTGGTTTGGCACAGTTTTCGAGGTAGCCTTTGGCACAGTTTTCGAGGAGGGTTGTACAGTTGTTCTGGCACTGTTTTCTATGTTGTCCATACAACATTTAAGGTTGTATCTTTCGCTGTAATTTTATTGTTTTGCATTGGCACGAAAATCAAGGTGGAGTACAAGCACAATTTTCGAGCTAAGTAAAAAATTAATGGTTGCTGGAATTTTCACTGTACATTTCATTTTTCTGTAAAAGCAATATTAAAGAAGAGCTTTCGAACAGGTTTTCTCCAAGAGTTGTAGGGGGGTTTTCCAGGGTCATATTGACAAAAAATCAGCGTGTTAATTTTCTGTATGTGGCTGAAATATTTTCTATGTTTTATTTCTGCAATTTCCAGCACTGTTAAATTTCCAGAATTTGTGTTTTCAGAAATATTTATCATTTCCAGCTTGTTGAATGTATGTTTATGGAAATGGGCATTTAACTACATGGGAGTGATAAGGAGAAATTGATAACTGGGGTTGGGTCTAAAATTTCTACATATTTTTTCACCTTATCCCTTGTACTTGATAATTCCTTTAAATGACCTAACATAGGGAAGACTCCCTAGGGATGAAAGTCCACAAAAGCGCAGGAGGTAGTGGTTGTCGTGATAGTGTGCCACACCTAGTTTCATACCCATAAACTTAATTTCTCTCTCCATTTTTTTATTTTCGACCCTTTAAGGCATGCTGCTAGGCTAGGGTTAGGGTTGAAGTTCAATTAGGGTGCATGTGTTGGCTTGTGGGAGGATTCAACACGTGGTTGGTAAGACATTGCCTCAAAATTATCCTTTTCCCATGGCTAATTCTTCCATTTTAGGGCTGATGTCATATGCCCTATGAAAACCCTAATCTAGCCCTAGGTTTCAATTTGGGGCTTGTTCAAGGTTTGTTGTTCCTAAAGTTGATTATATTCATTTATTTAAGCCCTTTCTTGGCCTTGTGCACCTAGGAAAGCCTGTTATCCTTGCCTATTCACAAACCCTGGGTCACTTGTGCCATAGATAGGCCTTTTGGAGGGTAGCTTTGCCTAGTCTAAGCTAGTTTGAGCCTTGTCCTTAAGCCAAGCACCTATCCTAGGCCTATCCTTGTCACCTCCAAGCCTTAGACTTCATATATTCTTTAGGTGACTCAACATAGGGAAGCCTCCCTTGTGGCAAGAATCCACTAAAGAGCATGAGGTGGTGGTTGTGGTGACAATGGGCCACACCTCATTGTGTTGTCACTTGGTCTAGTTCTTGCCTTGTGGGCTCCCCTCACAAGACCTACTAGATTTTGAGGCAACAATCCCTAGGTTGATGTGATAGCATAGTCCTTCGCTTTGGTACTAGCATCCCTTCGAGATGTGTGTGTGCTTTGTGGATCAACTTCCTTGTAATTATTGTCTTTGTAATGCTTTAATAGTTCTAACTTACTTAAAAAACAGTGGTGTGTCACTTGTTGAGGATTTCACCACAGATTAACATGACTCACCTAAGAGACAAACTTACTTTGTCAAAACAATGACTTCTGCTTACCTGAAAGGCCTACTTAACTTACTTATACCCAAATAAACAGTATTAAGCATCCTTATCGATTAAGATATTAACAAAGATTATAATACTAACATCTAAATGATATTATATTAGATCGTTAAAAAATATACAATATACAATATAGAAGAAATCAATACTACACTATTACGTTACCTCCTTGATGTCTAATGTAGCAGAGAAAAAATTTAGAATAGTCATAATCTTCACATGGCTCTCATATTTGACATACAAGAGCAGGCCGGGCATTTTACAAATAAAATAGTTGGGCTTTCTAAGTTGGCCATCATACAAACCAAATTCTAATCTGATTCTCATGAAAACCAGGGGGCTTCTTAGTTCTCAATTTGATATCTGTTTTTTCTTTATTCTGCTGTGCTACAAAATTACAACATTCATGATGCTGGTTTTCAGCATAAATGTTTAACTGTCATCATTCATGCAGTATTCAAGCACATCGTACTCAAAAATATTTAAAACACCAGTGTATGCATCCCCATGTTCTTATCACTGTCCTAGTAACTTAGATGGGATGCCTTGTTAAGCAAATATTAAAGCCATCACATATACTCTAATCCAGGTTGTCCAAGAATTGTGTATTTAAAGATATGCTTCCCCATTGCTTAGGGTCAACAGAAGAAGACTAACAACATGAACTCGAGCATATAAATGTATTATGCAATTTAACCAAGATTCTTACCAGATGAGCAGTTGCAATCTGTAAAAGAATCACTAATCCTGCTATAGTTTTGTGTTCCAAGTATTCCCCCGGGATCACATAAGCAAGTCCAAATTTCTTTTTCCTCGTCTTTATGCAGCGCAATCAAAGGAGAAGGTGCACCCAATTGGATGAGTAGAATCCGCTTAGAATCCTCAGAAAACACTGCCCTGTGCTCCATAACTTTAGAATTCTGAACAGCATTTTCCTTATTTTGTAGAGACAGTGATCCAATTTGCACAGGAGATGAAGTTACAAGAGAATTTTGGAAAATAGACATTTTCCTTGATGTGGAGTTTGGATTGAGTGTTCTGCATGCAGGGTCATCTGGGGCATTGCATATTACCTTGGGATCATAGCTGCAGCCCAGAAGAAAAATTCAAATATTTAGTTAAAAACCCAGAAGCTTCATAAATAGCATCAACATCTAGTCACCTTGGCAGTCTGCTAAAATGTGAGATTAATGAATTGCTATAATTATTGCTACCTATATGAAGTTATTTGAAATGAGAACTACCTGAGGTCAGGGATTGCCCTCAAATTTTCTGGCAAATGTCCTTTTAACCTATTCTCATGAAGTCTCCTGAGAGGATAACAGACGGGCACTCATAATTATCAGTTAAGCATAGTAACTGTGACATGCAATATAAGATAACAACAGTAATCATCCCAAAATCCAATTTAACAAATCTGGAACAAGGAAAACGTTAAACGTAAAACTTATGTCACTCAGGAATTGGTTAAGAATTAATAGTCGTGATAATACAACTTTATTTACTAAGAATAGAATCAAACATAAGATATATAATTTACTTGAATAAGAAATTGGAATGAAAATCCAGGTAAAGAAAGCTTACAGAGATTTCAAATTGGCAAGATTACCCAACTCTATTGGGATCGTGCCACGTAATTGATTGTGATCTAGCCATCTACAAATCCAATATAAGCTCAATATATTACAAAAACCAATTATAGTAGAGAAAAAGACAAAGTTACATTTATCATTATCGGCAATTTATCTCCTGTGGTCCAAAATTTAAATTATCGGCAATATCAGGGAAACTATCGGAAATAATTGGGAAACATAAATTACAAAAATAATCATTTTTTTCAAATTTTTATTCTTTTAAAGCAACATCAACATCAAACAAACACAATGTCACACAAATATGAAAATAAAACTACAATATAAAATGTATAAGATGTCAAGTGGTACATCAATCATTGATAGTAGACAGAATTATGATATTTGTCCTCAGTCATAAGTTCTGAGAAGATAATAGTTAATACAAAATCACATTATAACAACAATAAATGTATCTCATGAGATGATCATCATGAGGCATCTAGATACTATAACGATAATCCCATAATAATAATCATATAATGCACTAAGAAGGTGTGGCCAAGGATTAGGTTTCCCTCACCCTTGAGAGGCTTGTGGTTCCCATGCAATTCCTTGGTTCCTCCCTCTAATCTCTCTTTCTAGCAGTATCAAGAATTGAGTTCTTTGCAATAAGGACAATCACTAGCATACCTATAGGGCAAATATCCACTTCATGCACTGGAATTTTGGCAAGGTGGTATTTCAAGCAGGTGATTCTGCCAAACATTTCCATTCCACATAGCCTGTAACTCAGCTTTGTTCTATTATCACCCTCACACATGGCTCACCATACTCCCACATTTGATCCAATCGCTTTGCCATTTTGTAGAGCTCTAATTAAATTTTTATGTTTTGGACCTATGACACAAAACAAATATGGAAATTCAAAAAAGCGTAAGAGGAGGCAGACTAAAAATTTATAGTATATGCTAACCTTGGAAAACAAAGAAAAGGCTAGCAATTTTTTTTAACAAACCTGGAAATATGGATATGGTATACTGGAGTAAATTTCCACTCCAAAAATGCTCAGCTGATGGCAAAGAAAACTATGGATTTTTCCTTGTTTGCTTGAGGAAAAATGGTCACAAGACTCACACAACCCTCAAAACTCAATCTTAGCACAGGAAAAAATGAAAATGACCCTTAAAAAACCCAAACCAAAACTTTATATCACCTTTTCCAGCAGTAGGGTGATAATTTCCATTTGACACACGACAATTTCGACTGAGCAAATTATCATGATAATTTCAGGCATTAATATCGGTGAGTGTGGTTTTGGCGATAATATCACGATAATTCCGATATTAGCATGATATGTGCAACACTAGTATACACATAAAGAGTCGTTGTAGAACTGTTCAATCATGTAACTAGTTATGTTTAAGTAAAGTGCAATGATCTTCACGCTACCTTGTCATTCAAATAGGAGGGATGCTCATAATTCAAACATTTTATTGAACCAAACTGTGTATATTGGAACTATATGTGCTGTGAAAATTTCAATACTGAAATCCTATTGCAGCAACTGAAATTTATTTTTCTAATTGTTAATTAATTTAATAATCTATCTGCTATGGAAAAATACCAAATAAATCACTGCAACCTTCACAAAAAAACTGCATAAGAAATTAGTGTTAGAAACTAAGAAAATTCTAGTACACACACACAAACACATAAATTAACAGAGTTATTTTTGGACAAATGTCGCCGGAAAAACCAAACTTGGGAAAACTGGTGCAGCAGCTGAGGGTTTTTATTATTATGCAACAGTAAAATCTAAGTACAATTTATGGATGCCCAACTGGCAATCCAAACAGCAAGTATCTGACAAAAAATAATTAGAGAGAAAAATTCTCACTCCACAAGCAATCCCAGCGTTGGCTCCTCTAGAAAAATTTGTCGGCCAAACACTTGCGCAGGCCCTCTATGCATTCCTTGTGTTGCCTCTCATACGTGTGGCTTAGTTCAGCCTCTGATCAAGCCATCCTGCATGTCTCTGCTGCTAGAAGTGACTCTTCGGGCCTCTGGAAGACTTTCCCGGACTTTGGAAGCTTAATCGACTTCCTCCCCAACTAAATCGAATTGCTCTGTTGAAGCTTCTGAGCAGCTTCTGCGTGGAATACTTCTGTCACTTATTCCTAACTCTCTGGATCTAGAAAACTTCCTCCGAACCACTGTCTTTGCCCCTCATTGTTTCTGCTTCCTTCCCTGGCTTTCCAGAAACTGTTGTTGCTCTCTGGAAATCAAACTACCAAGGAAATCAAATTCTCAAGTGTATTTTCCATCTACCCATCGAATTTTTCTTATAATCCTCCGTTGGAGCACCAACGGCCAAGATTAAAACTTAATCAAGGACCCAAATTAATTCTCAGTCGATCCGTGTGAGTTTCTAGAGAACTCTAACCTTATCTCAATTAATTTTGATTAATTAACCCCTTTCCATAAGTTTAGACTTAGAAATAATTAAAAATGGACTAGTAATCTAATTAAGACACTTCTAGGTGGAATTTCTATAAATGATTTCTAGTTTTTGAAGATCTCATATGTTTTAGCCTCTCCACAAAGTTTTGAGACTATCACACCTCTAATGCTACAGAAACTAACACTCCCTCTTAGCGAGAAAGGTGTTGTCTCTCTAGTATGGCACATCCTCCCAAAACACCCTGTCTCTGTACCACCCTCTGTCACATTGCTTATGTCTGACCACTGCCCACCAACCGCTGCGCAACTCTGATGTTACATCGGTGTTGCTGCTGACACTGCTATACTACTTCCAGCTCTGCATATGCACTACGGCTCCCTCTCATATGTTGTTGCAATTGCAACAACTGCAACTGAGAAGCATCTGAAATACTGAATCAATTGTGTTTAGTATGATGCATCCGTCTCCTAAGTCCTACGTGCTACTAGTTATTGCATTTTCCATTGAAAAATCTGCGTTGCTGTTGACTCTGCACTGCGTTCCCCAACACCTGACTGCTACTAGTCTACAACTGTCACTTTGGAATCTGACTGCATCGACTGACACTGATCCATCGTGCTACTGAATATTGTGGGCCCCTGTAGCAAGGTAATGATCCTTTGAGGTGGATTCCTCAATGTATCCTGCCCATGTTTGTGTTGCTTTCGGACTACAACTCCATGTCACCCCACATCTCTCCTGGACGTATGGCCGCAAACATAGCAAACTCTTCCTCCAACCTGGAGAAAAACTTGTCAATCTTTGTTGACATTGTTGCCTAGTCCTACTTCTTTGGTGTTTCCTTCTTTCTGAGAGGACACTACATGTTGTAGTGACCGAACTCACCACATCTAAACAACTTGACCTTTGACGGGTCCTTCTACTTCTGCGCCACTTGCCCCTGAATAGGACCCTTAGATGTTATGGCCACATTCTCCTCTTCCTTCTCACCCTTCACGCCCTTGTTATTGCCGCTGATGGTACTCTTTACTAGAGCCCACCTCAAATCCTCCTGTTGTGGATTGGACCACATCCTATCCCACTTCGGCAAGGTGTCTCTGCCAAAATACTCTGCACAAATAGCTATCAGTCCTCCGAGACACTTTTCAGTGCCAATCGTATAAGCTTTGCGGGTTAGGGCGCCTGCCAATGGTTGCTAGTTGATCTCAAACTTCCTGAATCTGAGTGAGAGAGGCATCTATGGTCTCTCCCCTCTGCATCCTGGTACTCCTCAGCTTCTCCCAGAGAAACATCTCCCATTGCTCAGAAGAACTCTAAAATAGCTCAGAGAGAGCATCCCACATCTCCTTGGTCGTATCTCTATCTACAACGTGTGAGACTAGATGATCTCGAACACCATCCAAAATCATTCTCCACGCTTTTTCCATTTCCTTTCTATACTCCTTTAGCTGATCAGGGTCCTGGGGAACTGCCACCACACTCTCTACAAAGGCTTTCAGGCCACTTTCATCCAAAAGGAAGGACATCCTAGCCTTCCAGATGACATAGTTGGAGGCTCCCTCCAACCTATCTTGATCTCTAAGCCCAATTATAGCCATCTCTAAATCTGTCGAAAACTCCCTTTCCCTCTGCTTGGTTGTTGCTCCTGCTATACACACTCCCTTATGGAGTGAGGAAATCTGCACTAAGCTACTGTCAATCTGCACTGGGAAAATCGAATTTCTAATCTAGAAACCCTCTGAGAGAAATTTTTCCATGTGTGCTTTTCTCTTCCACCCAACGTTGATTCAGCTGCTGCAAAACCATCTGCGTCCAACCAAGGAATCTTCTCGGCGAAAATCTGAGTTGTTGCAGCTCCCCTCTTACTGTCGGAATCACTAATCTGGCCAAATTGACTTTTCTGGCAACCTGCAATTGAAAATCAAACCCTTGCTCAGCAATTTGATCTATCTATCTAGGTACTGCACAGCCTCTGACAATTTTGACCTGTTGCTCCCTCTGAACAGGGAAATTCCCTTCTCCGCTTCTAAGATTCCCGATTGATCAATCACGCTCTGATACCATGTGAAAATTTCAATACTGAAATCCTATTGCAACAACTAGAATTTATTTTTCTAATTGTTAATTAATTTAACAATTTATCTGCTACGGCAGATCCAAATAAATTACATTGCAACCTTCACAAATAAACTACAGAAAAAAAATAGCACTAGAAACTAAGAAAATTCTAGCACACATAAATTAACACAGTTATTTTTGGACAAATGTCCCCGGAATAACCCAACTTAGGAAAACCGATGCAACAACTGAGGGTTTTTATTATTATGCAACAGTGAAATCTAAGTACAATTTATGGATGCCCAACTCGCAATCCAAATAGCAAGTATCTGACAAAAAATAATCAGAGAAAATTTCTCACTCCACAAGCAATCCCAGTACCGGCTCCTCTTGAAAAACTAGTCGTCCATGTTGAGATTTTGGAGTGTTGGGGTAACATCGGATGTGCTCTAGCTCCCAAACTTTGCGGAGGGACTAGAGTACATGAGATCTCCAAGACTCAGAAAGCGATTTAAGAAATTCCATCCTGTTTAAGAGATATTTAATTAATTAATCTTTTTGATTAAGGACCCTAAGTCTAACTTAGGAAAATTAAAAGATTAAAGTTAATTAAATTAAACATCTGATGAAAATTACTTAAGTCACACGGATCAAGCTTTCTTTTAATCTTAGCCGTCAATAAGAGATTAAATCACGGTCGTTGGTTTCCCAATGAGAAAAGTATAAAGGAAAGGCTTGAGGTCAGTTGGAGAACATACACAGTGGCAGAGCGCTGAGACTAAGCTAGAATTTTAGGGCATGGTTTGCTAAGAATTTCAGAAGTGTTTCAGCTACAGCAAGGGGTAGTATTGGCGAAAGGGATGGTTTGATCCCAGGCTAAGAGTGCAACAAGAGGTAGAGAAGCAGTAGACTGAGCAGCGCAGAGGGAGCAGCAGCTACGCAGAGCAGCCACAGCCCAGCAGAGGCAGCGCAGAGGCTTCAGGGGCTAACGCAAGCCCATAAAGGGCAGCGCAGGGGCAGCAAGAAGCCAGGGTGGCGCAAGGGCAGCGTAACCCAGGGTGGGGTGACGCAGGCCCTTCCTGAGCAGCACAGGGGCTGACGCAGACTAGCAGAGCTAACGCAGAGGGCTTCAGAGCAGCGTTGGGGTTTCTAAAGATTGAAAAGGGCTGAGTTCTGTAAATCCCGTTTGAGGGTGTGAATCAGTGAGTTTTTCTTTCTCCAGAACAGAGGTATAGCTGCAGTTTATTTCTTTGTCGGGTTAACTATTTTGGTGCACAGATTTGTTGTACTTAGATTCTACTTAATAATAAAACCCTGCAGTTGCCAGAAAATCGATTTTCTCGCATTGGGTTTTTCCGAGGATAGTTGTCCAGAAAATCCTTGTGTGTCACTTTGTCATTGTGCATGTATTCAGTTTAGATCTGTATGTGTAGGTTGTTAATGTATTTACTTCGATGTAATGCTGAATATTTCACATTAATAACTTAATGTAAGTAGGAGAAGTAAATCTGAAAATTAATGATGTAGGAGCATTAGCTCAGAAAAATACCTTGTATTTTTATTAAACCTAGGGGTCTCATGTTTTTAATTTCATGTAAATATTAATATTATTTTTGAGTGATTAATTATATTTTTAATTAATTATATGTGAGAATTTGTAAATGTTTCCAAACAACTGGAAACATGAGAGAAATTAGCCTTGAGATAATTTAGAATTAATGATGGAGCCTAAGATAGATTTAGTTGCAAGGTTTTAGGGATAAAGATCTAGACTTTAGGGGTGTTGAGAGATTTAGGGATTTGTTGAGATATTAAAGGGATTGAACTCAAATTAGTGCATTTTAATTTGTATAAATTGATATGAGCTCAAAGGCAAAAGAGAGCAGGTAGAATAGAATAGAGAGGAGAAGATGAGGCTTGGACAGCCAAAGCTTGTAAGCCTCTGGGCAATTGTAAGGCCATTAATGTTGAATATCCGGCAAAGACAAAGTTTGTAAGTATTTTTTGTTAATGTGAAAAGTGTTCAGAATTGTGTGTATTGATTTAATGAGCAGGTGTATATTTAATTTCTGTAAATGGGTTTTGAATTGAGAATACACATTTTATATAACTTGGAAGTGGGATTGTTGGAAAGCGACAGTTCTACTAGGAGCAACGTTTTGCAAATCGATGCTGGAATAATTAAATGGTTTTATGAATTCATGTTTTAATGTATGAACTTAAATGTCAAGAAGAGGAAATCGATTTTTGGTTCAACCCAGAGTAAATTTCTGGATCGAATGAGACAATCGATGAGGCAAAAGAGTAAATTCTTGATTGTTGGCGCAGCGTTAAATACAGGTGGAAGAATCGATTTTTATATCGATTTGTGTTGAATATGATGAAATCCTGAATCGAGTTGCAGAAAGTTCTGGTTTAACGTAGAAAACAATTTGAATAGATTTAAATTACAGTGGAAATATCTGTTGGAGTCGTGGATTGCATAAGACAGAGAACCCAAAGCAAAGCGCAGTGGAGGGCGTACAGTTTGCACCAAATCAGAAGCAATGAATCGAAGTTCAATTCAAATGGGTATTTCACATTGGTTTAAATCGATTTCACTGTTTGTTTAATGCATTGGTTAAATGACAGATTGGAATATTGAATATACACTGTGTTAAAGAACTGTATCCTCAATGTGAAATCGAGCCTGCGTGCTAGGGAGACACTCAGCAACGCACAAGGAATTTGGCCTGTCAAGAATCGTTGGATGTAGGTTCTGAACAATGCGTGTAATGAAGTTTTTTTCATAAGAGGCGCAGAATTCCTTTTATACTCTGTCTATTTTGAACAGAACAGTGAATCGATTAGTAGTAGAGGCGCCTTTATGAAGTTTCAAAATCAACCTGTGAGTAATTGAAATGTCTGCATTGATGTGTGAGACAGTTGGCACGCTGGAATAGAAAAAGGCGCATATGTATATTGTAAACTGTGGGTTCTGTTGTCGCACAGATTGTCAGGGCACCGCGACAACGGCTCAGATTGGGGGTTATCACCCCTATCCCCAATCTCTCTATTTAAACTGTCTCCTTGCAAGTTAAGGGAGGTAGACCCTATTATAAATGAGGATGCTAAATCCAGGAGACACAGCTAAAACACCAAAAACTTGATAAAATTAACAGGATTTCACAGATCTAGATTAGATTTCACGCTTATGATCAGTGTCTTATGGAGTCATACAAAATCCCATTATGCATTTATAAACCAGTAAATGATGACTAACTGCTGCTTATTAAACCACAATTGATCACGATGATATTTTCTTGAAAATGCCACAACCGACAATAACATGAGAATGCCAGATTTCCGAAAAATAAGATATTCCAATTGAGACCCAGTTCGACAATCAAAATGTTCTATAGTCAAACTTTTAGATAAAAACAAAATTAGCACATTTGACTATTGAAATTTTGAAAAAAAATTATATTTTGTATTTTCTAAAAAAAAAATTTAGATTTTTTGGAAATTTTTATTATTTTTTTTTTTAATTTTTCTAGTCTAAAACAAGCAAAAATCTAAAAATCTAAACTAAATATTAAAAATCAAGTCCTAAAACTAAACTAAACTATAACTAAAACGAAATTTTAAGTTAGATCTAGCCTAAAACAAAACACATTAAAACTAACTAAAATCTACAAAAAATGAAATATTAAAATCGAAACTTAAATCTAACTAAACCTAAACCGAATAAAACAAATTTAACTCTAAAACTAAAACTAACAAACAAACCTAAGATCTAAATTTAAATTAAAATCTAAACAAAAACTAAATCGATGAATGATCTAAAATGGAACTAACGTTAATAAAATCGAGCTAAATAAAACTAACGCAATAAAGTCTAAACTCTAAAATTAAATCTACAACTCGAATTAAACCAAAACTAAACTATATACATAAAAAAGGGATCCGCATTGAAACATCACGTAAGGGTTATTCAAACTTTATATGTGTGTTTGCTTTGTCGTTTGCTGCAGGTCGATGGACGGAGCTGAGAAAAGACGGCGTGAGGAGTACAGGCTAGAAAATCCGACGCGAGTTAAGGCAGCGTGAAAGGAGTATGAGGGAATGCGTTTGTATTTTATTGTGGCAGCTTGCAGAAACGGTGGACAGAGGCACGATGGACAGCTGGCTTGGATCGACGGGTTTGAAGATTCAGCTTTGTCGTTTTCATTTTGTGTGTGCAGGTTAGCGTTGATGGCAAGAGATTAGATGGCAGCGTGAGGGAAAAGGAGACGTGAGGGCAAAGGGTTGATGGGCAGAGATGAAATTTGATTGGAGAGTAGCGTGGAAACAGCAGATTGAAAGGGAATCGAAGGGCAAACTGCAGATGAAGTAATGATTGAAACCCAGTACACATAAAAATTTCCCACGAATTCAGAAACTTCCTCAATTAAACTCAGATTTCATGCTCCTGTAATCAAATATGGTCCAGATTTTGCCCACAGTGGCAGCTTTGAGGCCAGATCTGGCCTTTGGAAGCCAGATTTGCCCTAGATCTTAAAAAAAAATTCGATTTGAACCTGTAACCTGCAACAATCAGCTAGATCTGAATATATACGCACCAAGAAACAATTAAACCCTCACAGATATAAAAAAATTTACAAATTTACAACTATTTTACAAATTTAAAACCCTCAAGGTCAGATTTAAAATCCATTTAGCACAATTTTCAGAAATTTAAAGTTTTAGTGAGAGGCACAAGCCTTCGAAACCCTGCAAAATCACAAATATCGTAAGATAGACCCGGAATTTAACAAATAAAGAGCTTATCAGATTTATGTTTATTGAGAGTCGGCTGGTCCAACCGAAGGCTTCCCCAGACTCCCAATCTTAAAAAAAAATTCCCTGCACACTTAGATCTGAACTTTAGACTGATAGAGATTTAAGAAAACAACATGAGACCCTTAGAAAAATCAGAATGTTATTTTATAAATCCAGAAAACTGCATAAGATACCTATATGCAGATTAATCCATGTAGGCCATCAACCATAAAATGCAAGAAACCAAGTAGCAGAGTTTAGAGACAATTCACCACATAGATCTGAGAAGGAACATCCAGATTTGTAACCCCAAAGTCTTTAGCTTTATTCCTCAAAAAGTTTACAACAGCTTCTAAGAGCAAGTGCACGATTCTGAGATCGGATCTCTCAATACTGACAAAAACCTCTAAATTTATAGGACAAGATCTCTAACGGCTAGTTTGGATGATCCTCGTCAAAATAATCTCAACCGTCCAAAAGATTTAATTATCTTTTAATCCGGAGCGTTGAAATTAAAATTTTGGGGAAAAAACGAATTTATCATTTAATTCAATTTTAATTAACTCAAAAATATTATTTTTGAGTTAATTATCCCAAAATTTTGACCTTGACTTAACCATCAGGGCCCAAGGGTCCAATATTTCTTAAAATTCTCAATATTCCCTTGGCCTGGGGCTGTCAAAAATCATTTTCCAAGGACCAACAAATTTTGCCTTTAAAGATTTAATCCTAATTTAGGACCCTAAATTAATTAAATTTCTGGTTTAGGATTTTCTTAATTAATTGACCAGAAAATTTAATTAATTGACTAAGAGGGGATTATAATTATTTTTCCAACCCTCTTTTACATGAAATAATACATTTACATACATGAAGGGGGGAAACCCATTCGTATAGACCCTCAAATAAATATCCAGTTCTGCGACTCAACATATGATCTAGTAGACCAAGTAGTTCAAACTACTTTTACAAGGACTCGATAGAACACTAGGACTCACTTAGCATGCTGATGACAAAATCCACCCTAGCTTTGGGGTGAGGCTGGAGGGAAAAACTCTGCCGATCACTTTCGTGAATCAGTGAAACAAAAAACCTCCTAGGATGGAAGTCATCAACAACATACTAGGCTTACCTAGGTTGTTACATACATGGACGGTCTTACTTAGATCATTTACATCATAAAATGCAGAATGGGTTTACATCATTATAAAAACTGTCGATCGGTGATGACATCTGGATAACGGAATCTGAATGGTGCAACCACGTCGAACATGACGAATCCCATTTGAAAAAATGGGGGTGTACTGCTATGGGGTCGTTGACAAAGTGCGGTCAACAGGTTCAAGAAATGAATGTAAGCGCCAAGGGGTTTGAACGAATGCAGAATGCCGTAATGGTAGCACAGAGAACTAATAAGAAGTCGATTTGAAATTGATGTGAGCAGAATCAATCTAACTCTGACCGAATGTTTAAGGTGAGGCGAAATTGAATTTGCAGTAGTTATATGAAGTCAGGTACAGCGTTGGCTTGGCGGAATGAGTGATAGCTTTGCAATTTGTTTGGAGGCTGATGCCAAGACTCCAACAGCGTTGCTTGAAGCCTGTCAGCATTGGGGAAACGAAGGATTCAAGCAGTATTGCGTATCTTTGCAGAAAGTTGCAGATAAAGCTTTGGATAACGCCTCTCATGATGTACAACAGAAGGCAGAGGAAGCCTTTGTACAAGTGGTAAGGAATGAAGTTGAGTTTTGGAATATGAGTTATGATGACCATAATTGAAAAGTCATTTTGGAACATTGAAAAGCTTTGTTATCTTGGAATTGGTTTTGGTGCGAAAGTATTTGAGTTTATGAAGTTGAGTTTAAAATTATAAAAGCCTGGAAATTAAGTTGAATGAAACTAATGGGCTTTTTATAAGGGGTTTTTAATACTATTTGAAACCTTCTTTGAGAAGATTGTTGGGTTGTGGTTTATGAACCAGATGTTACAAGCTTCCGTAATTGATAGCATGGGTAATTACCCGGACTCGGAGTTTTATTGGGCAGTTTTTGAAGTGCATTCTTACATACATGTGATAGGGAAGATTTTGGGTTTTGCAGGGTTACCCTGCATCAATTAACAACAGGGTTTTTGTTTGAGATATTCAGAAATTTTCACAGTCGATACCCTTGCGTAGGCCCTTTGCGCAGTCCTTGCACTGCCTCTCGCATGTGTGGCATAGTTTAGCCTCTGATCAAGTCATCCTACCTGTCTCTGCTGCTAGAAGTGACTCTTTGGGCCTCTAGAAGACTTTCTCAGCCTCTAGAAGTTGAATTGACTTCCTCCCTAGTTAAATTGAACTACTCTGTTGAAGCTTCTGTGTAGCCTTTGCGCAACTTCTGCGTGGAATACTTTTGTCACTTGCTGTTGACTCTTTAGATCTGGAAAACTTCTTCCGGACCACTTTCTCTGCTCCTCACTATTTATGCTTCTTTCTTTGGCTTTCCAGTAACTGTTGCTTCTCTCTGGAAATCAAACTGCCAAGGAATCGAATTCTCAAATGTATTCTCCATCTACCCATCAACTTCTTCTTATAATCCTCTGTTGGAGCACCAATGGCCAAGACTAAAACTTAATCAAGAGCCCAAATTAATTCTTAGTCGCTCTATGTGAGTTTCTAGAGAATTCTCACCTTATCTCAATTAATTTTGACTAATTAATCCCTCTCCCTAAGTTTAAACTTAGGAAATAATTAAAAATGAGCTAATAATCTAATTAAGACACTTCTAGGTGGAATTTTCATAAACGATTTATGGGTTATGAAGATCTCTTGTGTTTTAGCCTCTCCACAAAGTTTCAAGACTAGAACACCCTTGACGCTATAGAAACTAACATATGCTTTTCAGGAAAAGGAGATGAGTCAAAGTCACATTAAAGTCAACACCCCCTCCAATTGAAAAAGGCTTGGATTACAAGTCGAGATCCTGAAGTACATAGGTTACGTTTATGTAAATGAAATTTGTATACCATATTTGATATCTCTATACATAGGTTAAAACATCATCATAGAATAATGGCCATATGAACTTGTCTTGCTATACATTCATTCTTGGCACAAGCTACACTGGAACTGTGGCTATAAATCCACTTCAATAAGAAACAAAATGACAATAGAAATACCTATAATCCTGAGTATATCTTATCATTATCCAAACTTCAGACCTAAGTTCCTTTGGAAATCTCACTCTACAGTTACAGATAGAGCCAGAATCCCAAGAAACACTTCCATTGTAATATCCCGAAGGGAAATAAACAGTAATATAAAGCACACAAACAAGGTACACAACAAACTAAAGATAAATCACGAGACAAAATACACAATATGGAGAACACTGAGCCATTTTATTAATACTGAGAAATAAGGAAAGTACAAAGGTGATCAGAATGATGGCACCTCGACTTGCTCAAGGCAAGTGTAGAAATACTCTCAGAACAATGTGTAGAATGGCTACTCCCTCTATCAATTGTGTAATCTCCAAGCTGCTGGAAAATATTTCCGTGCTGCTACAACTGCTGAAATGAAATGAGTCTTTGGGGCTGCTCCCCAACTCGGAAAATATTGAAACTCTGGGAATGGCCTCCTCTCCCAATACCCAGAAAAGCCCAGAGAGCTTTTCGAGAATGGTTGATCCCGAAAAATACCTCCTTTGAGGCACTACGCTATCCCTCAAGGGAAAACGGTGACCCTAAAGGAAACACTGCAAAATATGGCCTCTCCCTCTGCAAAATGTCTCCAATAGGTAAGGGCTGATCCCTTCCCTAATCCTCCGGTCTGAATCCCCCAAATAACCTCAATCCGAAACCTCCCCCAACTAGAACTACATCCTCCCTCTGCAAGACTGCGTTGTCCCTCAAGGAATGCTCCCCAACGACTGAAGCTTTGATCTTCCCTTTGATCTTCTCCCACAAAATGTGGTAAGACTCCTCACCCGAGCAAGCACTCGAAGTCTCCTGGGTCTGAGGTTGGGATCTCCGCACGAAGACACCCAGTGTACTGCACAGTACATGCAGACTAGCTAAACAGCGAGCGTGCTCAATGTCAAGAGACAATCTCCAAAATGCATAATCCTCAATGAGAGAAATGAGGTAGCCTCCTCTCTATTTATCTTGGGTGAGCCTCCTCTCTCCTTGGCCCCACCGTGCTTACGTTGCCTCTCTTTGGCCCACGCTGCCAACTCAACTGCGCTGGTTGGGCCCACGTTGTCTAAGTGTGTCACCCCTCTACGTTGTCACTTGGCCCCCTTGGCCCCACCTTGACCACAACATTATATCTCCTAAGTGACTTTAGGGAATGTTTTTATCCTAAGTGTGAGCTAAGTGCTCCTTCACCCACTTTATTTATATTTTAACTTTATAAAGATAAAATTAGTCAAAATTAATATTTCCAATCAGCTGCTGCTAATTGGGAATATTACAGTCCTCCCAGCCAAAAATTTCTTGTCCTCAAGCAATGCCTGAACAAGCCTCCTCTCTAGCTGATGCTCCCCACCATCATTGTAAAATCTGTCGGGGTCCCAGATGTGCCACTGAATCTTCCTTGTCCTCTGTATCACACTGATATGGAGGGATCTCTCAATGCCAGGATCCCAAGCCATCCTGTCCAACATGAAACTCCACCTGCTCCACCCACCATCCTGCCATGCTAATGAAGTCCCCCACTTCATCAGTGACTCGCTAAAGCCTGACAGAAGATATATATAATCTCCAAGGTAGTATACAGCTCATCCATAGAAGTTATCAAGTTGTGTAGAGCTATAATGCTCAAGTCCCCTGCTAATCTCGAAGAGGTACCACCATGCTAACGCTGCGCTACTCTGATCATGAGATACTCCCCGTCATGCACAGACTGTATCCCCCTCTCCTGAGACCTAGTGGCAAGAGATCTATGAGAGAAAAACTCATCCGACCCAGGCATCGCCATGATGAGAATACCTACCCCTCCAAATGCAACTCTGAATCTATGCAGCAACAGAGAAAGTTTGCCTTGCCATCCGATGGAGGCCTCTGTGTACCTGCATGTGCCAACCCAACAGTGAACTAGATCACTCTTTGTCCTGACTCCGACCATCATGAGATAAAATGGGCTATCAATCAATTGAATCTCTGCATCCCATAGTCGGACCTGCTACACCATAGCTCTGACAACTACAGGAATCCCTCCGTGCCTCATCTCTAGTCCCTGCTCGTGACCAATATAAAGGGTCCATATATCATGGGAAAATATGATGCATGCTAACCTACCTTGTGTCGGCCACTGTGTAGTACCGATGACCGTTGGAAGCCATATGTGACAAATAGCCACCCCCTGAATGCAATCAATAGATAAATATCTGATACTCGCAATTGACTCAAGGTATGTGGATCCCTCCTGTCCCTGCCAACCATCTCCACTGGATCTGCCATCCACCCTCTCGATAATGTGTCGATACATTGTCTGGAGCCCAGACACATACTGGGATGCTACCACTGCTATACCCAGTATCCTCTGCTCATGCATGGTCTCGACATACCCTGGGAAAAGAGTGACGCATGTCTCCCTCATGACCCGCTCCCCAAGCGTAGGCTCAGCGATGACTGATGTGCCACCCCTACAGAGGATCATCTCATCCCCTGACCTGTGGCTGTCAACTAGCGCACCGACCCAGTGCCACTGCTGAGAAGTCTCTCCCCTAGTGTGCTGAGTGTCATCCAAATATCTTGGGTGAGCCTCGCGTACCCCGCTGCTCATGCCCAAAGTGCCAAAGGACAACAACAAAATTGACTGTGCCCGTGAGTGATGTAGAAGAGGGTCAGGTGCGTGAGTCCCCACAGATACCATCAAGTATCGCTCATCTGTCTCCCCATCGATCCTGGGTGAAATACCCCCAAAGGTAAGTCCGGTGTCCCTATCTGTGAGTCTCCCTGGAGGCAATACTCTAAGACCCTGTTGTGCAGCACCGTATGCCCTCGCATACCATTGATCATCCATGTACTCCACGACATGCCACTACACACTGAGGCATACCCCTATACACTGCTGGATACCCCCTACTACTACTATACCACCCTGTACCGTCTTGTGCCTTGTCTGTGTCAAGGCATCGGTCACTCCTCGCGTGTTCTCAATGTGATGTAGGACACTCCTACTCCACAATGCAGTCCTACACAGTACGGTACACCACCATGCCACTCCATGTCCATCGGTAGTCCATTGTTCAATGCTAGAGGCTCCCACACATCCTTGGATGTGATGACCTAGAGTTGTGTCTCCACATGTTGGACCACCCCTAATCGGTATCATCACCTCCACTGTCGCATCGCTATACCTGCCGACGAATGGATCATCACTCTAAACCCTCCCCGAGGGGTCCGAGAAGTGAATCTCCCTATGTGTCAGTCGTGATACCACCATTGCTCGGCTCTGCTGTGACCTCTGTGCCCCACACAAAGGTGAAGAATCCTTGGCTCCATATAAGGCACCATCTGGTGGCCTGCCAATGCCACCTCCTCCGACAAGCTCTTGCCAAGGTATGTTGATCACCCTGTGACCCCGCGTATAAGTGTCATACCAAGACAACCTAGGGAGTCTGCCCATAAACTGGTTGGCCACTGGAGCTGACCGAAACTCCCCTAGCGAATGCACATGCTCTACTGCTAGGCCAACTGTACCCTCCAAGACATAGTCAACTGACCTGCCTGGGAAATGACAGGTAGTCCCGCCTAGATCCCAAGGCTAGTCTGAGATTCCTGTATTCCCAGCACCTGAAAACTCCTGCTGAACTACACCCGGGTCCACCACGATCTCCATAACCCACTCCACCGAGTACCAACTCAAAATCTCTCGCCATCCAACCTCAACATGTGGATGCTGCACCCTGTGTAACTCTGATCGGCTCATCCCGCTATCCAAGTCAACGTATGAGATCTGACTAGGTGGCTCTGCCTCTCTCTCTCCAATGGAAAGAGGTGACCCAACAATGTTGCTAGCCCCGTCTATGCATGCCTGAAGGGCTGCTCTGACACTCCAATGTGCCCTCTAGCTGTACCATTAGGGAACCCAGCCGTTCCCCAATGTGGGCCAACTTGGCCGCTGACTTGGCACAAACCACTCTCATGCCCTCTAGCTCCTCATTCTGTAACAAAATAGCCCCTCGTACTGATGTGGCCTTCCCTTTCAAAACTAGAAGGTCGGCTCGAAGCTGATGACATCGTTGTGTGCGACCATCGTCCAATACCTCTGTATCTCCTAGTGCCTCATCAAAGGTGGATACATCTCCTGGCACCTCATCCATCTATCGCGCGTTGCTACCACCCGAAGACTCAGACACTACCCCGGTCATCACCTCAATGGATGGCACTACTGGGGTAAGCTCTACTCTCTCTACTAAGATGTCAACCGATATGGTCAAAGAAGTCTCCAACACAAGTGACCCCTGCGTCATACTGGGTGTATCCACATGCTCCCCATGATCCTGTGTGCCCTCATCCTCCAAATGCGAGGTAGCCATTTTGATGGCTTCCCCCTCCATTATTCGGTCAAGCTGGAAAGAGGTATCCAGCTTTCCCACCCGATCCCGAACCGTGAAATCAATGGATCCATCATACGTGGGAAAGGGTGTCCTCCCAGTGGTATGCTGCAACTCTGAACTCTGCGTGCTAGACCCCCCACTGTTCCTTCCTCCTTCATCCTGCCTGAGCTGACAATAATCTCTGAAGGGCAAAGCCGCTCTGAAGTTTTCCCCCATGGACTGCCAT
The DNA here is from genome assembly GCA_034641835.2 of Pinus albicaulis. Taxonomy (NCBI): domain Eukaryota; kingdom Viridiplantae; phylum Streptophyta; class Pinopsida; order Pinales; family Pinaceae; genus Pinus; species Pinus albicaulis. Next base: position 1,234,922,705 of record CM076583.1, on the reverse strand, counting down.
TCGCGGAAATAATCTCCAAAGGGTATATGATCATGCCGCCTCCCTTTCTCACTCGGTACTGGAGGTAAGAATGTAGGCATTGTGATCCTGGTTGGCCTATTGAAGGCTAGTAAACGCTAGTCACACTGTTGTGAGACCCCCATATTTTCCACCTCTACTGCGTTTGGTGGGTAAGATTCTGCCTACCCTCTTTGTTCATAGAAAAATATCCCCACGGTTGAGCCTGTATGATGCTATGATACCACTGTAATATCCTGAAGGGAAATAAACGGTAATATAAGCACACAACAAGGTACACAACAACTAAAGATAAATCACGAGACAAAATAGACAATATGGAGAACGCTGAGCCATTTTATTAATACTGAGAAATAAGGAAAGTACAAAGGTGATCAGAATAATAACACCTCGACTTGCTCAGGGCAAGTGTAGAAATACTCTCAGAACAATGTATGGAATGGCTGCTCCCTCTATCAACTTCGTAATCTCCAAGCTGCTAGAAAATGTTGTCGTGCTGCTGCAACTGCTAGAATGGAATGAGTCTTTGGCGTTGTTCCCCAACTCGGAAAATGCTGAAAATCTGGGAATGGCCTCCTCTCCCAAAACCCAGAAAAGCTCAGAGAGCTTTTCGAGAATGGCTGACCCCGGAAAATACCTCCTTTGAGGCACTACGCTATCCCTCAAGGGAAAACGCTGACCCTGAAGGCAACACTGCAAAATATGGCCTCTCCCTCTGCAAAATGTCTCCAATAGGTAAGGGTTGATCCCTTCCCTAATCCTCCAGTCTGAATCCCCCAAATAACCTCAATCCGGAACCTCCCCCAACTGGAACTGCGTCCTCCCTCTGCAAGACTGTGTTGTCCCTCAAGGAATGCTCCCCAACGACTGAAGCTTTGATCTTCCCTTTGATATTCCCCTACAAAATGTGGTAAGACTCCTCACCCGAGAAAGCACTCGAAGTCTCCCGGGGCTGAGGTTGGGATCTCTGCACGGAGACACCCGGTGTACTGAACAATACGTGCAGACTAACTAATGATGAGCATCAAGGGTATTTTTTTCTTATAAATATGTTAGAAAAGGGGGTGTGACAATTTTTAATATTTTATTTAATTAATTTGTTATTTTAAATAAAATAGGAGAAAATGAGGATTTTGTAAATATCCTTTTATTAATAAAATGATATGAGAGAATTTGGGTAGTTAAGGATATAAAGGGATAAGATTCTAGTTGATAGGATTTGTTGAGATATTTTAGTGGTATTGAGATATTAAAGGGATTGAGCATTAAATTAGATCATTTTTAAAAATTGTATAAATAGGAGGGGGTTTTTGAGAGAAAAATACATTGAGATAGTTGGAGAGAGTAAGAGTGTGGTAGGAAGTGGTTTAGGAACGACCAAAGAGTACAACAAGCCCTCACAACAATTTGTAAGGGCCAAGAACATTGAATATTTGGCCAAGAATATCAGTTTGTAAGTATGTTAATTTTTTATGAAAGTATGATTTTGAGTTATGCGCCTTAATGGACTAGTTTATAGATGGTTAAATTTTGCATAAGTGAGCTTTCGAATGTTGGTTATGGTTTGGGAGTGTTAAATTTGTGATTAAGAGTTAAATCATGCTCCTTAGCTGAGTTTTTATGAATGATTGAAATCCATAATAAAGAAGTGAAGTGATGAATCTGTGGTAATAGACTTGCTGGCAACTATTTGTGGAAATAGATAAACATTTGTGTTGAAATCCAAAGTGGAAATTTAATTGAAATCATCGAATTGGAAATTCGATCACTATGGATCGATTTTAGGGAGAAAAACTTCCTGTATCAGTAAATTGTTAGTTATTGTTTGAAAGAGGGCGTTAGTGTATATGATTGCCAAGAGTTCTGTATGACCATCTCTGAAAATGCAGTACGCTGTCCTTGTAAAGAATGATCTTCACAAATTTGAAACAAACGCACAGAGCATTAATGAAACGCTGGTTATTTAATTACAAAATGGAATGGTGAGTCGATTTAAAAATGGAATGAAAGATGTTTTAAATGAAATCAGAACATATGGCAGTGTTTGCAGCGTAAATGTATTAATGTCTGGCTTTTAAATGCTGCAAGAACAATAATGCGTTGAATTTCATATTGTCTAAAGTCCAAATAGGTTGCAGAAGAATGAATGCAATGTTAATGAATGCCGGAAGGGTGTTTTAAAGGAACTCAACATCGTGGAAGACCTGATCGAATGAAATTCGATTTGACAGACTTTTAAATTTGCAGATAATTCTGTAGAACTGAAACGATTTCATTGTTTCGTTAAGAAGAACAGATTTTGTTGAGATGAAGTAATTGTGGAGTGATACTAAATATGGGATCTCTTTGTGGTAAACGCGGTTCTGATTGTGATAGCCAGCGTTATGAAATTAAGACTGCGTTTTATATCCAGCGTTATGAAATTAAGACTGCGTTTTATATATGTTTGATGTTTCATAGTTGCAGAACGAAATCGATTGAAAGTTTTTTTAAAAGGACGCAGATTATTGCCAGAGCGCTGAATAGCAGTGGGTAGACAGAGTCTGGAAATAGGAGGAGGCACGTTCTGGATTGTGAAGGTAAGTTAAAGTGTGGGCAGTTATTTGTTGACACTCGATTTGTAACAAAGCCTGAGTATTGAAATTTTACCATAGCTGGAAATAAATGCACAAATGTGTTGGTTTTGATAATCAATACCGAACTTGGAAGGTTTTAAAGGGCGCAGGTATAATTCTACCAAGTCAAAGATTTGAGATGTTGAATTAAATACCATGTATTATTTGAGCTAACTGAATATGGATTGATTTGCCATATGTTGAGAGAAGAGTGGTCATATTGTTGTTATTTGGCATTTTGAATTCTTGTCGAATTTTCATAAGTAAGGGCGCCTTCTTTTAATCCAGCACATGTGAATGTAAATGTGATGGTGTATGATATGAAATGGGTGCATTACAAGAACTAGATTTAAAAGGGGTTGAATTGAGTTGAAATATGGAATTCACTTGTTCCATAATCATTGGTTAAATTTTAATAAATATTTTGCATGACAGACTTCGAATTGGCATTTGGGGGTTTCTCAAGATTGGGACTTATGAAATTATTATTCATCCCAATGAAATGATTTTATACAATGGTTTTAAACCACATGTTTGGAAAAGCTTCCACATGCAAATAATGAGTTGTGAAATTGCCAGCTATTGAGATTAAGAGTTGGGCATTACTGAGCATGTTTGTATGCATTGGAGATTGGAGATCCTGGTTATTGCAGGCTAGCCCTGCATCAGCTAAACAGCAAGCGTGCTCAATGTCAAGAGACAATCTCCAAAATGCATAATCCTCAATGAGAGAAATGAGGTAGCCTCCTCTCTATTTATCTTGGGTTAGCCTCCCTCTCTCCTTCGCCCCACCGTGCTTACGCTGCCTCTCTTTGGCCCACGCTGCCAACTCAACTACGCTGGCTGGGCCCACGCTGTCTAAGTGTCTCACCCCACTACGTTGTCACTTGGCCCCCTTGGCCCCACCTTGACCACAATGTTATATCTCCGAAGTGACTTTAGGGAATGTTTTTATCCTAAGTGAGTCATATTCTCCTTTTCACCCACTTTATTTATACTTTAACTTTATAAAGGAAAAATTAGTCAAAATTAACATTTCCAATCAGCTGCTGCTAATTGGGAATATTACAGGTAGACTTGACATTGCTTGATTAGCATTGATTGTTCCAAACCCCAAATGATGATGGTTATGCTAGCATTGAGCCAAGGTAGGCTTACCGTCACCGATGGACCAATGCTAAGCATATAAGCATATTGGTGCCACATCACCCCTCTAGCCCTTTAGAGATTGATGTAAGGCCCCTTGGTGATGATGTCTTGGTATGGAGGCACTTTGGAGGAGTACCCATAGACATGGAGCTACTTTTTGGAGAATGGAACACTCATTAGCCTATTTGTCACTTGTGGCATTTTAGGCTCCCTTGGAGACAACATCATAGTGGAGAGCGTATTTTTCCCACGCTGCGGCTCGTCATTTATTGTTGTGTTTTTCATCTACATTGAGGTTGGCTTGTAACCTCACACTTGTTGAACACTCAAAAAAACTTGTATTAGAGCTTTTTTGAAATTTTGTAAAAATAAGGGTTTTAATCCTCATACAAATATAGGGTCCCCTTATTTCATTTTTATTAGCTCACATATTATGACTATTCTCTAGCAAAGAATGTGAATTATTTGTTTTTCACTACTTGGGCAAGATGTGACTCTTCTATAGAGTGAATTTCTTTTGGAAATGGTACTTTGCATGGAGATGTTTTTTTGGGATTGAAAGAAGTGCTTCTTTGCATAATTTTGTAAGCTTCATGCTTTATCTTCTATATTTTGCATATTGTATGTATGAAGCAGGGCTTCTATTTTATGCCATGACTAAATTCTAAAGCTACATTGAAATCTTGCTACATTATTGCATGCAAAATTGTTCTCTTCAAAGCCTATAAGGAAACTTTGATTATGCATTCATTATATTTAATTTCTTCCCTTAGGGTAGATTTCTCGTCTTTGATAATTGCTTACAAATGTTGTTGCCTTCTTAATAATGTTTATTATGTTCTTTTCATCAAGAAATAACCAAACTTTCAGAACATGAAGATTGCAAGAAACAAAGAACACAAGATATAGGCCCCAAGCCAGGGCGAAAACCCCACAAGGGGGAAAACCCTGAAAAAATTCTCTTCTTATAGAATCAAATCAAAGTGAAAAATCCAATGACAAAAGTCTAGTCCTTCAAGATGCCAACTCAAGCCCTTCTTAATCATAGGAGATAATATTAGGTTCAGCCACAGTAGCTCACATTATTCTTATAGATAATTTCCCACAAAAAAACTTTCATCGTCACAAAAAACTTGCATCATCTGAAATCCAGGAAGCCCACATTTCCTTGCATATGCATGGCCTCAGAAATTTGCAAATCCTTACAAGAACAAAGCCTCTAAACTTCACATGTCTCTGCATCAAAACCCATCACAGAAAGCACCGATTTTCTTGCCGAATTGGAGAAGGGCACATGCTAATATATAGTTGTTCTCATATGCGAAAAGACATATCCTTTCAGTGAGCCGACTTGACATCTAGGAGGTTCGAATTGGCTTCTTCAGGTGAATTGACAAAAATTATATTCTTTTAAAAAAACTTTTTCTTTTTCCTTAAGAAGTCCAGCTAGGACTTTAACTCAATGAATCCTAAAAGCATGAAGAAAATGCTTATCTAATGAAATAAAAAATTATTTTTCTTCTTTTCTATTTTTATATCAAATACGTAATGATACAAGTACAAGAATAATTATGAAGAAAAAACCTAGTTACATTTTCCAACACCTAAATGGACCCAAAACACCCCGGGGGTAGACTTCACATTGTTTGATTAGCATTGATTGTTCCAAACCCCAAATGATGACGGTTATGCATAAGATGACAAGGTAGGGCTTGCACGTCATTGATGGACCTGAATGCTTAAGCATATTGGTGCCACATCACCCCTTTTTACCTTAGAAGGCTCATGCAGGCCACCTTGGTGATGACACCATGGATTTGGAGGCACCTTAGAGGCATACCCATGGACTTTGTACTATTTCTAAGAGTATGGAGCACTCATGACCTATCTGTCACATGATTGTGGCATTTTAGGCTCCCTTGGAGGATGACATCATAGTGGAGGAGCTTATTTTCCCACACGTGGGCCTTTTGTCATTTATTGTTGTGTTTTTTTATCTACATTGAGGTTGGCTTGTAACCTCACACTTGTTGAACACTCGAAAAAACTTGTATTAGAGCTTTTACTTGAAATTTTGTAAAAATAAGGGTTTTAATCCTCATATAAATATAGGGTCCCCTTATTTCATTTTTATTAGCTCACATATTATGACTATTCTCTAGCAAAGAGTGTGAATTATTTTTTTTTCGCTACTTGGGCAAGATGTGACTCTTCTATGGAGTGAATTTCTTTTGGAAATGGTACTTTGCATGGAGATGTTTTTTTTTTAATTGAAAGGAGTGCTTCTTTGCAGAATTTTGTAAGCTTCATGCTTTATCTTCTATATTTTGCATATTGTATGTGTGAAGTAGGGCTTCTATTTTATGTCATGACTAAATTCTAAAGCTACATTGAAATCTTGCTCCATTATTGCATGCAAAATTGTTCTCTTCAAAGCCTATAAGGAAACTCTAATTATGAATTCATTATATTTAATTTCTTCCCTTAGGGTAGATTTCTCTTCTTTGAGAATTGCTTGTGAATGTTGCTGCCTTCTTATTAATGTTTATTATGTTCTTTTCATCAAGCAATTACCAAACTTTCAGAACATGAAGATTGCAAGAAACAAAGAACACAAGATATAGGCCCCAAGCCAGGGCGAAAACCCCACAAGGGGGAAAACCCTGAAAAAATTCTCTTCTTATTGAATCAGATCAAAGTGAAAAATCCAATGACAAAATTCTAGTCCTTCAAGAGGCCAACTCAAGCCCTTCTCAATCATAGGAGATAATATTAGATTCAGCCACAGTAGCTCGCATTATTCTTAGATAATTTCCCACAAAAAAACTTTTATCATCACAGAAAATTTGCATCATCTTAAATCCAGGAAGCTCGCATTTCCTTGCATATGAATGGCCTCAGAAATTTGCAAAACCTTACAAGAACAAAGCCTCTAAACTTCGCATGTCTCTGCATCAAAAACCATCACAGAAAGCACCGAATTTCTTGCCGCATTGGAGAAGGACGCATGCTAATATATAGTTGTTCTCATATGCGAAAAGACACATCCTTTCAGTGAGCCGACTTGACATCCAGGAGGGTCGAATTGGCTTCTTGAGGTGAATTGGCAAAAATCATATTTAAAAAAAAAAAAAAAAACTTTTTCTTTTTCCTTAAGAAGTCCAGCTAGGACTTTAACTCAATGAATCCTAAAAGCATGAAAAACATGCTTATCTAATGAAATAAAAAAATATTTTTGTTCTTTTCTATTTTTATATCAAATACATAATGATACAAGTACAAGAATAATTATGAAGGCAAAACCTAGTTACATTTTCCAACACCTAGATGGACCCAAAACACCCCTCGGGTAGACTTCACATTGTTTGATTAGCATTGATTGTTCCAAACCCCAAATGATGATGGTTATGCGTAAGATGACAAGGTAGGGCTTGCACGTCATTGATGGACCCGAATGCTTAAGCATATTGGTGCCACATCACCCCTTTTTACGTTAGAAGGGTCACGCAGGCCACCTTGGTGATGACACCATGGATTTGGAGGCACCTTAGAGGTATACGCATGGACTTTGTGCTATTTCTTGGAGTATGGAGCACTCATGACCTATCTGTCACATGCTTGTGGCATTTTAGGCTCCCTTGGAGGATGATATCATAGTGGAGGAGCTTATTTTCCCACACGTGGGCCTTTTTTCATTTATTGTTGTGTTTTTTATCTACATTGAGGATGGCTTGTAACCTCACACTTGTTGAACACTCAAAAAAACTTGTATTAGAGCTTTTACTTGAAATTTTGTAAAATTAAGGGTTTTAATCCTCATATAAATATAGGGTCCCCTTATTTCATTTTTATTAGCTCACATATTATGATAATTCTCTAGCAAAGAGTGTGAATCATTTGTTTTTCGCTACTTGGGCAAGATGTGACTCTTCTATGGAGCGAATTTCTGTTGGAAATGGTACTTTGCATGGAGATGTTTTTTTGGGATTGAAAGAAGTGCTTCTTTGCAAAATTTTGTAAGCTTCATGCTTTATCTTCTATATTTTGCATATTGTATGTGTGAAGTAGGGCTTCTATTATATGCCATGACTAAATTCTAAAGTTACGTTGAAATCCTGCTCCATTATTGCATGCAAAATTGTTCTCTTCAAAGCCTATAAGGAAACTCTGATTATGCATTCATTATATTTAATTTCTTCCCTTAGTATTGAATTCAGTATGCCTCCAAGACCTTGTCACTGCTCTTCTAGGCTCCTTATGGTGATCTTCCTTTATGCACTATACTGCACCAGCATTAGGGAGACTCTGTCTCTAATCTAGCAGCCCTAACCGATGTGCTTCCTTTTGTTCCTTACCTTGTCACTCACTAGACTTCTCCTCGGCCTTCTTCTTGTACTCAAGATACACAAGACCATGATATCTTCTTTGTTGTGGTAACGCAGTATGTACTCGTCAGATATGGACCGAAGACCAAGGCTTATATGTAGCATTACTTTACTGTTGTAGTTACCCCTGAGATGAGCGAGACATATGACTGTCCTCCTTTGAGAAGCCTTCTCCTTATGCACTGAAATTCGGATCTCTATTACAGACTTTGACCGAGATGAACAGACCCTTCTTCTTCGCTAAGATGTGTAGCTCCTTCGTACCTACTTCAGAATGTGTCTCACACCTTTTATTGTGAACCCTTTACTGAGGTGAATAGACCCAAGACCGAGTTGTGTGAATGCCTTTCTCTTCGCTGTAATGTGTTCCTTCTTCGCACTGACCTCAGACCTTATCTTGCATTTCTCCATAGAACTTGACCGAACTGATCGGCCCAAATGAGGCCGCAATCCCTCCTCTATATAGGGACTGTCTCCATCTTCTAGGCCGACATGTATTTCTGTGGGTGCGCCGACTTGAACAGTTGTTTGTGGGCCGACTTGACAATGAGTGTCTCCAACATATTTGAGTCGTCTTCAAGGAGCATGTTGACAAGGTCTTTGGAGCATATAATTACATCAATGATTGTCCTTTACAAGTGTAACAACCCTCCATATACATGATTCTAAATTATAGATTTATGACAAGATGACAAACCCATAATACATCAAGAAGAAGTCTTTGACCTATAATAAAAAGTTAAAACTCCTTGCTCATGAAACACATGATGCAAGTATTACAAAATACATTTTATTATCTTTGTCTTCTTCATTACATAAATTCATAATTACAAGTCATTATGAAGACTAAACCTAGTTACACTTTTCAACACTCCCTCTTAACTAGGGAGGTATTCATACTAGTACATGATCACTCTCAATCTAAAGAATCTCATAAGAAGAATTCGATTGGTAATCCCATCGGTATAGCATCATATCAACCAGCATTGTCATAGTGCAAGGCCTTGACTAACAGCTCCATCTCTCCATGAGATCCTTGAGCTACAATGCTGGCGAGACCAATGATGAGTAGACACCCTCATAATTGTCTCTCTTGGATCATATACCACCCGGGTTCATTCAGGATATTTCCACCGGGACTATTCTTACTATTGGATTCCCAGTCCTTAAAGAATATATGTCCTTCCACGACTACTCTTTCCTTGGATGCCCTAACACATCCTGAAAAGAGTATCGGATGGCAGATGATTACCCAATCCTTCATTCTGTCTTCCAGGTGAAGACCAAAATAATGTGTCTATCTCTCCCTCTCAAGAAGGGAGGACATATTCCACAAAGGAATGTACTCATTCCTATACAAGGAATGTACCTAAGCTCCCTCTCGACTTAGGAATTACCAAGTTTCTTCTAAGTAAGAAACTTATTACCAGGCTCCCTCTTAATCAGGGACCTGCAGCAGCAATGATTAAAACACCCAACTGCTCATGAAGAAATCCTTCCTTTAATGTCATGAATTTTCTTTGTTGTTGAGGAGTCTTCATCTTTGGGATCTCTCATAGGACACAGATCATCGATCACTTTCATCCAAGAGTCATGTCCTCTATCAAAAAGTGATCCATTAATCTTCTCATCTGCTTTAGCTTCATGCCATGTTGCTTTCTTTCAAACCATACTTCTTCCAAGGATCTTTCATCCTGCCATATGGTTATCAACTTGTGGAAGGTATATGCTTCCTTTTGGCAGCCTTGCATAAGCACATCAGATATTAATTATAGATATGAACTTTTAAATCAAAAGTTACCTTAGTGATGGTCTTTCACCATGACATATTCTTGTAGGCATCGACATCCATCATTACAGATTGACACATCTCTAAAGATATGTATTGTCAAGGATCTCCATATTTTCCAGACTTCTATCAGAGTCTACAAATCTTCCCAGGGGATTTTCTAGTCAAGTATTCTGGGCTTCCTTGGATCTTGATTGCTTTTGATCATGGTTTCACTTCTCACGATCTCTTCCTTCGTTTCTCCACACAATTTTATTTCATTTCCAGGAGCTTCATTATATAGGTCCTTGATTGTGTTCAACAACCTCATATTCTATATGAGGACATATTATGTTGATTTCATCTGATGTGGATCATGCCTTTTGGAAACCTGTAAGGAAATTCTATGTTTTTTGTTCATACTTCTAAAGATAGAAGTATACTACCTACAACCATATGATATGAATTCACAACTTCCAGTGTAAGCATAAATATACATGTACCTCATCCCTTTTCTTTTGAGTCATCCTGCAACAGTTTTCCTTAGAATGAAAAAGTTTCATTCTCTTGACCTGCTTCATCAATATGTCATCACATCTTAATCCTAGAATTTTGCAAATTAAAATTCTCAATGAAACCTTTTGCTTTCTTTCTAAATAGTGGATCCAACGAGGATTTCATTAGAAAATGTCAGCACCCGTTTCCATATTGATTGTTGAATGATGACCCTTATCTTGATGACTACCTTCTATAAATGTTGTTTTTAGTGAGGTTCCCAAGAGCTACTATTTCCATAGCATGGTTGCCACATCAATGTATTACAGACATCCTCCTATGACGAGTGCTCCTTCAATGCTTCCATCGTGATGCCAATTCTAAAGTCACGTATCTATCTAATATACGATGCTTCCTAACATACTATTTTACAAACAAAAGATACCTCTTAAATAAGAAGATGATCTCAATCATAATAGAGATCTTTTATTCTTCTTTCTTAGGTTTCTTTTAATCGGGTTCTTCCATTTCTCCGGCGACATGGGCTTCTTCCTTTTTCCTCTTGTCCTTATTACATTTGGGACAACCTTCTGATAGTGCCCAAGTTCATTACATCCATAGCATCGTATCTTATCCATGTTTCTCCTTTATTTTGAGGACAAAACTTACCAAATCTTCCCTTTCTTCTTGACAAGGCAACATAGGCCTGATTTTCTTCATTTGATCTTGTATCAATTTTAGCTTTTAACCTTGTCTCTTCTATCTTACATAGAGATCATTGATCCTAAAATGGTGTTGCTTCTTTCTTCCCATAGATACTTGAAGTGAAGTTTCCTCATCCCTCCAGTAGAGAATTCAACACCATTGTAGTCATTTCTCTATCAGACATCACTTCTCCCAATTCCTGTAGTTGATCTCGCATTTCAGAAATCTTCATAAAATATGAAGTGATTCCTTTCTCTCTTGACAGCTTCAACTTGTATAGTTCTTGTCTCAAAGATATTACATCTCCTGCAATACTCACCAAGAATAGCTCCACCAATTTGTCATATATCTATTTTGAAGATTCTAGTTTTGATAAATAGGGGATGAGAGAGTCCTTTATGGATTCTATAAGAATCCTTTGGGCTCCTATGTCTCCCTTCATGTATTTGGCATGTGCTTGAGTATCTTCTTTTGAGGGTCTAGTTGCTAACCCTTTGATATAGTCCATGACTTCATTCTCAGTAAGATTTAGATATGTCCTTTTCTTCCATGCAAGAAAGTTTGAAACCCCAACCAGTTTGTTGTTTTCTTTGCAAAAAGACATTTTGAAAGGTTCAAATGAAGTCATAAGGATACTTACTTGAGTAGATGCTTTTCTTCTTCTACCAGCTTCCTTGATGATGATGATGGCAGCAAGAGCTCCCTCTTAGTTGTGAAAGGAGCTAGATCACCTTCGCTCCTTGATGATGATGATGATGAAGGATGGATTGATGATTGCTTCAGCAAAATGATGGTTTGATGATGTCTCCAACAATGTTGACTTGGCTTCAGTCACGAGATAGCTTTAGATTTCTTGAAGATAAAAATCAATTCCTTGATCTTGCTTCTCTTGAAAGGAACTTGATGTATAAATCCTTTAAGGTCTTTGGTCTTCTTGAGATGGCTTTCTAATTTCTGCAAACTACCTCTTTTGAATGAAGGTCTTCTTAGATCTGAAGATTGACTCTTCAATGTAGATATCTGACTTTTGCTTGGATGCCTTCTAGAAAACTGATCCTTGATCTCTGGATACTTGTGTGTCTTCTTGTCAAATAGCCCTTTCTTGTCTTCAGCACCTTAGCTCCGATACCATGTTGAGAATTTAGTAGGCCAATATTTAATTCAATTCTCTTACCTAATATTACTTTTGTTATACTTGTTATGCTTCTTTTACTTAGATCTTATCTTTGATAGCTTATTATGTATTTCATCAAGTCAATTATCAAAACACAAGAGACACAAATTTTGGGCTCTTCAAGCGAGGGCCAAAACCTCTCCCTCTTATAGATCTTCAATTGACGAGTACCATAGCCATGACCTAGACCCTTGACTTCAGTATACCTCCAAGACCTTGTCACTGCTCTTCTAGGCTCCTTATGTTGATCTTCATTTCTGCACTATACTGCACCAGCACTAGGGAGACTCGGTCCCTAATCTAGCAGCCTAACTGATGTGCTTCCTTTTGTTCCTTATCTTGTCATTCACTAGACTTTTCCTCGACCTTCTTCTTGTACTCAATATACAGAAGACCGTGATCTCTTCTTTGTTGTGGTAACGCAATATGTACTCCTTAAATATGGACCCAAGACCAAGGCTTATATGTAGCCTTACTTTACTGTTGTAGTTACCCCTGAGATGAGCGAGACATATGATTGTCCTCCTTTGGGAAGCCTTCTCCTTACACACTGCAATTTGGATATCTATTACAGACTTTGACCGAGATGAACAGACCCTTCTTCGCACCAACTTCAGATAATGTCTCACACATTTTATTGCGGACCCTTTACTGAGGTGAATAGACCCAAGACCAAGTTGTGTGAGTGCCTTTCCCTTCTTTATAATGTGATCATTCTTCGCGCTTACCTCAGACATTATCTTGCATTTCTCCACAGAACTTGACCAAACTGATTTTCCCAAATGAGGTCGTAGTCCCTTCTATATATAGGGACTATCTCCCTCTTCTAGGCCGACATGTCTTTCTATGGGTGAGCCGCCTTGAACTATTGTTTGTGGGCCGACTTGATAAGGAGTGTCTCTAATATATTTGAGTCCTCTTCAAGGAGCATATTGACAAGGTCTTTGGAGCATATAATTACATGAATGATTGTCCTTTACAAGTCTAACAACACTCCATATACATGACTCTAAATTATACATTTATGACAAGATGACAAACCCCTAAAGACATCAAGAAGAATTCTTTGACCTATAATAAAAACTCCTTTCCCATGAAACGCATGATGCAAGTATTACAAAATACGTTTTATTATCTTTGTCTTCTTCATTACATAAATTCATAATTACAAGTCATTATGAAGACCAAACCTAGTTACACTTTTTAGAAGAGGCCATATAGTACTTTCTTTAATCTGCATACATATGCCTTTCTACCCTCGACTTCAAATCCCAAGGGTTGTTCTATGTAGACTTCTTCATCTATTGTGCCATTCAGAAACGCAATCTTGACATCCATTTGATGGATGTTCCATCCCATCGATGCAGCCAGAGAGACTAGTGATCGAATCGTTGTGTACCTTGCAGTGGGAGCAAATGTTTCTTCATAATCAATGCCTTCAAGTTGAGAGAAACCTCTGGCCACAAATCTATACTTCCACCAATCGCATGTTTGATCTTGTAGATCCACTTGGAAGTGACCACATACTTGTCTTTGGGCCTAGGTACGATCTTCCAAACTCCATTCTTCATGATAGATTGGTATTCTTTATTCATGGCATTCTTCCATTCAGGATTTTTACAGCCTCTTCAAAAGTGGATGGTTCCACTTCTATTAAATTTGTCATGTATGCAACATACCCGGAATATCTTTTGGGTTTCCTACTTCAAAAGTCCCCTTCGTTGCCCCATGACCTTGTGCATCGAGTAATGTGGATTTCAACCAAATAGGTCTTTTCCTTGTATCAGGTATGACCACCAATTGAATAGGTTCACTGGGACCTTCTTCTTCATGGTGAGATTCCTCTTCTCCCTTGTTCAGTTCTTCCTCAAATACCAGAAGTTCTTCATCATCAAAGTCCATGGAAAGATCTTTTGATTTCTTGAATGTTATGCTTTCATCAAATATGACATCATGACTAACTTCTATGTGATGTCCATCCTTCATGTAGATCCTATAAGCTTTTGATGAGTTACTATACCAAACAAAGGTTCCCTTCATTCTGAAAGGATCCAGCTTCTTTCTTTTGTCCATTGGTATATGGATATATACAGGACACCCAAAGATTCAAAGATGATCTATAGATGGATTCTTTCCAGTAAATACTTCTTCCGAAGTTTGTCCAGAGATCTGTGAGGACATCTATTTTGAATGTAGACTATTGTCTTTGTTACCTCTTCCCACAAGAACTTTGGTAGATCTTGATCATGAAGCATTTCTTTTACACTTTCTTCAATGGATCTATTCTTCCTTTCTGCAACACCATTTTGTTAGGGTTTAATATGGGACTATCAGCACCCTCTTAATCCTAAACTCCTTACAGAATTCTATGATCTCCTTGGATGTATATTCTCCTCCATTATCAAATCTTAAAACTTTAATTTTCCTTTCTGTGAGATTTTCCACTTCAGCTTTGAATTCTTTGAATTTTTTGAATACTTCATCCTTGGTCTTCAATAGATAAACCCAGGTCTTTCTTGAATGATCATCTATAAAAGCAACATAATATAGATGACCTCCAAGTGATTTTGGAGTCATAGGACCACACACATCAGAGTGAATAAGATCCAGGATTTCTTTTGACCGTGAAGCACTGCTTCCAAATGGTCTCTTTGTTGATTTGGGTAGCATCGGATGTGCCCTAAGTCTCAAATTTGGCAGGGGGACTTAGACACATGTATTCCAGAGAACCCAAAAACCGTTTGTAAAAATTCCACTCAGAATGAGTTTTATTAAAATAATTAATTATTTTAAAGTGACCCTAAGTCTAAACATAGGAAAATAAAATAATTAAAGGGTATTAATAAAATAGAGTGTGAATGTTCTAGAAAAGGCGAAGATCAAGTCAAAAGCTAATCTTAGCCATTGATTAGTGATACTCTCAATTGTTGAAGTTTCAACGAGAAGATTATAAGAAGGACTTGAAGGGTCATTTGGAAAATACATTGAGACAAAGAAAGGATCAAAAGATCGAATTTCTGAAGTGAGCAGTGCTCAAAGGAAAGATCGGTCTACAGATTCTACATGGAGAGGGGTAGTAATTCCAGTTGGAAAGTCTATTCCCGAGTCGAAGAATACACAGCAAAGAAGACAAAAAGCAGTAGCAACAGAGGCAGCGTAGCAGCTACGCAAATCCAACGCAGAGCCATGGAGAGGCAGCGCTGCAGCCTTAAGGAGGTTTGTTATTCAGCCGAGGATCAATCAAATCCAGTGTCGGAGAGCAAGGAAGTGAGACCAGAAGGAGCCAGAGGGCCAGATCCAGCCAACAGAAGAGCCAGAACATAGAAGCCACGCAATCCCCACAAAAAGTGACACAGAGATTGCGCAAAGGTTGTGGAGGGCTTGCCATCCAAGGTTTTGGCCAGTTAGGCTTCCAGTGTCAATGTGTGAGGTAATCTCACCAGCTTTCCTGCCAGTTAGATTCTCTTTGAGGATAGCCAGCAAGGCATCTAGTTTGTCTTCAGAAAATTACTGCATGAGATATAAACCCTTGGTTCTTGCACTAGTTTTCCCGGATTGGGTTTTTCCAGGGACATCAGTCCAAAAATAACGGTGTCAAATGTGTCTATGATTTTCTATTGCTCAGATCTTGTTTCTGCACTTGTTTTTCTTCTGTAGTTTTATTTGTGAAGGTTGTAGTGAATGGATTTAGATATTTTCTTGTAGAATAAATAAATTTAAGTAAATAACAAATAGAAGACTTTCCATCAATTGTTGCAATAGGATTCCGGGTGGTACGAATTTTCACAAGGTATCAGAGCTTGTGTAGCTCAGTGCAAGAGGAGCAAGAGAGCAGATCCAACAAATTCAGCGTTGTAGCAGAAACCGAGGATCAAAGAGTTGCATAAGCAGTAGATCGATTTCCCAGTGAAATGCGCAGTCCAAGCTAGGAGGGCTAGATCAGCAAGGAAAATCTCTCTCTGAGTGAGCCGATAGAGAGGTAGGATTTTTCTAGTTTGCAGTTTTCCAGAGGAAAAAGAAGCAACGCAGTAGATCTGCGTAGATGAGTCGCTGGAGGGAGGCAGTTTTCTGTGTAGCAGTGATTGTTGATGCTGAAAGCGTCAGAAGAGAAATCTGGAGACACTTTGAGGGAATTTTCTTCCTCAAGGAATTCCAAGACAGGGAATTCTATTTTTCAAGATCTGAGTAGCAGTTTTGGGTGGTAGATCTACCATCTCCAGCAGGGAGTGTGTAGGCCAGGGCAAAGCTGCGCAGAGGAGAGAGAGGGAGGTAGTTCGACATCTTTTTTCAGTCGGCAGAGATGGCAGCAAGTGGACTGAGAGATCAAGATCGGTTGGAGGGAGCCTCCAACTATGTGATCTGGCAGGCAAGGATCAAATGCCTGTTGGATGAGCATGATCTCAAACTCTTCACCGAAGGTGTGGTGGTTGTTCCAGTAGATGCAGATTCTCTGAAGGAATACAAGAAGGATATGGCTAAAGCAAAGCGCCTGATCCTCGACGGAGTAACGGATCATGTCATGTGTCACATAACTAGCAAAGCAACAACTAGAGAAATGTGGCAAGCCTTGGAGAAGCTATATCAAGGATCTTCCAAGCAACGTAAGATGTATCTGGAGGAGAAGATGTGGACTACCGGGATGCATAAGGGTGAGCACATTGATTATTTCTTGGTTAGACTTAAAGAAACCCGAGATCAACTGGCAGTTGTGGGATCAGCTCCTTGGGCCACAGAGATGGTCAGATTGGCCCTCAACTCAATGTCCGAAGACTATCAGGTCTTTGTACAAATCATCTTGGGCATAGAGAAATTTTCGAACTAGAATTAAATGTGGGCAACTCTTCAACAAGAAGAGATGAGGAGGAACTTACTAAAGTGTCAACTTGAGGGCAGCAGCAGTGGTGGGAGGAAGACGAAGGAGGAGGAGGATAATGTGGCCCTTGCATCAAAGGGGCAGCAAGAGAAGAGGAGGAGGAAGGAGGACCTTTCCAAGATAAAATTCTTTCGATGTGGCGAGATGGGACATTATGCCACACAGTGTCCTCTCAAGAAGAGAGACAAAGAGGAGAAGCATGATCCACAGGCCGCACCTGCTAGGATCGATAAGGAGTTCGCCATGATTTCCCATATATCTCGAGGAGGGAGGTGGGGTGATTTGGAGTTGTAGACCCAGAGAGCTACACTATGGGAAAGATCCTTGAGGGGTCCACCTCTCGGATCAATAAATTGCTACAGGAGCCCAAATCAGATGTATCAGGATGGACGAGTGCCAGTTGGTGCAGAGGAATGCAGAAGTGACAATGCAGTGGTTAGCAACGCCATTGTCTGAGCAGTAGAAAGCAAAGTTGGCAGTAGTGCTGTGATGCACAATGCAGAGTCAACAGCAGCACAACAACTTCAGAGGGACAACACAAAGACTAGCAACAGGCAGACCTTCAGTACCAAGATCCATCATACTGAACACTTTGTTCAGTTTTGGATGTTTTTCAGTTGCAATAAGCAACAATATTGCAGTGCAGTAGCAGTTGGCAATGGCAGGGTCAACAGCAGTACAGATGCAGAATTTGAGAGGGAGTTACAATACGGATGCAATGTTGAAAGTGGAAGTGTCAGCAGCAGTATAGATGTAGTGGTTGCGCAGAGTTGGTGGGCAGCAATGTCAGACATCAGCAGCGCAGAGGGAGATGTTGCAGAATCAAAGCAGTACTCAACAGGGGGTATTGCTAGAGCACATTCCTTGCTAAGAGAGAGTGTTGATTTGGGTAGCATCGGATGTGCTCTAAGTCTCAAATTTGGCAGGGAGACTTACACACATGTATTCCAGAGAACCCAGAAACCGTTTGTGAAAATTCTACTCAGAATGAGTTTTATTAAAATAATTAATTATTTTAAAGGGACCCTAAGTGTAAACTTAGGAGAATAAAATAATTAAAGGATATTAACAAAACAGAGTGAATGTTCTAGAAAAGGCAGAGATCATGTCAAGACTCAAAAGTTAATCTTAGACGTTGATTAGAGATTTAATCTCGGTCGTTGAAGTTTCAACAAGAAGATTATAAGGACTTGAAGGATCATTTCGAAAATACACCGAGACGGAGAAAGGATCAAGAGATCAAATTTATGAAGTGAGTATTGCTTAGAGGAAAGATCAATCTAGAGATTCTACGTAGAGAGGGCAGTAATTCTGGTTGGAAAGTCTACTCCTGGGCGGAAGAATAGATAGTAGAGAAGACAGAAAGCAGTACCAACAAAGGCAGCGTAGCAGCGTAGCAGAGCCAGCGCAGAGCCACGCAGAGGCAATGTTGTAGCCTTGAGGAGGTCCATTATTCAGCTGAGGATCAGTCATAGTCACATCCTGTGTCGGAGAGCCGAGGTGTAAGACCAGAAGGGGCTAGAGGGTCAGATCCAACCAATAGATGAGCCAGAATGTAGAAGCCACGTAGTACCCACGCAGAGTGACGCAAAGGGTGCGCAGTGACTACGCAAAGGTTGTAGAGGGCTTGCCATCTGGGGTTTTGGCCAGTTGGGCTTCCAGTGTTAAGAGTGTGAGGTAACATCACCAGCTTTCCTGTCAGTCAGATTCTCTGTGAGGATAGGCAGCAAGGCGTCCAGTTTGTATTAAATAAATTACTGCATAATATATAAACCCTCAACTGGTCTACCAATTTTCCCGCATTGGGTTTTTCTGGGGACATTATCTAAAATAACAGTGTCAAATGTGTCTATGATTTTTTATTGCTCAGATCTTGTTTCCGCACTTGCTTTTCTTCCGCGGTTTTATTTGTGAAGGTTGTAGTGAATGGATTTCGATACTTGCGTGTAGAACGCAGTAAATAATTTGTTAAGTAAATAAAAAATAAAATAATTTAAATCGCTTGCTACAGTAGGATTCCGGGTAGTATGAATTTTCACTCTTGACATTCTTTCCTAATGCACATCCCTTGCAGACACCATCATGATATTCTTTAAGATTTGGGATCCCATCTACTATGGAACTTAGAGATTGGAGGATTTTCAAATGCAGATGACCAAATATTCAATGCCATAGTTCAAAGGAGCTTATTTCAATGTGAACTAGGTCTTGGACCATAGGAGATAATAATCGATAAAGCCTTCCTTCTCGGATGCCAATAACTTTGGCTTGATCTATACTTAAGTCTTTTCCCCAAACAACAACCTTTCCATCAATGAAGGCTAGTATATCTCCTTTATCGTCTAAGCTTGAAATAGAAAGCAAGTTTTTATGCAAACCTGGAAGATATAGAAAATTGTTGAGGTAGATGTTGCTTCCTGCTTCGAGCTTTATTGATGTTGATCCAATGCCTTTCACGGGATAGCTATTGTTGTCACCAAGTTCCACAGAGTAAGTGTATTTGCCTTTTGATAAAGTCTTCAATTGATTTCAGTGACTAGTCATGTGTCTTGTAGCACCACTATCAAACACCCAAATGTCTTCTTCTTGAAAAGTATCGAATAGGGCTAAGAAGAGACCTTCATTCCTTTCTATGAATGATATCTTCTTTGAAGAGAATAAGAAGTTCTAGATCTTCTTCATACATATCTTTAGATGATTTGCAATCTTCTTGATGAACTCCATGATGCCCTTAGACAACCTTATCTCTGATACCATGTTGAGAATTCAGTAGCGCAATGATTTATTCAATTCTCTTACTTGATAGCTGCTTATGTTATTCTTTAACTTCTTATCTTTGTTCCTTATTATTACAGTGTGCAATACATCAAACAGCTACCAAAAACAATAAGAATAGTGACACGATATATACGCTGCAAGCCAGGGCCAAAACCCCTCCTCTTGAAGGGAAAACACGTAAATCTCTTCTCATCTTATAGATTCTTCAATTGACGAATACCATGACCTAGTGACCTAGACAAATACCATCCAAGATCAATATTTGCACGACCTCCAACTGCAACTTCTTCGACCTCTCCCAGAAAGCCTAAAATTTTTGCACTGCAGCTGCTGCACCTTCATAAGGAGACCTCAATCTCGTTGTTTGGGTTCCTCCTTCCCTTCGCTTGTCTTTTTTGGAGATGTAGGACCATAGACAAACCCTAGAACCCCTTTGCTTGCCTTATTTTCTTTCTCTCCACCAAGAGTGAGCTCAATGTAGCCCTAGTGCAAAAAACCTAACTTCTGCTTGTGCATAGGAGAGACAGAGACCCAAAACAAACACTTCGGCTTCCTTGTCTTCCTTCTTCGTCCTTTTCTTCGACCTTCTTCTTGCCCTCTTCTTCGCATATAAGAGAGTAAATGAATGCCTTAGGAGATCGAGTTCATCTCCTTATATAGGCCTTCTTCAAGGGTGGTGCAGCTCTTCATTTAGGTCGACTCAGTAGTTCTCTAGGCTGACTTGATCATGGAGGTATTTAGACACTTTAGAGAAAAAAAAAAATTCTCTTTACATATTACAATGTACCCATAGGATCTTCAACATATGACAATGACTCTTCAAACCTAAAAGCACCTTAAATAGTGCTTGACCTTTAAAATAAAGAACTTGAGCATGAAACCCATGCTTCAATAATAATTTTCTTTCATTTTATAATTTACAATTTACAAGGATACATTTCATACTTATGACGACAGAACCTAGTTACACATTTTTCAACAGATTTTACATTGTTCTATGTTGTTACAATCACATTAGCCCAATTCTTAACTTCGATTAACAATCAATTCAATCTTCCAGTAAACAAAAGCAATTATACATAAAACAATAAATGCAATGAACAATAAGAGACAATCAGAACCAATAACAAGAGACACCAAATTTCTTCAAAGACCAGCGAAAAACCCCACAAGGGGTAAAATGTTGAAATTTTGGGCTAGCATCGGATGTGCTCTAGCTCCAAAACTTTGTGGAGGGGCTAGAACACATGAGATCTCCAAGAACCAAAAGGAATTTGAAGAAATTCCATTTGGTGTAAAAGTTATTCAAATAATTAAACTTTTTAATAGGGACCCTAAGTCTAACTTAGGGAAATTGAAAAATTAAAGTGAATTAATTTACACATGTGATGAGAACTTTCTAAGTGACGTGGATCAAACGTCTTCTAATCTTAGTCGTTGATTAGAGATTAGATCACGGTCGTTGGTTTGTCAACGAGAAAAGTATAAAGGAAGGGCTTGGGGTCAGTTGGAGAACACACACAGTGAATCTAAGAGATTGAGTTATTCTGACGGAACAGTGCTCGGACGAAGATCAGATCTGAGAGATTTATAGTGAGGGTTGGATGCAGTGATTGGTCGAAGGACCAAGGATACAACGCAGAGCAAGGGCAGCAGAGATGCAGTGGAGCCAACGCAGCCATCAGAGGCTGTGACGCAAACCCTAGAGAGAGTGACGCAGGCCCACATAGGGGCAGCACAGAGCCTCCAAGGAAAAGTTTGAGATTCACTTGAGACTAGGGTTTTTAAGTCGGTAGGGCTGAATCCAAATTCCGAGAGAAGCTGATCAGCACAAAGCAAGGTTGGCGCAGTCCCTCAGCCAGGGCCACACAGCCTTATGCAGTGGCAGCGTAGAGACTGTGCAAAGCTAGTTGGGGTTTCACCAGTGAAAAATCTGGATCAGCCAAGACTTGCGGGAGTGAGGTAAAACTCACATTTCTCTTGTTGCCGAGGTTTTCTCTGTTGGGTGAGCCAGATAATGGCACCCTAGATGTACTCAGAATACTGTTGCTTAATAATAATAAACCCTCAGATCTGCTGCACCAGTTTTCCTGCATGGGGTTTTTCCGAGGACATTTGTCTGAAATATCACGTGTGTCCTTTGTCATATGCGTGTGATGTTCAGTAATGATCTGTAATTGTGTAGGCTGCTAGTTGTGTTTACTTCGATGTTTTTCTGAATATTTTCAATAAAATAACTTATGTATAATAAAACAACTAGGAGAAGTAAACCAATATTTAGCAGTAAGATTTTTGTGCTCAGAAATTTTCACATCGTATCAGAGCATTGCAGATCAAGTTGAAGCCATCAACAAGGGGCTGAAGATTTTTGTTGCAGGAAGCGTAGTTGTAGCAGCACAAGTCCGGGAGAAGGCAACGCAGCACCAGGAAGGACGCAAAGCTAATGCAGAGGCTGATGCAGGCCATAGTGGGTGACACAGAGCCTGTCAGGTTCACATTGGGCTGAAGTAGTGGCTAACGCATGCCTTGAAGGGTAACGCTGGTGAGGCATCAGTTCTATCAGTGCAGAACAGTGCGTAGCAAAGGTGACAAAGTGAGGGGAAACAGTCCCTCAGCAAACTTTTTCCAAGAAGTTTGAGATTCGATCAAGAGGGTGATCATAGAGGGTTGATTCAGTAGAATTGGCGGAGGATTTCCGAGAGGGAAATCAATTGTCAGAGGGAGCAGTATCTCAAGAGGGTTTCTAGCGCCAAGAAACCCAGATCTTGTCTTTTGTTGAGTGCAGCAACAGTGGAAGGGAGAAGAGTACATGTTTCGACTGTTTGAGCAGAGATGGCCCCGTACGGACTGAGAGATCAGGATAGATTAGAGGGTGTGTCCAACTTTGCGATCTAGAAAGCTTGAATCCTGACAATCCTGGAGTACGGTATCAGATGCCACGCAGAAAATGTCCTAGTTGTGTCAACCGATGCGGATGCTCTGAAGAAGTTCAACGAAAAGCAAGTGCAAGCTAAGTGCTTGATCATGGATGGAGTGAAGGATCACGTGGTCTCGCACATTGCCAAGAAGAAGACGACAAATGAGGTGTGGACAGCTCTGACCACGCTGTATCAAGGAAGCTTCGTCCAATGGAAGATGCTTCTAGAGAACCAAACGCAAGTATTCTAGATGCACAAGGGAGAAGAGATTGATCCCTTCCTCTTCAGATTGCATACTATCCGGGATCAATTGATTGCCATGGTGGCAACTCCGGATCATGGGCTCATGGTGAGTACTACCCTGAGTGCAGTCACCGATGAGTTGGAGACCTTTGTCCAAAGCATCTTGGGCAGAGTACAACTCCCAAATTGGGAAGACATGTGGGCTATCCTTCGACAGGAGGAGATCTGAAGGGTGACCAAGATGAAATTCAGCAGCGGAGGTGTCAAGGTGAAGGAGTAGGAGGAAGATGCAGTCCTAGCATCTAAGGGGCAGCGACAGCAAGGGAAGAAGAAGAAGGACCTATTCAAGGTTTGTTGCTTCAGATGTGGCGAACTTGGATACTTCATCGACACTTGTCCTAAGTAGAAGGACAAGGAAACTTCATATTCCAAGGCAGCAGTAACGAAAGGGGACAGTGGTAGTGAGGATGATGTGGCCATGAGTGCTCATGTGCCTTGAGAGAAGAGGTGGGGTGATATAGATCTGTAGAGAAGCTACAGATGGTGGTGGCAGGATCTTTGAGGTGCCCAAACTCTTGGATCACATACGAGCTACGGGAGCCTTACGACAGTAACAGAATGGCTGGAGCAGTGGGTGCAGAATATCATGGATAAGCAGCGGCAGAGTTGGTACGCTAAAGTCTGGAGCAGCATAGAGGAGAGGCAGCAACAGCGTGGAAGCAGCAGCATAGAGTTTGATGGGATTTCATCAACGCAGAGTCGATGCTTGCGCAGTGTAGTGCAGCAGACAACACAGTGCTTCAGAGAGACAACACAGAGCAGTAGCAAAGTGTGCTTCAATGAGTAGATGCAGCCTGACTGACTTGTCTGTCAATTGTTGGGTGATGGTCCTTCAGTTGCCTACTTCTCAGCAACTAGGTTGCAGTGCAGTAGTTAGCAGTGGCAATGCTATTGGCAGCATGATGCAGCAATTTGAGAGGGAGCTGCAGTACAAATGTGGCAGTGTCAGTGGCAGTGACATGGGCATTAGTACAAAGAGCAGCCGCGTAGTGGATGGATGGTAGAAGGCCAAGCATCAGCAGCGCGGAGACCGATGCCAAAGATTAGGGTGATGCTTCAATGGGGAACTATTGCTAGAGCACACTCCTCACTAAGAGGGAGTGTTGATATTTTGGAGTAGCATCGGATGTGCTCTAGCTCCGAAACTTTGTCGAGGGGCTAGAACACATGAGATCTCCAAGACCCAGAAAGCATTTGGACAAATTCCATCTAGTGCAAAAGTTATTCAAACAATTAAATTTTTTAAAAGGGACCCTAAAGTCTAACTTAGGGAAATTGAAAAATTAAAGTGAATTAATTTACACATGTGATGAGAACTTTCTAAGTGACGTGTATCAAGCTTCTTCTAATCTTAGTCGTTAATTAGAGATTAGATCACGATCATTGGTTTGTCAACGAGAAAAGTATAAAGGAAGGGCTTGGGGTCAGATGGAGAACACACACAGTGAATCTAAGAGATTGAATTCTTCTAACGGAGCAGTGCTCGGACGAAGATCAGATCTGAGTGATTCAAAGAAGTAGTGAGGGGCAGATGCAGTGATTGGTTGGAGGACCAAGAGTACAACACAGAGCAAGGGCAGCAGATACGCAAAGGAGGTAGCGCAGCCATCAGAGGGTGTGACGCAGAGCAGAGAGATGGTGACGCAGACCCACACAGGGCTGACGCAGGTGCAGCGCAAAGCCTACAAGGAAAAGTCTAAAATTCACTGGAGACTGCCGTTTCTATGACGGCAGGGCTGAAACCAGATTCTGAGAGAAGTTGATCAGCGCAGAGCAAGGGTGACGTAGTACCTCAGCCAGTGCCACACAGCCTTACGCAATGGCAGGATAGAGACAGTGTAGAGCTAGCTGGGGTTTCAACAGTGACTCATCTGGATCAACCGGGACTTGTGGGAGTGAGGTAAAATTCATATTTTTCTCTTTTGTCGAGGTTTTCTCTGTTGGGTGAGCCGGATTATAGCACCCTCGATGTACTCAGAACATTGTTGCTTAATAATAATAAACACTCAGATCTATTGCACTGGTTTTACCGCATGGGTTTTTCAGGGGACATTTGTCCGAAAAATCATGTGTGTCCTTTGTCATATGTGTGTGATGTTCAGTAAATGATCTGTATTTGTGTAGGTTGCTAGTTGCGTTTACTTCGATGTTTTTCTTAATATTTTCAGTTAAATAACTTGTGTATAATAAAACAAGTAGGAGAAGTAAATCAATATTTAGCAGTAGGATTTTTGTGCTCAGAAATTTTCACAGAAAACCCTTTCAAATTCTTCTTCTTATTAGATTGTCATGTTCAGCAAACAGTACAATAATCCAATCCAACAGTGAGTCAAAGTCAATCTTGTTGAAGAATGAAACTAGGTTCGGTCTTCATAATTGTACTTGAGTCACAATGAAATATATTTATCAAAAGAAAGAAAAGGAAATTTTATTATTAAAGAAATTGAAGTTTCTGAGATGTTGTTGCGCTGAAGTTGTTGAACAAGAAGAGAAGATTGAAGATTGTTGCATAATATTAGAAGGATGACTTGGTGGAGGAGGAAAGTTTGTTGGCCTAGGGTCCTGGTCCATCTCAATTTGAATTACTAAAGGATGAGTTCTTGACTGGGTTTTCCCCTATATAGGGATTCTGCCATGGTTTTCCGCCTACATCTACTATCCTTGATCTTCATGTTTTGGTTTTGATAATTGCTTGATGAAACAACGATAAAATAACACAAGAAAGTTAATAAGAACATAAGAATATCACAAGTAATTATCAACATAAGAAAATATTTGTCTTTCTGATTTTCCAACAAACCTTTGACTATTCAAATAAACAAACCAATATTTTGTTATCACTAAGTTGGTACAGATGGGCTACTCCACCAGACAACCTAGAGTAACTCTTTCAAACCAACTTTTGACTGAAAATTAGCCTCTTCAGCCTGAGAGGGCTCTCTCAAAAAATAACTATGATTTGTTCAAATATGATTCAATCAGATGGCTAACACTGTGATAGTGTCTTGAATGTGTTTGTATGCAGGTGAAAAATGTATAGGACTTACTACCATTGGGCTTATGGAGTTAGTGTTAGGAAATTTAGTGAAATGATTCTTCTTATGGAAGCTGAGGCATGTAGATGTTTCAAAGAAAGGACAATACACACAAATATACAATAGCTTAATGTTTAAAGGAAGTCAGAGCATGAAGAACATGAATTATGAGTAATTAAAAATCAAGATACTGAAAGAAAAATATTAAGATACATAGGACAAATGCTCATTGAAACACCAAAAGAATCTCAGGTGAAGAAGAAAGACATGGTCAATATATATTACTGATCATAAAAACTTTACAAAATTGCTAGTGTAGAATAACATTCTCCAACCCTGTATTCTTCGAAGTTCTACCTATTAATAGGCTTAAGTCATTTACATTGGATCTGCCCACATGGCTAGATCATTGAACCATTTGTTTTGACACCTAACTTAACAGGAAACTAGATACCTGGAAATGAAACAGACACCTAATGACTTTAGACTTAGAGGCCTATTAGGACTCTTCCTCTTCTTTATTACATTCACTAACTGTAGGACTAGATAATTACATCAAAAATAGTAAAGTGCTCGAGTGGCACTAACCATAATCAAGGCATAAATACCCCCACTAGATTTAGAAACTAATCACCCTACTTTTAAGGAGAAGGTGTCACGATATTTAATGAATGTCTTTATGCTGAGTTGATGAAAAAGACAACTTTGCTGCTGGAGTGTTCCACTGATACTCTTTAAACCCTCCACGTTGCTGGCTGACCTCCAATGAACCTTCAAAACACCAAACTGCTACTAAATGTTGCTCATTGCCAAAACGGGGGAAAACAAGGCAATTTTGTAGCGTGGTTTATCCACTTCACTTATTTATGCCAATTTTTAGCCTTCTTTTCTGGTTTGGATGTGTTTGTTAGACAAAATGAGCTACATACAAGTTTTCTCCCTCTTTGATTTCGCCCAAAACTGTGATTTTTGACAAAAAGTCATCTATAGGGATTCGTAGCGAATCTGGGCTTCAAGCCTAGGATTCGCTACGAAATTGCCTAATTGGCGTTAAAACACAAAATTTTCCCTTTTCTTCAAAATTTCACTTTTAAATCTAAAAATGTTGATTTCTGAGTGCTAGAAAAACATCAAAAAGATGATAGGTCTATTCCTCAAGCTTTGGGAACTTCTTCTTTAGAAGTAGTAGGCTGCATCTCTTCAAGCTCATTTATCACTGTGATTTTAAGTCCTCTTTTCTTCAGTTTTGACTATATCATCTCCATTCGATCCTCTAACTCTTTGACCTGGATTTTAAGCTTCTTCCTTTCAGATTGTAGCCATAAGTTTCTTTTTCTGGTGTGTTTCATTACCCTTCTCAAAAGAAGTGTCATTTTCAGCAACTTCTTGGCATTGGTTACTGATTCATCATATTGGTTTAGCTGGTCATTTACTTCGTTGAAATCTTCCATTAGCTTTCTGTCTACCTTGGCCACCTGTAACTCTAACTTGATCTCAGTGACCTCTTCTCTGGCCTCTCTTAACTGCTCCTTTAGTACTTGCACTTCAATTTTTTCCACTATCTTCTTTTTACCTTTCCTTTGCACAAAGACCTCCTCTACTGCTAGAGTCAAGTCAATAATATCTTCTCTGATAGGTTGCTTGCCTTTGTCAGTATCCTCTGTCTTCTTATTTTCCATGACACCATTTGCAAGTTGCAGCCTAGTGAGAGGTTTCCTTCGTTGAATTAAGAAACCTGCATCTTCTCCTGAAAATCAAGCTTTTTAACAGTCTTACCGTTCTTTTTCTTCTTGTCACCTTCAATGTCTTCAGCTCTGACTATTGGAGTCTCCTCAATATCTATAGCTTGAAGGATGTCTTCAAGGTTTCCCTTTCTACTTGTTTGACTTTTGGTTATCCTCTTGTGGCCATGCTTACTGATCTTTTGTTTGTTGCTTGTAGGTGAAGGTTGTGGGATTTCTGCCTCTTTTATAGGTTATGTTTCAACATCCGTTGGCTCTAGGATAGGCTCTATCTCTTCTTCATTTACACCTTTTGTCCCAACTGGAGATTTATCATTTTTATTTGATGGAATAGCTTTTGGCTTTGGGGTTTTCTTAGGTGTCGCTGAATCAACTTCATAACCACTGAGGAAAAGGAAAGTAGCCCAATCTCTGGTTAATTTCTTCAATTCCTCCAGCACCAGAAATTTAATCAAATCATGGTGGAAGATAGATGTCTCACAGCCTTTAGCCTTGGCTTGAACCTTGTCAGACATTTTCCCTAAGCTCCTAAACAAGAAGGGAAGATCAAGAGACTGTTTACCAGTGAAGTGCAATAGAAGCCTGAAATGGTACAGGTTAACCATATGAAATCTCCCCTCACAAGTAAAGTACTTTTGGATCACAAACAGCAGTTTGGAATAATTCTCCTTCATATAACTCCTTGGAATCCCAGATGCCATGTCAACTCCAATGTGTACTGGTTTTATAAATTCATCACAACTCTGCATTTTGAATTTAGTGGCTTTGAACCACTCTTCACCCTCTCTTGGTATCTTTGTGGCTTGAGAAATGGTCTCAGGTGACACTGTAAAATTTAGAACCCTCGCCTTCGAAGTTGTGCCTGTGAAATTTACTACAAAATCCCTTGATATTTCTCTTCACCCTCTCTTGGTATCTTTGTGGCTTGAGAAATGGTCTCAGGTGAAACTGTAAAATATAGAACCCCCACCTTCGAAGTTGTGCCTGTGAAATTTACTGCAAAATCCTTTGATATTTGAGCATGAAAACCTTGGAGTTTCTGACAGAATTTCAGGCATCTACATTGTTGAATGCTTCCACAAAACTGGGGTCTTCATTGAGTAGCTTGAGGTCCATAGGTTCATATCTCACACAAGAGCCTCCCTTGTTTACTTTCTTCTTCATAGCCATTCTCTTTTATAACCACGCTGCCTTCTTAAACTGTGACACCTGCAAAGAGAAAAACTAAACAGCAAGCTGCTTGCAGTGGGACTAAGTTTCTCAGAGATGATAATGGATTGATACATGCAAAACTCGAACAAAAGATGACAGAGAAGTGCTTTGGGGATACGTTTTAAAAATGAAATTCGAATGTGGAGAGCACGATGACAAATGTGGGAATAAAAGGTAATGATGGGTGGTACTTATGCTTTTGCATGCTTGGATGACTATGATAACAAACTAGATGACCTCACCTTTATCCTAAACCATTAGAAAATTGACAACTCATCATCCTCTGTTTTGGTGCAGAAAAACATGATTTTGTAGCATATTCAGTTATAAACCTGGCAGATTCGCTATGGACTAGTCAGGTGATTCTGTAGCGAAATCTGCTAGTTTGCAATTATATTCGCTGCAGAACTGTGAAAAAGCAGACAGGTAGCCATTACTTCGTTTTGAAACCATGCATGTGAACCTAAGGTGGAACTTGATAGATATGACTGAGATGACATAACTAATGAAGTGTTTTAGAATTAGGATAAAGACCATTTCATCAATTTCTCATCAATTTCATGAACCAACCTTATGAGACAAAATGAAACCTAGGCAAGTGACCCTATCAATCAAAATTAAAAATTTATGTGTGACAACATATTCAACCAATGATGAGCATTGATGCATAGTATTTGTCAAAGTTCCAAGGAAGCAGAAGTGCCAATTTTTTTTCAATATCAGATCATATGCCAGCAGTCCATGTGTCATTGTTAACCCATTATGCAAGTTATGTAATGTAAATGATGCTAGTAAGACCTTTGAATGTATGCAACAACCTAGGTAAGTCTATTATTTTGGCGGAAAGTTTCATCCTAGGAGATTTTTCGTCTCACTGACTCAATTGTATTTCTAAACACGGAAAGTCGACAGAGTTTTTCCCTCCAACCTCACCCCAAAGCTAGGATGGAATTCTTCGTCAAAGTCTTAGGTGATGCCTAGTGTTCTAGTCGAGTCTAATGTAAAAGTGATTTGGGAATAATTTAAGTTAGTTGGATAAATTATTTTATTACAAATCACTTGGTCTACTAGATCATGTTGTGTCGCAAAATTGGGCGTGTGTCTTGAGAGTCTAAGAAAAATGTGTATTCCCCCTTTGAGGGTTGTAAATGTAAAAATCTTATCTATTAGAGGGTGGAAAAATCATTAAATCCCCTCATGTGCAAATTAATTAATTTTTCTGGCAAAATAAAATTAAATCCTAAGCGAGAAAATTAATTAATTAGAGTCAAATTAAGTTGTCTTAGGAAAATTAAGTGGATAAATTCGTGGGTCTTAAAGGAATTAATTTTTGAAAGTCCTCCACCAAGGGAATATTGTATATTTCAAGAAAATTTGGACCCTTGCACCTCGGTGGTTAAGTCAAAATCAAATTTTCGAGGATATTAGCAAGACATAATTAATTTTGAGCTAATTAAAATAGAATTAAATGATAAATTCAAAAATTCCTCAAAAATAAAAAATCAACGACTAAAATTAAAAGATCTCCAACTATTTATCAACGGTCGAGATTATTTTGACAAGGATCAAAGAAACTAGCTGTTATTTTTCCACTTGGAGGATTTATCTATAAATTAGAGAGTCAAATGAGACTAGCAATCTTGATCTCTGGCTAGGAAATTGTTGCTCAAGAATTTGTGTAAACTATTGTCCCACTGGGAACTATTTTTTCTGCCATAATAAAGACTTTTGGGTGCAACTTCAGGTGTACTTGTTCATTGATTTGTGGTATGTACTTACTACGAGCTTCCTATATTGTGCTTATATATGATTATTTTGAGATAATACATAGTGTTTGCAGGTACTTCAATTCTTGGTCTCCAAGTTCACAAACAGTGAACAAGGATCATTTTACTTGGATCATAAGTATTTGTATGGTGGATTAAATCTTCGCTAAGGCTATACTGTGCATGGGGTTTTTGAAGCATTTTTAGCCATTTATCAAAGTTGAAATATTTAAAAAATTATTTCTCAAAATTTATTTTAAACCCCTTGTATAATTTGTAAAATAATTTTGTAAATTTAAATTGTAAATTATTTTGCTAACTGTAGTTTTGGGAATTTTAGAATTTTGTATATATTTGGGGTTTTGGGTCTTGTATTTTTATTTTTGCAGGTTGGATCAAAAGATCAAGTGGAACAAGAGTAGGATCTAGGCCCTTGAAGGTAAGATCTAGTCTCCTAGAAAATTTGCAAGGCTAGCCACAGAAGAATTTTCAGAAAATTGAAGAGTTGAAGCATGAAAAAAAATTGAGCAAGGGTTTCAAGGTTTTCAGGGCTTCTAGCCTCGATTTTCCCCTTTGAACCCTCAATGTCTTTCCTTTGGTGTAATATCCCCAAATGGGAAAATGACAGTAATGCAAACAATAATAGACTAAAATTACAACAATAAGGAAAACACCATTAAAACACAGAATTTGGAGCCAAAATCATTGTTGAGCCATTCTATTATATGCTGGGAAAGAGTACAAATGAGGTGCTGAAAAGATTGCACCTGGGCCTACTCAAGGCAGGCTGAAGGACAACTCAAACCCAAGAAAAAACTCTAGCTGAAAGTGCCTCTGCGTGGCTTGGTCTCTGAGCTGCCTAGCCCAGAAATGTAGTTGTTGGCTGACTTCAGATAGCTGGTTGGGTTGCTTCCTCTGCTCAGAAAATTCTGAGCTTTTAATCTCAGACTCTACTCACCAAACCCACAAAAACCCGTAAAGGAATTGGCCAGATTTTGACTCCAGAATTTCGACCCAATTTCTTCTAGCTCCTCTAGCTCCTGGCTGCATAAGGATCTCTGTTTGAAGCCTCAAACCTGCCCATAAAATTTTGTCGTATTACTCTTGACTTCTCCTCAATTAACCCAAAAAAACCCAGAAAAGGTTCGCCCAAACCTTGACTTCGTAATTTGGCCCTCTTGGGCTTAGCTCACTACACTACTGGGTAAATCGAACCTCTGGATGAATCTGCTGGAAAATTCCTCTGGAGAGCTACCAAAATCCCTGGTAGGAGGTGGCTAACCTCCCCTCCAAATCTCCTGCTGAAACTCTACTTCTATCCACACTCCTGGCACCCACACCGAACTGAACTACGCAATCACTACATAGTCTACTCTACCTCTGCGCAGTCCTGAAGGGGCTATGCTATTCCTGTTACTTTTGTTGTGTAATTCCCTCACCATAATGCAGAACTCCTCTCCTCAGCGGGCACTCGAAGTCCCCCGAGGTAGAGGTTGAGATATCCGCCTGAAAATCTCATGTGTTAAACAACACTGCAGACATGGCTCTCCAGCTCAAGTGTGCTTCAGTCAAAATAACCAGGAGAAATAAGATAAATGAATGAATGTCGAATGAGCCTTCTCTTTTCCTTTTATCCATTAAGACGCAACGTATGCCTTGGGTCCCACCTTGACCTACACTGCCTCTCCTTGGCCAATCTCGTGCTGCCTTCCTCTATCCTATCTCACACTGTCCTTTTCGTGCCTCTTCTACGCTGCCACCTAAAGCCAACTCGACCCCACCACTAGAGCCTCAATTTTCCCTTAGGGACTTTAGGAAAAGACTTTATTTGGCCTAATTATTAATTGTGGGTCCCCTACCCTCTTTATTTCCACCCAACATTAGGATTTTCCAAAATTAATCAAAATTAATATCCCAATTAGTTGACTGCTAATTTGGGGATATTACATTTGGCCCCCTGCGTCAAAGTTTTCTAGCCTCCTAGAGGCTAGCCATAAGCCCTAGGGGCTACGGCCTCCCTTCCTAACCCTTGTCGCAGACCCTAAAGGCCTTTCAGCCTCCTCCTCGACCTTCCTCAGCCCTCTGTCCTCCTCCGCTAGCCCTCCTTCGGCCCTCCTCCGCTAGGCCTGCGTCCCGCTCCTTGGCCTCTCCTCCTCCCTCCTTGGACTTCGTCCTCCTTTGCTAGCCGTCCCTCAACCTTCGTCCTTCCTCGGCCCCTCTGCTTGCCCTCAATGCCTTTCTCCCTTAAGCCGCAGCCCCTAAAGGGCTTTCAGTTGCCTCTTTTGAGGCCTCCCTTAGGGTGTCGCAGGCCTTAGGGCCTCAAAACCCTAGGTCACAACCCCTAGTGGGATTTTTGACCCCAATGACGGCCTTTTTAGGCTTGCTGTAAGGCCTAAGAGGTATTTTAACCTAGCTGCATGCCTAGTGAGGCCTTTTCCCCGTCATCTTTGGCCTCTCTCTTGGCCCTAAATTTCCATATGCTTATCTCTGAAATTTTTTAGACTGATTGTGGGTGTATTTTGCAGAGAAAATTGGCCTAAGGTTTGTGCTTCAGGTATCAAGTTATTGGACATAATTTTGCACAAGTTGGGCTAGTAGACTTCAAGGCCTAGGGCCGATCTCCTAAACCTTGTTTCCTCACTGTTTTATTTCAGCAGGCTAATTCACTCATAACAGTGATAAAAGCATCATAAATTGCCCTAAAATTCATTTAGAAGATGCTTGACATATTAAGGAATAAATTTTTTGAGTTGGGCAATCATAACTTGGCATGAACCTAGGAGTTTTAATGACTGTCATCTCTGCATAATAAATCTGATATAATAGTGGAAAATTGCATATTTGAATGGCTAATCCATCCAAATTCTTGTGTTGGCAAAGTTGATTTGGTAATTGGGTTTCTCTTCATTACATTGGGCAAGCATATGCATCTTGAATTTGGCACCTAAAGCAAATTTACTTAGTGCTGTCATAAATTTCCTACTGCTGTCATATCATTTACTTATTGGTCATTAGAACATAAATTGCATAAGTGCTCTCATAGTTTTTCCTAGTTGTTGGCATTGACATTGTGGAAAAGGCTAACATTGTGTTTCATTGTGAGTTTATATGGTACAAAGTTTGTAATTCACATCTAATAAGCTCACTCTCTAAGCACATTTCAAATCTTTGGTTTAAGTACATAAATTGTTTTTATGTCTCTCTAATCCAGTTGGTACTGAAATAACTTGTTTCATTTGTGCATCTAATTGGTGATAATCTAAAGTGCATCTAAGTGTTCTTAACTTGAAAATTGGTAAATAATATTGTTTTGAGAAATATTGGCTAAGAACACTTGCTATCTTATTGCTTCTTGTGGATAATGGTTATTGTTATTCGTAACATATATATATATATATATATATATATATATAATTTGTAATCATTGGTTAATTGTTGCTCTATTGTTTATCAATTGTGGATCTATGTTACGAATTATATATATATATATATATATATATATATATATATATATAACACAAATAATGTAAATGACAATAACAATTATTAATGATTACTTAATTAGTAATTAATGAAAAAGTATGTCCCTAAAGACATAACCATTGGTGAAGAGGTACCTCCCTAGGGTATATAAGCAGGCCCTCATTATCATTGTAATCATCTTACATCAATTCAATATACAATAATCAATATACAGTTACATGTCTTACAATGAACATTTATGTCTTTGAAGTATTTTAAAGGTTTCTGCTACATATATGACTTTGGTCGTTACATTGGTATCAAAGCCAGGTTGGCCGATCACCAAGCCCTTGGCCATCAATCTTTCATCAATTTTGTTGTCGTCGTAATCGAAGCGTTTCGCTACATATTTTGGAGATTCTCCACTTTCTCCAATTGCCCTTAGCCATAAAAAAAAAATGAGATTAAAAAAATATTAAAATATATATATATATATATATATTAAAAAAAAAAGTATTATTTAAAAAAAAATTAGTCCGATGTAAATTTTAAAGGAGAACATTCATATATATAAAAAGGTTCTACATTACTGATAAAAGGTGCATGATAAAGTCAAAAGGGAATCTTTCCAAATATCTTTAAAACTATACGTAAGAGAAGGAAGAATAGATAAGATTATCTTGATTCTTTAAGTGGTTTACAAACTCATGGTTTTAGCAACCCATGGTAATTGCCCACGGTAATTTCAAGGTAGAAAAAGAACAAAAAGAATACAAAATCTCTTTATGTGAATGGTAAATTTTACTTTCTACGTGGAGAAAATTAACCGAGTCAAATGCACATAGTGAACATACATTTTATATAATATCCAAAAGAGGTGAATAGCCACGTTTCACTAGGGGTGTATCTTTTCAAAAAGAAAAAAGAAAAAGTAAAAGATTATAAATATATATAGAAAAAAAAAATTATAAAAAAAAAAAAAGATGAAGTTAAAAAAAGAAAAAGAAAAATAAAAATAAAGTTTAAAAAAAATTATAAAAAAAAGGGAAGAGAGTTTAAGAAAAAAAAAAACAATCATTGCGAATTTAAAATATATCTATATATAAATAAATAAATAAATAAAAATTAAATTACCAAGGAAGGTTATCAAGTCAAGAAAAATGGAGTCTAATTCGAACGAAGAAACTATGGATTCCATACAAAACTCTACATTTTGGACAAGATGTACATTTTGTCGAACAGAAGATCAGTATTTATCGATTTTTTAAAATCGCAAAATACCTTGTCCAAAATGTCGAAGATTGTTTACTTTAGAAGAATATCAAGATAATACACAGACGCAAATAAAAAGATTAAAGGAAGAAATCACAAAACTTCAACAAAAGAACAAAGCATCAAAAAAGAAATAGAAAGATCTCGAAGATCATTTCCATGAAAAATCTACAGAAAACAATGAAGAAATTTGGCATCTAAGGGACCACAATGAGAAATTACTTTCACAGATAAAAATTTTCAAGGTTAAGAAACAAAGACTAAAACAAGAAAGGCATCTACGGGACCACAATGAGAAATTACTTTCTGTTGTAGCCCCTACAACACCCTCCAAAAAATACAAAAAAATAATAACACACACTTCAAAATTTTTGGAGCCCCTTTGAAACTAAAGGAGAAAAGGCCAAGTAAAGTTTTTAAGAGCAAGTCGCTAAGTCGCGAATCTGTGATTTGCGACTCATGCGACCTATGCGACTCTGCGACCTTAAGGTTGCCAGGTCGCCAGGTCGCAAGGGTCGGAAGTCATGCAATTTGCGACCTTGCGACCCAGCGACCTTAAGGTCGCGAGGTCGCAAGGTCGCAAAATTAAGTAATTAAGGGAACTTGCGACTCAGCGACCTTGCGACCCAGCGACCTTAAGGTCGCGAGGTCGCAAGGTCGCAAACTATCAACTTGCGACCTCATTCAATGCTCGCACGTGCGACTCCTTTTTATAA
Source organism: Pinus albicaulis (assembly GCA_034641835.2). Taxonomy (NCBI): domain Eukaryota; kingdom Viridiplantae; phylum Streptophyta; class Pinopsida; order Pinales; family Pinaceae; genus Pinus; species Pinus albicaulis. Next base: position 1,234,886,319 of record CM076583.1, on the reverse strand, counting down.
GGGCGGGTCGCTAGGTCGCATTTGTGACTCCTGCGAAAATCGTGGAATCGCTCTGACAGGTCGACTAGCGCGTTTTCTTCCGGGTAAGTTGCCATTTCCTCCCTGTGTTTCCTTCCTCAGCATTTCTTGCTAAAATCTAGCCACCCCATGGTCTTAATTACTTGTTGGTGAGGAGGTAGGGTTTCCGTTTGAGTTTTATTTTTGTTTTGATTCTCGTAAACCCCAAGGTCACTTTTGTTTTGCCCAGATCCTCATGGCTGTGTCCTATCTCCAGTTTAGACCCTTTCCAGCCGCGCATGTTTCCCGTTAGGGAGAGATTATCCGCAAAACCGCGCGCGCGCGAAACCCCCCGACAGGCCCAAGTGCGACCTGTGACCCAGCGACCCGGTCGCAAGGTCGCAAGGTCGCGCGACTCTCTGTTAGCGACTCTGCGACCCTGCGACCTAGTCGCAAGGTCGCAAGGTCGCATGTGAGGTTTTTTGTAGATCAGCGACCCTGCGACCCCAAGAGAACAGTCAATTAAACTCTGCATGCGTAAACTGTATTTAGCCGTTATCATCATGTCTTTCTCATCCTGGGATTCTTTCCTGAATGAAACAGGTGAATTTGGAGCAGACACGATACCGGTCCTCTCCGACTCTAGCAACATGGCACCCCGGGTGTCCCGAAAGAAGAGTAGGCAGGTGGTGGAAGAAGAGTCATACACAGACATACAAACATCCCCTCCACCAATATATAGAGACACTCTTTGCACCTTCGCAAAGGGGGACAACCTTAGGTGGTATGAAGTATACCGCGAGTTCGCCATACCAGAAGATGAGTTTCCAGAAGATCTCCCGGACCGGGAAGTATACCTGAAGGTCAAGAAATCCAAATTGCACCTAGCAGGGTCACATCCCGCCATCTTTCCGTGCCCAGAAATGTTAGACTGGATCATACAGAAGACGGATCCTAAGAATTTCGCAATCCGAGATAGTAGAGGTAAAGCTTTCGCAACGTTGGAAAGCTCAAAAGCACAGGTCTACTACTCGCTACCCCAAACAAAGGTAAATTTTACCCCGAGATGGTTTTCCGCAAATGAAGTATCGATGGTTGATACAATCAGAAAATGGTGGGCGGAACCAGATAAATTTAAAGTCAAGAAAGACCAGGAGTACCCGGTGGCCAATCTGAGGAAAGTGTATAAGTTAGTGGCCGCCATGCTATGCAGAATATACGGACGTTCGGACGCCACCACTTTCAACGGAGCATGGGCAACCATTATGGAACACGTAACGGCGCACGGCACTCGATTCAATTGGGTTGGCATATTAGTGGGCTCAATGCAAACAAATTTGGCTTCGGCGTTAGCTCCAGATGAGGGAACGTCGTCAGAATTTTATATGGCTTCATATTTATTAGATGCTGTCTGCGCCCAACTGCATGTTGAGGGATGGCCACATAATTGGGACTCCGAACAGACCCAGGCAATCCATTTGCAGACCAAGGTATTCTGGGAGTCCAGGTACAAGTCAGATATTGAGCAAATCTCTCAGATATTTATTCCCGCCCTTTACGGGAAACTATTTGGTCAAGACACCCCCTGCATGTCTTGGCGAGCAATGGAGACACTAGGATAGGTGGCGCACTGGTTTCCATTCGCTGAATTTACAATCATCCGAGTATTTGGCACATTCAAAGCACCACATGCTCTGCCTAAGTTTATTACCGATAAGGTGCTCATGCAGGAGGTATGTTTCCAGATGACCTCGGGCTTCTCCAATGTCCTTTCCAAAGGGAAGAAGAAACCTTGGCCCGCTTTACCCCTCACCATTGGTGCTTATACAGTCAAGGACTTCAAAGAAGTAGGGCGTGAAGGGGAAGAGATAAAAGGTTTCCACTTTAGAAATCTGGATTGCCGAACTTATGACCCAGTCCGGATAGTTCCTGAGCATTGTAAAAGGGCAAATTTTAAATGGAGTTATCAGCATGTCGAGCGTCCGGCAGAGGACGAAAAAAGAAACTGGTACAACGCAGACAGGCATCTAGCTCCGGGGATCGACTCTGACCAAGAAGAAGAGGATCACCAGAATTTAGAAGATAGGAGCCATAAACTAGGAGGCGCTTCTTCCTCCAAAGATAAAAGAACACGGACCAGTACAGGGCCTGACACCTCGGATCAGCAAAGGGCAGCAGAAGCCCAAGCCAAGAAGGAAGAGGAAAAGAAAATGAAAGGAGGATGAAGAGAAACGTAAGAAAGATGCCAGGACAGAGCGGAAAAGGAAGCAGGCTGAGGAAAAGGAAAGACAGGAAAAGGAAGCACAGGCGGCGGCAGAACAAGCACTTAAGGAAGAACTTGACAAAGTCGATCGTCAAAAGAAGGCAGAACAAGCCGCCGCAGCAGAGCGAAAGAGAAAAGCAGAAAAAGAAGCAGAGGCAGAGTCAGAACGCAGGAAGAAGGAGGAACATGACAAGGCAAAAGCCGAGCGCCGGCAAAAGGAGAAAGGAAAAGGACAAACACAGGATAAAGAGGATGAATTGATAGATGATATCGACATATCTCCCCTGGACATTCCTCCGAGTGGCAAGAAAAGTATCCTCCCTGATGACGATTTTCCCAGGGAACAAGAGGAAGAGGTCTTCGACCTGACTAGATTGACATTTGACCAATTCTCTTTCAAAATACGGCAAGAGAGAAGAAAAGCCTTGGCGCAAAGCCATTCCACCATATCTACGGTCGCCACTGGAAAGGACATAGTCCCAGATACAAGGACTAACCCTGTCATGATAGCATCAGCAGGTACCGCTTTTGCCGCAGCTACGGAGGAAAATGTCACTAGAATGAGCAGGGAGATTATCTCACTACAAAACAGGCTAAAGGCAACGGAACAGGAGAAAGCAGTACTGGAGAGTGAAGTGCGACAGCTCCAAAGTAAGCCTTCCCAAGTCAATGAAGTCCCACTAGCAGTCATGAAAGAATGTGACGTATTGGAAACGACCATGCAGCAAGTATACAGAGAAACGCTCACCCTAAAACAAATAGTGGCCCCATTAGCAGAGGCACGAGCGGAAGCCAAAGTGAAGCATGAGCAGCTCAAGGAGGCCTCAGCAGCTTTAGACAGAATGATAAACTGGACAGCGCAGTACCAGCAAGCTCCCGAAAATGTGCCTAAGAAGGATTGGGGTCACACACAAGACGCCAAAGTACAAATCCGGATGAAGATGCAATCCAAAGACAAGCTGGTCAAAGACTTGGACAAGGTGGTGTCTGCATATAATCACCTGATCAGTGGTATAGACTCCATGAACGCTCTTCATCACATTCCGTCGTTGGGGGCACTGGACGAAACTAAAGACTGGGAGCAAGTAGATCAGGAAATTCAGTTTTTTCTGCAACCCTTGAGACAAGCTGCTGCCGCACCATAATTTGAGGCATCACAAGAGAACCTAAACCGGCTGCTTGTCACTCCAGTACAAATTTATACCAAGCTTGCCTCCCTATCCATCCAGATTTCCCAGAAGAAGGAGACTCTGATACCAAATGCTTTGGAATGTACGCATCGGTTAAAAGAAGAAACCTCTCTAGTCTCCCCTATAGCGGCGGATTACCAGGCCTGGCAAGACTTCCTCAAGGAGAAGAAGATAGACGCTCCAGACCTCTCAATTACGCGACCACCTCCATAGCTTAACTGTTGGGTCGCAGGTCGCATTTGGTCCCCCAGGTCGCAAGTCGCACCGGCGCCTAAGTCGCAGGTCGCAAATCCTCAGGTCGCAGGTCGCATGTTCGACAAAGGTCGCAGGGAAGCTGAACCGTCGGGAAGTTGAAACGTCGGAAGGCCTAAAGGGCGTTTCTTAAATCTATAAATACCCCTGTGGGGCACATAGTTAGGGGCTCCTCTTTTTTGGACTGAAGGGCAATATTGCATTGTAATTGAAGAATCATACTCTTGGCATATGTAATACAATACATGTTAAAACCCCTTTGATTGGATGATGTGTTTAGCTGTGACAACATTGTGTGTATTCTGCGTGTTGTTTCAGAATATCGTTTGATTAATGAATCTGTGTTATCAATAGTATCGTTCATGCACCATAGCTATCTGTGATTGTGTTGATGATGCTCAAGTTTATAATTTACTCTTATAATGAATGTTAATGAACTGTTTTGTTAGCATTTTCATTATATATCTTTCGGAAAGTTAAGGGATATTCTTGTCATAAAGAACTGTTTCTTTGGTGGTCAGATTATCCTGCATGCATACCCCATAGATGTGTTGCTAACGACACCTCCTGGGTGTATGCATTTTGTCTATTACCTTGCTAATGCATTAGTCATGTATTCTGTATCATGTGAATGAGTGTATGTTTGCAGTTTCAATCACGTTGCTCGAGACCGAAGAGAAAGTCATTTAAGTGGTAGCCGGACCCACACCCCGAACGGGATCCCTACTCCAAACGGTTCAAAGTCTAATTGGGACTTTCTACCGAGGAGATCCCCTACTGTTGGCCGGACATATTTTCCCGTCAACACTTTCACAGATAAAAAAGTCCAAAGTTAAGAAACAAAGACTAAAACAAGAAAATGAAAGTTCAGATAAGGAACTAAAGGAGAATATATCAGAGAAAAAAAAATTGTGCCTAAAAACCCTTAATCAAAAATTAATAGAGAAAATCATAAATTTAAAAGATAAAGAGAATGATACTAAGGACAAAGTCAATGGTTCAGAAAATGGCAAACCTTCACGTCTACGGAATCATAACCAAGCAGTACTTATGCAAATAAAGAAGCTTATAAGTAACAAGAAATCACTAAATGA